>JAJLRJ010000007.1:26343099-26745599 GCA_024195265.1 Dendrophyllia cribrosa | reverse complement strand
AACCTCACAAAGGGAGTCAGTGTAGGCCTGCCATTTACTATCTATTCACTGCAAAATCTGCAAATCCTCTGCGTCTACTCGATTCCTCTATGCCACACATTCTACGAATATCACTCTTCATCTGGGTTGCTGAACAATCCAATAGTAATTCTTGCTTACTGTTCTCGGTGTGCACAACAACGGTGCGAGTTTTGCACACTTCGGCTCCCGTCATGTTGTTAATTTTAACATGTAAATACGCATGCTCAGCGTTTTTAGCTTGATTGTACATCGTTGACCGCAAGACAAGGGAAAAATAAAATATTCTGATATTCCTATATAACAGTTTTCTGATGTTTGCCAAACTAAGGGAATTAGTTAGACTAGTTAAGACCAGTTAAGCATGCTAAAAGACAACTGTCCCATTCCCGTTTCGACGTTTTTTTTTTTCCAATCCCAGTCCCAGTGACTCAAATCCCATTTCCCAGGGCAAAAACAGGCCAATCCCAGTTCCCATTTTACCCCTTCAGGACCCTCCGCCGCCGTCGCGCAGTGTTAGCTCGCGGGCGCGTATGACGTCGCAAAACATGCGCGTACGACGTCATGTTGAAACCAAAGCGAGGCTTTGTTTTTCGCGCGGTTACACGGCCGAATGTCACGTCAGCTGGGAAAACACTTTGATGTTTTGCTGTGTTTACTGAGCGGAGAAAACGGTTTAAATTAAAGTCGTTATTTTCCTACATTTTTTCGTGGTTTGCTACTCAAGACAGGGATACTCAGAAGCCGCTTTAGAGGAAAAAGATCTTTCAGGGATAAAATCTTGCTTCGAGGAACTATATACGTTTTTAGCAATGTGAGAGATGAGTTCGTTTTACGGATTTCAGCACCAAAGCGGAGATTTAAAGAATTTCCAAGCACAGTAGTCGCCGGAGGGACTTAAAGGTAAAACAAATTACATTTTTCGATGGGAATTTATCTTGATATCAATCTGTGATTGACTTTTTGTTTGTGTTCTCGTTAGTTTTGGAGAATTGTTTTTAAACGTGTAGCTTAAATTCAGTTGTATTAATTTCTTGAATTTCATCGAAGACACGGCTCGGCCTCGATGCGCGTTTTGCGTTTTGCTTTTAAACATAAACTAATGGAGATTTGAATAACATTTTTCGAAAGAAGATTGTGTTGTCCATTTTTATGTGTTTGTTCATTCATTACATAGATTGAAAAGTGATTTTATGTAAACAAAACAAGACTTAGATTTTATACTCGCGTCGCCTTATGCAAATATGTTTGTGTATTTTTGCAATTGTGATTTCCAAATCAGTTTCTCGGGCATTTTGTGACAAGCAACAAGTGTATTTTATTCGGAAAATAGTCGTAATAGTTATTCTAGACGGAGAAAAAGTTGTTTTTGTGAACTTTTGTACGGTCCAAATGTACTGTGCAGACGGTCGGGTAACAAGCTTAAGTTTACTGTTTTTGAGAATTGCTAAAATTGAAAAATAGCCCGGTCGTCAATCTTAATTCCGACCTCTCACCTAAGTTAAGTTTCATCTTAGTTAAGCTTGTTCAGAGGGTCTTCAGAGGGCAACGCTGTTAGGCCAAGCCTAACTATATATATTATATATAGATCATGGCTTAGCCTAACAGCGGAGCTCTCTGAACAGAAACGATGATGATAAGCTTAACTTATGTGAAAGGTCGGAGACACAAGAAAAATTAGAAGTAAGATTGATGACCGGGCTATATATTTATCAATCGTAATCAATTCTCAACCGCGACCGTCTGCACAGCACATTAGACTAAACAAAAGCTCACAAAAGCTGTTGCGTATCGAAAATTGCCCGAGAAACTGGTTTGGAAATCATAATTGCAAAAAATACACAGACATCTTTGCGCAATTAAGGCGACGCGAGTGAAGTTAGAACTATAAAATCCAAGTCTTGTTTTGTTTACATCAAATCGCTTTTCAACCTATGTAATGAATGAACAAACATGTAAAAATGGAAAACAAAATCTTCTTTTGAACAATTTTATTCAAATATCCGTTAGTTTATGTTTCAAAGCAAAAAGCGTACCATTAGCGCTTCGAGGAGCTGTCTGGCTGAGCTCATGGCGAAATTCTAGATGTCAATCCGACTGAATTTGACCACGTTTCATAAACATTTCTCCAAAACTAACGAGAACACAAAGAAAAAGTCAATCACAAATTGATATCAACATAAATTCCCATAGAAAAATGTATTTTTTTCCCGTTAAGTCCCTCGGCTGCTTGAAAATTCTTTAAAACTCTGCTTCTTCGCGGGTATAAAGTTCCTCGAAGCAAGATTTCATCGCTCTGAGTATTCTTTAAAGCTTTCTCTTTCTATTTTGAATATTTTAAATGTGTGTTCAAATGCAAAATCACGGCCGGTTTTAGCCGGCACGGACGTCAATAGGAGTTTAGCTTTAAACAAATGCTTCGACAATCTACTAGCTTCAATTGTCCTAAGACGAAATCAGGTTTAAAAATAAACACTTAGCTTTATATTCCTCCAAAAACGCTTGACTTGCAGAGTTACTCAGCTTCAAATGCGGTCTTGACCACTGTTTGAGAAATGTGAAACCTGTCTTGAGTAACAAACCGCGAAAAATATGCAGGGAAAAACGATTTTCAAACCATTTTCTCCGCTAAACACAACAAAAGTGTTTGCTGCAGCTAACGTGACATCGGCCGTGAGGCCGCGCGAAAAACAAAGCCTAGCTTTGGTTTCAAAATTGCTAAGATCCCGGATGTAGCGTAACGTCATACGCGCATGTTTTGCGACGTCACACGCGCCCGCGAGCTAGCCCTGCCCAACGGACGGACACACGCACTGACGCGCCCACGAAACATTCCGCTAGCCATGACCATGAAAAATGACGGGCATAGGTTCTATGAGAAAGAAAGGGCTCTCCATAGTAAGTGTTTCAAAAATAGCTTCGAAATTAAGTTCCTGTTTTTTGCGCCAATCGTATGTAAAAAAGTTACCTAGGATCTTAATAGGTTTATTAAAATTTTCATACAAACATCCGGAGGGTTTATATGCATTCGATCGCTTCCAAGCCACAAAGCTTCCGTTTTAGCTTTAAACCAGAGCAAGTTCCGAATTTGTTAAGCGTTATAACCGAAAGGCATTGAAAAGAAGTAACTGAACATTTTGTAGAAACGTAGTTAAATCATCTGCAAAAGCTGTTAATTTGGTTTCTTTGTTATCAATCATAATACCTTTTATGTCTTTATCATTTCAGATTTTAATGAACAACATTTTTAAAGCGATAAATAAAAAGGTAGGCGGACAAGAATCGAATCATTTATACCAATACATCCTTATATAAAATGAAATTGGTTGAGTCGCCTCTTTGCACTTTTTGTAAAACACAAGAAGAATCTCTCGAACACCTCTTTTGTCGCTGCAATTTCGCTATAACCTTTTGGAGGTCTGTTATTCTTTGAATTAGGACGTTACATATTGATATTGATTTTTTGACAGATAGCGACATTATTTTCGGCCTAACACAAAAAAGGTCGCATTGGTCGCTTTTGAATCACATTATCATTACTGGGAAACAGATCATATACCAAAATCGTTTAAACTATCATTGCGCTATTGTTTCGTATCACTAATAAATTAAAGTACATAGAACGCATTGAACGAATTGCTAAAAAAAAAACCCTACAATCCACAGTAAAAAATGGAAGCTTTAAATAAATAATAAATAAATAACTATATTTAGGGAGGAAAGCCACATCAGCCGCTGCTGGTTTTTATGCAGGTCCTCTTTCCAGAGTGGATTTGGAATTTAGAATGTTGGTTTTTGAGGAGAGGGGAAAACCGGAGTACCCGGAGAAAACTGCCTCTCGGAGCAAGGAGAGAACCAACATCAAACTCAACCCACATATGACGCCGGGTCCGAGAATCGAACCCGGGCCACATTGGTGGGAGGCGAGTGCTCTTACCACTACACCACCCCTGCCGGCTCCCCATAGATATTGTAATGTAAAGTTAAGTATCATAATGTGATGTAGCGTAATGTAATGTAGTCAATAAGTTAATTTCTTTTCTTTAGTATGAACCTTTTTTCCTAATTTAGTAGTAAATTGTAAGTTAATGTAATAATAATGATAAAAAAAAACGTGAAAATAAAAAAAGGATCCTGAAGTAGCTCGGCTCAGCAACAAGACTGGCGAAGCAGTCGCCTTGGCAACGAAAGACATGTTCGCACGTCATGGAATTCCAGAGAGGTTAATTGCTGACAATATTCCGTTTAACATCCTGAAGTTTAAGAACATTGGGAGATAGAGTTGGCGACATCAAGCCCACGCTATTCAAAGTCAAATGGGCTTGTAGAGAGAAATGTGCAGACAGTCAAGCGGCTATTAAAGAAAACTGATGATTCCAAGCAAGTTGCATTCCTTGCTTTTACTAGAATTTCGCAATTCTCCCGGCTATCAATGGCAAGCAAGCAAGCACCTCCTGAAGCCTACGTCTAGACCAATCACTCATGTCCACCAGAGACTGCTGTCACGTAAGAAAACATTCTATGATCGTGGTACAAAGCCACTCCTGACGTTACCTCGAAGCGAACCAGTGAGAATCCAACAAGGGCATGAATGGACGGTGGACGCCCGCTGTGGTTGTCAAGCAACAAACGGTTCGTTTCTACAATGTAGCAACCCCGAATGGGACACAAATGCGTCGTAATCGTATTCATCAACTTCCGACTAAGGAGACATTCCCAGTTATAAGACCACCTATGGAAACAGTCTTGATGAGTCCAGCATTCCTATTCGTTTTATAAGCAATGAGACTGGCACTAAAACGTGTACGACAGAATTGCAGCCAAGTCAGGGAGAGAAGCTTTGTATTCAACAAGCTGATCAACCCGTAAAAAGGAGTGAAAAGATTCGAAGAGCACCTCAGCGTCTAATTAAGACTATTAGTTAAGGGGGCTTAGAGATGAAGACTAAGTTTCGAACGACGAATCAGTTGGAGGCCTCATAGACTTTGTTACAAACTTTGTTTATTATTTTTATATAACTGTTTCGAAACTGGAGACGTCACGTTAGAGGTCTTGAGTGACTTTTCAGTCACAAAATGAGCAGTAAGAACTCGATCTCGTGTTGAACTTTAGACCCGCTTCTAGAAGCTCGCTCAGTTCTTGAGACTCGCTATTTGACAGATAATCTTGCTGTCTTGTTTGCTCTTGCCTTATACTGCTACTTTCTTGTAACTTCCTGGCCTCTTGCTATGCCGATAGCGGTAGCGAGGGTCAGTGTTTTGTCTCGAATGTTCATGGAATTCTTAACTTCAGGAATATTGGATCCCCGGTAAATTAACTCAGTTAACTAATCAAGGTCAGTCTGTCCTCGATTTAGGCGTTGATCTGAAATTGACTTCTTACTGCCGGGTTTTTCATTCTTGAGACGAAGTTAGAGCCGATGCAGTTGTTGTTTCGTTTCTGTTTGAGGATGTACCCGATAAATTTTCATCTACGTTTTTTTACTTTGTCAATGAGCATCTCTATGCCCGCCGTTTCTAGTAGCTCTTAGTGCTAACTTTCTCTTGCCATTTGACCTTCAATATTCTTCTGAGCCAGCGATTTTGGAATACGTCGATCAGTTTATTCTCATCGCCTTTATTCGTCTTCCATGTTTTGCATCCATATAGTAAGGTGATGTTTCTTTAGTGGAGAGCTCTGCAATACACGATAGTGTGAATAGTAAGTAGTGTTGATAACATGAGCGGCCGTGTTGTATCAGATTAATTTACAACCACAGTATATATCCACTAGTGGTTGTAACTAATTAGCATTTAATAGCTGTTCTTTAAATAGAATTACTAGGCCTCATTAAATTTTCATTTCTTTAGTATTTTCCTTATGAATTTTATAATAAAACATAAACACGCGAAACACAAATTATAAAGCCTACACCATCACGCTGAGCATGTGAACTACGATATTGTATTTACTAAATAATTATTAAAAATTATTTCGAATGCAGACATGCTGCTTGCGAAAAGAAACTCTGATACTAATTAAATACTTCCCTTTTCACATTGTATATCAGTAGCAAAGGAGAGTGAGCGTTATTGAAACTATGCATGCATGCAAACTAAAGAGACAAACTGATTCCTAAAAAAAAGAAAAGTTTTGTCAAAATGACAATTTTAATTACTGGACCGCCTGTCATGAAACCAAATTCGAAATTATGCTTCCATCCTTGTAAATTGCATTTTATCCCCAAAACACTTACTGAATGGAAACATTAAATCATATTTCCGGTTGAAATTACTTTTTCGCCACGTTTTTCTTTGTCTTTTGTAGTGACATATCGACAAGGGTCCGTGTACCTTCCGTCCATTCCATTTCTATAAAAATCAAAAATGGAAAAATCAAAAATTGAAATCATTATTTGAGATTATTGAATTCAAGAAAAATCAAAATTAAATGTCAGTTTTCAATTTTCGTCATTTTCCATCAAAACAAAAATTAAATCTTGGTTCCCTATACCCTTTTTCGATCAAATGAATCTAAAACACACCATATCGTGACTGACAAATCGGAAATCAAAAATCAACTTTCAATTTTCGTTTGGATCAAAATTCAAAAATTGAAAATTGACAAAAATACCCTCTAGGGGGGGGGGGGCAGGGATAAATGCCCATATGCTAGGCTCGGTTACTAAGTAAACAAAGATGGCGGCCAAGGAATGCCTAAAATGTTCTCAATCCAAAGTGAAGAGCTCTGCAATCATGGCTACGGCCCGGGGGGGGGGGGGGTTACTCCCCCAAAATACCTATACGGGTATGTGCCGCCCAACGGGGTCGTGATTTTGGGACTCGTGATCTAGAACGGGGTATCCATTTTAGAGACGTTTCCTAGAACGGGGTATAATATTTCGAACGCACGAAAGCTTCAGATTATCAGCAGCCATTTTTTTATAAAACGGGGTATTAAAAATTGACCCATTTCTAGAACGGGGTATCATTTTGAGTGCAAATTCTCTCTAAAACGGGGTCCACATTTGACCCGGGCGGTACATACCCGCCCAAAATATACCCGATACAATGTTGAGTTTTCTGCATATAGGGAAGATATCAATGTCGTCACCAATTGTTATTAATGTGCCAACCAGAGCCTTATTGGCTGCCGAAACAAAGGGTTATTTTGTTCCAGTGGTTGGCACATTTGAATAACAAAAAGAATGTTTGTAAACAGATATATTCCCTATAGCCAAGCCACAATGTCTCAACTTTGTATTGGGGGTAGGGGGGACCAGGAAATGGAAAGATAGTTTCTCTCTTCGAAAAAAATTGTCATTGTGTAGTAATTTCTTAAGTGTCCCAAGCTATTTTGTCCACGGTTGTAGATATTTCATCTGGACTTGTAAAATGCAAGAGAAAATCGCAAACATAGAAGGGTTTCCAAGTTTCCTGGCATCTTTCAGCGATTTTTTTAAAAAAAACCTCTTCAAATCGTTAAACCTTTTATTGTAAAAGCAAGTTTTTTTAAATGAGCTTTAAAAGAAAAGACGAATGGAACACTACAACTGGTCCTTTAAAATATTTAAGCTGACGATATATAAGTAATGTAACATTGAATATTGAATTGTACATATTGTATATAAGTATAGTATTGTATTGTAAGTAGTGTAAGCATTGCATTGTAAGTAGTGTGAATATTGTATTGTACCAGAAGCTCGTGATAAGCTTCTGATTGTACGTATTGTAAGTAGAGTATCGTATTGCAAGTAACGTAAACATTGCACTGTAAGTAGCGTACATATTATATTGCAATTAAATGCGAGCGTCACATTAGAAAAAAGGAAGTAATCATTTAGCCTACATATGTAGCATGATCCATGAGACAACTTCATATAAAATCTTGGAAGAACAATTTAAAAATAGGAAAAAATGCTATTCTGCTCATCAGACAGTAATGAGATATTTTAATAATTATTAAAATATATGTTGTTGGGGCACAATTGTGCCCCAACATATATAAATAAGGCTAGTTATATTATAAGAAACTGCCTTTTTCACATAACAAATGTAAATTATAAATCATCATTTTAAAAACAAAAATGTCATTATATTGCAAGAACAGTAGTTTGCAAAGTTTGTTTTACAAAATGTGCAGTGAAATGCATCTTCTTGGACCTTTTAACTAAACTATTATTGCACTCAACTTAGGATTTGTATTTATGAATACTCTGTGAAATGAAATGAATATAGCATACGATATCCATCAAATTGATTAACAACAGTACTTATATTTGAGATCTCTATATGGTGAAATGGCCCTCCTGAAATTAGTTAAGTCATTGTTTACTACTTTATAAAAAATGTCATTGAGATTAGGAAAATTGATATTGAATTCATTTGAGTGTCTTGAGGCTATTATGTCTTGGCCGCTTTATAAAGGGTCAGTGCCAAACTCTGGCCAGAAGGTTAGCTGCCCCCCTCTATCTTCATAGTACTTTATGGCTTCATCTCTTGTTGGGACTAGCTAGTCCCTCAGTAATGGGATCTATTTTCTCATTTTGGGCCTGTAAATTATTTGGTGTGCCTTTTCCTGCAAATACAGAAATACAAAGCTCAGCAAAAAAAGCTCTAAATATCCCCAATTTTTCTAAATACACGTGTCTTTACATTTTCTAAATATCCCGGAAACTTCTAAATATTTAAAAAAATATCCTGATATTTGTAGCTAGGCCTAGTTATTGGTATCTAATACAGCTGGATTGTGTCTTTAAGTTGTCCCAGTTTTAAGGTAAATAAAGTGCAAGAAACTGTTGAAAAACAGCTTTTTCTTATGGGGCAAACAATGAGGTCACAAGATGATCCGCCTTATTGGTATAGACGTAGCCTGTGAACAGGCTCCATTTCCCCCCAAAAGGAGCCTGTAAACTTACATGTAAATAATTCGATTCCTTTCTTCCATAAAATAATTATAGCGGAGCACTAGCCGGGCCGAAGGCCCGGCTGCGGAGCCCCATACTCATAGAACCTATGCCCTCATTTTTCATGGTCATGGCTAGCGGAATTTTTCGCGGGCGCTGTCTGCAACAAAAACATGTGTGTCGCTTGCGTGTTGCGCAAGGCTAGCGCGCATGCGCTATGACGCCACACAACATCCGGGATCTTAGCGGAGGACTAGCTCGCGGGCGCGTATGACGTCGCAAAATATGCGCGTACGACGTCATGTTGAAACCAAAGCGAGGCTTTTTTTTCGCGCGGTTACACGGCCGAATGTCACGTCAGCTGGGAAAACACTTTGATGTTTTGCTGTGTTTACTGAGCGGAGAAAACGGTTTAAATTAAAGTCGTTATTTTCCTGCATTTTTTCGTGGTTTGCTACTCAAGACAGGGATGCTAATTAAGGGATACTCAGGAGCCGCTTTAGTGGAAAAAGAACAGCTTTCAGGGATAAAATCTTGCTTCGAGGAACTATATACGTTTTTAGCAATGCGAGAGATGGGTTCGTTTTACGGATTTCAGCACCAAAGCGGAGATTTAAAGAATTTCCAAGCACAGTAGTCGCCGGAGGGACTTAAAGGTAAAACAAATTACATTTTTCGATGGGAATTTATCTAGATATCAATCTGTGATTGACTTTTTGTTGATGTGTTCTCGTTAGTTTTGGAGAATTGTTTTTAAACGTGTAGCTTAAATTCAGTTGTATTAATTTCTTGAATTTCATCGAAGACACGGCTCGGCCTCGATGCGCGTTTTCCGTTTTGCTTTTCAACATAAACTAATGGAGATTTGAATAAAATTTATCGAAAGAAGATTGTGTTGTCCATTTTTATGTGTTTGTTCATTCATTACATAGGTTGAAAAGCGATTTTATGTAAACAAAACAAGACTTGAATTTTATTATAGTTCTAACTTCACTCGCGTGGCCGTATGCAAATATGTTTGTGTATTTTTGGCAATTTTGATTTCCAAATCAGTTTCTCAGGCATTTTTTGACAAGCTACAGCTGTATTTTTTAACAGTAGTCGTAATAGTTATTCTAGACGGAGAAAAAGTTGTTTTTGTGAACTTTTGTACGGTATAAATGTACTGTGCAGACGGTCGGGTAATACTGTTTTTGAGAATTGCTAAAATTGAAAAATAGCCCGGTCGTCAATATTAATCTTAATTCTTGTGCTTCCGACCTTTCACCTATTAGTTAAGTTTCATCTTAGTTAAGCTTGTTCAGAGGGTCTTCAGAGGGCGCCGCTGTTAGGCTAAGCCTAACTATATATATTACGCCAGATCGCCTAAAAAAAAGGGGGGGGAACATTATTAAGACAATAGTATTCAAAGGTGACAGGAAGAATGCTATATTTAATTATTATGATTTGGGTTTTTCCCTAGCTTCAAGTACAGTATATAATTGGGAGACTTAGAGGACCTGGACAAACTCACCGTTTCGGTTGTTCTTGGCATTTTAATATTTGATAAGTCTCCAGAAATATCTCTGCAGTCTGACCACGGCAGAACAGTGCATCCGAAAAGGTTTTGGACCCGTAGCTATGATTGCAGAGCTCTTCTCTATGGATTGAGAACATTTTAGGCATTCCTTGGCCGCCATCTTTGTTTACTTAGTAACCGGGCCTAACATATGGGCATTTATCCCTGCCCTCCCCTCCAGGGTATTTTTGTCAATTTTCAATTTTTGATTTTTCATCCAAACAAAAATTGAAATTTGATTTTTGATTTCCGATTTGTCAGTCACAATATGGTGTGTTTTAGATCCATTTGATTGAAAAAGGGTATAGGGAACCAAGACTTTATTTTATTATATAGATAAATTTTAGATAAATCAGTGTCGATTTTCGATTTTGATTTAGTTGGAAAGAATGAAAATCGAAATAGTAAAACCATTTTTAATTTTTGTTTTGATGGAAAATGACGAAAATTGAAAATAGACATTAAATTTTGATTTTTCTTGAATTCAATATTCTCAAATAATGATTTTCATTTTTCATTTTTCCATTTTTGATTTTTATAAAAATGGAATAGACGGATGGTACACGGACCGACAAGACCGATGTTTTTCGAAGTTAGACGAAATGCTTAATGTATTGTTAAGTTGTAAAAATCTGAAATGAAGTTCATAATTGATTCATAACGAAAATCGAAGCGCATGTATTGAGGTTTATGAAATACGTGATGTTATATTCACCAAATAATAATTAGAAATTCTTTCGAATACAAACATGCTGCTTGTGAAATGAAACTGTGAACATAATTAAAATTCGACACTTTTCTCATTGTATATTGATAGAAAAGGAAGTAAGCGTCATAAAAATTGTGTATGCCCAGGATTGCAGGTGCAATCACTTTTACTTTCTCTCAGAATGAATCATTGCTAATCGTGATTTACTAATATTAAGCGATGGATTCGCAACAAAAATCAGATTTGGAGAAAGAGCTTGCAAACAGGAACGGTCTGTCCATAGCCATAGAATCAACGGTAACGTTCGTTAACCTTTTCACTGCCATCGGTGGAAATTTTTCAGTTTGCTAGACAATATTCAAGCATCCTTGCCTTCAAAGCACGGCCTCAAACATATTTATCGCATGCTTGTCTCTCTCAGATGTCCTTCTTTCGGCGTTGGGTTATCCTTTCACACTCGCAGTTTTACTAACAGGACGTTGGCCTTTTAACAAAGCTGCGTGTAGTTTTCAAGGATTCGTTTTTACTGTGTTCGGTACATTCTCCATTATTACAATGACTCTTACCGCAATTGCACGTTTTTTCAAAGTGACTCGGCCGTCATTACATCATAAAGTTTACTCCAAGAGTAACATTTGTCTATTTGTAGCATCAGCGTTTATCATATCAACGTTTTTTCCTATATCTATGATACTTAACGACGGATTTTCTTTCCATCCCGGAAAACTCATCTGCATATTTGACTGCAACAAGCGAAACGCTTCTGGGTGCATTTCCATGGGAATTTTTTTCATCGTAGCATGCTACGGACCAATCGTCTTTTGTTCGGCAGCATAATATTCAAGTGGCAAATTCAAGAGAGGAACGGGATAACCGAATAAAGATACAAGTGGATGAAATGAAAGTCACAAAACTTTTATTCGCCATAGTAATCGCGTTTACGTGTTGCTGGTTACCCCTTGTTGTCATCGATGTCATTGGGTTTTTCACGAGGAAATATTGGATGCCTCGTGAGGTATACGTGATGTACACAAACCTTGCTGGTTACAGCGGTTCTGTGAATCCCGTGATATACGGAATATTTAACCCGCAACTCAGGCGGGAACTTTGTAAAATATTCGGGTGTAGGCGACGGAGACGAGTGGCAGTTCAGCCACAAGTTTAATTATTAAAATGGCAGTTTTCCGGCTGATACAGAAACAGTTTATTTTTTTGCGTTTGTGTGTAATCAATGTCAAAGACATTTGTGTTATTAGGTTTAGCTGCAGTTGCTTTTTAATTCTTGTTAAAAAAAATGTGTAGCCAAGTGTCAAATATATTGTTACAAACCTCTCAGTGTTTTTAGCAAAGCACTCGCCGGGCCGAAGGCCCGGCTGCGCAGCCCCATACTCATAGAACCTAGCCCGTCATTTTTCATGGTCATGGCTAGCGGAATGTTTCGCGGTGCGCGTGTGCCCTCCGCCCTCCGCCGTCGCGCAGGTAGCTCCGTCGCGCAGGACTAGCTCGCGGGCGCGTATGACGTCGCACAACATGCGCGTACGACGTCATGTTGAAACCAAAGCGAGGCTTAGTTTTTCGCGCGGTTACACGGCCGAATGTCACGTCAGCTGGGAAAACACTTTGATGTTTTGCTGTGTTTACTGAGCGGAGAAAACGGTTTAAATTAAAGTCGTTATTTTCCTGCATTTTTTCGTGGTTTGCTACTCAAGACAGGGATACTAATTAAGGGATACTCAGAAGCCGCTTTAGTGGAAAAAGAAGAGCTTTCAGGGATAAAATATTGCCTCGAGGAACTATATACGTTTTTAGCAATGCGAGAGATGGGTTCGTTTTACGGATTTCAGCACCAAAGCGGAGATTTAAAGAATTTCCAAGCACAGTAGTGGCCGGATGGACTTAAAGGTAAAACAAATTACATTTTTCGATGAGAATTTATCTTGATATCAATCTGTGATTGACTTTTTGTTTGTGTACTCGTTAGTTTTGGAGAATTGTTTTTAAACGTGTAGCTTAAATTCAGTTGTATTAATTTCTTGAATTTCATCGAAGACACGGCTCGGCCTCGATGCGCGTTTTGCGTTTTGCTTTTAAACATAAACTAATGGAGATTTAAATAACATTTTTCGAAAGAAGATTGTGTTGTCCATTTTTATGTGTTTGTTCATTCATTACATAGATTGAAAAGTGATTTTATGTAAACAAAACAAGACTTAGATTTTATACTCGCGTCGCCTTATGCAAATATGTTTGTGTATTTTTGCAATTTTGGTTTCCAGATCAGTTTCTCGGGCATTTTGTGACAAGCAACAATTGTATTTTATTCGGAAAATAGTCGTAATAGTTATTCTAGACGGAGAAAAAGTTGTTTTTGTGAACTTTTGTACGGTCTAAATGTACTGTGCAGACGGTCGGGTAACAAGCTTAAGCTTACTTTTTTGAGAATTGCTAAAATTGAAAAATAGCCCGGTCGTCAATCTTAATTCCGACCTTTCACCTAAGTTAAGTTTCATCTTAGTTAAGCTTGTTCAGAGGGTCTTCAGAGGGCAACGCTGTTAGGCCAAGCCTAACTATATATATTATTTTTCGACCTTAATGATATGCTCGGGTTGGGGGAAGCTCCCATAATTATAATCATGACGGCCGAGTTACCGGTAGAAAATTTTGAAAGGGACCTTCAAAGGCACCAAAATCATGAATTGTGGTAGCGTTTTTAACCTATTTCAAACCCTGAGAGTTACCAAAGTTAGTAAAATTAGATGTTGTGAAAGAAAGAATGGAAACATTTATGAAAAAAGTGGACGGCATAATTGTAAAGATCCCGTGCTAGTTTGGCATGGGTATGGCGAAAAAAACTCGAGGTATTTTTATAATTTAGAGAAGCGAAATCATGTTGAGAACACACATTCGTAAACTTTGTCTGAGTAGCGTGATTACGATTTATCAGTTTAAAATCCCGAATGCTGAAAAACGTATTACGAAAACCTTTATAAAAGCAGACTAGAAGTTTCAGAGCAGAATGTTCCCTTCTCCTTGGTACGATGATCTGCCAATGACACCACTCTTACCAGATCTAAGAGAGCTTGCAGAAGGACTAATTAGCTTAGAAGAGTGCTCTAAAGGTTTGAATTATTTTCATTGAACAAAGTTCCTTGAAATGTTGGGTTGCCAGTAGAATTCTACAAAACATTCTGGGGTGCATTAAGCGAACAACTGGTGAAATGTTATAAAGAGTCGGTTGAAAAAAAGAGAAATGAGATCATCACAAAGACAGGCGGTAATTGCACCAAGATCGCTGTGATCTAAAAAAAAAGAGTTAAAACTGTATAGTTTACAAATAAATTTATATCATTAAGAAAAAAAATTTATATAGCTAAGCGAGACAGGGACTACACAAAGTTACAACACTGAATTTTTCTTCTGAAGTCTTCAAACACACTAGTGCGGATAAAATCAGGCAGCGCATTCCATAGTTTAGCTGAAAAATAAGAAAACGAATTAAGGCCATAGCTAGTTGTTCTTGGTTTACTGAGTGACAGAATGTAATTGCCGCGAAGATCATAAGAAGAAGATCGGAGTGAAAACATATTTTTCATATAAACAGGAAAATGAGCGAAAAACAGGCTCTTATATAATAATATAAGGAAATTCTGAACGCGCCTTTTACATAAAGAAGTAGAGTTCACTTTAGTGAGTAGACTGCTGTATGGGGGCGAGTAATCACCAAGTATAAATTTAAGTATTCTCTTATTTAGCGATTCAAGCTTATCCATATTCGCGCTCCACAAAAGTGCCAGACAGAAGAGCAATAGTAAAAATGTGGTAAAATGCACGCTTTGTAAAGCTTAAGTAAGGTGTCCCTGGGTATAAGTTTTCGAAAGTGCAACATAACATTAAATTGATTATTGATCTTTTTGCACACATTGGATATATGACTAGAAAAATTGAACTTATTATCTATTCCCATTCCAAAAATTTCTAACGTATCCTTTACTGGGAAGGAGAAACTATAGTCCGTATCACCGAGGACTAGTCCCTGGTGCTTGCTCTCATTAACTAACATCCCATTCTCATGGTACCACTGATTGGCAACCCTGACATCGTGAGATACGCATGCGTCAAGAGCCTCTGGATCGACGTGGGAGTAGTAAACCTGATGATCGTCAGCATAAGCGTTCAGCTTGGCCCTCTTGACGAAGAAGAAGAGATCACTTATGAAAATGTTGAATAACATTGGACCTAATACACTCCCCTGTGGGACCCCACGTCTGACGCTTTCCCAGGCGGAGCAGATATCACCAACCTTGACCCTCTGTGATCTATCAGATAGATAGTTCCTGAGTAGAGCGCAACTTGCGTCATCCATACCGTAGGCCTTGAGCTTGGAAAGGAGGAGTGGGTACTGAATAACATCAAACGCTTTGGAGAGATCCAAAGAGATTACTGCAACGAGCTCGCCCCTGTCGCGCATCATCCTCCAGTCTTCCGTTAACCTCAACAAGGAGATCTCACAACCATGACACTTTCTATAAGCGCTAATGAAATCTGATAGGATTTCACGATAAAATTCATACATCTGCCCTGCCAGAAGCCTTTCAAAAATATTGTTCAGAGCAGGGAGCACAGTTACGGGCCTATAGTTGACCTTACAAAGTTCGTCGTCCTTTTTGAACAAGGGAGTAACAGTGCCCATCTTCCAATTTGCAGGATAACAGTAGTTTTCAATAGAATAATTAATAATGCTGGTGAGAGGCCTGGCAATAACAGCTGCCGATTCTTTAATCAACCGTGGTGAGATCATATCGTGACCAGGCGACTTGCGTACATTGACCTCTTTCAGTAACATTTCAACTTGAGATACACTAACGCGATGAAAACTGAAACAAGCTGGTGCGCCTGCGCCTCTGTGTTCATGGATTGCTTTGATGCTTGGATGATTAGCATAATCCTCGCCATAATACTCTACTCGTATCAGGGGTACACTATAAGCGATGTGAACAAAGTGGTCATTGAACAATTCGGCAATTAGCGTTTTGTCACTTATAATCCTGTCTTTCTCTTTTAAGATAATGTCATTGGCTTGCTTACTTTTGGTGTGCAAAAAGGGGCGGAAAGTAGACCAAAACTCGTTTGAGTTTTCAGAATCTGTCGATTTCTTTACAAAGTGTTGCTTTATTGCTTTTCGCCTAAGAGAGGTGCAGGTGTTACGCTGAGTTTTGTATGCCTCGTAATTTGCATCAGTACGATTGCGTGTGAAAATCAGGTACTATGGGTACTACGTGTACTACAAGTACAACAGGTACTACGTGTACTATGAGTACTACAGGTACTACAGTTACTACAAGTACTACAGGAGGTACTGCAGGTATTACGGGTACTACAGGTACTACGGTTACTATGGGTACTACAGGTACTACAGGTACTGCAGGTACTACAGGTACTATGAGTACTACAGGTACTATGAGTACTACAGGTACTACGTGTACTACAGGTACTACAGGTACTACGAGTACTACAGGTACTGCAGGTACTACAGTTACTACAGTTACTACAAGTACTACAGGTACAACAGGTACTACGGGTACTACAATTACTACAAGTACTGCTTGTGTTACATGAAATATACAACTATATATGGACATGATAGTGTGTAGGAGGTGCTATATTCGCGACGGTTATCATGGACCTATTACCGAATTTTTGATGCGAATTGTAATAGTTTTTGGAAATCATATTTGAGTACCCTTTTAAAAAATTACGGAGGACTATTTTTATTTGATTGTAATTACAGCACTGACCCGGCTGAAATATTATTTCGGCTCAATACCCTTGAAGGTACCGCAATAACCCTAACGATGGACATTTTAGATTTTAGCACCCTAAGCGGTACCAATTTAAACATTTTGGCCCCTACAAGGTACGACGAGCACCCCCCGGTATTTATATATGGAAGTCCCCCCAGGAGGGGGAGGAATACTACACCTTTAAAAAATGTCACAGTGCTGGATTTTAGGAAAATAGAAACTAAACAAAACACTTATTAAAGTTCATATAAAAGGAATAACTGAGATTGTTTTTCCATATATTTGCTGTTGACCTGATCAAATTATGTCGCCTGTCTGTACATAGGCTAGGCTCAGTCTCCAGCCGTGCGTGTCTCGATGCGCCCGCGATATCTCCCCACCTCACGGCTGGGCGCACGGGTTTGGTTATTGTTTACATTGACCAATCAGAAACGAACCCGCCGAAATTTGCGGGGCATAAATTAGCGGATGTTTGCATAAATAAACAAAGATGGCGGACTATGCAAGGTTTGAAATTGCTTGCTCGTACGCGCTTCAACAGTTTTGGTTTGATAATTTTAGGGAGAAACAGAGTATTGCTATGAAGGAACTTATTTTGGGACGAGATGCATTTGTCATTCTACCGACTGGTTCGGGTAAATCCTTAATTTTTCAAGCTTTTCCACTAGTGTTGGATCACTTCGAAGGAAAGCAAAGTTCGCATCAATCTATTCTATTATGTAAATGACGTGTCCATTTTCCGCATAATTGTATGACGTCATGGACAAGCAACCAAACCCGTGCGCCCAGCCGTGAGGTGGAGAGAATCGCGGGCGCATCGAGACACCCACGGCTGGAGACTGAGCCTATACATAGGCGAGATGATATAAAATGCTTTTTGAGAATAAACGGCTAGTTTCCTGAGTTAATATATATAGATAGGCTTAGCCTAACAGCGTCGCTCTCAAAACAGAAAGCCCATGGTAAACGTAACTGAGGTGAAAGGTCGGAAACACAAGAATTAAGATTGAAGACCGGGCTATTTTTTCAATTTTAGCAATTATCAAAAACAGAATTACGCGACCGTCTGCACAGTACATTTAGACCGTACAAAAGTTCAAAAAACAACTTGTCCGTCTCGAATAACTAGTAGGACTAATTTCCAAATAAAATGCACCCATTGCTTATGAAAAGCCTGGTGGCGGCTTTGATTTCAGTCACAGGGGTCAGTGCGGGGCTGAATGGGCAAACAATGCAATTATCGCTGAATTTTTAATGAGAATGACTTTAAAATGACCACCGTGATATTTATATAAAGATCACATGTAATCTTTATATAAAGATTACTAATATAGGTAGCAATTGTTCGGGATTCTTAGTGCAACAAATGATGACTTTAACATTTTTGTGCAGTACTGTTTTACGAAATCTGGTCTTTCGCCATTCTATTTGGAATCTTCTCAACAAAATAAACAACCAACAGTTTAACAAGTGAGCCGTTATTTGAATGACAGCAGCGCCCTCGTGTAAATTGCCAGGTAAAGCGACTGGTTCGCAGATGCAAGCTGCTTATTTCTACTCGTTCTGTACCACTGAAGAAAAAATTATCAGCCGTTTTACCTACCGTACCTGACAACTTTGGTATAGCATTGTTCAGTAGATGTTTTCCCTCAGAACTTTAAAATCCCAAAACTTTCGACAGGAGCCGGGAAGCAATAGTCACTTCGTCGAAGACTTGGCACATGTGTTGTTTGCTAATCAGTCTACTTGTTTTTCTTGTATGCTAATTTCCTCTTTGCACAAAAGCACAATTGTTTTAATTCCGAAGGGACACGCTTTTGAAAGAATGTTTTTGAAGCCGTTCAAAAAACTCGCAGTATGTGTATTATCAGGTGTAAAAACTCTCGGCTTCGCCTCGAGTTTTTAGTACTGTTTGAAAAACGAGCAGTAGTGTATTATCAGGTTTAAAAACTCGAGGCGAAGCCGAGAGTTTTTACACCTTATAATACACGTGCTACGAGTTTTTTGAACGGCTTCAAAAACATTCTTTCAAAAGCGTGTCCCTTCGGAATTAAAACAATTGCGCTTTTGTGCAAAGAGGAAATGAGCATACGAGAAAAACAAGTAGACTAGACTGATTAGCATACAACACATGTGCGACGTCTTCGACGAAGTGACCATTGCTTCCCGGCTCCTGTCGAAAGTTTTGGGATTTTATAGTTCTGAGGGAAAACATCTACTGAAAAATGCTATACGAAAGTTGTCAGGTACGGTAGATAAAACGGCTGACAATTTTTTTTCAGAAGTAGAGAACGAGTAGAAATAAGCAGCTTGCATCTGCGAACGAGTCGCTTACTTGTCAATTTACACGAGGGCGCTGGTGTCATTCAAATAACGGCTCACTTGTTGAACTGTTGGTTGTTTATTTTGTTGAGAAGATTCCAAATAGAATGGCGAAAGACCAGATTTCGTAAAACAGAGTGAGGTGCAGGATTGCAGAAAATTAATTCAGTGTTTTTTAGAACGAAGCATGATACAATGGGATGTATTGTTATTCAGTGAGATAGAAATATGATTTCCATCTTATTAAAATAGTTTTCTGCAATCCTGCACCTTAGTGGTAAAACAGTACTGCAGGAAAATATTAAAGTCACCATTTGTTGCACAATTACTACCCATATCAGTAATCTTTATATAAAGATTACGTGTGATCTTTATATAAATATCAGGGTCATTTTAAAATGATTCTCATTAAAAATTCAGCGATAATTGCATTGTTTGCCCATTCAGCCCCGAACTCCCCTGTGACTGAAATCAAAGCCGCCACCAGGCTTTTCATAAATGACCGTAGATTACCAGGTATAAAGGCTCATACACGTGATCGTCGTGTGATTGGCTGATATGCTCATGAATTATTAATGAGTTTTTGAAAACCTGATAATACACTACTGCTCGTTTTTAAACAGTACTAAAAGGTCAATTTTGTGGAATATTTTGTAAAAATTAATTCTTATTTGAATTGTAAATGCTAGATTAATTAACATGTTTTTCTTTGCACCTTCACCACAAGGAAAGAGAAGGAGGCTGAGGGAGTTGTTCGAGAAGAAGAACAAATTCATCTCCCCAAGCATGCAGACCACAACATTTTTTAAACAAAAATTTATTTTGTCAACGCGTGAATGAATGATGATAACTTTAAAACGTCTTCTACAGCTACGTACTTTAGGTAAGAAAAATATTATATTGTTATATACTTTTCTTGCAGCATTTATTGAGGGTTGTTTTTAAGCAATGGCTTAAACGGTCGGATGGTTCAATGCATTGTATATATGCCCGACGCTATTTAATAGATAATTACTGAGGCTCGCAGCATTATTAGGTATATTGCAGGCAGCTGAGGGCGCAGCCCGAAGCTGCCTGCAATATACCTAATAATGCTGTGAGCCGAAGTAATTATCTATTATAATTACTGTTTCTCATCAAAACCATTGTTCTCTTTCTGCATTGTATCATCGATTTTAGCCACCCCTTTGGCTGTTGTATTCATTTTGAATACAGCTATAACAATTCAATGAAATTAGCACTTATTGTTGCTACGTATACAGTGTGGTGGCCATTACGTAACCCCCAAATCCTCAGTTGTTGTGAAGATTATTTAAGTAATGACAATTCATCCTCATAAAATCCTATTGTTCTCACTATACATTATGTCTTCTATTTTAGCCGCCCCTTTGGCTGTTACATTGATTTTGAATACAGCTATAACAATGAAATTAGCACTTATTGTGACTACGTACACTATACAGTGCGGTGGCGATTACATAACCCTCGATTCCTCAGTTGTTGTGAGGATTATGTAACTATGATTATGTGTGAACATTAGTATTGAATTTATTTGTTGTTGACGAGAATGTTTACAAAAATTTGCATACTTTATAACCCAGAGTACTCAGTCATTTTTTTCAGTACCTCGCTCACTTGTTGGAAGCATGGAGGATTCATCGGAAGACGAATCAGCGATTTTAATAACGCAGAGTTCGGGGAGTGAATTTTTGCAGTACACCGAGGATATAAGTAAGACTAATAATGCGGGATTGGGCCATTTGCGTATCAAAAGGAAAGTTGTTCGGGCATATAAGAATTTGACTAATGTAGATCGTTGCCCGGTTGAACTGTATAAGAAATATATGTCTCATGTCCCAATGGAAGTCAGCGATAACGTGTTTTATTTGCGAGCTTTGCATAAGCCAAAAGGGGACATCTGGTATTACAAAAAAGGAACGGGGAGAGAAACTTTGGGGAATGTGGTAAAGAAAATATGAAAAAAGGGGGTTTCGATGGACTAATCATTCCCTTCGGCGTATAGTTGTGCTGCGCGATTTTATTTGATGGCCGTGTACCAGAACAGATTATTCAAGAAACCACTGGCCATCGATCATCTGATGGGGTAAGGGCGTATACTGAATGTACGTCATCGACACTTAAGAGGAAAGCAAGTGAAATCTTGCAGGGAACGACTTCAAAACATGTTGGAATTAATGTCGACGTAAATGAAGAAAAATGTATTAAAGAAGGCGATGAACATAAGTACAGTGAGCAAAAAGAAGAAAAGGGGTTAAAGGAAAAATCCATTGAGCCAGATACAAGTGAAGTTTGTATGAGGTGTAAACTGAAGTTACGATTTATAATAAATTGAATATCTTTGTATTCACATATCTCCTGGAATAGTTTTCTTGTGTACTCTTTATTTATTTTAGAAAGTTTTATCTTCAGTTGTACATTACATAGTGGGATTCCAATTTAAACAAATGTTAGCGTCTTTTAATAACGAAATCATCAGGGGGATACTTAAACTTGGTAAAAACGGGCTAACTGCAATATTTTTAATATTGCAGTGTGCACGGTGCAATATTTTTAATATTGCAGCGTGCACACTGCAATATTAAAAATATTGCAGTTGGTCTGTTTTAGCACGTTTGGTATTACCCCTGATAATTTCCCTTGCTAACAAAAAGGACCGCCCCCGTTTTCCTCAGACACTTGGAATCAAAACTCCTAAAAACGCTGCAATCGTTGATATAATGCACAGAGAGAACAAAAGGATTTGATGAGGATCAGTAATTATTAAAGCCTGGTTCACACGTGCGACGCAAATGCAAATGCAAGCGCAAACGCAAGGAAAATACGCGTGAACCGGGGCAACGCAAAATGCAAACGCAAGTGCAAATGCAAACGCAAGGAATGGAAAAATTTTCATTTCGTTGCATTTGCATTTGCACTTGCGTTTGCGTTTCACACGTGTGAATCGGGCTCAACGCAAATGCAAGCGCAAACGCAAGGTGAAAAGCACTTGTTCCAAGCCACCGCGGTTGAAGTTGGAATCAAGATGGCGTCCTCCACGATTAAAGCAGACGAGAAACTGGCGGAGAGTGTGAGGAAATATCCTGTGCCGTTCCTTTAGCAGCCGATATGCGAGAATCAAAAAAACCATACCTGCTGCCAAAAACTCAGCGTTGTCCGCCATCTTGGAAGATAACTTCAACTGCGCCTGCGTATCTTACGTTCCTTGCGTTTGCGTTCCACGTGTGAACGTCGCTTGCGTTTGCGCTTGCATTTGCATTTGCATTTGCGTCGCACGTGTGAACCAGGCTTAAGACACCTTTTTGTTTGTCTGCAACTAAAATTTCAGCCGTCATACAATTACTTCTTAATCAACTGTGCATTACTGGTATATAATACCGTTTTATATGATTTGAGATAAACACACACTGACGCGATATGGCAATTTTATTTGGTTCAATTTACACTGGACGCTATAAGACGCTACTTAACAATTGCCTCCAAATAACCGGGTGTGTAGTAAATAACCGTTGTATATTGTTTGAGATACACATAGACTGACGCGAAATACAGCAATTTTATCAGTCTGGTACATAGTATCTGATGTGTTGCTATTGGAGAGTATGGCAAAATAAATCGCAGTTTGTTAACTATAATGTTACTTCTGATAAGTCTTTGAGTTATCGATTCGTTGTGTGGGTACCAGAACGAAAAACGTAAAACAAAAGAAACAAAAAAAACAGAGAACAATAGAACTCCAATTAAAAACAAGACTTAAATACAAAACTTCAATGTGTTCCGGGACTTGCAGAAAGGCCCAAGTTTGAAATCAATTCTTGTGTGGCTGTAGCTCACAGGGTTAGCACGAGCGTTTTTTTTTTTTTTTTTTGAGAGTCAAGTTTCTCGGTGTTTGGAGCCTCTGATGAAGCCTTCGTACTGCTTGTGGTTATATAACTTTATGATTTGATGTTGGTCTTATGGGTACGTGTCTGAAAACGACAACGGATAGTTCCAAATAACTCTCAGGGATAGTCGAGCGTGCAAAACACGCGAGAGAGCGCAACAAAATAGCGTGTGGCGAGGAGACGTGACACCCGCGTGTTTCACTTGCACGACTTTCCCTGCGGTCTAGAATCCAGATACCACGCAGCTCTTAACAAACTCTAATTTCATCGGACCTGTATATCACGCAGCTCTATTGTTTTTAGGGCTAGGGTCCATTGTTGTGCTGTTTGTTCTTTTCTTTTTTCAGCAAATCAGAGGAGACCTGGTAAGAGCTGCGTACTGCCTAGAATCACCTCCAACGTGTAGGCGCAATTAACTCGGGTGTTTCGCCCTCGCGACTGTCCCAGGAAGAAATAAGAGAAACTAATCGTAGTCTGTAACAATTAAACGGGTAAAAAAGATCATATATTTTCTTCCAGTAAACGTCAGTGTTACGAGATTAAGAAAACAAATCTCGCTCGAAAGAACTTGGCTCGTTATAACTTACAAACAATTATTTATGTTTCGGCTCAGTTTTGCTTACAACTTTTTAGAAAAGGTAAGTGAGTTTACGAACATATGGTGGTCTTACTTCTTGCCAACCAAAAATATTTGCAAAAACAAAATAACAACTTTTAGAACAACAGGCCTGTTTAATGTATCTTTATTTTGATCTTAAAAGAAAAATCTGTCAGGTAATTACTTGGGGTAGACCTATTCTAAAGCTGGGCTAAAATACTATTAGCGACGAGCAGGATTTGTGCTAAGCCTGTCACTTTTTATAACCACACACATTTAAAGGGGCCTTTTTCGTATTTTGGACGTTGCTGTTAATTGTTATTGTCAATACTGAAAATGTAAATTGAGTTATTATTTCCACATGAAAACGTTAGTAAACTCATTAACGTCCAGTAGAGTTTAAAGGAAACCTGTATATAACGTCACCTGACCATTTCCCAAGGATGACCTTTATGTACAGGTTTGACTGTATTTTATAGTTGTCATACTATATTTTGTTTCGCTGGTTGTTGATTAACAAATGAACCTTTGCCTTCTCTGGAAATTTGCCACCTTTCATGATTCGCCTACGTGTTTATATTTAAGATACAAATGACCAGGAAGTTACTATTCTTACTTCTTTCCTATACAACCTCAATAAACCAACTCGAAGTAAAGACATTATTTCAAGTGGCAATAAAAATAAGTTAACGACATCTCTTTGCACTTAATTATTAAAGTGGAGGAGTGAAGTTAATGCTTATTTCAGACTCATGAAACTAGGACACCGTTTATTCGAGGACGAGGGAGGACAGTCACGTAATTGAGGAAATATAGCACACACCAACTAAGGAGTGTATCGATATTACAACTTCATATATACAAAATACGTTTTTATTGCGTTTATCTAGTAACGCTATTCACTGATTCTGCGACTGAAGAGATCCTGTCGCTTTAGGTTGTAAGCGAAAGTCTATAAAATCGAATACCACCTTCATTAAGGTGATTTGAAGAACAGAAAATACTTATGTGATACATGATAGTGAAACCCAAATGCGGGAATAAATTTTACGATAAACACAGATCGAACTAACTTGGCCCATGTAAAATGATTTTTAACGAAAAATTATACTACTTCATTCGTTTAACGTGTATAAAATACAGAAAGCATAAGACCATGCACTCTTGCTGCTCCAAGTTTGTTGGTGACAAGGTTTCCTCTCAAAGCACTGAAGGAACTTTCACAGAAACAGGAACAAACTGAGAGTATCATCAGCTAACAAAAAAACGTGAACATAAGAGCGTTAGCAATGTAAATCTTAACTCCTAACACTTTCATTCTTGGTGATTCTATATTCAGCGTTTCATTTCATCATCATCATCAACATCATCATCATCATCATCTTTTATTTAAAAACACGGGATCACATTCATTACAAAAATGGTCTTCCAGTGAGCCGTGAGATACAGTAAAAAACCCGCAAGTAAGAACCTGCATTTTTCCAAGTTAGCCTAAACAGGTTCTTACGTAAATGGTAATTAGCACAAATTTAGGCTATTTAGGTTCTTAAAATAGGTTCTTATTTTCTGAAGAAAAAAATTGCATTGTAGCTAATATAATTTAGCGGTATTCAGCCTATTCCTTATAAAATCTGCATACCAAGTAAGTATTTATGTAAAAATGACTAAAATAAGAAAAATTAAAGCACTGATCACAGAACATAACATTATATACATGTACTCTTATTTGCCCAAGTGTATTGTACAATTTTTTTTATATAGATTTTAGAAAATAAGAACCTGTTTCAAATTTTAGGCTTAACAGGTTCTTGTATAGAGGGGGTATAATTGGCAAATTTTAGCCTAACAGGTTCTTAAAAACTAGGTTCTTACTTGCGGGTTTTTACTGTACTACATGCAATAACTATTAATATTTCGTTTTAATGATTTTAAAAGATCGGCAGATGGCTTGGGGTGCATTTACTAATATGTAAGAGGGGTAAGGGGATGACAGGAACAGGACCAACGAATAGCTCTTTTCACGGTTAATATTTCTCAGTTGCATTACAATAAAATTCAACGTGGATGCGAGGCAAATTCGGGCAATTTTGTCGTTTCTGCCCGAAATTGCCTCACATCCACATTAAATTTTATTGTAATGCAAATTACCGTGAAAAGGGCTATAAAGTGCTTTCAGAAAGAGCGTAGAAAAAAAAAACCAAGAGTATGAAACATCCCAAAACATTCGGGGACATGAAAAAAATAACAAAAACAATTAAAAATATTAATATACATAAAAAGCCATAAAAGTAGTAATAAAGGTATTAATATTTAGTAATTATTATCTTATTTTCCTTATATATATGAGTTGAAGAAATAACACAACAATTTTCAATTTACAAGACATGTTTCGGCAAACTTATACCATCTTCAGTTGCAGAAGCCCGTTACAATTTGAATATCTAAAGTTATAGAAGTATTAACAATTTGAATATGCTAATTATAGCAGTTTAAATGGAAGCTAAATTTGACAAAAGAACAATAGGAAAGAAACAGAACTAGCATAAATGACAACTGAACTAAATGGAAAGTGACAAGTTTGCATGCTACTACACATTTGATTTAGAATAGGTTTCTCCCACTTTATATACGTCGCCTCCTTAATCTTTAACTGGAATCCAAAGGCGGCGGTATCAAAGATAGTAAAACATTTCGTAGAATCTCTTTCATGACACTCTGCATGTTTGAGATGAAGCAATGCGTTTGCAGACATGAGAAGCCTTGTCTGATACAAATTTGCTCACGGACGCGAGTGGAGAAGTGGCGAGTAGTTTCGCCAATGTAACGGGCATTACAGCCAGCACAAAGAAACTTATAGATTACCCGCGATCGGAGGGCTTGAGGCACGAAATCTTTTACGTTGAAAAAATGCCCAACTTTAAAAGTAGAAAAAGCTAAGTTGATGTCAAGATCTGTCAATAATGATTATATAAATGTCTTAATTTAGTTTGTGCAACTGCCGAGAAACGGCCTATATAAGGGATTTTATAGTAACGTGTAGCGGCCTTAGACTTGGGTTCAAGTGGCTCAGTAGAAAACATAACTATTGACAACCTTGTCAATAACCCAGTTAGGGAAATTGTTTTTCATAAGGATAGTTTCTTAATATCCTCACTAAAACCAGTCTAAGTCTAAGGCCGCTACACGTTACTATATATACTTCTATAACTTTAGATATTCAAATTGTAACGAGCTTCTGCAACTGAAGGAGGTTGCCTATTTACCGAGTTAGGATTTCGAGTTGGATTTCGAGTTGGATTTTCGAGTTGGATTTTCGAGTTGAGTAAAGATTTTTTTGGCGGGGTTTCCAATAAATTTTCAGTGGTTTTACACAACGTACTTTGTCAGCGGTGTTGCACATCGTCTTGAGGTCTTTTCAAGATGGAGGAAAACGAGGATGGCAGATCGGTAACGGCAATCTTGTTTAATCTATCCTAGTATTGCATTCGTAATTGTATTTTTGACTAGAAACAATAGCTGACACTTTAAGAAATGTTTTTAGTTATGAATTATTCATTAACTTTCGAGTGTCTTTTCATTTGCGTGTCAAATCGGCCCGGGTTTTAACCATTAAAATCTTTCGTAAAATATTGTTTGATTTCAAGAGAATTATACACCAGACAAAACCTATATGTGATCCCAGAAATGTTACCTGGTTATAATTTTGTTTTCAGAAGCACATGATATATCCAGGACCCGGTGGAAGTGCCAAATATAGAAATTTAGAAATATATAAATATAGAAGTCAATGTAACGAGGTGCAAATTATCTAAGGCCCAACGTAACTGATTTTCTAATACCATCAGAATTGACAATTCTGATCCCAGATCCAGAGTACCAATCCCTATCCCAGGAGCTAAAAATCTGTTCCCTGATTAAACAAATATTGCTGGTCCAATATTCTTCGTAGTAGCAAACATTCTGCACATTAGCCGTTTTTTAACTCGATTTTACAGATGGTCATTGATTTAACATCAAGCCCCATCAAGAAAGACCTTGAACATGGCAGTGATAATGACTTGAAGAAAGAAGACGAGATTGGTTGTGTTTACTTTTCCCATTGCACACACAGGCTGTTTTATTAACATCTAAGTAATAGGTGGCTTAGTGGTTCCAAACCGCCAACAAAAGGCATCAACACAGTTTGCATATTTTTTTTTCATTTCATCAAGTGCTTTCACCAAGTTATGGAGCCATTTATAAGCAAAAAGAATTACCACACATGCTTCATTCATAACCAATACATGTATTGCCTCGTTTGATAAGTAATAATCAAAAACTGAGAGGGACTTTTTACAAAATTTACTTTCAGCGAGCGATGGGGTCTTACTTGAATAAGGAAGCTTAATGCTGTGTATCCTACCATATAGATGTTTTTGTTTTCATACAGAATGTCGTGCGTTGATTTAACCATAAACCCTATCAAAAAACAGCTTGATCTTCATTTTGGCAACTCGAAATCCTAACTCGAAAATCCAACTCGAAATCCAACTCGAAATCCTAACTCGGAAGTTAGTCTGTCTCCAACTGAAGATGGCATAAGTTTGCCGAAACATGTCTTGTAAATTGAAAATTGTTGTGTTATTTCTTCAACTCATAACAAATTTTCTGCTATTGCGTCCGTTTTAAAACATTTATATTTAAAACAACTGTTTCCGTGACAGTACTTGGATAAAAATTTCTAAACTCAGAGGCAGATTATGTGGATGTGTGCGTGACAATGACTATGTGACACATTTTTTCTAAGAAAACGTTGTGTTCGTAAAAAATCGTGAATGAGTTTATCCTATAATTTTAAAAAAGAAAATGTGGATATTTTTTTCTTTGTTATAAATTGAACGAAATGCTCTGTAATTCTGTCATGCCGTGCTACAAAAATAATAGCACCATTTGTAAATCATATTGACTCGTAATTTGACCTTAAAAAAGTAAACAATTTATTTATCCGAAGCGCCTCGAGCATATGTCAGGCCGTTTGATAATATAAGTTCCCATTAGTGCAGCATGTCATAGGACAGCATATTTTTATATTCATTTTGTTTCTGTTTTCTGACAATTTTTCAAGTTCCTGATTTTCTGTATGCCCCTTCAGCAACAGGAAGGCCTATTACTTTTCGAATAGCTGTGATATAAAAAAAATATAACATTAACCTTAACTTTCCAAAATCAAATGTCACGTTATCTCCAATCAGCATAAAGGGCGCCCACTGCCCAACATCAGAAAAGCCATTTGTTCTCATCCACTTCATGGCCTGGCGAAGTGATTCACTGGCACTTTCCCCACGAACAAGGTGCTCGTAGAAACGACTCATGAACTGCTTTGTTGCACTGTCTTGTATGGCCCACAGAGCCACCAACACGGAGCGTGCACCGGAGCCTAAGAACGCTCGAGCAATGCCAACAACTCCCTCCGCTCTGATCTGTCCACGCGCACTGTGACAACAGCTCAGGACTACCAGTTTGGCTCGCAGTTGGACCTGTGAAATGTCAGCCATTGTCAATAAATAGTCTTCTTCTTGTGGAGTCCTGCTAATGAGAGGTGGAGGGGCAAGAACAATTTCTCCTCTTTCGGCATCACCATGAGCAGCGAAATGTATCAGACTCACTGAATTAATGCTTTGAAGAACCGCCTGCTTAGTTGCTTGCTCTCTCAACAAAGGCTGACCTCCAAGCAGTCGTCCAACCATCTCTGCTTCCTCTCTTGCAAAAGGCAGTTCTGATATCTTCTCAACACGTCCCTTATAAAGTACGTGACCGACAACAGGATCACCCACTATTAGTGTACCAGTCTGACTGTGATGGTCTACTGGGCTGTCTTGAATAAGCATGAGAGTCGTCAAAGAAGGAACGATGCGGATTCTGAACGTCTCCGACAAATACTTATCACTTTCACCCTTTAACGCTGCAAATGGAACTTTGAACAAGGAGCGATCAGGAACAATGATGATTTCAGGCTCATCCAATAAGTCAGCAACAGGAGCAATGATCATGTTGTAGCAATCATTAAGACTCGGGTCGAGCTGTTGGTTCTTCTCTTCCTCCTCTTCTACAAGGCGTAGTGCTGCGAGGCTCTCTTTCTGAAATGATTTAGGCGTTGGGTGGTTAACATTTAAAGAAAACCAGGATCGATCTTCGCACTGCTCTTGAGCTAAGACGTGTAACTTTCTAAAGCTCTCGCTTCCAAATACTTCGTGTACCGTTCTTACCGATGCTTTGTTAAACAAATAATCATTAACGTCTATTTTCCGGAATAGTGTTGGTTTGTTTGCTTTAAGGATCCACAAAAATATCATTTGTTCATAATAGGAAATGTATAGACAAATACAGTTACGTTCACTCTTCATCAACCTTTGAATACCAACCCATACTTGCGTAGTGACTGATATTTGTTGTTTTACGAAGTACTGAGATGACATTAAGTCTGCCAGGGCTCTTGCCCGTCCAAGCTCTAGAGCGTAAACAGCCTTTTCAGGATTTCCAGTAGCACAAAACAGTACACCGAGCAACCTGTAGGAATCAGCATACTCGTCAAAAAGAGATATCTTCATTTGGTCGTTGTCTTTTAAGGAACTTCGCATATCCTCAAACATTTTAATTTGGTCAAAAAGATAAGATTTAGCTTCCTGTATGTCGCCTTTCAATAGCATTACATATGAAAGCTTAGCGCGGTTTTTTAACTCCGTTTCAATGGCTTTAGTCTCTTTACTAATCGCAATTGCTTTTTCAATATATTCTTTGGCCTTGGCATAGTCACCGAGAGACATGAACACAGTTCCCAGGTTTCCGTAAGCTCCTGCTTCTCCGTCTAGGTCACCAACCTCTTTTTTGATAGAAAGTGCTTTTTCGAGATATTCTTTGGCCTTGGAATAGTCAACGAGAGACTGGAACACACTTCCCAGGTTTCCGTAATCTGTTGCTTCTCCGTTTAGATCACCAATTTCTATTTTAAGCGCAAGTGCTTTTTCAAGATATTCTTTGGCCTTGGCATAGTCGCCGAGAGACTTGAACACAGTTCCCAGGTTTCCGTACACTGATGCTTCTCCGTCTATGTCACCAACTTCTTTTTTGATAACAAGTGCTTTTTCGAGGTATTCTTTGGCTTTGACATAGTCACCGAGAGACTGGAACAAACTTCCTAGGTTTCCGTATGCGTCTGCTTCTCCGTCTAGGTCACCAATTTCTTTTTTGATAACAAGAGCTTTTTCGAGATATTCTTTGGCCTTGGCATAGTCACCGAGAGACTGGAACACACCTCCCAGGTTGCCGTAATCTGATGCTTCTCCGTTTAGGTCACCAATTTCTATTCTAATTGCAAGTGCTTTTTCGTGATATTTTTTGGCCTTGGCATAGTCACCGAGAGAATCGAACACAGTTCCTAGGTTTCCGTAAACTGATGCTTCTCCGTTTAGGTCGCCAATTTCTTTTTTGATAGCAAGCGCTTTTTCGAAATATTCTTTGGCCTTGGTATAGTCACCGACAGACTTGAACACACTTCCCAGGTTTCCGTAAACTGATGCTTCACCCTTTAGGTCTCCAATTTCTTTTTTGATGGCAAGTGCTTTTTCAAAATATTCTTTGGCCTTGGTATAGTCACCGACAGACTTGAACACACTTCCCAGGTTTCCGTAATCTGTTGCTTCTCCGCTTAGATCGCCGATTGCTGTTCTAATCGCAAGTGCTTTTTCGAGATATTCCTTAGCCTTGACATAGTCACCGAGAGACTCGAACACGGTTCCCAGGTTTCCGTAAGCTGATGCTTCTCCTTTAAGGTCCCCAACTTCTATACTAATCGCAAGAGCTTTTTCAAGATATTGTTTGGCCTTGGCATATTCACCGAGAGCAAAAAACACAGTTCCCAGGTTTCCGTATGCTGATGCTTCTCCATTAAGGTAACCAATTTGTTTTTCGGTAGCAAGTGCTCTTTCTAAATATTCTTTGGCCTTGGAATAGTCACCGAGAGACTGGAACACAATTCCCAGGTTTCCGTTTAACGATGCTTCACCTTTTACATCGCCAACTTCTGTTTTGATAGCAAGTGCTTTTTCGAAATATTCTTTAGCCTTGGCATAGTCACCAAGAGCAAAAAACACAGTTCCCAGGTTTCCGTAATCTGATGCTTCTCCGTTTAGGTCGCCAATTTCTATTCTAATCGCAAGTGCTCTTTCGAGATATTTTTTGGCCTTGGCATATTCGCCGAGAGCAAAAAACACATTTCCCAGGTTTCCGTAAGCTGATGCTTCTCCGTTTAGGTTGCCAATTTCCTTTTTGATAGCAAGTGCTTTTTCGAAATGTTCTTTGGCCTTGGTATAGTCACCGAGACACTCGAACACAGTTCCTAGGTTTCCGTAAGATGTTGCTTCTCCGTCTGGGTCGCCAATTTCTATACTTATCGCAAGTGCTTTTTCGAGATATTCTTTAGCCTTGGCACAGTCACCGAGAGACTTGAACACAGTTCCCAGGTTTCCGTAATCCGATGCTTCCCCTTTTAGATCGCCAATTTCTATTTCAATCGCAAGTGCTTTTTCGAGGTATTCTTTAGCCTTGGCATAGTCACCGAGAGACTTGAACACAGTTCCTAGGTTTCCGTAATCTGATGCTTGCCCTTTTAGATCGCCAATTTCTATTTTAATCGCAAGTGCTTTTTGGAGGTATTCTTTAGCCTTGGAATAGTCACCAAGAGCGAAAAACACCGTTCCCAGGTTTCCGTAATTTGTTGCCTCTCCTTTTAGATCGCCAATTTCTATTCTAATTGCAAGTGCTTTTTCGTGATATTTTTTGGCCTTGGCATAGTCACCAAGAGAATTGAACACAGTTCCCAGGTTTCCGTAAGCTGATGCTTCTCCGTTTAGGTCACCAATTTCATTTTTGATATCAAGTGCTTTTTCGAAATATTCTTTAGCCTTAGCATATTCACCGTGAGCGAAAAACACAGTTCCCAGGTTGCCGTAACAGGATCCCACTCCTTGCCTGTGTCCAGTTTCCATCTTGATACTAAGTGCTTCTTTGTAAAGCGCTTGTGCTTCTTTATATTTACATTGAAGTTGATACAACTGCGCCATTGCAAAAGCCACATTCCCTTCAGTGACTCTTTCACCACTCTCGTGAAGTGAAACAAGAAGCTTTTTACCGCATTTTATCGCACTCGTATAATCATGGATAAGACGACACCCATTAAACATTTGACAATATAATGTGTAACTTAATCTGACAAGTGCGTTTTCTTTTTCCAGAGCTTTGTTATGTAGGAAAATCAAGCATTCCTTGCATAACTCGATGCCTCTTTTAACACGTTTGGTTTTGATAAGGAAACCGGCAACAAGCACTGCAATACTGATGACTTGTAGCATTTCGTCTACCTTGTCCATCACAGTCATTTCTTGAATCCGTAGAAAATAATAAAAACAAGTCAGTAGGATAGTATATTAGTTTTCAAGCCTGTTAGAGGATAGTTAAGGAATAGTTACCTATTCCTCTTAATACTGAGTAACTTCAACGTCACCAAATCAGTTACAACATGGTCACACCAACTCAGGCAAGCAGCGCACAGTATTCCAATGCTGAATACGGACCACACGTACCAACAAAGACTTTTTTCCTTCGTTTGAGGGAGTAATTATGCTTCATATAGAACATAAGAATAACAAGGTAGAACACACTAATGAGTAACACGAATTCACAGTTAATACTAATAACTGAACAACGGCAGCAGCAATTGTATTCTGTTATATTAAGTTAGACTTTGCAGTTTAATAAACGAACTGAAGCAAAGACAAATAAACATTGGCAAATTCATTGCTAAACAGCGCTAAAGATACGCAGCAAAATATTCTTACCCATGGTTTAGAAGTTTATGTCTAGTTTGCCGCAAAGAGATTGCAGAATATTAACCACAGTACCTATTAATAATATTTTAAGTCTGTTTTTGTCCACAGGAAACGATAACTTTAGACAGATAGGGATTATTGGTTGCGAATAGGAATGTATGAAAACTAATAAAGATTTATTCAAACGCGTGAATTTCCAGGGTGAATTTGGATCCCTAATGCGTGCAATAAAATCGACCCTCTGGCTTGTGATTCATCTATTTCCGGAGGTTGTAAGCCATATACCAAGTCCCAAGTTACGTCACAAAGAACGCAATAGAACGAAAACGATATATACCTGTTATAGAGCGTTTTTTTTTTTCACTGTCAGCTAGGCTTGAGAGTATTATGCAATCAAAATTTTGAGCAAAATAGCATTTGAGAGGCATAAAATGTTATTCCGTTACAATCCGGGCAAAATGGGCCATTTTCGAGGATAATTTGTCAAATAAACCTTTCTTGCACCAAAATATAGCGCAACTTTCAGGACTCGTAAAATCGCTAATTTTTAGCCAGAAAGCTTTTAAGAAAAAACCTCTGAACGTGTCTTTAAAACTTACAAACTTGAAAACCAAAAATACTATGTAGCTTGCAACGTTCGTGTTTTGAAAATGGCAAAATTAAAATCTTTAAACACTTGAGAATCCCATTTTGAAAGAATTCCACTAAAGTTGCAGTACTAAACAAGTGAACTAAAAGGTAACTGAACGGTGGTTTATAACTTTCCTATATAGCAACCACTCTAGCAACTATTGTTCCTCGCGAAGCGAGGGCCGAAGGTCCGAGCGTAGCGACGTTTATAAATTTGTCGCGCGCGCGCGTGGGTGGATCGCTGAGCCGCGCCAATTCGAGCGAAAAATATATTTATATATATATATATGCTGAAGATGTCGTGCAGTTGCCTGGCAACAGTGCAACAAAGCTTGAATGACGTCAGACAAAGGGAAGGTTGCTAGGCAGCAATTACGTTACGTCAGACGCAATCTTGTGGTTGCCATGCAACAGAACCGGTTTCAACCGGTCAAAGCGGTCAGGACTGGCAACTATAAAAGAAAACCGGTACCTCACAATGGCGCACTCTCATGTTTAGCTTTGCGAGGTTCTACGAGGCACGTATTTCTAGTTTACATCAGTTTAATGCTCATAAAACATGCTAAAAGAATGCATTCACCCCCGACCTCCAATCCCCCATCCTCCCACCCCCTCACACACACATACTGCCTATGATTGATCTAGAATCCATTGTCTTGTTACAAACAAGAATTCACAGGTAGTGAAACTGGGCATTTAGCGTACATAAGAAATTAGGAATTCGAAGTTTAGCCACTATTGTAACCTCTGCAATCAAAGATTCACAAAAATCCATTGTGAGTTGTGACAGAATAAAAATGAATCAGTTGCATTTATTTAGCACACACAAGACCTGGATGACATTGAAGTTTCTATGTCAAGTGATATGAGGTCACACAGTTGTCATTTTCATTATTTATTGTGACGATATGCACAGATAAAACTATCAATGCACATTGCTAAAAATTGTGCATTGAAATGCCAAGGACATTATGACAGCGATTTCCATATGAAAGGAAAGACAGAACAGAAAGCATTATATTGTCAAATGTTCTCAAAGTGTTTCGTATAGATAAGTTATACAGTACGTACTATGAGTTTATTGATATAATCGCTTTAATGCATGATTGAACTTTTATAACACGAGTGCCCCTTTTCTAGAGCGTTTGCTGACCATGTTGTCAAATTCTTACAATCCCAGTTGATGACATTTGTTTTTGGTTTTGAAATTCATGAAATGCAGCCTATAAAATTTATACAAATTGAAACCATCTCTTGATCTCTCGTTTCGCTGTGTCGTTTGAGTTGAAAAGATTTTCAAGAGCTACGATATTCAGCCAATTCATCCAGTCAATTTTTTTGCAAAATGGATTCAGGAAACTAGCATAAAATTAAGAATTTGAAATAGAAATAAACATATTGGAAAAATAAAATAAAGTGTTTTGTGAAAGTGTTAAGTTAGGCCCGGTTCAAACGTCGAACTTCACATGTGCCGAACCTAATGCAAATGAGCAAGAACAATGGATATTGCTCATTTGCATTAGGTTCGGCACATGTGAAGTTCGACGTTTGAACCGGGCCTTTATTTCTTCAACGACGTTTCGGGCTTTGCCTTTCATCAGGTTGATGACCGTTGTTTTGAATGCAACTTGTTTTATTTGAAAAATTATGATAGCGCGCGCTAAGAAAATAGTGTAAAATTATTTTGTTACGACTGGATTGTCATATAGGCCTATCAGTAGACGGACGTAAACTTTTTATACAGTTTTTCCTCATGATTTGTTCGCGGTGTTCCGAAATGTCACTTCAGATCAAGAAATACAGTCTAAACTCTATCACCTTCGCAATGTGAATTAACGAAACTTCGTTTCAATGTCCCTCGCTTCACGTTCTAAGTCAAGGTAGGCAATGGCGAAGCAAATTACCCGTGATGGCCTAAGCAGCAGAATTTAGAGCAAAACAGCACGCCAAGAATCAAGGTAGGCAACGGGGAAGTGAATTCCAAAGTTTATGTATCGAGCTTCGTTGATTTTTTTCAACAGACATTATAAAGCAGATAAACTCGCTGATCTTTATTTTATGTGGAAAGGAAAAGACAGAGTTAAGCGATTAGCGCTTATCAGTGAATACGAAGATGGTGGTCTGAAAATGCCCCATACTGAATCTGTGGTTACTGTACAGATAATCATGCGCCTGACTTAAAAACCATCCGTTTCATTCCTGAAAGCCAAAATAACTAACACTAAAAAAATAGAGCACATAATAGCGAAAAAGAACAAAAAGGAATTTATCCACTGCAACAGGTGGCGAAAAATGTTAACGCTGACATGAACCTTTTTGATATGTGGCTTTTCAAACTCATTAATAATTCATAAAGTGACCAGCCAATAAATGACGTCCATTTGGGTCTGATGGATGAGTCTTGATATCCAATGAAACACCAGATCAAGATCTTAAAGGTTTTGATTTCAGTTCAAAACCGTGTTTGATCTCAAATCAAACACTTGCATATTAATGAGTTTTGCAACAATACATGTTATTCCACTCAATTATATAATTACATTTGGAACCTTACATTCCTTTCTTGGTCTTCAAATATAAGCCCTCTCGTGTGCCATCTTTCGACTCCGCGTCCAATGCTCGGTGAAACAGAGTAAACCTTCAAAACAATAATCTGAGTATTATAACTGGAACTTCAAAATGACATCGACATTTTAATTTAAAAACAAAATGGACCATTTTTCTCACCTTTGGTTGCCATTATTAAGAGGATTTAATGCTTCAGCACCTTTTTTCTCTTCTTGAAAGCGTCGGATACCGCATATGATGCCACAAACAGTCTTCGGTGGATATGTTGTGGTTTAATTTTATCCTTGGTTCAAATTTTATTTTCCTTTGTTTTTGGCTATGGTAATGTTTAATAATGAGTTTTAAACAAAGGAAAATAAAATTTGAACCAAGGATAAAATTGAACCACAACAGATATCTCTCTCCCGACTTCAATACGAGCAGAAAGTGACATAATCTTGTGTAAATCATAGTCCTTAAACATTCCTCTTGAATCTCAGAGAACGGGAACTTGAACCGTCCGAGAAGTTTGCCATTCGTAGAAAATGGATGTTGCCCATTTTGTTTTTTATATTTCGTTGACGGGGGAATAGCTTTATCGACTAGATATTCTTCTTCGACAACCGTTTTAGCCTCCCTAAACCGAGACGCTTCTGCTTCGCACATGGTCTCACATGGTCTCATAAAAAAATAAAAAAAACAATGGTCTCATACCAAATGGCGAAACACAACAAGCTCAATAAAATTGTGCATGTGACGGCATTTAAAAAGGACAAAGCCAAAAACACTAACACTGAATAATCCTGTATTGTTTCATTTGAGAAGCCAGATCAAAAACTCGTGCTTCGGGTTTAATCGGGGCATCCAAACACCTTGAAACAATAAAAGCACTCGGCCGCTTTCATTGCTTCTCAGTGTTTGGATGCCCCGATCAAACCCTTGCACTCGTTGTTGATCTATTACGTATCATATAGAAAACTGTACATAATAAGCAGGTGACAACATGTACTTGATACTTTATGCTAAACGTTCAACATAATTTTTTTCCTTTTACTTTTTTGTTATCATTAGTAGCTGAATAATTGACGGTTAAATGTAATGTATTGTGAGTGTGATTAGTGTAAGGATGTAAGGATTTATGACTTAGGTATAAGTTATGTAAGTAACTGTTGTATGAATATATGTAACTAATTGTTGTAAAAACAATAACAAAAAAATAAAAAATTGTCTCCCTGTGTCCGCCTATAAACCAGCAGAAACAACAGCAAAGGGTGAGTTGTCATGACGTGTCAATATTTAGTTTGCTCGTCACACTGATTTCACGAAAACAGGTTGATTTCGCTAAATAATTTTTTTGGAATGATACTGTAGAAAAGGTTGTTACTATTGTGTTGCCGAACCGTTATTCGCTAGCAGTCATCCGTAAACAGACGAAATGCTCTCTGTTCACGTATAGGTTTTTTAATAAACTGACCAAGGAACTTTGTTCCACTAAAGTGCAAACACTTAAGAGTAGAACTTTCTAGAAAGATCTAAGTCATTTTAGATTGCCTTACACGACATTTCCCTTTCGAGCATAAAACAAGGTAGAGAGAGGAGGTAGCTTAGGCAGCGTATTTAATTTTTCGCAATTAAATGTTGTGCACAAATTTTATTTTACTAGTTTGCAAGATTTTTTTAATTCCCTTCACTGAGCAAATTAGTTTTTCTTTTGCATAAATCGTGCATGGATATTTCTTTTCTTTTACTTTGGCAATTGCCCAACATCCGCTTAAAAATACAATGCTCGACAGATATTCAATCACCCTACAGATAATCCTTATCTTCAAAATTTGCTTACTCACACGGCTGCTTTATAAAACCGGGCTGGTATCATACTTTGTTACAGCCCGTTAAAAATTATTACTGTTTTGGCATTTGGTTACAATTTCGTAGAAACAAGCTCATAGAATCAAACAGTAGCTCAGCATACAAAAACATTAGGATCGAGTTTGTCACTACACTGTGTCGTTGTTTCCTGTCGCAGGCACGAAAACTATTGTCCTACTTTAAAACTAATCAAGATATTTTAAAGGCCGCAGAAACAAAAATAAGACCTCTAATAAAATCCCCCTGGAATCCATTGTCTTAACGTTAAGACCGTTTTCTCCAATTACACAAATCCACGGATTGAGAAATCTGTAAGCAAGGTATCTCTCTTGCATTTTAGCCAAATTTTCTGAAATTTTCAGGAACATGACAGTACTTAATTTGCTAGGTAAACCTAAAACACCATCATTTCTGGATCTATACTGCAATAATTAAACCTTTGTACTATTGTTAGTTTGCATTTTTAACGTTAATGGGTAAAAAATGGAAACAAGCAAAACTTCACTGTTTTCCGAGGTTTAGATGCTAGAGAGAAAATTTATTCACAAAATAAAGTTGACTCCATGGGAATTTATCCATGGTAAAAAGTTATCGTGCTTATAACAAACAATCTTACTTCAACTTAAGGGGCTGGTTAACAATTAACCGATGCGACTACATTCGACCCAAAGTGACTGATTTTGAAGTAATAGATCAACAACGAGTGCGAGGGTTTCATCGGGGCATCCAAACAAGGAAGCGGCCTCGTGCTTTTATTGTTTCGAGGTGTTTGGATGTCCCGATGAAACCCGAAGCACGAGTTTTTGATCTGGCTTCTCAAATTAAACAATACAGAATTATTCAGTGTTAGTTTTTTTGGCTTTGTCCTTTTTAAATGCCGTCACATGCATAATTTTATTGAGCTTGTTGTGTTTTGCCATTTGGTATGAGACCATGTGCGAAACAGAAGCGTCTCGGTTTAGGGAGGCTAAAACGGTTGTCGAAGAAGAAAATCTAGTCGATAAAGCTATTCTCCCGTCAACAAAATATAAAAAAGCAAATGGGCAACATCCATTTTCTACGAATGGCAAACTTCTCGGACGGTTCAAGTTCCCGTTCTCTGAGATTCGAGAGGAATGTTTAAGGACTATGATTTACACAAGATTATGTCACTTTCTGCTCGTATTGAAAAAAAGGACGCATTGAGTTTGAATTATTGGCTTAGCAAATTTGTCATGGACGTGGTCAAAAAGTCGGGAGAGAGATATCCACCGAAGACTGTTTGTGGCATAATATGCGGTATCCGACGCTTTCTAGAAGAGAAAAAAGGTGCTGAAGCATTAAATCCTCTTGATAATGGCGACCAAAGGTGAGAAAAATGGTCCATTTTGTTTTTAAATTAAAATGTCGATGTCATGTTGAAGTTTCAGTTATAATACTCAGATTATTGTTTTGAAGGTTTACTCTGGGTAAGATTTCCGTACAACCCCATACATTAATTATACATGTATGCGCTATTGTTTTTCTTCAGGCGTTTTATTGTTTTAGCTTTTGTTTTAGTTTTGAGAAAAGTATGCATAACTAATGTATGGGGTAATACGGAAATCTTTCCAAGGAATGTAAGGTTCCGAATGTAATTATATAATTGAGTGGAATAACATGTATTGTTGCAAAACTCATTAATATGCAAATCAAAACCCTTAAGATCTTGATTTGGTGTTTCATTGGGTATCGAGACTCATCCACCTGACCCAAATGGACGTCATTTATTGGCTGGTCACTTTATGAATTATTAATGAGGTTGAGAACTCGGAGTACAAAACTATAAAAAAGACCATTTTTGCTATAAAGCCTGGTTCATACTAACGACATAACGATATAAGAACATGGACATAATGACATAAAGAAAACATCAGTTTTTTCCTATTATGTCGTTATGTTGTGTTGTTCACACTTGTGACATAAAACATCGATATACCGTATACGTCGTGTTTTGAATTTGCGTGACCTCGCCGTTATGTCGTTATGTGGCTAGTGTAAACCAGGCTTAAGGACGTTCTCGCTAATTGTTTATGCGCATCATTACTGCGCACGCAATTCATGTCGCAACGCCATGCTACGTCATGCACGAGCGCGCGCGCAAGAGAAGAAATCTAAGCACATAAAGGGCTGATAGCCGTTGCGTTAACTTTGCTTAGATTTAACTCGCTTGGATGGTCGGTGACCCCCAATTTTTTTTTCATAGATAATTTTCTTTGCCAATTCTAGACAGATTGTGAATAAATGAACAAAAAATCTATGTAGGAAGTTTAAATTTTTTCCATTTTTCTACCCGCGCGCCATCGAATCCTGCCAACTTGGGGCTGTCAGAGTTTACAAATGCTGTCGTTTAAAGATGAAATTTACTTCAAGGAACGCCACCAGTTGAATGAATTTGCTGACCAGACCAACTCGCATAAAATTTGGGAAAGAAAGGTGCATTTCAGAGATTCATTTGCAATATTTTTGGACTAACAGACATTGGGGTCACATCCCGTAAGGAAGACTAATTTTTCAAAATTGGGGTCGCCTTTCAGATAGCTTATCTCAGAAACGAAGTCGGTGACCCCCTCATTTTCTTGCATTTCTGACACGAGTAACTCGTAACCTAGCTGTAGCAAAAGTTTTATAAAAAAATCAATGTCAGAAGATTTTCGCGCGAACGTCCTTAAGACCACCTTATCTCGTTTGTTGTTTATGACAAATAATTATTTCTGTTCTGCTAGATATAACTGAACTACAAAGACAACAGTTTAATCGCGTTGTAATTTGTAATAATAATAATAATATGTATAATTTGTTGTTTATAACAAATAATTATTTCTGTTTCGGCTTTTGGTCACATTTTCTTAGAAAATGAAAGTGACTTTCTGAATAATATTAAAACCTAAAATATCTATTTTATAGTTATCATACTTCTTTTGTCTCGCTGATTGTTGAAATGAACCCTCGTCTTTTCTGGAAGATGACCTTAAGTTACTGTTTTTACTCTGTTTCTAATAATTATTTTGCACGGCAATTGATATTAATTGTACAACATTCAACCTTGACAAGATCATAGAATAAAACAGTAGCTCAGTATACAAAAACATTAGGATCGACTTCGCTACACTGTGTTGTTGTTTCCTGTCGCCAGCACAAGTAAACTTGAGATATCAGGATGAAAGATTCAGGTTTTTTTAATTTGCAAGATGTAACTGAAGTACAAAGATAACAGTTTAATCGCGTTGAAAGGTGGTGACCTTCAAATAATTTCCGTAGAAACTGAAACCTTCGTGAATTGTAAACTTGAGATATCAGAGTGAAAGATTCAGGTTTCTTTTTTCAAATTTGCGAGATGTAACTGAAGAACAAACCTAATAGTCATCGCGTTGTAATTTGTCCATAGATTTTTTTTTAAATTTACCCGCGGAATCGGGCTCATTATAACAAATAATTAAAGGGAAGTGAAAATAACATCAATGCCATACCAAATATGTTTTTTTAAAGTTCGTCCGCCGATGCTATGCAATTGCACGTGAATATTCCCCTTAAGTCTCGGAAGCTCGCAGATAAAATTGTCCACCGGACAAAAGAATTGCCTAAGACAAGAACTGCTTAAGCAAGTGGAGTCGCCATTTACTGTAAGTAAAATATAAATCACCAGAAACGAAGAACCGACCGGCAACATATGAAAAATAATGTTTTCAACACGAAAGCTGAAATGAAACTCCAAAAGCCTAATGAGAAGTGCTAAATTAGAAACAAGAGAATGAGCTAAAAAAAGATAGCGATCAAAAAGGAGAAAAACAACTTATCGTGTAGACTTTTAACTTAGGGACGTTTTACCCGGCAGTTGGGCAAAGACGAATGACTTATGTATGTAATTTTTGGCCATATTACCGATGCTAACCACGAGAGGGGGTATACTAAAATTTCAACTACTTTCTCCCCAAGACCCAATACCTCTCAAACGTAAATATAATTTACACCATTAAAGGTAGAAAAGGCATACAAATTATATTCGCAAGCACATATCTTATTTCTGTTTATTTCTATGGTATAAGGGGTAGTCACTTTTAAATCCATAGGGGAGGCTTACCTCTTGTTTTCACTGCCGGCAAGGCTTGGGAGCATTACGCCGTCGTAATTTTGAGTAAAATAGCATTTGAGAAGCATAAAATTTAATTCCGTTACAATCCGGGAAAAAAGGTCACTTTCCAGAATAATTTGTGAAAATAAATATTTCTTGCACCAAAAAATTACAGCACAACTTTTGGGACTTGTGAAATCGCCAATTGTTAACCAACTGAGGCTTAAACCTTCCGAGTCGTGCCTTAAAACCTCACAAACTTGAAAACTTTGTTTACACCAAAAAATTATAGCACAACTTTTGGAACTTGTAAAATCGCCGATTTGTAGCCAGCTGAGTCTTGAAACCTCTGAATCGTGTCTTTAAACCTTTCAAACTTTATCACTTAAAGTGCCCCTGTGATCAAATTTTTGATTATCATTTTTTTACATTTTCGTGTACTATTAGACTTTCTTACCCATTTTGCCAAATTTCAATCCATAACGAACATCAGAAGTCATTTTATTTTAACATTTATTTCCGAGAATTTACGGCCGCCATTAATCAACCTTGTTCCAAAGCTTGTATGCGAATGGGAGAAAGTGACGTCAAAGACTCAAACATACCTCACGGGTTGAAATTATAATAACAATCAACATAGAAAATTGCACGAAGAACAACTCCAAAGTTTTTGTCGCTTTTCGCGTGATTTTCAATACTTATTGTTATTATAATTTCAACCCGTGAAGTGTGTTTGAGTCTTTGACGTCGCTTTCTCCCATTTGCAACCAAGCCTTGGAACAAGGTTGATTAATGGTGGCCGTAAATTCTCGGAAATAAATGTTAAAATAAAATGACTTCTGATGTTCGTAATGAATTGAAATTTGGCAAGATGAGTAAGAAAATCTAAGTGTACACGAAAATGTAAAAAAATGAAAATCAAAAATTTAATCACAGGGGCACTTTAAAACGCACTCAAGGTGGTTTTATACCATACGATATCTAGCTTGTAACGTTCTTTTTTTGATAATGGCAAAATTGTTATCTTTCAACACTCGAAAATCCCATTTTGAAAGAATTAAACTAAATTTGCAGCACTAAACAAGTAAATTAGAAGACAACTGATCAGTGGTATATATTTTTGCTATAGCAACGGCCCTAGCAACTATTGTTTACATTATTTTAATGCTCGTAAAACGTGTTTAATGAATACATGCACCCTTTCCCGCCTATAATTTATTTAGAATCTATTATCTTAACGTTAAGGCCGTTTTCTCAAACAACACGAATCCACGGATTGAAAAACTTGTAAGCAAGGTAATCTACCTAACATTTTAGCAAAAAAAAAAATTGTCAGGATCATGAAAGTACATTATTTTCTAGGAGGTGAAGATAAAACACTCCCATTTTCTGAAACTATACTGTAGTAATTAAACTTTTGGATTATTATTATTATTTTGCATTTTTCACATTAATGGAAAAAAAATGGAAACAAGCAAAACTTCATTGTTTTTCGAGGTTTAGATCCCAGATGGATTTTATGCATCATTTTGACTCCAGAGGCATTTGGTGGAAAGTTATTGTGCTAATAACATTAAACGGTCTTATTTCCACTTAAGGGGCTGGTTAATAATTAACCGATGAGCAATTCGACCTAAAGTGACTGATTTTGAACTCAGAGTACAAAACTAAAAATAAAATTTTGTATAAAACTACCTTAACCTTAACCAACCCGAGATAAAATAAAGTTATGTATCTATCTATCTTAACTCGTTTAACGCTTTCGCATATTCACGAGTTAAAAATGAATACCTACTGAAATGTCCATAGAAACTGAAATACGAGGCAGTAAATGTGACATACTAAAGTGAAAGATTTCGTTGTCGTTCAAATTTACGAGAGGTTATAATAATAATAATAATAATAATAATATAATTTGTTGTTTATGAAAAATAATCATTTCTGTTCTGCGAGATATAACTGAAGTACAAGAATAACAGTTTAATCGCGTTGTAATTTGTAATAATAATATGCATAACTTGTTGTTTATAACAATTCTTTCTGTTTTGGTGTTTGGTCACAATTTCTTAAAAAATGAAGGTGACTTTACCAACATATGGCGGTCCTACTTCTTGTATACCAAAATAATTGGCAAACTTTCAAATAATAATAAAAACTAAAATAGTTGTTTTATAGGAATTATGCTATCTTTTGTCTCGCTGATTGTTGAAATGAACCTTCGCCTTCCCTGGATCGAAGATAGCCACCTTTAATGTTTCCCTTAATCGTGTTTAAATTTAAGACACGAACGACCATAAAGTTACTATTTTTACTCTGTTTCTATACTTAGTTTGCCCGACAATTGATATCAATTGTACAACATTCGCCCTTGACAAGATCATAGAATAAAACATTAGCTCAGTATACAAAAACATTACGATCGATTTCGTCACTACACTGTGTTGTTGTTTCCTGTCGCAGGCACGAAAACTATTGTTCTACTTTAAATCTAACAAAGATATTTTAAAAGGCCGCCGAAAACAAAATTAAGACCTTTAATGAAATCCCTCTGCAAAAAATGTCGAGAAAGGTGGTGGCCTTCAAATAATTTCCGTAGAAACTGAAATTTTCATGAAGCCATTATGAATTTAAAACCCGAGATACCAGGTTGAAAGATTTAGAGTTTTTTTTTTTTTTTAATTTGCGAGATGTAACTGCAGTACAAAGATAAGAGTGTAACCGCGTTGTAACTTGTCCATACATTTGTTTTAAAATGTACCCGCGGAATGGGGCTCATTAAAACAAATAATTAAAGGGAAGTGAAAATAACATTAAGGTCATACTGAATACATTTTGACAGTTCGTCCGCCGAGGCTATGCTATTACACGGGAATATTTCCCTTAAGTCTCAAAAGCTCTCGGATAAAATTGTCCGCTGGACAAAAGAACAGCCTAACACAAGAAATGTTGGCGCAGGTGGAGTCGCCATTTAAGTAAGAACAAGAACCGACCGGCAACCAAAAAACCAAAAAACAAGAACCGACCGGCAACGCGTGAAAACATATTTTTTTTAAGACGGAAGCCGAACTGAAAACCGAAGGGTTGAATGACAAGTACTAAATTACAAACAGGAGAATGAGCTAGAAAAGATAGTGATCAAAAAGGCGAAAAACAGCTTATCATGTAGGCTTACCTCGAAGGAACTAAGGAACGTTTTACCCCGCAGTTGAGCAAAGACGAATGACTACCGCATGACCTTTTTGGCCATAATACCGACGCTAACAACGAGAGGGGGTATACTATCATTTCAATTACTTCCTCCCCAAGACCCAGTACCTCTCGACATTAAATATAATTTTCACCACAAAAGGCAGGAAAAGCATAGAAATTCTATTCGCAAGCAAACACTTTATTTCTGTTTCTTTCTATGGTAAGGGTTAGTCATTTTAGATCCATAGGGCAGCCTCTTATTTTTTACTGCCAGCTAGGATTGGAAGCATAACGCCCTCATAATTTTGAGCAAAATAGCAATTGAGGAGCATAAAATTTAATTCCGTTACAAAAAAATACGCCGTTTTTCTTGCACCAAAAAAATTAAAGCACAACTTTCGGGACTCGTAAAATCGCTAATTTTTAGCCAGCAGGCTTAAAACCTCTGAATCGTGTCCTTAGAACTTACAAACTTGAAAACTTCGCTTCATAGGCAGTTAAGGTGGTATTATACCCAAAAATACGACGTCTTGCTTGAAAGTGGAAAAATTGTAATCTTAAAACACTTGAGAATCCCATTTTAAAAGAATTTAACTAAATTTGCAGCACTAAACAAGTGAACTAGAAGATAACTGAACGGTGGTATATGATTTTCTTGTAGTAATTGGTTTTTTTAATGGCTATAGCAATTCTTTACATTAGTTTAATGATCATACAACGTGCTAAATGAATGCATTCACCCCCCCCTACCCTACCCCCCCCGACTATAATTGATCTTGAATCCATTGTCTTACCGTCAAAACCGTTTTTCTCAAATAACACAAAACCACGGATTAAGAAACTTGTAATCAAGGTATCTCTCTTGCGTTTTAGCCAAAATTTAAGATTCATGAAAGTAAATAATGTTCTAGGAGGTAATTGTAAAACACTCCCATTTACTGGAAATCATTTAGTAATTAAACCTTTGTACTATTATTATTTTGTATTTTTCACATTGATGGGAAAAAATGGAAAAAAGCAAAAATTCATTGTTTTCCGAGGTTTAGATCCTAGTTGGACCATTTTTGCACAAAGTTGACTCGATGGGCATGTAACCATTTGGTAGAAAGTTGTTGTGCTTATAACAAATGGCCTAATTTCAATTTAAGGAGCTGGTTAATAATTAACCAATGAGGAATTCGACCTTAAGTGACTGATTTTGAACTCAGAGTACAAAACTATAAAAAACAATTTTTTTTGTAAGCGACCACCTTAAACTCGTTTAACGCTTTTGCATATTCACGAATTAAAAATGAACACCTACTGAAAGTTTCATAGAAACTGAAATGCGAGGCAGTAAATGTGACATACTAAAGTAAAAGATTCCGTTGTTGTTCATATTTACGAGATGTAATAATAATATAATTTGTTGTTTATAACAAATAGTTATTTTTGTTTTGCGAGATGTAACTGAACTACAAAGATAACAGTTCAATCGCGTTGTAAGTTGCAATAATGATATAATTTGTTGTCTATAAGAGATAAATATTTCTTTTTCGGCTTTTGGTCACAATTTCTTAGAAAATGAAAGTTACTTTACCAACATATGGCGGTCCTACTTCTTGCCAACCAAAATAATTGGCAAACTTTTGAATAATATGAAAAACTAAAATATTTATTTTATAGTAATCATGCTCTTTTGTCTCGCTGATTGTTGAATGGAACCCTCGTCTTTTCTGGAAGACAGCCACCTTTCATGATTTAAGACACGAACAACCATAAAGTTTCTAATGCTTATTTTGCACGACAATTGATATCAATTGTACAACATTCGCCCTTGACAAGTTCATACAATAAAACATTAGCTTAGTATAAAAAACAACATTTTAAGTAAACTTGGCAGCTGCAGATGCCTTCTACTGCAAGATATTATTATAGGTTTCTTGAGAGAGGAGATGGATCTGTGATCTGGTTAATTATATTTTAATTATCGGTAAAATTTTTATTTGGAACTGCAGACGTAGAGAAATCAAGCCTGCAATCTTGCATTTTAAACAACTTTTGCTTAATAAATATGATACAGAGAAATATGTAGCAATGAAGCAGGATAAATATTAATCTTTTCTTAAGAAATGGAATCCTTACAAAACGAATATCTTTAACCTTTTTAAACTTTCAAAATACCTTTTGTAACTTCTACTTATATTTATTTATAAAAAAAATGTAACAGATAATATATACAAATAAAGAGTTTTTAATGGTAAAAAAAAATACAAAAACACCAGGATCGAATTCGTCACTACACCGTGTTGTTGATTCCAGTCACAGGCATGAAAACTATTTTCCTACTTTAAATCTAGAAAAGATATTTTTAAAGGCCGCCGAAAACAAAATTAAGACCTTTAATGAAATCCCCCACTCCCCTCTGCAGAAAAAAATCCGAGAAATGTGGTGGCCTTTAAATTATTTTCGTAGAAACTGAAATCTTCATGAAGCCATTATGAATTGTCGTATACATGATAGTTTTTTTTTGTTAGGTCAAATTTAGAAGTGAGAAATCATCACAGAGTTTTCATGATAATCACAGACTGTGTAGGACATGATAATGTTTACAGAGGGAAGTTGATTGATTAGCTTTAGTAGATATCTTCCGTAACTTCTGCAGTGAGCTGGTAAGTGGTGCGGTATACGGTTTCAAGTCTGAGTTGATAAAGTAAACAAGAACTCTACGAGTAGTGAAACCGGGTTTAAAAGGGACAAATAAATAAATTAAATAACAAATTGATGTTAAATTGTTGGAACTAACGTTTAAATTTCAATTATGTTAATAACAAGTGGAAATATAATTTTAGTGTACACAAAAGTTGGATATGAATATCACCTATTTTCGCTTTTAAATTTCTCGCGCGCCGCCATTTTGAATATTTATGACGTAACTCGGTTGCCTAATTGTTCCAAAGGAAAGAACGTTGATTCTTAACAATAGCGGCAACCAAGTTACGTCATAAATATTCAAAATGGCGGCGCGCGGGAAATTTAAAAGCGAAAATAGGTGATATTCATATCCAATTTTTGTGTACACTAAAATTATATTTCCACTTGTTATTAACATAATTGAAATTTAAGAGTTAGTTCCAACAATTTAACACCCATTTGTTATAATAGTGGAGGTTCCCTTTAAGGGTCTGGATTTTTATCTGGTGAGTTACTGTTAGCTTGCTAACTTAGATAAGAAACAAGAGGCTCCAATAAACAAGATAAGATGTCCGACATGGAGAAGAGTTACTCCTTCCATTCCGTCATCGTTCCTGCAAACCACGTTGTTACTATTGAATATTTTATAAATGAAGGCTGTACCAAAAGGAAGCCAGTTTTTCTTGCGTGTGTTTCATATACCTAAGGTGAACATTAGAAAAACTAATGTATGTAGGGTTGTAGTTGACGGTGTCGTGACACTTCAGTAACGCCGTTTTGCCTGTGTGAGTGTAAGAGTGGCCGGAAGTTACTAAACCGGAAGTGTATTTGGCAAAGCTATGAACCGGAAGTGCACAATTTAAAAATTTGCGTGCACTAATGTGACACAAAAAAATAAAAAGAAAGAAAAAAGAGACAAACGGAGGGAAAACCTTAACTCGTGCCGCTACGCGCATGAGTAATTAAAAAAAATATAATAACGGCAAAACCACAACGACAAACCAATGAAGAGTCCCGGATCTATCGTAGACCTGGATCAGTAAAAATTTTGAAATAGTATAAGTAAAAACGGCAAACTGATCTTTAAGGCAAGGAGAATAGATTGAGACAAAAGTGAAATAAAAAAGAAACAGTTGAATATATTTGCCCGATATTTCGGTTTGCAAAACAAACCTTCTACGGGGGCTAAAAAACAATCAAAGGGCTCTTAAAGCCATCTCGTTAATGCGTTATAATGCGAGGTTATTAAAAAAAAGAATGTTTGTTGTGAAAGGTATTAGGTGGGGTTGTCTTCTTGACTATATTTACCTATCAAAGGCACCCAACTTTTCCAATTCTTCTTGTTTTTTTTTTTTATTTGGTAAAGATGCTGTTGTAGCGCACCTTTAGAATAAGTCTTCTTAAAATACGTACATGAAAACATCACATGATGCAAATCAGCCAATAGAAATTTATGTTCACGAAATGGGCGTAGTTTTATTTTAGTAGCCATTTGTGTTTACTTTTCATTATTATTATTCTTTTTTTTTTTGCAAAAGGAGAAGAACCCGTGCCCCTCTGCTAACAACTTTTCTGTACAGCATTGGGGGATCTGCTCTTATCAGTGCTCCACTTTTTCAAGACCAAAACGCAGAAATGTCGGAGAGTGATGGTGTGGGTCGTGTGGTAATGTCACTTGGTGTTTGGGTAAAGGGTAGTGATTATGTTGATATGAAATCTGTGATTGAGTTTTTCTTTGTGTTCTCGCTAGCTTTCTAGTGACCTTGATGAATAGACTCAGTCTTGATGAATGGACTACAATGTCAGTTCTAGGATGTTTTGTTTCGCTGGTTTTAATCACAGAGTTGTTTTCCTCAATTCATTCGTGGACGGCGTAACTAATGATTCTAAACGGTTGTTGAAAGCGTAATTTTTTAGCAGGATTTGTGTTAGGCTTGTGATGTTTTTTAAGGAAAAAATTTGGAAGAATAATCAGTAGTTTGAATTTCAGTGACGTGAGTTTTATTTTTCATTTTATAGATTGGTCGTTTTAATTTCTCTTATTAGGGATACCTATGGAAGAGGTAAAGTAAAGTGTCGGAGAGTGATGCTGTGGTAATGTGCACTTGTTGCTTGGGTAAAGGGTAGTGACGTGAAAAATGTAAAGAATGAATAGCAAAAACCATGAAGACAAATGAAATGGTAGAGTGATTTTTTTTTCTTTGTGTTTGTTTGTCGTAAGTATCAGTCTGTTGTTTTATTTATTTTGATGTGAAAATGGCGGGAAAATGGTGATCGCGTGGTCATTTTTCGTTGACGTTTGCTATGGGCGCAGTTATAGTAATTGGTTTTAATGGCATAGGTAGTAATTTTGAGAGAACTGTGGAGTTTTCTCGCTGACGTGAAAATGGCGGGAAAATGGTGAACACGTGGTCATTTTTCGATCACGTTTGCTATGGGCGCAGTTCTAGTAATTGGTTTTGAATGGAATAGGTAGTAATTTTGACAGAGCATGTGGGTGATGGAATGGCAGTGAAGATCGTGTAATGAGAAAGGGTCAGTTTTCGACACTTGCGATATTGTACTCAGTCACTTGTCTTGCTAAAAAAAAAAATGGGAACTGGTACTGGGTTTTGAAGTGTGGGTCGCTGTCACTGCTATGGGACTGGGTACCAAAAGACCGTCATGTAGTTCTTGTCCGCTACCTGTGATGAGGGGGAGTAGGGCGATTTGCCCACACGATTATGAGGTTTTTGAAAAGTGTGCTAGGTAAAGTATTTTTCATTCTAAAAACGGAAACGGCGTTTCTGAGTCTTCTAGTTTGAAAATTTCGTGGGGGGACATGCTGGCAGACCGCCGTAGGTAGTTTGGGTTTTCGGCGCAACTGTCTGCTATAAAGGTTGGATCCTGAAAATTAAAATGTTGTAAAGACAAAACTAAAATAGCTGGGCCTAGCGTGACTGTTTATTAATAGCAGGAAAGACATTGACGCTGTTATGTTCACTGTCGACAGATAATTTTACATCCTGTCATGTCCGGTATTTCAGAGAGAAAAGTTAGAGAAATTGAAAGCTTTCGTATATAAAAACGTACATGGTAATATTCATGGCTAAAAGAACACATGAAATGCGAGACAAAAAAGGACGCTAAAATGAGGTTAAAATCAACGGAGCGCAACACTATGGGAAACCGCAAGTGACGGAGTTGACCTTAGTCCATTGGACTGTGCTTTTGAAAGGTTTTCAAAGTCAGTCTAAACTAAAATCTTCGTTGCAAAGGGCTAAATGTACAAAATCTGCAGCAGTTTGAAGGATGGTCTTGGAGATTCGAAGACAGTATTTTTGTTGGGCACACTGTTTCCATGTAACTATAATTACTTCGTAACTGCGGTAAGGCAAATTGGTAGTAGCAGTAGGATATACTGGCGGTTGTTGTAGAGTCGAATCGCTAGCCTGCAGAACAGGCTTTATTTTTTTAAGCGTTTCAGACGAGCGCTAAGCGGGTGGCCACCGCGGAGCGGAAGGGGATCTGAGGAAAGTGGTTTTAATGATAAAATTTGACAGTGATTTGCGTTTAAAAACACAGGTGCTGTAGCGATATGATGGCTGACAATATGCGGTGAATTTGGCTTTCCACTGTTCGTCGTCTGGTGTGAATGAAATTGGTAGTTGTTAGATCGGTAGATGATTTTTGTCGCATTGTAGTCGAAGTGTATCTGCTGGCTACTGTGTAGGGAGGGGGGGGGGGGGGGTAAGCGTAGTGGGTGAAGTAAGAAAGATCTGATTTTTAGAACAGAATGGCCTGTTACAGAGACGTTCGTTTAGACTACGAGCAGTTTGTTTCCTTTGAGTGGTAAACTACATGGAGTGTAAAAGTGGCAATTTATCTGATTTAATTTTATGGTCATGTTATTGATTTAAAAAAAAAAAGAAAATAGCGTGCAGATAGGCTTCCAGTCAGACCGTGGCGGGGTTGTTTGAGTGACGTTATTAAGAGTAGTGTAACGATAGCATGTTTGAACTTTGGAAGGGAAGAGCATGATTTTAATGTAGTTTTTTTTTAACTTGCGTGTCTTTCGATATTTTTGTTCAAGTTGCGTGTGTTGCTATAGAGCGATTTTCTACTACAAGTTAACAAACGATATAAAGTTTATTGTTTTAAAACGTCGCTGTCGGTGTTTTTTAAGTGAACATTTGCGTGTTAAAGGGTGATAAAAAGCGTGCGCTTTTTAGTATTGTTTGCATAAAGAAAAACCGGCTAGTTCTGTAAGATTTATTTAGCAGTTGGAAATTGTAACAATATTCTATGGTGATTTGATAACTAATAAATGGGATATTTGTGTTTAAATGAAGATGAATTGGGATTTAAAGAGATTACTTGTCGTTCCGTGCGTGTTTATTGATTTAAAATAGTTACATCTTATCAGTTTTTAGGCGGGTCTGTCTTTATTCAAGAGGTGTTAATTCGATTTCTAGAGTTGTTACTTTAGAGAGTAATATTTTGAAAACGCGTTTACTATTCTGTATTGTGTAAGATGTGTCGAGTATAGAAAAATTGTATTTTGATTTAATAAGGTTTTGGTGAGTTTAATACAGTGGCTCTTTTGTGGTTAGTAATCTGAGATGAGAAGAGTTAATGACGTGCTAATTAGAGTTAAAAGGATGTAATGCATGTTTGGGGTTTTAAATTTTGATGACTTGTCAACGATTTTCATTTCTAGTGTTCTGAGACGACAGTTTCTGTCAAAAATGTTCGGCAAATTGATGTCGGTTGTGGTCGCTTTGCGTGGTTTTGCGTGACTCTACATACAAGTACTCGATTTGATTTTATATTTCTTGTTGTTTTTTAGTTCATTTGAATATTAGAGTTAATTATACACAATTTATGAGAACAAAGTATGACAACAATGATATAAAATTTGCGTGTTTAAAGGTGGCAAAAAAATGTTGGTTTTTTAGTATTGTTTGACCTGACAAAAAGCGGGTAGTTGTGTTGGATATATTGAGGAGTTTGAAAATTGGGAGGATATTGTGTGGTAGTTTGAATACTAACAAATTGTGTATGTTTGTTTAAATGAAGATCAATTGCGATTTAAATAGATTTCTTGTCGGAAGTAGCGTTTGAATTGCTTAGTTTAAAATTGTTTCCGATTTATTTTGTGTTGTTGTGGATGGGTGGGCTAAGTGTATTTCCGGTATGATGTCGTTAGTAAGTATTGAAGATGTATTTTGGTACTTACGGTAACGACATCGTTTGTATTTGAGAAATCTGTGAAGTTGACTTTTTGTGGAATTGTTCACTTTATTTTCGTCTTATAAATGTATTTTAATTTTGTTTTAAATTTCCGTGCGTGTTTAGTGATTTAAAATAAGTACATGTTATCAATTTTTAGGCAGATCTATTTTTGTTTGAGAGGTGTTAATGCATTTTTCTTATGGTAGAATGGTGAATGAATTTTTTGATCTCTAAAGTTGTTGCTGAAGAGAGTTATGTAGTCAAAACGCGTTTACGATTCTGTATTGTGTAAGATGTTTTTGACTATAGAAAACCTGTACTTTGCTTTTTTAACGTTTTGACGAGTTTAATACAGTGGCTGTTTTGCGGTTAGTGATGTGAGATGAGTAGAGTTAATGACGTGCTAATTAGACTTAAAAGGTATGTCTTGAATTCTTTTTCCTTTTAATTTTTGATGACTTGTCAAAGAATTGAAATAAGTTGATAACAGTTTCGATAAACTGAAATATTTTAGTGTGCGGGCTGGTGTTTAATGACCTCCAAAATGAAATTAATGATGAGGTTTTGTTTAAGTTTAGATTTGTAAGTGAAAATGGAGATTATTTTTTGTGAAAGTTGGAAAAGTATATCAACTTTTAATAAAACATAGGGTGTTGTTGTACACAGAGTATTTAAGACTTGTTTACCATTGTATTGTCTGTAGCTTTGATTGACGGATGTTTGTCCGAAGTTTGATTAGAGATCTGTACTGTTCTGTGCATTTCTGAGGGGCTTGGCTAGAAGGATGTATTATCTTGTAGATTCGCGGGTTAAATTGGAAAGGCACTTATATTCTTCTCGTCATTTAGGGGTGCATACTACTAGCTATAAAAATAGTTGTATTAAGTTTTGCAAATCGTCATTTACCTTTTTCCCAGAAAATGGTATCTTTTAGGGTGTTCTTAGCGAAAGACGAGTCGCTACTGCCTTCCGGTGTTCCTTTTGATGGTAGCTGGAATTCGAGCCCATGTATAGTCAGATCTATTTATTTCCAGCACTCTAGGCGCATTGTTCCATCGCATATTTAGTAAAAAAAATGGTATCTTTTAGAGGTAAAATTCTGGTTGACCACGGCCACTTTGATATCTTTCAGGGTTCCACTTTTTTTTCCTGACGAGCACCTCCGCTTGACGACTTATAGGAGCCCCCCCCCCCCCCCCCCCCCCCCCCCCCCGGGAGCAGAATATTCTTACCAATTTTTCTTTTCACGATATTTCCGGTTGTCACTCGGTAAGCGACTTAAAAGGCAGAGCAAAATAGCATGTTCTTTTGAGAACAAGCCATATCTAGAATATTTGATGTCACTTTTAACGTGATTAGTAATACGAGTGGTTTTAATTAGCCCCACGCAGCTATCAAGCGTAGTGAATACAAGCTAAAATTAAAGCTTTGACTGAGTCAAAGTTCCCATATGACAAAAAAAAGATCGCTGGATTGACCCCTTTCATAAAATAGAAGTCCGTATAAGGGAGTTAAATGGGACGGGAAAGTTTGTGTTTTAATATGAGCGATAGGCAGAGCAAAATAGCATGTTCTTTTGAGAACAAGCCATATCTAGAATATTTGATGTCACTTTTAACGTGATTAGTAATACGAGTGGTTTTAATTAGCCCCACGCAGTTATCAAGCGTACTGAATACAAGCTAAAATTAAAGCTTTGACTGAGTCAAAGTTCCCATATGACTAAAAAAAGATCGCCGGATTGACCCCTTTCATAAAATATAAGTCCGTATAGGGGTGAATATTTTAAGTTCGTTTACCTACAGGTTGCAACTGATTTGATTGAAAATTCTAAAAATTGGCATAAATGTTCTGAGATACCTTGCACTGTAGCAGTGAATCTGTTCTGCGGCTTCCGGTCAGGTGGTCGTAAGGAGATACCCTTACTAGTCACACTATATCAAGGCGCGGATGGTTCATTTGGTCCTCTTTGGCCTAGAACATCCAACTGAGTACTGTCCTACGTCCATCATTCAATGGAATCTCTCTATTCCCAGCAAACAGAGCGCAACATAGGCAACGAACAATACTAGCAGTTTAATAAAATTAATTACTAAGGCAATGGGGCATAAAGAAACTTTAGATAACGTTCGCGTGATCGCTAAGAGAAAATAAAAAAAGTCATCAAATGATAACATGATATGACAGTTCAAAGCCATCCATTTAATAAATTCCCTCATTATTAATTACTGCTTTCCTCATATCTTGCCATGAGAACACAACGTGCTCGGAAGACTGGCACCGCTAGCATAGTATTGGCTGACCCGTGTACTTAAAAAAATAACTCGAGCCCTTGAGTGACTAATTTGCGTGGCACTGCCTTTTGTAAACGTGTGAATTCTACGACACGGATGCCGTTCTCGATGTGCTTGTAGCCCGTAGCTTTGAAACAAAGCCGGCGGACTGCTCGCGCTTTCGCTTTTGTGCTATTTTAAAACAATCAATCATTGCTATTACGGTTTCATTATGCAACAGTACGCAAAAGACGTAAAAATTTTCGCCATTGAACGCTTGCCGCAATTCCATTCAACCGTCATCATTATAAGCCAAAAAATCAACAAAACTATGACGTCTTTCCCATACTATTGCACAATCAAACCGTAATAGCAATGAATAGAAAAAAACGCAAAGTTCATGCTATTTTGCTCTGCCATACCGCTCATATTAAAACACAAACTTTCCTGTCCCATTTAACTTTCTTAAAACGTCTCCATTAGTAAAATACACCGTGAAATTCTCAAACTGCGTTTCCCAAGAAAACGCATTTGACCTATTTTTACCCTTCTAAAGCAGCTATAATGGCTTTACGACAAATGATTGAAACTGATAGGTAACGTGAGATATCGAAATTTAAGAAGGACTAATACCTTTGCGGTAACGTAATGTGAGATATGACAAGTTCATGACAAGTTCTGACATCCCAATACCCTAGGGAAATTAACAATAGGTCCGGGGGTGCTCCCCAAAAATTTTAGTGGCAGTATGTGACGCCCTTTTTGAAATCCTAACCGGTTTAACCAACCATATCCTCAATGCCCTAATATAGCTTCTATAAAGAAGAAAGAAGAAACCCCCCCGGACAAAAGTCCACAAAATTTTGTTAACAACTTTTGTCCCTTTTTCGTACTCATTCCGAAATCTCGCTTAATGCGCATGCGCATTAACGAGATAAAAATGAATACAGATATAAAAGGACCGTTACATATAAAGCTTTTGAAATATGACATACACTGTTGCAAGCTGTTTCAGCACTTTCGGAAGGAAATGATCGGGTCCCATAGATTTATTTGGATTGAGGTTTTCGAGTATCTTTTGTACACCTATTGTAATAATTAGTTCATCAATATCGGGGTATGGACTATCCGTTTCGGTAACAAGAGGTTGCGATTCATCAGGTATCAGAATGGAGAATATACTTAAATTGTGCATTCAAGATTTCTGCCTTGTTCTTTGGTTTATCCCATAACTTTCCCATGTGTTTCAGCGGGGCCACACCCACTGAGTCTGTTTTTCTATCTTTGATGAAAAACCATAGTTTTTTTTTTGCCTCTGGTTGCCTCATCTGTTGTTTCAGGGAGAATACTGGTTTCTATACATAGTCCCAATAAGCAGCTCTAGTTTCCCGTCTTATCTTGTGTTTAAGACTACGTAGTTTGTTCTTGATATACTCTTTGTTGCTCTTTCTAGCTTGTTTACTCTTACGATATAGCCCATCTCTTGTCTTAAGTAATTTACTTATCTTAGCGGAAATCCATGGGGACCTATTTCGTGAGGAACAGCTCTTGTGCGGTATGTGTTTCTCGATAGCGGCATGCAGATCTGATTTAAATTTATTCCATAGGCTATCAGTACTTTCAGAGTTAGCGTGATCTTGGATATATTGGTTTGTGATGGTAATTTGACTTGCAATTCCTTCTCAGTCTGCTTTCTTATAAAGGGGAATCCTTCTCTTAGCCTGTCGGTACCGTTTGGGTCTGATATCAATTTCTGCAAAGACTGCGTCGTGATCTGAGATCCCTGGCAGTGTCTCAGTTCTGTTCACAAGTGTGACGTTATTAACAGCTATAAGGTCTAGTGTGTGTTGAGGGCTAAAGCGCAGCTAACTCGCACAGCAAACCATGAGAGATACCAAGACTCTACTTCTGGAGTTGGTTCATTAATCCAATGTCAGTGCTTCTACTTCTACTGATTTTCCACTCGACTATAAGCAACTTATATACCCTAATTTTAGACATATTTGGGTTTGCTGACCGTGGGAGCTTCTGCTGCACATCTCGTGTCCTGTAGACCTATTTTGGCTTCTGAGCGTGGGAACTTTCAATGCATAACCTGTGGCCTCTTAGAGCGAGTAAAAGAAACACCTACACGGTTGTTCATAACAAGTACTAGAGAATCAATGGAATCGCTAGGGGTAAAACTGTAAAGTAAGACTAGACACCAAAACAGGAACCTTAGCGTAGGTAAAACCCAAGGTCAGCTTTAGTTCCCAAGTATGCCTACTTCAAGAACCGACATTCAAGTATAACAAATCCATAAAATAGACGGTACTACTCAAAAACCCTAAGAACTATCAGTGTGGGCTAAACCTTCAGTAACCTTGGACTATGAACGCGAATCATAATGAAACCCTAAACACAAGAAAAACCAAAAGCACGACATTTTGAACGACTAAATACTTCACAACATGTGTTATCGCCTCTCGTAGGTTGCTCAACTATCTGTGACATGCCATAGTCGGCCAATATATCAATAAATAGATTGTGTTGAGCTGGTGAAGGGCAGTTTGGGTTAATATTGGTAGAAGGGCCATTCAATACCCGGTAGGTTCATGTCTCCAGCTAGCCAGACGTGACAGTTCTTTGGAAGTCTGGCGAGAGACTCACCCAACTGGTCAAGACTCTCGGCATCGGACGCACGTGGTCGATAGTATGATCCAATAAGCAAAGGCTTGCATGATTTTATCTCAATTTTTGCCCACACGATTCCACTGTGTTTCTGCAGATTGGTATCTTGCACTAACAAGACCTTGGTTGATAGCTATAAACACACCGCCTCCTCTCGTTTCTCTATCTCTGCGATACATCGTAAAGCCAGGCGGAAAGGTCTCATTATCCTTTATGTCATTTGTTAGCCATGATTCGGTCCTTGTTACTATATCACAGACGGAGCTATCCAAGATCGTAGCAAATGCTTCACGATTTTTGAGGACCGATTGGCAGTTTATGTTCAGTATCCTAGGTGGCTTTCCCTTGGGAATTCTCGTTTGCAGGTTGTGTAGTAGTTGATTTGGGGACGAGCTTGCCAGTGGGAATCCGAGAGAGGGCATAGGACTACTACAGATATCTTCACTTGTAGCTGCACAGGGATTTGACCTAATACGCGTTCGATCTTTGAGCTTTATACGCGCGCTGTGTCTTGCGTTATTCGATCTGTTGGTTTCGAGTTTTTGCCCCAGCGGCGCTTTCCGAAAAGGCGCAACGATTTTGTAGCGCCTACAGTCAGCAGTCTGCGGTTCCCAACGGAAAGTTCCGATTACGCTTGGGGTCCAGCTGGGGCGAAAAACAGACTCGTAGATCGAACGCGTAAAGGTCAAATTTGGCTCTTCTGCTCCCTGTGGTAGCTGTAGTTAAAGAGTCAACAGGGTTCGCTGGTGATAATGAATGAAGGTCAAACAATGTAGTGCTGTGATTAGGCAAAGCACATTCCGGGCATATCCACGGTCTTGGATACATTCAACGGAACTCATGTTTTGGCAGCCTATATGATACCATTGTTGACAGTTAGAGTTCACGTCTGATGCCTTTTTGTTTCCATGACACTGCTTTGTTGCAAATACCACAAGGATATTTTCTTTGTTTAGTAGCCGGGTCTTTTGGCTCATTAGTATGTATAGAGGTTTCAGCCGGTTGTATATTTACAAGTGGAGAGTAAAATCCAGGTGAAGTACAAGAATTTAGCATAGAGTTGCATAATAATATAGATGAGTAGTTTGCGGTATTACAGTCACAGCATATCCATACACATGATGAGACTCCGAGGGATTCATTGGTCTGGTAACTGACCCATAGCACAGCAGCGAGTGTGAAAACATCGATCACAGTGGTCGCATTGGATGCCTCGTTGATTTCACTTGACTGGTTTGGAGCAAAGCCTACAAGGAAACTTCCATTGAGGTCCTGGATTTGAACTAATATCACCGGCCAACAGAAGTAAGCTGTGCAGTAGTTGACGAGGAGAGCCAAGTTCGGAGTTTGAATTCAAAATGGCGCCTGCTTGGCTAATTCGTGAATGAGCTCGATAGGCCTCCAAACCTATGTATATCAGATAATTTGTTTGACCTATGCTAATGATTCAAAATGTCAACAGTGACGTCAGCAAAGATTCCCCTATACAGCACTTCTTACATGTATGGAACCGTGAAAACGGCCTAGAGGCAAGCATTTCCATTTAAGTAATGATCCGCATAGGAAGGATAGCGCCAACGGCCATGCACGATGGAATGTCAACTTTTTTCATTGTTACAACTAGTGATCTCATTGGCCTAGACTCAAAAACCGCTAAAAAGTTAAGGTTCAAGGTGCATTTTGTCTAATTTTAAGGTTTCAAGTTATTGGAGACCCATTCGCACAACATGCAAGTTTTAAAATATATTGTATTTGGGGAACTTCATCAAAGAAGCAAAATTATTAGCTATTGTCTTCTGCTATTCTGATTGGTTAAGCACGAACACTTCCTAAAATTTATTTGACGCAAATTGATTTTCATTATTTTTATAGTTAAATATAATTATTAACCATCAGCTCCTCCTCTATTCTTGAAATCAGAGATATTCTGTGTCGAAAAGAGCCAATGCCGCAGAACAAGAAGTTTGCTATCGTTCTTATGTGGAGCATTACTTAAACTTAACCTTGGGCCATGTTTGTTTGGCGTTATAACCTAGCATGTTCCCTTTGGACACAGACAAAGATGAGCCTATTGATGTATTGTTATGTTTACATTTACTACAAACCGTCAAAAGTTCACTGTTCGCAGCTAAAATAAATACATTTACAAGACAGAATAATTGATATTAGAGAGATCAAGCAACGCGTTTGTTTTTCCCGTTAACGGCAAAATTCCAACTTTCCGACTGTCTACCGTTTGCAGTTTTTACATGAAAGTGAGTAGTTTCGCGTTTGTCATGAACATGTCAATTATTTTCGATTTTTATGGTGGATTTATTTAACGATTCGGGGGAAAATAAAGATAATCAACTGCAAGCTGCCGTTTGTCGTTTAACGTAGAACGCGATGCTTAATCTCTCTATTTCCTGAAATATTTACATTGTATGCATCAAATTCTGATATTTGCTAACTTTATCAAGTCACCTAGTTCTTTAACGAATCTGAGTTTACATAATTACAGTGTAAATGCACAGAACTACATGCGATTGAACTAAAGGCGCCTTCACACGACACACTTAAGTTGTCGTCCGACTCAAGTTAGCGTGTGTAAACGCGACATCAACAGTTGGCGAACACGTTGGCGACAAACAGAACTTGTTTCTATTCCAGCCAACTCTTTTGAGTTGGCAAATTCGCATTTGACGCAACTTATGTTGCAACTTCGTTTCAGTGTCCGCTGTCTTCCTCCCTCGAGAAGAAAGACCTCTGAGCCAAGTGAGAACGAAGTTAAGGTGTGTGGAAGTTTCTCGTATGCAAACATGAGATTGACAACCTTTTTTAATTTTGCCAATACGAGTTTGCCAACGTTAATTTGTTATGAGAAGGCGCCTCATGGTTGACCTAACGATATAACAAAAATGCTTTCACTATGCAGGCTACTGAAAATCAAGAATGAGTGCGATTGGTATGATATTTTGTGTAAAAGGCTGATAGTCCTTATCTAACGGGGCCATAAACTTGATATGTACTCAACAATAAAAATAATTTTAGTAATCTCCTATCATGTGGGCATCTAAATAAAAGCTGGTGAACAATACGGACTTTCCAATGGTGTTGTTTATTTTCAGTAAGCTGCAAAATAAATAAGCATTTTCTTTCAAGCAGCTTAACAATAAAGCTTCCTGCCGAGGGCGAAGGAAAATTAAAAGTTCAGACGGAACCAAATACGTAAAAGGATAAATCTCGTGCTAATAGATACTCGAATATTTCAACTTAGCGGCCACCGATTCAGTGTCTATCGTATGAATTTTTCCCTTTTCCTGAACCATAAGACTCCTCTTCGAAAGGCCGCCAAATTGAACATTGAACAAGAAGAACAACCAATCAAATGCCATCTTGGTTAAAAGTTGTTTGCCAGTCTTGTAGGCATTGAAGTCCACACATGATTTTTATTTTTTATTGCTTGTTGGAGGACGGGAGAGGGACCAAGAAACTTCAACAGAAGTCTTAACAAATACTCCCTGATGGTACTATACAGAATGAATGGATACCTGACAGGTGAATTGGAAATTCTCGGCCTTTGACGAACATATCATTTAATAGTACACGAGTGTTTGGCTCGGTAAGAATCGTGATGCCATTGTGTATTGTATTTACAAGACACTTTCGAGATAGCTAGCAAATCTGTCCAGTTCATCACCAGATGCGCTGGAGAAGACACTGCTAATTTTGTGAATTTCCACAGCTCCACTTCCGTACACCAAGACCTGTTAAAATGAGCAAAATAACGATCACACAATTAAAGAGGCGGTATTCAGTTTGTAACCTTTTTTGGTCAAAACCATGCTACAATATCTTGACTTATTTACAAAATATTATACAATATACTGAATTCTACGCGCATTTTGATTGGTCATTACCTATGATCTATTAGAATTTATACAATGAACTGAATACTACGCGCTCTGTGATTGGTCATTGCCTATGATCTATTAGAGCACAGACGCACAGTTGACGTAATGGAGAATTTGTTTTCTCTGTTTCGTCCAACATGGCGGATAGTTTTGAAAATGGGGACGAGATTATTCCGGAAAGGGCAAGTAAAGGTATCGAAAAAATGTTTAGCAGAAGCTTTTGACAATTAAAACCACGAAACGGAACGTGGAACGGAAGAACATCAGTGACAAACTCGCCTGCGGCTCGTTGGCCACTTTTTTGACGTCATCTGTGATCTATAACTGAACAGACGCACGGCAAAAATGGAATCTATTTGTTAACTATAACGCTATGGGAAGATAACAAACCAATTATTGAAAGAGAAACAAATTTATCATGGTCTGCTGTAGCCCATTTTGGAAATGAAAATGTGAGAACTTGAAAAATGTTAGCTAACCTTTCAAGTTGCAATTAATTCAGACCCAGTCCGTCTATGACTAGAGATACTTTATTTTTTCAAGTTGCAATTAATTCAGACCCAGTCCGTCTATGACTAGAGATACTTTATTTTTTCAAGTTGCAATTAATTCAGACCCGGTCCGTCTATGACTAGAGATACTGGACCATTATTTTCCGTTTTCTGTTAATACCGAAACAATTTTTGGTTTTTGAAATGACACCAAATCCCCGTGCACTTCCTCTTTAAATGATGAGCAACTGATGTGTAAGAAAAACTGGTCAATAGTGTAATGTAGATAACTTTCAATGCAAGTCAAAGAGTTCAGAACTCCTAATGTTGTAATGACAACGTTTAAAGGCAAAAATGTTTTAGAGAATCCAGCACCAAGAGCAAAAGTCAACTTTCTATTTGTTGCTGATCCAAATCACATAAACGGTTAAGCTAAAAATGAAAGAAAAGCCCACTAAATGAAAGTAAGCCATCTAAAAAACACCCACACACAAATGCAAGCTTTAAACTTGCCAACTTGTTAATCGATTCCCATCCTCGACACCTGTGACTATTTTTCGTTTCTAAAGGTTTCTTGCCAGTGGTCAAGCATTGTAAAAAAAAGACAATATTTTAGGGTGCATTATTGCGATTATGAAAATCATAGTCAAACCAAACATTACTTTTCTTTTTTGTCTTATTTTCACAGTGTAACGCAAAAATATCGAGTTTAGTGGAAGGAAAGTAGACATAAAGTTACGGAGGTAGCGTGGTCGAGTGGTTAGGACGCCGGACATGAAATCGGGAGGTCCCGAGTTCATGCTTCGCTCTGATCACTAGCTGCAGTTGTTTCACGGTAGACCCAAGCTCAACTCCTCAACCTCGCTTGGAAAATAGGCAACCGGTTTGCCTCCTGCCAGCTGGGATTTTTAACATGTTATGTTGAATTTGCAATATTTGTTTCCATACTTGAGTGGCAGGCCTGTGAATTAGTGCTCGTCCACTATAAGCATTTACATCATCTTTTCTTATAAACAAAGTGCAGACACACAAAACATTTCATACCAGCTCGGGGTTCCTTCCCGGGATCCCAATTCCTGAAGCTGAATAGTCGCTGGACAGCTCAAAACACACGACACTACAAAAAAAATTATAGACAACAATGTTCTTTCTTCGCTAAATCTACAAGAGATCACAATTAGGACTGAAAGATCGTTTCGTTTGTCTGCAAATAATCATTCATAATGTCACATTGGGTAACATTATGACAAGGCCACCGCGATATATTACACACTGCAGCAGTAAAAGGAAAACTACCTTGTGTAACTTGTTTCCTAATAACTTTGCGCTGCAAAGTCACTGGTTTAACGGACTCAAAGAATGCAAAACAAAACAGTCAAACTATTTTAGAGAACAACGAATGTACAATTTAGGTGAACACTTCTTTTGTCCTTAAGAAAGAACTTCTTTTCAAAAATCAACGTCAATCTTGTAGTTTAACAAATTGTCATTTTTGGAGGAAAACAGGTGGTAAACACGTCTCCACTTACCGTCCATGTTTGAATTTCTCTACAGCTATTGGACCTTGGTCGCTCTTGAGTAAATCCCTTGAATTAAAACCACAGGTTAGAAATACTTTACTTCAGTGAACCTACCAGCAAGAGCGTTACTATGGCGCGTTTTCAGGGTCAAAATTAAAAAGTGACTTTTCCACATTTTCTTACCTACGAAGTAAAATGTCACTCATTTCCTTTCTTTGAAATAAAACATTGCACATCCTTTTTTATCTAAGAACAAAACATCCCGCGTTTCCTGACTTCTCAAAGTATAACTTCTGATATTTTCTGACGTTCGCCTTCATTCTAATTTGATTAAATTAGAATTTGTGAATGCGCGTTTTCTCACTTCTCACTTCTACCAGGCGTTCCTTGTCCTGGGAGGCGCGCAGGACTGGACCCAACAATATACACGTGACCTCAGGGTCCTCGATCCCAGGGTTCACAATGGTGTCGCTTGTTGCTAAGTGCTTAGTGTACCGTCTTGATGGCAACCACCGCGATTTCCGCTGTTCAAGAGCAATTTTTTGGGCAATCTTTGCCATACGTTAATCGACCTTGCAAGAAGACTTCAACAGGACACAGTCGGTGAAGATGTGGCCGACTATGTCCTGTTCCTTTTGCAACAGATATCTCGCCATTTGGTTTCACTTTAGTTAAAGGGTAGTTTTCAATTGTCGTTAAACAAAAACCAAAGTAATCACTCTATCCAATCACAACAAACGCAGACAATCCAATAGTTTGGAACTCGAATCAAATACATGTCACCGGTTCCAAGCGCGGGAAAGTTGCGGTTGGCTTTGGATTTATCACAAAGCGTAGCAATGCAAAACCAAAAAAATTGCTAAATTACTTTGAATACCCAACTGAAAACCGCTCTATTATTATTTATTATCATTTATCAACTAAACCTCACCAGACATAAAGATTGGAGTTTGAATCCAACACATAAAACACGCTGGGTCTGCTGTGAGACCACTGCACCGATAATATTCTACTGCCGTCGGTGGATGCAGGCCAGCTGAGCAGCGGTGATTCTGACAAAATATAAATTCAGTGAAACCTGTATTAAGCAGACCCCATATTAAGCGGCCGGACACCCTCTATTAAGCGGACACCAGCTTAGGTCCCGAAATTTTCTTCCCATATTTACTGTAAATCGAACCTGTATTCAGCGGACCGCTCTATTAAGGACGTTCGCGCGAAAATCTTCTAACATTGGTTTTTTTATAAAACTTTTGCTACAGCTAGTTATGAGTTGTTCGTGTCAGAAATGCAAAAAATGAGGTGGTCACCGACTTCGTTTCCGAGATAGTTATATCTGAAAGGCGACCCTAATTTTGAAAAATTGGTCTTCCTTACGGGATGAGACCCCAATGTCTGTTAGTCTAAAATTATTGCAAATAAATCTCTAAAATGCAACTTTCTTTACCAAATTTTATGCGAGTAGGTCTGTTCAGCAAATTCATTCAACTGGTGACGTTTTTTAAAGTAAATTCAATTTTCAAACAACAGCATTTGCAAACTCTAACAGCCGCAAATTGGCAGGATTCGATGTCGCGCGGGTAGAAAAATGGAAAAAAAAAATTAAAATCCTACATTGATTTTTTGTTCATTTTTTCACAATTTGTCGAGAAGTGGCAAAGAAAATTATCTATCAAAAAAAAATTGGGGGTCACCAACCATCCAAGCGAGTTAAATCTAAGCAAAGTTAACGCAACAGCTACCAGTCCTTTATGTGCTTAGATTTCTTCTCTTGCGCGCGCGCTCGTGCATGACGTAGCATGGCGTTGCGACATGAATTGCGTGCGCAGTAAGGATGCGCATAAACAATTAGCGCGAACGTCCTTAAGCGGACGCGGACGCGGACGCGGACGCGGACACCAAAATTAGGCATTTTGTTACACGAAACCTGTATTAAGCGGACATTTCAAGTGTTTTTTTAGAATGCATTTTTACTTAGATTGTGGGATTACCGTCTACTTCTAAACGCGTGTTTTCCGGTAAAAAGGTAATTCAACGCGATATAGACAGTTGCGAATTAGGTTTATGAATTAAAATGCAATGAAATCAGTACGTGTGGGTATAATAAACGTGGAGATGTAGAGGGTCAATAATTAACTATTTTTGTGTAATGAGTTTCAGAACCTGTATTAAGCGGGTGGGTCCCGGGGGTGTCCGCTTAATACAGGTTTCATTGTAGGAACAATGGCTACTGAATAACTCTGGATCGTCAAAAAATTTACTGTAATATTGTTTTAAGATTAACATAAAAACGAGGAGAATTAAATTGAGAATGCGAAGACTTTACGACTTTTGGAGAGTACAATACATTCTTGTCAAACTTTGTTTGAAGCCGCCGTGAATGATCAAACCCGGGGGGCACTCCCAAATAAAAATGACGGGGGTGCTCGTCGGAAATTTTCGAAAAGCACCCTAAAAGGTACCAGAATGTTGTTTGATGGGCGTAGCACAAATGAATTTTTACCCCTAAGAGGGACCAATTCTTAAACAACACATGTCATATTCTGGGCTTAATACCCTTAAAGGTACCGCGATAATTCCAACGGGGGTCATTTTGAATTTTAGCACCCTAAAAGGTACCCCCCCCCCCCCCCCCCCCCCCCCCCGGGTGATCAAGTAGCGACCTTCACCAGTGCCGGTATAATTAACAAAAAAATATTATTCAAGATCTTTAGAAACGGGTTTTATCCCTTTCACTCACAAAATGGAACCTCCGTTCATTTAGTGTGGATCTTACTTTTGAGTGTATGGACGAAACACGAAAGTGTGACCATTCAAATAAAAGCCACTAAGCAATACTTTCTTGTAGTGCTCTTCATAATGTTGTACACGGTGGTTCTCTAAGTTTAGAGGATGTGGACGAAGCCCCAAAGTGTGTCCATTCAAATAAAAGCTATTTAGCAGCACTTTTCTGTGGCGCTGTTTGTTATGCTGTACAAGGTGGTTCTAACGTTCGAGTCTGTGGATGAAATCCTTGAAATCCTAAAGTGTGACCATTCCAATGAAAGCTACTGAGCAGTACTTTCCTGTGGTACTGTTTATTATGCTGTACAAGGTGGTTCTTACTCTTGTGTCTGTGGATGAAATCCTAAAGTGTGACCATTCAAATGAAAGCTATTAAGCAGGACTTTCCTGTGGTACTGTTTATTATGCTGTATAAGGTGGTTTTTCCCAAAATGTAACCATTGAAATGAACGCTCGCGAGAATTACTTTTATTTGATGCTGTTTGTTTCTCGTTATTTTGCGAAATGAAATTTGGTAATTGATTTCCTGTTTCGATCTTAGCCCCTTGAGAATAAAAAGGTCAAATAACAAGTTTTCAAGCGAAAAATGGTAACTAAACAAACTCAACTGATCCATGATACGATATTTCAAGATTAAGTGTCCTGAAGCATTGCATAATTAGTATGCCATAAGCTTTTTTGTTTTGCATGAAGGTACCAACCGTTCTTTAAGTTGAACAACCACAGTATGCCAGCCTCACTTCCTGCCTAATAACAAAAACAAAAAAATACTGTACAGTTAGGTTTCTAAGACGAACACCGTCGGAACCAGAACTAGCTATTCGTCTAAGAGAGGTGTCCGTCTTTACAAAAGAGTTCAGTGAGTGTGGTGGAGACCAACTTTAGATGTCTGTCTTAGAGAGGTATCTGTCCTATACAGATTTCCGTTACAGTAAAATGGGTGACTTAAGTGTGGTAGAGACCGACGTTAGGTGTCTGTCTTAGAGAGGTGTCTGTCATACAGATTTCCGTTACAGAAAAATGAGTGACTGAAGTGTGGTGGAGACCAACTTTTTATGTCTGTTTTGAAGAGGTATTGTCCTATACATATTTCCGTTACAGTAAAATGAGTGACTTGGGTATGGTGGACCTGTGTGACAGCTCCCTCACTGGCGCCCACAGGGGGTATAGCGAGGAAGCGGCTGACACTTTAGATTACACCAAAACAAGAAACACCCAACGACAGTCAATTCATTTAGAGCGGTTTTAAATGAGTGTCGAAAAACCAAAACCAAAGTAATCACTCTGGCCAATCACAACAGACGCAGAGAATCCAATGAACCAATCAGAATTTGAAGCAAATGCATGTAGCCGGCGCCAAAGCGCGGGAAACGCGTGCGAGCAAGTCAGGATTGGTTTTGGTTTTTCTTCTGATTGGTTGATTAAGGTGGCTCCCTACAGTTTTTTGACCGCGCGCGTGCTGGTTACTAGAATAGCGCGAGATTTGAAAAGCCCGCGCGACCTACGCGCAGCTCCACGCGAAAAGAGTAAACAAACATGGAGTCGCACTTTACCTTCAGAAAGTTTTTCAATTTTTTTTTGCGTAAGGAAGGTGCAGACTTCTGACCATTTCTAAACATACAGCGATCGTTTAGAAGGCTACAATTTTTATCGAGCCAAAGTAGGGTAGAAAAAAGTTCTTTTTCCGGAGTTCTGAGTAATTTTAGTAATTTTCATGATCGTCGATCGAGGGATCGCTTACGACGGTGGAGCAAGTTTACACCGCACATAGTTGCAGTTTTTGGAGTTGTTAACGCTACCGTAAATGGTCAAGAAACCAAGGAAGGGGATTCATATGGTTGTGGAACAGGCAAGGACACTACTCCTCCAAGAAGTCGTCTTTTCAACGTGCGGGACTTTCCAAGAAATCCCGTCTTTACGCGCCGCAAAAAACGAAACTGACACAACGCGTCCAAAACCTAAATTAACTCGGTAATCTTTACAACTTTTTCATTGATAAACGAAAAAATTACTTTGCAAAGTGAACTCATTTCTATCAGTTATGTCTCTCGGTAGAATAAACGACAGGCTGTTGTGTTTGCCTCCGGTGAGGATAGAGAAATGTTCTTGCTTACAGCGAAGCCGTGGAAAGCTGATTAACTTAAAAACGTTTAAATTTTTTTTATAAAAGAAAAGTCGAGCGTTATTAATTTATAGCAGTGCGAAAGCTTAAACTGAGCAATTGTAATTTAAAAATCATATTTTCTTGAATGAAACTAACAGAATTTAGATAAAAGAAGGTAAAAACTGAGAAATAAAAGCATACAAACCGAGCAATGTAGTGAAAGTACGAATTATCTCGTAAAATCCGATCGCGAAAATGCGTGTAAATTTTAATATATTGACAACAAGCATAGTACAAAACTAGAATGACAAATTTAAGCAAGACTTTTTAATGAAAATTCACAGAATCTCAATTAGAAGAAAAAACAAAAGCGGTAAATAAAAACACTTAAATTAGATGGTGTCAAAACCTTTGTAAACAAGCGCTAGATCGAGATTGCCTAAATCACACTTACAGTATAAATGCCGCCGCTTTTCCAAGGCAAGTTGTACAACGCACTGGTCGAATTTTGGCCGCCGTCGTTAACTATTTCCAAGATATTATTCGGTTATAGGTAACAAATACATTATCTATATTTTTGTTCCTGAAATCTTCCACGATAACCACGTAGACGTAGGTTTTCACTGGATTTTAGTACAATTCAGCCAGTAGTAAACAACTCGCGCTTTGTTTAACAGTACGCATGCGCGCGTGGAAGCCTCGAAATTTTATGACGTCAGAATACACGCAAAGGCCAAAATGAACCGTGAGTTTTCTCGAGTTTCCTTCGGTGAAATTTTCTACAAAATTGCACACTTAAAGGGACAGAAGCCGCCTTTAACAAGTTTGTTTTTTGAAGACATCTATCGGATAAATTCAATTTTAATCTACAATACATGAAATTCGGAAATATCTTCTCACCTGCCTGGGCAACCCCATGTTTTTTTCTCTCTAAAATTTTTCTTTTGATAATTCTCATTTGAGTGCCAAGTTTAAAGGAATTTTACCGAAGATAACTCGAGAAATTACTGCAGAAAGGGACAATATTGCTTAAATTCAGTCATTTTAAAGAAGTTCTGTTGCCATGGCAACAACCTTGGCAAAAGCAATAAGAACAAAAACATAATTGTCGTTATGTTGACTACCTTACTGCTAAAGCCCTTGATCGTAAAGCGAAAGAGGAAATTTCTAGGGTCAAAAAGGTAACTCATTGTCAGAAGATTAACGCATTTTGTAAAAACCCTAGGGAGCCACCTTAAGTGGCGCGAGATTTTTTAGCCAATCACAAAGTGAAGCAATGCAACTTTTGACACTCAGCTGAAAACCTCTCTAGTGAAACTGTCAAAAATTAGTTCATTTGGTTGGGAAAGCGCTGTCGCAAACAAGGTGCTAAAATCAACAGAAAGCTAATTTTCTATCGTAAACAACCGTTAAAAAACTAGTATTAAAAACGTTAAGTAGGATAAATTAGAGAGGGAAAGCCTTTATGAAAGAAGACTACTTATGCGAACCAATTCAATCAATTGTCGCTCGTTTTGAAGACGGCTAAATAGGTATCTCCACCAATGTTTAAAGGCAGTATAAAACCTCCTTAAGGTGCTTATTAGAAAAAAAGGAAGAATAAGGAACTCAAACGGATCGCTTACCAGCATACAAGGTAACTGCCAAGGAGACAAATCAAGGGCAGCAATCCGCACTATGTTCTCTGAAAGAAAAAGAAGGGTAAATAGATAAACTAACAAATAAATGAATGAATAAATAACTAAATACGTAAATAAATGGGGACAAGGATAGCGTAGTGGTAAGAGCACTCGCCTCCCACCAGTGTGGTCTAGGTTCGTTTTCTTGAGGCGACGTCATATGTGGGTTGAGTTTGTTGTTGGTTTTCGTCCGTGCTCCAATGGTTTTTCTCCAGGTACTCGGGTTTTCCTCCCTCCACAAAAAAACAACAGTTTAAAATTCCAATTCGATCCGGAAACAGTGCAAATAAGAGCCATATCATTTACTATTTTATTTAAATTATCAAATCATCCTCCGCCTGTTCTAGGGAATACCAATAAAGAAAACAACTGGTTAGTTCGTAACTCGTTAAAATGCGACAGCCCGCGACGTAAATAGATTATTAACGATACGTGAGCAGTAGATTTAAAAATTAAAATAAACTTCAATTATTTTTACCACTATCCGGTCTGTGCATCTTTGGTGGGGCGCGACCACCGTGCCTTTCACAATGAAGAATGTATCCCTGAAAAAAAAGGATCCAATAAGTACAAAGCCATAAACACAACACTGCAAATGTATCCCCGAAAAAAGCGAACCTGTAACAAGTGTGTCCGAGCGTCGCGCAAGTCTAGCTCGCGGGCGCGTATGACGTCGCAAAACATGTGCGTGTGACGCCACACAACATCCGGGATCTTAGCAATCTTGAAACCAAAGCGAGGTTTTGTTTTTCGTGCGGCTACATGACCAATGTCACGTCAGCTCGGTAAACACTTTAGTTGGAGCTGTGTTTAGCGGAGAAAACCGTTCCAAATTAAAGTCGTTATTTCCCTGCAATTTTTCGCGGTTTGCTACTCTCGAGACAGGGATACTAATTAAGGGATACTCAGAAGCCGCTATAGTGGAAAAAGAAGAGCTTTCAGGGATAATATCTTGCTTCGAGGAACTTCATACGTTTTTATCAATGTGGGAGCAATGCGGGGAGATGTTTCTCACTTCGGGTTTCAGAACTAAAGAAGCGGAGATTTAAAGAATTTCCAAGCAGTCAAGGGACTAAAACAAAATACATTTTTCGATGGGAATTGATGTTGATATCAATCTGTGATTGACTTAATTTTTCTTTGTGTTCTCGTTAATTTTGGAGAATTGTTTATAAAACGTTCTCAAATTCAGTTGTATTGATTTCTTAAATTTCAAAGGCAGTTCGGCCTCGATGCGCTATAAATAGTACGCGTTTTGCTTTTAAACATAAACTTATTGAGATTTGAGTAAAATTTTTCGAAAGAAGATTTTGTTGTCCATTTTTATGTGTTTGTTCATTCATTACATAGGTTGAAAAGCGATTTTATGTAAACAAAACAAGACTTGGATTTTATAGTTCTAACTTCACTCGCGTCGCCTTATGCAAATATGTTTGTGTATTTTTTGCAATTTTGATTTCCAAATCAGTTTCTTCTCGGGCAATTTTTGATACCCAACAGGTGTATTTTATTCGGAAATAAGTCATACTAGTTATTCTAGACCGACAAAAAGTTGTTTTTGTGAACTTTTGTACGGTTTTAATGTACTGTGCAGACAGTCGCGTAATACTAAAGCACCCGCCTCGATTAGCTTGATACTACCTGCGGGTGCCTATAATTTTGTATATAATTTATTTGTTTAATAAAATGATGAAATGATGATACTGTTTTTGACAATTGCTGAAATTAAAAAATAGTCAGGTCGTCAATCTTAATTCTTGTGCTTCCGACCTTTTCACCTTAGTTAAGCCGCTTATCATCGGCTTTCTGTTCAGAGAGCTACGCTGTTAGGCCCAATCTATATTAATTAAGGCCTGGCTAAACTAGGAAACATTGTTGCGGAGGCAAATGTTTCCCAGTTTAGCCGCGTGGGAAACATATGTTGCGGAAACAAATTTTGCTGCTCGGAAACAAGAAAATGTTTTTGCCTCAGGTCAAAAACATTTTTGCTTCCCGGACGAAATTTTGCTTCCGAAACATATGTTTTCCAATTTAGCCACCATGAAGGCAATGTTGACTAGTTTCCAGTGCTGCTCATTAAAAATGTTTCCTAGCAACGGCGAGCGGACCGGCGAGCGTACAACAATGTGCATGCGTGACCCTTTGTTTCCGAACCAATGTTTCCTCGTTTAGCCACCGGGGCAACAAAACATTTTGTTTGCTTCCCGCTAATTTAGCCACCCCGGAAACATTACAGGAAACAATGTTTCCGCAACAATGTTTCCTAGTTTAGCCAGGCCTTTACAGTTGTGTGCTTAGTGCTCTGGTCCTTGGGTGAAAGTGAAGTTAGAGTTGACTTACAAATCTCCCAGCTTTTCACATGTTAATCATTCTGAACAAAACCTACTTAGCATAAGAACATGACTCACATGTGAAATGGAGGAAGATTTGTATCAAAACAAGGTCAACTTCAGCCTCACTTCCACTCAAAGGGCAGGTCCCTAAGCAGACAACTGTAAACTGCGCTATTCTATTCCCTAGGGCCTTCTCACTAAAAAGTGGCGGGACGGGCGTAGAACCTCTTGGACATGGATGCCGTGTATTTTTCACGTGACACACGATGGAATGACGTTTTCTGAGGTTCTTTCTGGGTTTGTTTTCTGGCAATATGAAACCGTTGTTCAAACCAAACGAAGACATTCCATCATGTTTTACCCGACAAAATACGCCGGGATGTTTGAAGTGTTTTGACAGCTTTGTCCATAGGTTGCTACACCCGCCGGCCATTTTGAAAACAGAGAAGGGCCTGGGGACGAGATTGTTATGTGAGAGCGAATGGATGGTTTTCACTCACGTAACCTTCAGTCCTGTGGGACTCAAATGACAAAGGCCATAGCGGCCGTGTTGGTGCACATAACTAAAGAAGTTCATTAAAATTCTTTTGTAGGTGTGCACCAACATGGCCGCCGTGACGTAACGTGAAAGCCACCTATACAAATGCAGAGCAAATGATTTAGAAGCAGTTACTACTCACCCCATCAGTTCCAACGTAGACGTGATTAGGATCATGAGGTAGAAACCTCACTATAAGCGTTTGTAAACTCATCTTGTTTCCAACATCCCTGTAGAGAAAAGACTTGGTTATTATAGCTTATTGTCAAAGTAAAACTTGCTGATTAAAATTCCCTTACGGCAATAGGCCTTATGCATGATGACGTCACCAGCTCAACATTCACCACCAAGCCTCGTTTGTACGAAATTCCTTGCAAACCTTTGACAAGTTCACGTTGTTTTTGAGTGGGTATTCTTTTCAACTTTGCTCCTTTGAGAATACATTAATGAGATTGTCACAAGTTTACACTTCTAAAGCGAGAAGGGCTATTTGCATCGTAACACAAACAGTCACTTGGATTGTTATCGAATCTACATGCGAGTAAACCTCGAACACAAGAATATTGTATTGATAAACATAAAGTGGAGGTGAGATAGTCTAATAATCATCATCATAAAAATAACTATAATATTAACAATAAGGTCTGCATTTCATTCATACGATAAAAATACATAATATCATATGCTGCATTTGTTTACATGTGCAAGGAAGCTAAAAATACAACTAAAAAGCCTGGTTCGCGCTAGCGACATAACAGCAAGGCCACGCAAATGCAAAACACAACTTATATCGATATTTTATGTCACTAATATAAACAACGCAACATATAACGACATAAAAGGAACATATACATTAACATAACAGGCACATAACCATAACATAACCACAAGCAGTCATTTCTTAATAGGACAGCAGGCGAGAAAATCACATGATAGCGAGCAAAAGATCAAAACAAGCTCAAAGCGACACAAGAGGAGCGAGTGAACCAGCCAAGAGAAAACTTGCTTCAGTCCCCACTTCCTCGCATGGTTTTCGTTAGCCACCTCGCATGTCTACGCTTGACGTTTAAACACGAAGTTCTACTATAAAGTTAAAAGAAGTTTTTCCGGTGGGAGTTGCCTTTCTATATCGCATAATGACAATAACCAAGGCAGAATCATACACTATTCTAGACATTATTTCCACCCATCGTGGTATTACTCCAGTCAAAACTACTTTCAATGTCACTAAACTTCTATACAAAGATCAAATGCCCAAAACTATAACAAACCTAAACGGCGATTGAAGAGATATCGAGGAGCTCTTTATGAGCTTGATTTTGCCTCCAGGAGATAGCCCTAAAATGAAAACGATCATTAGAATGGGAATAATGTGGGGTATGACCTAAATTCCTTGAGCCAAGACTATTCATAAAGCTAAACATTTCTTTTTAAAGTAACACTGATTTTTAAAATTCTTCATTGCACAAGAAATTGGAAAATGTGATCACCTGTTCAGCAAACCATCGAGTTCAAAATTCCGAATGAGATTAATTAATTTTGCAACTATTTCAGGATTTTCCATTGCAGTAGAGTGAATTATCACTCAACTTAACTGGTGAATTTCTTCGTGAGAAAATACAAAGGAGAAATTACGAAACCGCATTGAGGGATGCAAGATAAATCATCGTTACTCGACTAAAGGTGCTGTACGTTACACGAGGCAATTTTTCCTGCAAATTGCAACGTAACGCTGACGACAGCTGTTACGAGACAAGTTGCAGATGAAATTGCGCGTGTGACACCCTTTCTTGGCAACTTGTCTCACTACGAAAAATTGCGATGTAAGTTGCAGAAAAGGTTGACCACCTCTATATTTCGCAACGTTGCGAGGTAAGTTGCAAGCGTGTAACATTTAATCTGCAACGTTGTCTCGCAATGCTTTCGTTAGCGTTGCATTGCAATCGCAAGAAACAAAAAAGCCTTGTAATGCGCATGGGCCATGCAAATTTCCCACTGACCTAGATCGGACTCTGAGCCCGCGCTGTTTGCTCTATCAAGTTCAACAACAACCTGCCAAGAAAGAAAGAGACACAAGGTTGACATGTATATAGCTACGTAATTATCACAGGAAAAAATAGGCCAATAGATAAAACTGTGACTTACCCAGAGATAAATAGCTGCATTTTCTTCTAAAGAAGCTAATTGAAAAGACAATCCTAACATATCATCTGAAAAATAATAAACCATGTTTGTTAGGCAACGAAATCAGCAAAACAAGGACGACTTCAACCATGCAGAGTTCAAAGACCAAGGGAAGATCAAACAAAGTTAAAAGTAACACAATAAACATTACATATTTCTCATTTCATTTGCGAGCTTTAATTTACAAATTTACCGTCATTCTATATAATTTATGACATTGCTGCTCCTGCATGTAGCAGTACGCAGGACGCATGTCATACATGAACCTAGTATATGGCCTAACTCGCCACGAGTCTCTCGTAGCTCAGTGGTTAGAGCATCCGACCGGTGTACGGAAGGTCATGGGTTCAATTTCTGTCCGGGACTCAGATTTTTATTCTTTGTCCCACGCTCGTGACATGATGAGCATTACATCTTTCTCATATTCATTACCGAGCTTAACATTTACCATCATTCTATATTTATCACCACACATGACGCTTTCAACATTGCTGATCCTAGCAGTATGCAGGACGCATGTCGTACATGAACCTAGTATAATTATGGTCTAGCTCAATAACGGAGGTAAGAATCACTGTGTGAATTTCCACTGCAATTCTTATTTATTGTTATACATTTCGACTTGAATTAAAAAATAAAAAATAACCCGCATGGCTCACCTGACATCAAATTTGATCCCCCAGAGGCTCTTGCACTAGAAAAACAAAACGTGAGAATTAACATAAGCTCTTTGCTCATGTCGCTAGTGAAAATCAGGCTTTAGTTTTTCAGTGGTCTTTTGGAGAGCAAGTTTTATAAAAGGTAATCGGCATTTACCTTAAAAGAGTAAATTTATATACAGCTATTTCAATAAACGTTGTCTGAAGAATTGTGCATTGATACATTCCAAGACCGCAAGACATTGTGTGTTCACATGCAGAATTTATTTGAAAATACACTTCACAACACAATACGCTGGCTCCATACAGCGATGACCTTAGGGTCAACGACTTTTAAGCATACCTTAAAGTCTGCCATGTTGTGACCGATACGCCAGGCCAGGCAGTCTTGCGGTCTTGGAATGTACCAATGCACAATTTTTCAGACAACGTTTTGAAATATTAGCTGAATAACGATTTTGGATTTGATGGTCAAGACAAAACAATTTACATTTAACAGTTATTATTAAAAAGAGCCTTTACGTTGATTTCCTATGTTACTACAATTATTGTTTAAAGATGACTTTACTTTTTATTAGTTACCTTGTCGTTGCTGAAATTTCTTGTAACATGAGTCTATGGTAAACAAGAGATTTATTCCTTTAACAGCACACAATTCGTTTAATTAATCGTATTTTTGGTTAAACACATTAACTCCTTAAGTTATTGAAATTTTACATCTTGTCACGTTTAAGTGGCAAAAACAAAACTGTGTTAAAACTGAAAGGAAAAATCTAGTTAAAAGGTATTTCTCTAGTGTTAATAGTGACACAGTTTAATAACAGCAAACTCGATTTTTATTAATTTAGCCTATTTGCATGTTTAAAGTTAGGTGTAAAAAGTCATTAATTATCTTTTAAAGTAGGGCAGGAGTTAAAAGCCTAACTAGTTACGAAACAGAGAAGTGTTGTCTAATGCAATTTACTATTCTATGATTTCTTTCTACACTTTCGCTATTATTTAATTTAAATGAGTTTTAAAAGTCATGTGTTTATAACAGTACATTGACTGTCAATTGTAAAGGTATGTGATCAGTTGCATTCACTACTCTACAAACTGTGGGAAGACTGAGTACCAGCTTTTGACACTGAGATTTCTGGGATCGTTTGGGTAACCAATATGAGATATGATTCGTTAATGGTTTCCAAAGGCAACCATAAACCTATCGTAACTAACGATGATTACCAAAACGATCCCAGAAAGTGTAGCGCCGAAAGCTGGTGCTCAGCCTCCCTGGAGTTTTTATAGTGGCAAATTCGACTGAGGTTCAGTTTGCAATACAGCATACTGTAAACATCGCTCACCTGTCTCCCGGCATGACGAGTGGTAACAAAGATACAACTGGACTCAGGTGACTCTCGTCTTTCTTCAAAACGCCAGCTGTGAACATTTAACAATCACTTAGGTAGTAAATTTTAAGGCCTTTACTAATCAAAATAAGGCCTGATGAAGTATTCTTTGAACGCCGCTCCTTGAAAAATGACACTCAAAGTTTACTTCTACTCCTCTGCTTGTAGCTCTCTTGCTATGCGCATTCTTGCACATACCTTTTCATTGCTTGGCTAAAGTCATTTAAGATTATAAAATAACAAGTTCTACAAATCAGTAAGGCAAAATTCTGCAGTAAACGCTACAAATACGGTGCAGATGGCTTCATTTCAAGGACGATTGAAACGGATAATAGTTACGAGTACTAAAGTGAATAATCGTTAACCTGTAGGAAAAATTATTAACATGTTACAGTGCTTTGAATGAGGAATTCCACGAGTGACAGAAACATGTAGGTATGAGCCAGCTGTCACATGGATGATGCCTGAGAATGAACCAAGATGATAATTATATATGACGGTACTTCAGCGAGAGGGAAATTTACATTTGAATGCCTTGAAGACTGTTTTTTTTTTTGCCCTGACTTTTCTTTTCTTACAAACAATTTTGTTATTTAACAATGCTTCTTTGTCTGACTAAATCGTTTTGATAAACATTGTTTGTCTAAAAATGTAAGGGAACAGTTTTTGGAAGCCGAAGTCTTGTATGAAACAACCAAGACACTGCCCCTTCAAAACTAACCAACATAACCCTGAGGTTACTTCTGAGCAGCTCTGGATAGGACGTACATGTAATTGAAAACTCACCTGTGCTAAACGTGGGGGATCTTAAAATGACTTCGCTATCTTCAACAATGATTCGGGATACGTAATGCGTTGATGAGGGCTCGCGTAAGTCCCAAGCCACAAGTGATCCATCCTCCTGTTAAAGAGCCAATGGCACCTATTTTTAGTGTCACTTTCAAGAGCCAAAAAACATATTTGTATTAATGGCAATCTTAAAATATTACTACATTACTGCACTTAAACTATTAATAGGTGTCTTTGGCTGTGGATGGCACGGATGGAAATGGATTGCAATTTGAAATCAAAGGCTCCTGTGAACCAACACGTAAATACGAAACGCTCTTAATAAAAGATTCTGGACACCTCCACAGACTCCCCACCCTGCGTCCAACTCCCCACCCTCCCCTCCCTCCAATGCCATCCACATTGGTAAGAGAGGAGACTATTACTGACATACATGTATTGCTGGCTCAATGTTACAGCCGATCGAGCGAGCTATCAAGGGATCGAGTGAAATTTCCACCCAAACGTTGCAACTCGTTCAACGCTTCGCGCACTCACGAGTTAAAAATTGGCCAATATTTTCAAGTTCTTCCTTTTTTTTTGCCTCTTGAAAAAAAAATCGCCTAAATCTGATTATAGTTTGTTTTCTCTTCGAGAAATCACTTGATATTATTTTTATTCTTGGTACTCCAAAAACATTTTGTGTAAAAGCAACAGTACTAAGTAAATATTTTCCACAGTTTTGACCAAAAAGAGCAAATTCCAGTTTATTTATGAACATGTCTGTCGGTATTCCACTTAATCCCCACTCAAATTCAAACCCGGAATGTAAACAAATTTGTTCTTCCCTTGGATTGTGCCGGAGCAACAGTACAGAAAATATATACATGAAGCAATCCTATAAAAGGGCACTGTCACAGAATAATATCGAAATTTCGTTTTCTTAATTTCCATGTTAAATATTGTACAAAATATACAACTAAACTGGATAAAAGGATTCTAACAATATAAAATAGAACAAGTAGTTTGGGGGGAAAGTGCAGGATTACAGGGTTGGATTACAGTTTATCACATTTGATTTCCTGACAGGCGATCAAGAAATAAAAATTTCCATTCTGGTGAAACTTCCGAGTTTTTTTAGCCGTTATAAGTTTTTGTTTCTTTAGTTTATATTCCTTTACTTTCACCACGTAAGGTGTTTTTGTCTTCCTACATGTTGTATTTAATGACAATGAAGCAAGCTGAAAGCGATCTCCTGGTCATAATCATGAAAACACCATATATCAGCAGGGGCATACTTACAATGCACAGTCTAAGGAAGATTAAAAAAAAGATCAGGAAATTGCAATTGCCATTTAATTTTCCATGTATAATTGCTTTTATGTTTCAGTTTACGCATCACAAGACCGTTTTACTGGCGCTTGCAATAATGCTAGAACGAATACATAACCGGACAAAAAATCATTGTCATTACTATTCTAAAATCTAACACAATGTGTGGATTTAGCTGAAACTCACCAAGCCAGCAAATGCTAAAGTTGACTTAGAAGGACTCAGACAACAGCACCTTGGTGAAGACTCGCAGATCAAAACTCTGAGAAAAAAAAATCACATTATTTTAAAACTAAAGTCATTCTCAAACTCATTACTAACTCATTAATTAGCATACATTTTGGCGATTTTATTCCTTCGTTTTTATCGTAATAATTTTAATGATCAATTTAACCCCCCCCCCCCCCCCCCCCCCCCCCCCCCCCCCCCCCCCCCCCCCCCCCCCCCCCCCCCCCCCCCCCCCCCCCCCCCCCCCCCCCCCCCCCCCCCCCCCCCCCCCCCCCCCCCCCCCCCCCCCCCCCCCCCCCCCCCCCCCCCCCCCCCCCCCCCCCCCCCCCCCCCCCCCCCCCCCCCCCCCCCCCCCCCCCCCCCCCCCCCCCCCCCCCCCCCCCCCCCCCCCCCCCCCCCCCCCCCCCCCCCCCCCGCTACATGTAGACTGTACAATGATCCATGTTATTTGCTCACTGACTGAACTACGCTGTAATAACAAACAAAAAAACTGATCACACCAGTAATATAACACCAATCGCACTCGACATGCGTACGGTTCACCATTAACCAAGCTACTATCTGGCCTTGTAGCTCTGGTCAGTGGTAGAGCGTTTGCACCAGAATTGCAAAGGTCATGGGTTCGAATCCTGTCGCGGCCTAAACAATTTTTTTCTGGCTCAAATTTAACTCCCTTAGTTACTGCATAACTGCGATGATCTCTTTCTTTTAAATCGATTTTACCTGTAGAAAATACACGTCGGTAAACTTAGAGAGTCATGCAGCAGCTCTGCATTTTATCACTTAACGCCATGGTTTCCAAATAAAATAATCTCAAAGATCTTGTTGTACTTGGAAACTAAGCTAGTGACTGCTAGTAAATTGTAAGAGCCATGCTTCCTTTAGCTGCTGTCTGAACAGGTAAGTAATGAGTCAGCAATAAATACCCCGGTAAGTTAGGACTTACTTTTGAGGTTCTGACGGTTCATTGGTGTTCCAAAAGCACACTAAGCCCTTTTCTTGGATGCTGTTATCAATCTTTATTGAAAAGAATGTATAACACAAAATCAGTGACAAATTCTGACATCAGATGATAGTCAACAAAGAAGGTAGAGAGAATTGATCCAGCTTAGTAATTTTTGGTTATATCACGCCAACGTTATTGTGAAATTACTGTTCATTGTTTGGTCGGTCCGTCAACTGAATGTTTGCCTTGTTTTTTAAGTTGCACGAAAAGTTGAATGTTTCCTACTTTCTGCAACGAATTTCTCAAGGTGGAAAAAAAAATCATTATACCATGGTTCTTGCAAAATGTTTCGTCAAACTCTATGTTAGTCTTAAAGCCAACAAATCACAGCCCAGCATGGATGTGACAGATGCGTCATTTTTCAAGTGACACAATGTTTTTGCGAAACAAGTTGCATCGCAGTTGTAACAGGTGTAACATTGTACGTGCAACTTACATCAATTTCTTTTTCGAAGACAAATTGCACGAAAAATGGTTAGTGTAACAGCACCTTAACAATGATAAGTTGAAATGACCAAAAGTGGATTGTTTTGTTACTGTTATGCTGTTATTTGTTCTTCTTGTATAAATGGCCCCATTAACAGTAATCATTCATTGAGCCATACCGTGTACAGTATTAAATTATAGAAAAGTCTCTCAAATGATCAATCTCACCTTTGAAGTGGCTTTGCTTTTTTCTTTTACAGGACCATAGGCAATAAGTAAGAAGTGTGTTTGAACTGGAGATATGTGCACACATTTCACCAGTCGACCTGAAATATTAAGTGCCAGCTCAAATCACAGCAATCTGCTCTTTTAAAGGAACTATGGCATGGGGATGTTGACTTCTGGGGTCAAAACCGCCTCAAAATAAAATTAAATACTTCTAGAACACCAACAGGGATAATATCAAGTGAATTCCCGAAGGGAGAACAGATTATAACCAGTTTTTGGCAAGCTGCAATCCATCCTGGCCATCTGCAGCCCAAGACACTTATTTTTACTCTTATAGCACTAGTAGAATAACTTTAAACAAAACTGGGCCATTATTTTTGGATTTCCACTTATATAAATGTCTTTATTTTAGCTTTTTAAAGTAACACTAAAAATGGTGATATAGCCTGTTTAAGAGGGCCATTGACATTGCAGTGCTTCTTCTGTCAAAAGGCTTTTACAACACACAGCTTTTATGTACGTATTAGTTGCACAGAGATTACTTCCAATAGATGCAGTGAAACGTTACATCTTCAACACTTAGAAATCACAGAGCCAATTTCTACAGGAACAAATACAGTCTAACCTTTTCATAACGCCACACCCAAGAGAAAGAACCTCGTTTCCGCATTACAGAGGTTTTGTATTATAGAGGAAGAGTTTGTATGACTTTAGGTATTTTTTAAACCAAGTAAACTGTTCATAACACAGAGGTGTCCGTCAAGAGAGTTTTGACTGTAGTGAATCTGAACTTGCTGCAACAACGTGTAACCTGTGGCAAGCGCGAAAAACAAGATTGTTTGCCTAAGACCAAATGGATAATTTGATTGGTACCTGGTTGGTAGGCTGCTGGCACCTTTTGGTTCGGGTTGTTATAGCTTCATTATTTTACATGCAGGTGTAGAGATTAGCTCTGTGATGCTAATTTGGTTTTAGTTAAAGCAGCTTTCAATTGAGTGTCGAAAGTAATTTCGCGCCGGATTGCTATGCTTGGTATTGCTACGCTTTGCGATTGGCTAAAAAATCTCGCGCCACTTACCCCATCAGAAGTAAAACCAAAACCAATCATTGCTTACTCACACGCTTTTCCCGCGATTGGCGCCGGCTACCTGTATTTTCTTTGCGTTCTGATTGGTTCATTGGATTATATCATTGGATTGGTTGGTTCATTGGATTGGAATGTCTGTTTTTATTGGATTGTCATTGAATTGGTCAGAATAATTACTTTGGTTTGGGTTTTACGAGACTCAAATGAAAACCACTCTATGACAAATTATGACAATATTACAACTATTATGCATGTACAATTGACAACGAGCACTAAGGGACAAATGGAAACTAAAAAACCAGCAACAAAAATGTGTCACTTCCAATAGAGTAATCAATCAAAATTATACCTTCAAGATAGGCATGTTTTGTTGATAGTTGCATGAATCCATCACTACATTGCATATCTTTTCTTTCTTTAAACTGAGTGTTTGTTTGTTCACTGACGCTCTCTTCAAGCAGAATTAAACAGGTCTGCAAGGCAACACAGAAAATACACCTTATAATAAATGGCATTTTAGCTTTCGAAACAACTAATCAAGCAAGGCTGACTGTACAGCTAGCATTAGAAGGTATATTCTGTCCAATATTTCGTTATGCATGGCCTGACTTCTTCAGAGAATAAAAAGGACTTCAACTCACCGCTTTTGTTTTCTCTTGTAGTCTTTTTATTCGCCCAAGGTAGGGGTGGGGCTTTTGACCAAAACTTTGTCAGAAAAATCAAATGTCCCGCAGGTGTCTGTCTGATTTCCTTAGTATTAGTGAAGTGAGAAAAATTAAGATGATAATAGTTTGCCAACTAACCTGCGCAGCCCGTTGAAGGAATTTTGACAGTCTTAAACTATCAATGTTTGCTTTCTCTGTTAAGCTGGACAAATCTTCCTGCAAACCATCTTCATCGTCTGAAATACAACGTCACGTCACGTCACGTCAAAAGTAATTAATCAATATTTTTACAATTCTCTTTTTTTTTGTTTCGATCCCTTGTTTTTTTTTTCTTTTTGTTCCTTTTTTTCTATTGTTTGGTCCTTCTTTTTATTTTAACAAATTAGCGTGTGTAGCGATTTCTAATTATGTAATTAATTTTACTGGCCTGCCAAGATTAGCTTTTGCTACCTGCAGGCCAGTATTATAAATTGTATAATAAGTAACTAATAAAGATTTTTGTTGTTGTTGTTGTCACACAGGATCATTATAATATAATGTTCATTGCATATTGCATTCGCGCAAATCACGGTTTTTCAAGTAGCTGTTTATTTCCTTAAATTTTTCTCCTTTTGCTAAAAGAAGCAATGCCACCATCTTAAGTATCACTTCGAAACACACAAAACCTAAAAATGCTCCATTTCAGTTAACAATAAAAAAAAATTACTATTAATGCTAGTAGGAAGATGGGCAAACTAGCCAAGGGCATGGTGGCATAGAAACGGAATGTTATGGTCTTATGCGCCAACTGGCATTTTTAGCTTTGGTAGTCAGCCAATCGTGCTTTGCTCGCATGCCTTTTCCATCGGCACCATCCACATCATCAGACATCAGCTAGAGCTGCTATCTGGCACTGCCAGATTTAGTAATAATTATTATAATGCAAGCATACATGTATCTTTTCCACTCTCAAAGTAACTTTTTAATGCAGTCTCTGAATTCAGACTATAAAAAAATAACAAACAAGGAATCAGAGAATTAACTGTGTGTGTAAATTTTAGTGCTAAGGTCAACCCATAAATTTCCCTGTATTGAGCGTTAGCCCTAGTAAGGAAATGAGGGACCACACGAGGGAAAGAAAAAAATCTTTGACCTCGGTGGGATTCGAACCCACAACCTCCGGATTAGATCTTCTGTCGCTCTACCGCTTGAGCCACGTGGCCGTACGGGAGCAGATCGTGGGTAATAAGGTGGTAATTCTTGACAATGAGAATGTGAAGGGTACAAATAAATGTTGAGCCACGTAGCACTGGTGATACAAACAAGGAATCGGAGAATTAACTCTGTGTGTAAATTATAGTGCTAAGCAGACTTACCTCCGAACCCAGCAGCATCGCTCGCAGGATTTTGTGTCCATTTTGTTCTCATCTCTATTTCCTCAGTTTGTATCTCTTTTTCAAGATTATCTTCATTGCATTGGACATACGCCTATGAAATACAAAAATATCATTCATACTACATCATACTTCAATAGTGTACATGTGTATGTAGCCCTCTCATTACTATCCTGTGGTACTGTTTATGCTATACAAGGTGGTTCCAAGTCTCGGGATGAAATCCTAAAGTGTGACCATTCAAATGAAATCTACTGAGCAGTTCTTTCCTGTGGTACTGTTTATTATGCTGTACAAGGTGGTTCTAACTTTTGAGTCTGTGGATGAAATCCTGAAGTGTGACCATTCAAATGAAAGCTATTGAGCAGTACTTTCCAGTGAAGCTGTTTATTATGCTGTACACGGTGGTTCCAACTTTTGAGTCAGCTATGGATGAAATCCTAAAGTGTGGCCATTCAAATGAAAGCTACTGAGCAGTTCTTTCCTGTGGTACTGTTTATTATGCTGTACAAGGTGGTTCTAACTTTTGAGTCTGTGGGTGAAATCCTAAAGTGTGACCATTCAAATGAAAGCTATTGAGCCGTACTTTTCTGTGGTGCTGTTTATTATGCTGTACAAGGTAGTTTTATCTTTTGCGTCTGTGGATGAAATCCTAAAGTGTGACCATTCAAATGAAAGCTACTGAGCAGTACTTTCCTGTGGTACTGTTTATTATGCTGTACAAGGTGGTTCTAACTTTTGAGGCTGTGGATAAAATCCTAAAGTGTGACCATTCAAATGAAAGCTATTGAGCAGTACTTTCCTGTGGTACTGTTTATTAAGCAGCACAGATAGTTCAAACTTTTGAGTCTGTGGATAAATACAAATGGTACACTGTAAATACCACTCAATTAAAACTTACGAGCACTATTTTCTTATGAAGTGTTTAGATCTCGCAAACATAAGACAGCATAATCGGTGTAATTACCTGTTTAGTGTCTGAACGTCCAAAGTTTTTTATGTACAGTTCATACTCGTTGAGTGGCGGCAAATCAAAAATATCAAACACAGCAACATCAAGGTCAATCAAGTGCATCAACTCCTAAAAAATACATAACATTGTAAAACAAAATATGTTGCGATTTAAATCCTCATCAATTTACCCATTTGTGTTAATCAGTTTTTGTCACTTGTGTATATGTACATGTTAGTGCTACTTCTTCTATAAACCCTTGCAGAAGTACATTGTACCTACAGAATTATGGTGGTGCTATTTATATTCCCTTGAACCAATCAAATGACTGTAATCAACTTTCCATCAAAAAGTGTGATCTGTAGAATTTGTTGTTGTTGTTGTTGTTGTTCCAATTTGATGTGCATGCATCCTCAGACAACCCTTTGATAATAAAAGATTTTCAGGTTCATTTATTATTTTTTTCACCTGTCCTCTCTGTCTTGTCCTTGACGCCACTTTATCAGTGATCTGCTTCTGCTTTGCAGCAACGAAGTTTATTCTTCCATGGGAACCAGTAGTTGGTCTCACTTTTTCTACTAACACAAAAAGATAATTGGTCATACTAGTAAATTAAGTAAATTTTTAAATGAAGTACAAATAAGGATCTACTGTCAGTACGTCATTTTTTATCATGGCCATTCTGAAATCAGAATACCCTAACGAAACTATGTAAAGTGAAGAAATGATCCTTGCAGTCGTGTTTGCAATTTAAGCAATTGCAAAGAAGCCTGAAAAAAAATTCAGGGCTATGTTGTTTACAATCTTACACCCCAAACATTTTCCAGGTACACATGGGCCTTTATCACGCCCCGCCATTTTGTATAAAAACAAAAGATTTACCCCCCAAGCCTCGCAGTGAAAAAGTTGAGAACGAGGTTAAGCAGGGCAAAACAAAGCATTTTATTCTCCTGGGAATCAACATGGCCACCGTGTGATAAAGGCCCATAGTCAAAGTAGCGACTTCTTTCCGTATTGAGTTTACCAGAGGAATAGATGCAATATTTAGAGGTATTATGTTTTTAAAATGGCCAGAATATTTCAAAAAAAACGCTCCCTAAGTACCTTTGTCATACATGTACATGAAATGCTTATACTGTAGAACATTAAGAGGAAGATATCGAGTGAATTTTCGAACAATGATTCTCAAACTCATTAATAATTCATCAAGTTTTAAGAAAGAAAACCATAAGTGTGACGCTGTAGTTTGGAAACCCAGTCTTAATAAGAATAAATTTGTTGGTGATTTTATTCCTTCGTTTTCTCCGCAATTATATCAAAAACTCGAAAGAGTGTTTTGTCAGGATCCAAACACCTTAAACTGGGTTAAAAAAAGCTCGGCCGCATGCCTCGTTTTTCAACCAACTTCTCTGTGTTTGGAAATCCTGATGACACACTCTTCCTCATAAACCATAATCAGAGTTTTAGTAAATTTTCCAAGAAACGAGGTAATAAATAAAATCAGTTGCAATCCATCCTGGCCATCTGCAGCCCATTACACTTATAAATCTTTTTTATATAATTTCTTAGACCACTGAAAGAATAATGTTAAATATAAAACTGGACCAATATTTCAGTTTCCGCTGATATAAATATGTCTCTTGGGCTTTTTAAAGTAACGCTAAAAATGGTGGCATGGCCCCTTTAAGAAATATCACACAACAAATGAGTCAATGGCAATGATGATGATTACATCAGCAACTGCTGTAAGTTATAGCTTTACATGCATTAATCAAACTCAAGGTAACAGTGATTAAAAAGGAATCCTTTCAAGCTTTTAGCCAGCAGGGTGTCCAGGCGTCCTGTGGACGCCCACTTTTTGAAGAAATTCATGAAAATTGCACGTAATCCTTTAAAAATTTATGATGGGAAATATATTCAGGACGGCCACTTTTCAATTTCTGGCTAAAAGCCTGAATCCTTTTATAACCAAACAAAACAACGAGCATTTCTTCATTGGACTCACCTTTTTGTGTTTCTGTGTGTTCCTAAATGGAAACAAAATATGCAAAACAAAGTTTTTAAGAACATTATCACCCTCTTTTGTTCACAATAATAATTAATGCAAATATGAGTAGGGGATTTTGAAAGAATACTTGTGAATTTCATATACTTTACATGCATACATGTATAAATCAATTGATGAAAACATTACAATGTATATCTTTTCAAAGGGCAAATTTAAGGGGAAAATATAAAGCCAACTTAAGATGACCTGGAAGTTCTTACATGATTTCCAAGATTTCCACTGGGATAAACCTATTTTAAACAGCAGCTCTGCCATGTAAATTTATATCTTTTGCTTTACTTTTTGCTCTTCTTGTTGTACAATTTTGTCACTTTTGTCATGTTTCTTTTGTTTTCTTTTGCAACCAATGTTTTTCATAATTCCTGTAATACATGTACATACTGTATTTGTACTTGTCGTTGCTTTATAGAGCTTAATAAATTAATTTACAAATTGTTCTTCTCGGCACTGCTACTGAAGGAGACTGTTGTCCCGGGGGGGGGGGGTAAACCCATATATGAGCTATATAGGTATGTGCCGCTGTGAAGGGTATGGTTTTCAAGCAGTTTAGTCTGGGATAGGGTATAGTAATCAGAGTTTTTTGGTCTAGAATAGGGTATCTTTTTTCCGCGAAACTGATCAGTTGCGTGAAGAATTTAGTCTAGACACGTTTACTGGCAAATGGCATTTAAAAATCGGTACGGCGGGCAGTACAGCATTTTTACTGACCCCTGGTATCTTAGACTGTGATAGTGAACGAGTTTCTGGAAAATAGCAAGTCTAGAAAAGGTCTAGGATAGGGTGGGATTTTTCGGTGTTTAGTCTAGAATAGGGTTGCAAAATGCAGCTAAAATGGTGTAGTATAGGTTAAGGGTCTCAGAGTCCCAGCGGCACACCCCCACCCAACAATTTGCAGAGTACCCCCCCCCCCCCCCCCCCCCCCCCCGGGACTGTTGTAGCAGTTGAAGCATGTTTTGTGATAAAATCAAATGTGCCGTCTTTTTTCTTAACACTATAGCCAGTCTGCTACTGTCCAGATCTTAAAACAAAACAACAAAGAACTTAGCCAACCTTTGCTTCTTCTCTTCCTTCACTGGAGGAAGCCCTTGCATCCTGATTCTCTGCGTTTATAGCTTGAAGAAGCTTATTCACAGGTAAAGAGAACAAGAAACACAGCATTAAAAGCATTAATTTCTTGGTGAAACCTTGACTGCTGGTACATTGTGCGCGTAGTGAGTAGGCTGTCAGTTTGCAGAGTAAAAGAACAGGCCACAACAACAGTGAAAAAGTGAACCCTTTAACTTCCATTTTGTAAAATAGAGAGAAAGAAACATTAACGGTGCCATGTGGCAAAGGTACTGCCAAAGAGGTTTAATTTGAATGGTCACACCATGCAAGATTGGACTCAAAAGTTGGAATTACACTGCATGTCTCCATAACTGACTCTGGGAGTGAAAGGGTTAAGATGCCTGTTCTGCATGTACATTCTAGAATCAGTGTCACAAATCATTGGAACACTCCTCCTGTTCTTCTGTTGCAGTGGCAATGTTGGCTCACATACACAGGGAATGCAGGATTTCATTTAACTGTCAGTGATTGTAGACATTCACAGCACTCAGATGACCATGTACAAATCCTATTGCCAATTTTGTGACTTAAAAAACACAGATATGAACCAACTAGCACTGGTTGTGAACAGCCTATAAAGTGACATTGATATCAACAATGAACGGGTACAGTACAATCATGGTACCTTCTGCAAGACTGGTAACTTCAAAAGTTGTTTTTTCTGTCTCATTGACTGTTATAATTATGGTAATGCTCAATTGATCACTAGTGTGCTAGTTGCCCATTATTATATAATTTATAATGGCCTCCATAAAGAACCCTAATGACATATGGCACAAGATTAACAGTTATACGTTGCATGCATATGTACAATACATATATTCTAGCCTTACAAGCAATTCCAGAGACAGTTCATGTATTTAATGTTAGCAAGTATTGACTGCAACAATATCACCTGAATGTACATGTAAGTTACTTGAGCTTTTTGTCTAAATTAGGGCAGTTAAGAACACAGCACACAGTGGCGTGAGCGGGGCCGGACGGGTTGACGTGAGCCGGTCCGGAAAAAGCCATCCGGCCCCGCTCGAGTTCAAGCGACCTCGCACTGCATGACTATTCTTGTACTTTCTAGTCATATTATAAAATACTTAAAAATGTATTGACTGAGTTAGGTTGGGCCGGACAGGAAAATATTTGGCTCTCGGTCATGGCGCACGGACCTCGCTGTGCTCGGTCCGTACGCCATGACCTCGAGCCAAATATTTTCCCGTCCGGCCCTCCCACTCAGTCAATAAGTGCATATAATTAAACCCAAATTACCTCTTGCATTCCAGAGTGATCCTGCAAAAAAAAAAGAAAACAAATTCAGTAACAACTAATGTTATTTAGACTTCAAATATTTCAAGTTTTATTGTTATTTGTTTCTACTGTTTCTTGCACATCAAGTACTTAATATTAACAATATACAAAAGAGTTTTAAAGTATTGCACTATACATCGTATATATTTTTACCAATTTTCACTTGACCAAAAAAAATGGAAAAAAGAATTGCTCCATTGGCAAGGAATTGTTTGCATCTTATAATTATGAATGATTACCATTTAGGATTTTATTCACAGACCAGAATAACTGTACAACATAGTTAAACTCAGCATTTCTTCTACATAAAAAGTCTGTGAAACTCACACAGGGAAGAAGAAATTATTTGATACTGACCACTACCACTTAAAGGGTAAAGTACAGTGGCATACAGCCATGTGCAATAAAGTACATTGTAAGTGGCATTGTAACACAAAGTAAAGAAGGCCTGATTTTGTAATGTGCCACCTTGCTAACACCTACAATGTACATGTACAAATGTATGTACAGGAAAATCAAAAAGAATATTAAAGTTTATATTATTCCGTTTTTCTGTACAATAACATACATGTAGGCATTATCTGTAACACATTGTATAAAATAAAATAATTATTAGAAAATAAATTTGTTATTCATTGACATACATTGAAAAGCCCTGATCGGGACGAGGTAATAAAATTTACTATTACATTTAACTAACTATTACTAATAATAGTATTGTTTTTGCTAACCTGCAAATCAACACTTGTCTCTTCGTCTTCTCCCTCATCATCATCTTCAAAATCTTCATCGTAATCCTACAAAAGGTCATCACTGATATTAAACGATGCTGACAAAATGCGTAAAATGCACATTACAATAAGGAGGATAGACTGAGTGAGCAGCCGAGTTAAACCATGATATCACTACACTCTATAATTAAATATCCTCCTCAGTTTGTTTTCCTCCTCAGATGCTGATCAATGTTCAAGCCAAAAGAGTTTATATTAGGTACCTGAGGGTCATAAGGGAGATAGTCATGGTAAAAAATATTTAAATAAATAAAATTAATAATTAAATTGACTTTGTTTAACAAGGATGATGAATAACAGAATTGCCACTGACAAACGTGTGGCCCTCCGATGGTACGTATCAAAACTTTAAGAAATAATTATGTACTGCTGGTTGTGGTGATGCATTTTAAAAATTTCTTCCAAAAGTCAAGTTAAATCTGAATTTAATTTTTAAGACGGAATACAAAGTTTAAATGCCGTTGGGGAAACTATGGCAGTAGTACATGTACCTGTTTACATACATATATATTATTGAATTAGTTAGGCAGCAGTACAGTCTTACATGTACCTCAAAGTCATCATCATCATAATCATCTCCATCATTTTCTTCATCATGAATTTCTTCAGCTGCACCAACTGATGCCATTCTCGGCAACAAGGCCTTCCTCCTGTGATCAACATCTTCATCTACGGTGTCCTTCAAAAATAAGATTAGACAAATATTTTAAATAATTATAATAAGGATACTTAGTTCTTTAATCAAGCTTATGAGTCCCTTCGAAAAATATGAGAGCAATATGACATTTTTTATGACTACAATTTATGATCACAACTGCATTGCATTACACTGTAAAAGTACACACTGTTTTTGACTAAAGTGTAAAATTTTCGTCAACATTTTGGGTAGCCAATTGCACTTCATAAAATCGACCAAATAACTTAATTCCACTGGGTTTCATTTTGAGGGAATAAATCCAGCAGCTGAACAGTACATGTATTTCTCATGTTAGTAATTAGTCATACATGTGGTTTTTGACTTACTGCTTCTTCCATAGTATCAGATCTAAATTTCAAACGATCTTTCCTTAATTCCTGTCAAGAGTGGTAAAAAAAAGACCAAAAAAATAACTAAGCATATTTTTTTGAAGTTCTACATTGTACATGTACATGCATGTACAAGAACTCCAGAATTGTAACTGTTTAAATTACACTTGTCTATACGCAAAATTTACAACCCTGCATAATCTTACACTGCTTCAAGTAACAAGGAATTACATTCAAGCAACTTGCCCAGCACACCTTCACTGGTTTATTGACACAAACAAGAACTGAGCGCATGAAATGTTCAAATTATTCATCAACACAGGCTTCACATGTCAGTCCTTACAAAAAATCCTACCACAGCAATATCCCAACCCTCCCCTCCCCTGCCAAAAAAAGAAAGCAAACAAACTTGTGGCTTTTTTTTTCCAATTCATGTTACAGTATTAAACACTTGACTAGCAAGAAACACATTAATTTTACAATGTATATTACAGTTACACTACATCTACATGTACCTCTTCTTGCTTTAGGGACTCCATTAACTCCTTTTCTCTTCTCTTGATCCTCTCATCTTTATCTCTACCATCATATTTCTAAAGAAAGACATTATATTACACGTAAGGGAGGTGAACCATAACTGTACTGTACAATTGATGAGTAATTGCTATTAGGACACTTAGTACAGTGTATTTCATGATCTTTAAAAAAAGCCACAATTTGATGTCACTAAAAAGTAATTGAAGGGCTGCCTGGAAAAAAGCCCTAAGTGACTTCTGATAAAATGCTAGATTCTCCTTCCAAATTTCCTTGTATTCCTTTGTGAAACACAGGGAGAATTTGATGTTAAATCAAAAGCCACTTAGGGTCTTATTCCGCGCACCCCTTCAATTAAAAATTTGCTTCTTTATTAGACTTGACTAGAAGAAATCTTTAACTACACTGTAAATGTAATTCATTAAAATTTAATGTGATGAAAAATTGTCCTTCCAAAGTCACAAAATCAAAATTTCCTGTACAAAGGTACATGTAATTGCATACACATCACTTGAAATCGACATTGCATGCATGACCACAACACATTCCAGTCCCCAATGGTGTGTAAGAAAGAAAAATCACAAAATATCAGAGAAGAGATAAAGATCCCATTTTGTTAACAATTTTTCCCATTTCAAGCACAGAATTACCATTAATGCAAAATAAAGAAAATCCATTAAAGAAAATATTTAATATTCTTTTAATAGCTTTTAGTTTTTGAAATCATAGTGTTTTAAATGTGCATACACTGAATATCAAATTAATGATGATTTTTTATTAGGGTGTTACAGTTAGTACCAACTAGAACATGACCAAATACCATAGCCATGTACAATGTAAGTTACAGTGTAAGAAATCCCACATAATTATTATGATTCTTCAAACTTTTTCATTGCAACCACTATACAACAATAATTATTCACAAATGCAGCATTAAATTACATTTACAATCTATGAGACAACCGCTGAGTCTCTTACCTCACTCCTCTCCTTCCGTCTTTCCTTGTCATCTTTTCTTTCTCTATAAAACAAATGCCAGTTTATTTTCAAAATTAAAAAAGGCGATTATTTGCCAGACTATACGGGGCTTCCCATTTTTTCTTGGAAGTCCAAAGGACATCTTTACAGTGCTGTCTATCACACAGTTCTCCTGGCTGCTACTTGACAAATTTAAAGTCATTACATGTTGTACAAGTTGTTGAAAACTTGATCATAATGACATGGAAATTGAGCTATATAAAATAAACATTGACTTATTGATGGCTTTCATTTGGAAATGATCAATTTATGACCAGTTACTTACCTTTTGCCATCTCTTTTGTCATCATGCCTTCTTTCTTTGGAGCCATCCTAATTTGTAATAATAATAATTATATGTTATTATAATATTTGTTTTTCAATACAGTAATTGAAAATCAAACATTAAAAGCCATTGTGATGTTAGACAAATTTTGACAACCAAGGAACATTATGTTATACATGTAATCAGGCATTGTAAATGCAAGATCTACAGTGCAGCTTGGAAATTAAATCAACCACAAAACCACTCTTGAAACATACAGTCAACTCTCTCTTAAGCAACCACACTTGGTGCAGGAAAAAGTTGTTGCTTAAGGGATGTGCAGGTTGCTTAAGAGAAAAATCAAGACAAACAGTATTTGACTGAGAAACAAAAATAATGGTTATTTACAAAGTGGTCACTTAACAGAAGTGGTCACTTAAGAGAGTGGTCTTTAAGAAAGAGTTCACTGTATTAGCTAGAAATGCGTTAACATGAGTGCATTTTATGAAACACACTTCAACTTACATATGAGTGATTACATGCAGTACAGTATGTACATTTTATTACAAGACAGTCAGAGGGCCAATAACTAAAATCAACCAATCAGAATGCTCGATTGCCGGTCCAATATTCTCTAAGTATTGGACCAGGCAGTGTCCCGAATGATCCCGCGTAATCCTCCCACCAGCAGGGAGTCGTGTAATAAATCTCTTATTAACCAAGCTTGCTCGGGACCGTACTGGGAGAATATCGGCCCTCGGTCTTTTCTGTACAAACCTCGCTGCACTCAGTCCATACTGTCAAGACCTCGGGCCGATATTCTCCCAGTACGGCCCTCGCGCTTGGTCAATAAGATATATGTATGAGATAGCCCATTATTGCCATGTTATTGTTGTTTTAGTGGCCCTAAAGTTTATATCTAATCTCAATTTGATGATACAATGCTTAAATTGAGAGAATGAATTTCAGAATTTTATTTCCAGAGGTGTGATGCAAAAAGATTCTAACAACACCACAACCGCCTCAAAAAGAACTTCAATGATCGAATTCCTAACATCATGATTGTAACATACAATGTAATTGATATACAATGATCAAAAGTGTTTTTTTTTTTCACTTCTATCGTGATGTGAACATTGGGTAAGGTCACTTGATCTCTTCTAGATTTCATGGAATAACTAAATAAAACAGGTGTAATAATTGATTTTAACCATTCCAAGTGCTGATTAAATCAATTATTACATGTAAGGAGGCTAGTACAGTTGTCTGGACTTCTGGATTCAGAATGCAGTAGCTGAACCACATCTATGCCACTACACCTCTCACAGTAAACAGCTGTTACAATGCCCAAGTATTGTATATGGATATCTTTAGACTATAAATAAGCATACACACTGTACATGGAAAATGTACATGTACATGAATCAATTTGTCTAAATTATGTAAATCCTGTACATACAATGTAAAACAGTCAGTAAGATTATACTGTACTTTACCTCAGTTTTTGTTTTCCTTTCAGAGTCCTTAGCATGTCTTTCACTTCTCCGCCTCTCATCTTTGTCAGAGCCCTTAGTTTCTTTATCCAGTCTCTCCCTGTCCCTTTCTTTACGTCGTTCCCTATCCTTCTCTCGATCTCTGTCCTTTCCTCGATCTCTGTCCTTCTCTCGATGCTTGTCCATTTCTTTGTCCCTATCTTTACCATGATCCCTTGTTCTTTCTTTTCCTCTATCCCTGTCGTCCTGTTCTCTCTCTTTCCTTCTCTCCCGGCTAGTGTCTCCATCCCTGCTTCGTTCAAGTTTATCTGTGCGTTCTTTTTCTTTCCTTCGTTCCCTATCTCTTTCCTCACTACTCTTTTCTTTTTTCTCTTTTCTTCTGTCTTGTTCACCGTGTCTCTCTCTTCTATCTCGGCCACTCTCATCTTTACTTTTTTCTGCATCTCGTTCTCTTCTTCTATCCCTGTCACCGCTGTCCTTTTCTTTTCGTGGTTCTCTGCTTCGTTCTCTTTCTTTTGACCTTTCTGAATCCTTGCTTCTTTCACTGCTTTCCTTTTCCCTTCTTTTTTCCCTATCATGATCTCGATCTCTCTGCCTTGTTCTTTCTTTATCTCTGTCTTCATCTCTTTTTCTCCTTTCTCTATCCTTGTCTTTTTCCCTGTCTGTTCTTCTACCATCTACCTCTCCATTGGCTACCTCATCATGGCCCCTTCTTTTTCTATCATCATCTCGGTCCTGTCCAAACAATAACAGTTAAAAGTATTTATGATTAAATTTAAAGTTAAAAAATAAATAAACTAATTTATTTGCTTTGAAGGAGGGATAGTCATGCATGGCTTGAGACTTACACTGTACACCTGTACATGTACAGTAGCCAAGTAGCGAAAGTCTTGTAAAAATTCAGTTTTGACTACATGTAGACTAGTGGATTTTTGCTTTCACTATCCAAAAACCACTCACTACCCCACCCAAAAACCAACCCCCACTCCCAGTACAATTCTGGCCAGTGAAAATTTATTTTGGCTAGTGAATTCAAATCTGTCACTGGCCACTAGGCTAGTAAGCTGAAAAGTCAGTCTCGAGTCCTGCTTATGTACTGGGCATGCATGTACACAAGGGCAACAGCAACATAACAAACTAAGAACAGCTGTCTGATTCAGACTGCTATTTAAGACAAAATAACATACATAACCCTGTATTCATGTACAATGTACATGAATGAATGTGTTTATACCCATGCAACTGTTACAGTTGTACTCGACATGTCACTGACATGTGCCATGTTTTTCCCAGTTTGTCTACATGTAGATCAATGTTTTGTGTTACATGTACCTCCCCTCCCCTCTCCCGCCCCTCCCCCCCCCCCCCCCCCCCACATCAGCTTGGTCCCACAGACCAAAACCAAAAAAGAAACATTGCCCTACACCACAGCTGTTATGTAATGCACAATTTTACATGTACAATGTAATGTGAAAAATACGACTACTGTTCATTTAATGAAATTAATTGATGCTGTACAAAAATAAGGTTTATGTAGCCATGTACTTGCAATTTATTGTTAACTATTTTCATACATGTAGAAACCAACATAAGGCATAATAGATGTACCTTGTGTTCTCTTTTGTCATCAGACTTGTGACTTGATCGTTCCTTGGATTTCTTACTGTCATCTCTGGACTTTTTCCTGTCATCCGGCTAAAACAAAATACATCAAAATTAATTAAATTAGTAATCATCGTCAAGAGTTTAATTTGCTGCCTTGAACTGTTTGTCTTAATACGAATAATAATTTATTAATTTCTATTGTGCACATTCCAGAAAATGATCACATGCGCATTACATGTACAATTCTATTAACTTAAGTAGGGGCTGGTTCCCACTAGTGACGTAATCGGAAGCGGAGTAGGGGCCTTACGTTCTAGTGTAAATAAAAAACGGAGTCGCAATCGGAATCCGAAACTTGAAAGAATCGGAATCAGAAGGTTGTAAAGTGCAAAATGGTTTTACATGTTTAGTTTCCCTGCACATTTAGTGACTGCACTCCTCCATGTATCATAATTATGCAGCTCCTCCACATGTACATGTATTTACTTTAACTTTACATGATGTAAAAAAATAACGGGCATTTATAAAGCGCTTTTTATATGTGATACTCAAATGCGCTTTACAACACTGTTCGGGGGATTTTGCCAGACTGCTAATGCAGTTTAAAATTAAAGTGAAATGTGACACAGGTGCCCGTAACTTAAACAAAGCCAGATCACAGACACCGGGGACTACATGTATGTCCCCTACTCTTTGCAAAGAGTGCTATGGGATCTTTAACGTCCCCTACAGGAAGGACAACTGACCAATGTAGGAGACAAGGCCAACAGCTTAATGTCACCGCCCAATGACACGATCATCTAAACTGAGGCAGATGTTGAGCACACAGCTAGCATGACCTTACCAGTTATTTTAAGACCCTGGTTTTTGGTCCGGCCTGGGTTCGAACCGGCGACCTCCCGCACGGTAGTCCAGTGCTCTACCAATTAACTGAGCTTACTGGTATAAACTAAAAATAGCCCCTGAATTTTTAGGGGGGAGGGGAAGGGTTATCTTCAGGTGCATCTGTTTCCCAGAGGAAAACTAATTAATTACATTGGAGTGAAATCTACATGTACTATATTTCAATAATTAAACATCTCATAAAAATCCTAAGCTAACCATGCAGACAGGACATGAAAATAATATTTAAATACTGAAACATTAACATTTACTGAATTTGTTTCTTTTTTGTATTATTTTTTTCTAACCTTTAATGCTTTTTTGAGATCAGATTCTTTCCATGTGTCTTCTTTACGATCCTAAAAGAAAAAAAAAAGGATGGTCCTTATCAAACAGAAAATTAATCATGAATCACCTGCTATTGTTTAAACTGCTATATTACAAGGGGGAACAGGAGCACATGTAAGTCAGATGACGTAGCTGTTCTAATTTTTTTACATTGTAGCTACAGCTGTACATATATATATAACAGTAAAATTCAAAATATAAGCACTGGGAATACATTTGTTCAATGGCGCTTCATTGGAGGGATTTTTAAACACACTGTACAGTGTACTGTTGTACATGTAGCAAAAAGACAAGATTAATGCACTACTGCCTTCTTTGAACAGTACATGTACATGTAACTACAGCATACTGCAGTAGCCTCTTAAAACCCAAAGATACAACCAAATTAAACAGTCTGCTGACTTACTACAAGACATGTACATGTAATTAACCATAATTTTGTATTTGCTGTGGTTTAATTTTGCTTAATTCTGGTTTAAAAATTTTAAACTGGTTCAATTCTAATAATTTTACTTTGTCTCAGATTCATTAGCATAATCTGAGACAAATGAAAATAAAAATCAAACTGGTTTCAAACTGTGTCAGTGCACCATAAAAATGTCTTTGCAAGTGTACAAAATGTACTGTAGTTATAGCTACAAGCATATATATATGCAGTTTTCACTGCCTGCTGAAAATGTTGCAGGATTTCTGTTAAGGGTGGCATCTGGTAGTTTCATCTGGAAAATAAAGATGGCAGTGTAACATCTCATTGCTTGCAAAAGCCCTGCTCGACAATGTACATATATGCAAGGTACAGAATTAATGTGCAACCACAGCTGATGAACCACAAGTCTACCATACCAGTAAAAACATTTCTGATCTCTGGAAATCATTACTGTCATTTTGGTTATGAAGTAAAACTCTGAAAACCACATCTATAATGTACAAGATACAGTGAACACTGAGTGTATCACCATCATTTGGAAAAAATCATTTTGTACAGATTAACGACATCTTAAAATTTCATGTGGGTCTATTTACGAACAAAAAATGGCGAGAGATTTAAACGTTATAATGAAAACAAAACATCAAAAACTGTAAACTTCCACAAAGCCTGAGCAATTAAGTTAAAATTAAGTTCTGTCAGCTTAAATTGACCTTAAAAATAAGCTGAATCATTCAACTTTTTTTTTCCAATGTCTTACCTACAACTCGTAATATTTCATGCAGGAAGAAGGAAAAAAGTTGCCTTACGGGACGGATAATCCAAATAGCAAAAAAATGTATCCAATAAATAATAAATCAGAGAAATCGTTCCTAATTGCCGGTGACAATATTAAACTTCTCAATTTCCACCGACCAAAACGTAGGCTAGCAACGACATAACACGAAATTACAAGAACAACGAAAGTATATTTACCTTGCCAGATGGCATACTTTGATCATCTCTATCTGTCTTTTAAGAAAATGAAGAAGGAAGCACAGAAAAGAATAAAAATGTCGGCGAAATTAAGCTTATTTAGGCTGCATGGTTGCTAAGTACACTGTCCGCCATTACTGTTTTAGAAATCCAGCATCCGGGAAATAAACGCGAGGATACTAGTACCCAGGACCCAGTATTGTTTTTCCCGCGCAATTTCCTTCATCAGTTGCTCCCAACCTTCCGCAACAGGCCACCAGTTGCTCATGCGCGAAGGTTTGCCCTCCGTTTTTTCGTTTGTTTTTTTGGCGGGGGGGGGGGGGGGAGGGAGGGGGGGTGGGTGGGGGGGGAGTACACAGCTCTTACAAGGTCTTCTCTGATTTGCTGAGAAAACAATAGAACAAACAACACAACAATGGACCCTAGCCCTGAAAACAATAGAGCGCTAGCTGCGTGATACCCAGTTCCAATGAAATTAGAGGTTGTTAAGTGCGTGGTATCTGTTTGTTTTGGTGTCACAATAGTGCATGCAAATTTATGCATGCATATTTTAGTTTCTTTATTAAAGGACACTGTCCCGGATTGTCTTTATCGCAAACTATGCTGAGACAAAACAAGTGTATTCAAAACTCGCAATATTTTCCGTAAATTTGATAAAGTTATAATTCCGATTTGTTTTAAAAATGGTGAAAGACGTGAAATCCTTCCAGTGGGAAAAGGTAAATAACTGAATAAATTTGGATTGGCATTTGTATGCAGTGTTTTCACTTTCTTTCCATACCCATAAGTATCTGCGTCAGGGATTGACAAAATGTAATTCTGGTCTCGTATGAGTCGCAAGGACCGGTAGCAGTCTTTTTCAGCAACCTAAATCACCAACTACGACAAACATAAATACTCCAAGCTCAGACTGCCACAAAATTAATGTTCCATCAAATCTCCAACAATGGAGATATATCCACAAAAGTAACTGACAAAGAGATTTCGACAATGTAGAAGTTTTGGATCTGAGGTAAACTGCCACGAATAATTTTTTCATATAAGCTTGATCCGAACGCAGGAAACGATTAACATACAACCCTGGAACTAGACTGAAACTATGGCGCGCGCGTGTCTCGCGCTAGTATTTTTGTTAATGACGCGTACATTACTTTTAACCGTTTAATAAAACTGCTGTTACACGTAACAACTTGCCCTGCAACCTGTCTCGAAAAAAAAAATTGTTGCAAGCACAGGTGAACCAAGCACAATATGCGAGTAGGCCGGGAAACTGGGTACTAGAATTGAGCTTTGTTTAGCTTTGTTTTGCTTTGCAACATTTGCGAAAATTTCGCACGAAATTGATATATTTTCTCTTAAAAAGTACAAATGAAGTTCGAAATAAAGTGTTAACAAGTAACCTGGTGTCTTTGTTTGTTCATTGGGTCCCTCCATGGCCTGTATTTGAGTATTTTCTTCCATGCGCTCCATCATGGATAAATATATTTTGATCGTGCAACTTAAAAAACAAGGCAAAAAATTCAGTTGCATGAAGTGGTGTTACACTACATGCGACAAGTTTCACGAAAACATGGCAAAAAATTTGATGACATTTGCCTCAAATTTTTTAACTCGTCCCCAGACCCCCAATTTGACCCTTAAAATCACAGCGAAAACGCCATTTTTTGAAGGGAAAATCAAAATTTCGCCCATTTATGAATTACTTTTCGGAAATCCACACTCGGATTCCAGTAATTTGGTTATTATTCTATCTGGAAACGTTAAAATATTTTAATAACTTAAAAAAAAAAAAAGTCCCGTCATTTTGACCTTGAAGTAACAGAATGTCACGTAAAGGCTTGTATTGAGTTCAACCGCGCGGTCGTCGCTTTTAGCGGTATAACTCATTTTAATAGACGTAATGTCAACATCCACACTCGGATTTGAAGAGACTAGGATCTAGTGAACATTTTTGTGGGAAATATGATTTAGTTGGAGCGAAAAAAAAAACGTCATTTTGCCATTTTTTTAGTATAATATGCTTCGACTGAGCCCATTTTGGCTTCTATTGGTGACTTGCGCGGACTAACGCCCAGGCCGTTCGAGCTCACCTCCGCATGCGCAATAGTTCATTTTAGTAACGGGTATAACTCTATTTAATAGGCGTAATGTTAACATCCACACTCGGATTTGAAGAGACTGGGATCTAGTGAACATTTTGGTGGAAAATATGATTTCAGAGCAAATGTCTCCTTTCGGGGGGCAATTTTTTGGTATGGTTACGTGTAACAGCACCTTAAGACTTGAAGAAGGCCATTTAGATCTATTCGAAACGTAGTGTTTTTAACATTTTAACAACCAACTTGCTGTCGTTGGATTTTAAACTTTTAGTCGACACACAGTGTACCACAAGGGTAAAGAGTAAACGCACCCATGAAAAATACATTCCTTAGCCAGTAAAACCAAGGTAAGATTGAATTTTGAAATTAGTTAACTTGCCTTTGAAGGTTCAAACAGAGTGTCTTGCATGTTTTCATTTGCTCGACTGACCATGGCAAAAAATTGGATGACATTTGCCTCTAATTTTTTAACCCGTCCCCAGACCCCCAATTTGACCCTTAAAATCACAGCGAAAACGCCATTTTTTTTCAAGGAAAAATCAAAATTTCTCCAATTTATGAATTACTTTTCGGAAATCCACACTCGAATTCCAGTAATTTGGTTATAGTTTTATCTGGGAACGTTAAAATATTTTAATAAATTAAACAAAAAGTCCCGTCATTTTCAACTTGAAGTAACCAGTGTCGCGCGGTTATCGCTTTTAGCGGTATAACTCATTTTAACAGGCGTAATGTCAACATCCACACTCGGTTTTGAAGAGACTGGGATCTAGTGAACATTTTGGTGGGAAATATGATTTAGTTGGAGCGAAAAAAAACCCGTCATTTTGCCATTTTTTCAGTGCAATATGCTTCGACTGAGCCCATTTTGGCTTCTATTAGTGACTTGCGCGGACTGGCGCCCAGACCGTTCGAGCTCAACTGCGCATGGGCAATAGTTCATTTTAGTAACGCGCACGCCCGGAGCAAATGTCTCCTTTCAGGGGGCAATTTTTTGGTATGTCAAGCAACCATCAGACATGTTGTCTAACTAGCATCCGAAGCTTTTTATCAAGGAGTTTTATTAAAGGTTTTAATGAAAAAGCCTTTTTATTTCAAAATAGCGCTTAGAGGATCCTAAAATTTGGTTTAATCTTTTCCGCTTTTCGTCTCAATCAGCAAACCGAAACTTGAAGCTTTTTAAATATTTTAAAATATATATCATCTTAATCACCATCACAAAAATCGTTCTTGGAACTTTGAATTTTTACTTCCCAGGCTTCGCGCATTTTCTCTGCGTTCGAAGTGACGACATCATCAGTTACCATGGGCGTTGCCATAACAAATGTCCACTCCGTGTTGAGCACTTGTCATAGCACATGCAATCATGTGAATATTCACCACGTGAATATCGAGCGCTACAACTGGCATGTTAAACTACGTATATAATTCACTTACAGGCGAAGATGAGAGTACGAAAACCGGTTATCGTTCACGGAATTCACTTCGTAAAAGAATGCGGGTTAAAGACCTTCCCGCAAACAACTACGAACCTCTTGAGGCATCGCATGGCGCACGGGCCATTGCAAAAAGGTAGGCGTTTCCTTTTTGTAGATATTTTTTTTCCCATTTGTTGCTAAACTTAGCGCCTGTTTGCTAACGAATTTTCTTCTGAACAGGTTCCAAATTAAGTTAACGCAGTTAAAAGAGTTTTTTCTCCGCCAGCAAAAGCGCGCAGTTCTCTCATGTGTCTATTGTATTTCTTTTCGTGGAGTTTCCTTTTTTCAAAATATAATACGTTTGTTGTCATATAAATCACAAACCATTTTTACATAGTATTCAAGGAAATTCCCATGATTTCAAATCAATTGTTTTTAGTAAATCGGCTATAAAAAACTGAGCAAAACAGGAGCGCGCGCAACCATGCGCTGGATTATGACACAACTTGCTTCGAATTCTTCTGACATCAATCTATTGTTCGCAACGAATGAAGGACAGTTTTATATATCTGCAGCTACGGGTACGATGTCCGCATGCACAAGCGACACAAAAAAGATACATAGTGTGGTACGGCGCGGCGAAAACTGCACCTGTAGCTTAGCCTAGCACAGGTGATGTGACAACTAATAAATCACTCAAGCAAGTGTGGGAGCTCGTAACTCGTACGAATTTTACTGCGTGATGGTGACTTAAAGAGCCTAATTCACCCACTTTGCATTGCGCGCTTCTATTATTGTTATGATCCGGCTCTAACAAAGCCTTTGGCTCTAACGATATCTCACCGGTCTCGAGTGAATTTCGCATCTTCAATATGGAGACTATGGAAGTCAGTGTCGGCGAGAGAGAGAGCAATATTTCGGGAAGTGACATCTCTGAAGGTGGAGAAGAACAAATATTAAATTGTTATGGGTCTCCTATCGGAGTTCGTCGCCGTGAAGAACAAGTCGCCGGGCAGAGCACACGTGGAAATATAGATCGAGTGGTAAGAAACTCTTCAATCCAGTTTTGTGTTGGATGTAAGTGATGTTTTATTTTTAAATCGGCCCTTCTCAATTCGATCTAGTGTTTTAGGCTAAAAGTTAGCTTTTACGTTGTAGGTTTGCAGTTGTAAAAATACGTGCAGTAGGAAGAAAACTGCGAGGAGCGAAGGCTGTCCGTGTCAAAATGCTAACCAAAAGTGTTCAACGAATTGTTCATGCGGAACAAAAAGAAACGTGTGTAAAAACAAGGCCGAGGAAGGCGAACATATTAGGAATCCTAGTGCCTTTATCCGTCATAGAAGAGCTGTAGAGGAGTCCGAGCTCGAAATAAAGGTACACGTTCCATGTTATTTTTCAACCGCTTTCAACAAAGCTAGCACGTGTCTCTAACTCGCTGACATTATTTTGTTATGAAGCTCAATTCCTCTCTTTTCTCGTATTTTTTTTACACAGGGTTTTGTGGACAAGTTGTCTGCTGACAATAAAGACAAGCTTCTCATTCGATTGCTGAGTCAAGGCCGCGGCAGTCTAGAATACGCAAGAAATCTGCTTGGTGAAGATCCTGATCCACAGCCTCCGGAACCCGAACAAAATGCCGCTGAACCTTGGTGTATTTGTGGCGTCTGTCAAAGAATGCCAGAAGAGCAGGAAAATGTCTGTTGTAAGAAAAGAACGTGTGTAACATCCTACGTTATGTTTAACACTGTTTGTTTAGATCGGGAAGTATTACAGTTGGCAATAAGAGCCAGATGCGACATCCGCGCGGACGAGCCTGATTACTCCACACAGATTTACCGAAAGGCTGCATACCGTCAATACACGCTATGGAAATATGGGAAGCTTGGAAGAGGGAATAGAAAAATATTGCCATCTTGTGTAGTTTTAGTTATCAGACGAGCCTATCCAGCTCCAGATGGTAATTACATGGGTTTTCGACGATCTTAGTATAATATTGAAGTCTGAATATTTTGATTCCACGAAATGCAGTATGCCATTACTGGATTTATTTGAATAGCAGTCACCCCAGATTATATTTTGTGGAAATCTTTTCAAAACACTATCCAAAAACCTACCACGACCACAAATGGAAATATTCAAATATGATCGCATATTACAAATTAATTATGTATAGAGCTTGAAAACATAACCTAATCATAGCCAAGTTTGGGGTGTTCAACCATAGCAGTGTAGGTTATCCAGGAGAAGAAACAGCAACCCCCCCCCCCCCCCCCCCCCCAAATATCAAAAGCCCTTAAAAATATGTTCACTCCCCTATTCATTCATTCTCATTCCAGACTTACGAGAAAGTCTGGCTCTGTCACTGCACTGAATATTTATGTGTTCAAGACACATCAAGTGATATCTTCAGAGACCCATCAAGCTTTGTTCCATTTTCCCAAGATGTTTGATCTTTGTTTAGTTGTTGAATTCTAAGGCTGGTATAATAAGGCAGGGACGGCAGAGCCAGGTTGGGGGGGGGGGGGGGTTGGCGAAGCCCACATTTTACTTGGATGACATTTTATTTTGTTTTAGTATGAGGTAATTATGAAGAAATAGAAAAGGGGGATGCACCCAGACCCCCCCCCCCCCCCCCCCCCAAGTTGAAAATAGGCTCCGTCGTCCCTGTAAGGACAAATGACAATGCAATAAAGGTTTCATTAATTTCTTGATTTGATGTTTTTTTTATTTTGCTCCTGTTACACATCCCCTTTTGATGTCCCCTAGAGTCTACAGTATACAATTTTTTGGCCACTTATTTTTCTGTGCCATGCAACATGTCTCCACAACATGACCCTTCTGTTTATTCCCTTTCCACAATCCTGGATAAATTTTTTTAACTGGAATATTGTAAACATTTTTTTATACTTCAAAATTAACACCAAAAATATTCCATTTGTTTTTGCACCTGTTTTCATACATGAATTTACTTAATCTTCTATTAAAATATATATTTTAATTCATTGTAAGGTTTCCTTCACATTTTATCAATGGAGAGAAAAATAAAACAGTGGTCCACTTACATTGTAATTAATACAAATGTAATAACTTGAAATTTCAAGTAACAATAAGTTATTATTGGTTTAGTGACCGAGTTTCTTTGACACCTACTCCGATTTCTTTTGCGACTGAAAGCGTGACAATTTAGCTTTGACCAACTCTTCAGTTGGAGGTGGCATTCTCATAGCTATTGTAGGGGCAAGATGCACAGGATTGGACGGGGACACTTCAATGTGCCTTGTAATTGGATTTCTATCTTCAGCACGACGTCTCAAGATGTCAGCCTGGAGTAAAGCCAAATGAGGATATTGCTTAGCCTCCTTTACTGGTTGTACCCTCCAATTTTTTGACCGTTTGGAATAAATTTTCTTGAACTGGCCTTCAAGGGTCTTCCTGAATACATGAAAGTTATGGTCCAGAGCTGCCAACAACATCCGTCCAGTAAATACCTCATACCTGAAATAATTATGATACCATAATACTTATGTCTTGATTAAAATCTTAAATCCACTTATACTTTGAATGTGCAGCATCTAAGAAGCAGGCCAAAAAACAGAACGTAATAAGTGAGTTTTCTAGATGCTTTAGATGTGCTGGAAGAGTACAAACTGTTCATAATAACAAGCAGTGAATATCAAACGATTGTCCACAAAGCAGCATTAGACTTTGACCAGTTTAAAACAACTAAGTTACATAAGGAGTAAATGTGGTATTTTTTTTTATTCAATAGCATTTATTCAATGAGGTGTACATATTATTATACTTACGAAAAACCAATCCGCTTTGATGCATACTTCAACATCATGGAGTTGAAATTTTCTAAATTGCTTGTATGCCTAAATGAAATAATTGAAAAAATAAAACATAATAAACCAGATGAAAACCAGTGGCAGGTTAGGGACTGTCATGGGGTGGGTGGAGGGGAGTGGGGTGGGGAGTTGATTTGAATTCAGTAAATCCTGAGCAAAGTAGATTAGTGACTCTTGTAATGCAAAAATTCTACTACAATGTACCTGAAAAAAACATAGTGTTCCAGGCTCCTCATCCATTGATGGTCTAAGACAATTTTCTTCAGTTCTTTTGCAGCCTTGGAATCCATATCTATGTACTCCTTGCCACCTTCAACATCAGTAAGTGGTCCATGAGAACAAGTACCACCATCCCATTCATGCTCTCCACAAACATGATGTATAATGCCCAACCATTTGTCCTAAAAAAATAATTAGATGTGTATTGGAAATAACCTTTTAGTAAAAGCATGTTCTGATTGGTTGAAAGCCATGTTACTATAACAGGTAATTTTCAAAATGAAATTGAAACATTTTTTTTTCTCTTTCTTTATAATTTTGAAATAGGAACACTCGATACAGTTTAGGAGAACTCAAATCAACAGTCGCCTTCATCGTGTGTTTTCACAACCATTTGAATCTTGTTCTCCCAAACTTGTGCATCTAACTTGTGTCTAACTAACTCCATAGAAACACTGAATGCTAAATAATAAATGCTACTAAATGAATAATTATTATAAACAATAATTCCAGTTGGCCAACACCATAAGGAAGTCTTATACATGTACCTTCAATATGTCAAGATCTCCTTCACAAGTTTCTGCACAGTGCCAGAAATGGTTACGCACAGGTTCAACCCACTGTAGCAACTTTTCACAGCCTTTGATCTTACCAGCCTGTAAAACAATTTTCAAGATTGAAATCCAAATTCAAATTTTGAATGGAAATATGAATGGCTCCAACAAAATTTGCTAATATCGACCTTTTAAACCATATCTGAAATAATCATCAATAACTAAATATTCATAACAATAGCAAACGGTCTTAAGACAATCCTGTGTTCTTCAAGAGTATGGTTTAGTAAAAGGGGGCTGATACAGACATTGGCCACGAAAAGCCAGGACCATTCACAAACCTAAAGTGTAGACATTTAACCTATTTTATGAATAAGGTGAACTGCAACTTCAGTTCACTGTAATAATAATGAAAAGTCATGTACTGTACGTACAGCAGATATCTTGGCAGTCAGCTTAATAGATTTGTGCCAGTTGGCAGTTGGCAGTTGGCAGCTGCAAAGGAAAAAAAACATATGTATGGATATGCATTACAAATAAATATTTGGTTTATTCCAATTTTTATTTAGCTTTGTCTCTACTTATTATCACAGAGACAATAGAAAACAAAAATTGAACCAAAACCAAGTTTGAACTACAATAAGAGAACAAGAAAAACTTGCTTTTAGCACAAGATAAATATTGGATTGCAAAGCTGGGAGCTCTTGGGCTCCCTAAGATTTTCACAAAGCATCCATAGAAAACATTCACCCAATTAAAATAATAAACAGGAAATTTCACACTCATTTGAGAGGTCAGTCTCTTTTTTTACACAATAAAGAAAAATACCAAATGAACTACATATTCCCAATGACTTTATCATTTTCATACTTGAAGCACATCCATAAACTGTCAATAGACATACTGATGTACAGACATACCTTTCAGTTCCCTGACCATTTTCATGATCACTTTGGATGCATCTGTAACAACCTCTCCAAGGTTGAGGCTGTTCATCATTCTCTCCAAAAGCCTTTTACAGCCCATTTTCTCCATTAAAGTGGATGTTCCTCCCGCTTCACGCTTGTCAACCACCTCAAGGTCAACAATGACATTTAGATAGTGCTCCATCATTGTGTACACACAGTACTTTGCGCTGAACCCAGGTGAATCCATTCTCCCATCACCACAAACCACAAGAACATCCTTTTCAAAGACTTTCCAAATTACCTCCTTCATTTTACTCCACAAATCACCAATACTAGGCAAAGCATACAAACTCTGAATCCTTGAGAAGGTAGTGGAGGACACAAAATTTAAATTCATGCTTTTAGCTAACAAACAGACCTTCTCAAAATTGTTCCCAGATACAAGAACTGACGAAGCCAACAACACGGATGACACATACATTTTTTGGCCCCGTTTTTCTCCCAAAACAGATGAAGAACTCCACACACCACCATGGCCCTTACTACACTGGTGTGTTATTAACAATACACCAGCCTCTACTTTCTTATCAATCACTTTTCGCATACCATTGCAACCAACTTCTGAGCACTGCCCCTCAAACAAATTAACAATTTTGTTGACTTCGACAACAACCCTGTCTGCCTTGAAGAATTCCAAATACTTCTGCAGGTTTTCATTTGGCAACGCTAAGCCTTCTATCGCACCACTTAACCGGGTCTTCATGTCTGCTCTATACTCCTCTGAAGTCATTGGGCCAAACACTGGTTCGTTCTGCACTGCTGGAGCTACAGGTTCAGGCTCTATTTCGACGGCTGTGACTGTTGCCTCATCCAGCTGAGACAAATACCTGTAGAAAACAAAGTACATGTATGCAAAATATCTGAACTAATTATTACTTTAACTCCTCTTGTTTTATTATTTTTATTTTTTTTATGAAATCAACATGGGTATATTTTCTATGAATGTGATATTTCACCAAAGTTAAGTGCTTTTCAAAGAATGAAGAAAGGTTTTAAGCACCACAGATCCCTAAAATGTTATTGCAAAATAAAATAATGTAAATATAAAGGCCAGAGGCAACATGATTGCTGAGGTACTATGCATGTACACGTTCCAAAATCAAAATGTCAGAAAACACAAATAAATTTGAAAGATGATGGCTGGATTCTCAAGGACTTTCCAACTTCTGGGCTAAAAGTTAACTATTACCTAATTATGTGACTGTGTAAAGAGAAAGTACAGTATGTCCAAAAATGCAACTGTTATATGGCAAGGCATACACACTGTAGTTTGCAATAATTATTGTCACCTCATCATTCTGTGTAAAGTAAATGAGAAATAATCTTATGCATGCATTACATGTAAGTGTTATTTCCAATGTAAGCAAAATGATTCATAACATTCTATTTACCCTTGGTTATCCACTCCGAAGGAATCCTCCGTTAGTTCTTCTTCACTTCGAAGACCTGCATCGGAATCACTATCCACTTCACTCTCATCTTCACCACTTACATCAGAGTCATCACTCTTGACAATATCACTGATGGACTCATCATCAGATCTAAAACGACAAAAGATATGTGAAAGATATAAACATGTACATTTTCACAATAGGCTTAATTTTACAATAACATTGAACTAAAGAATCTTACAATACAAACCAGAAACAAATTTGTGGTCCAATGGCAGTAACTGGATGTGGTTATCTTACACAATGTTACTTTGTAAGGCAAGAAATAGCGATACATTCTTTGAAATCTGTGAGGTGCTCACAGGTTAATCTCCTACATTGTATGCAGAAGTCACTTGGGCTCGGAAAATATTCCAAAAACCCATCTGGTCAAAAGACAATGCATAACAACTAATATAACATTCAACTACCTCCCTGCATTATTAGCACCTGTCACAATGGGATCTCTCCTCAAAGCAAAATCTTAGTATTTGTAAAGGAAATGATATTGAGGCAATATTGAAACTCCAATGTGCTAATCACCACAACATGTCTACCTACAGTGTATATACTGGCAAGATTTCAGTATAACCCCATACATGTATTATGCATGAATGTGCTATTGTTTTTTATTGTTTCATTCCTTTGTTTCAGTTCATAGAAATGGATTTATAATAAAGTATGGGGTTTATATGGAATTCTTTCCAAAAACCAACTTACTCCACTTCGTTGGCAGCTTCTGGGAAAGGGTTCCCTTCTACAGACGAAAACCAAGGATTCCAAGATTGTATGTCTTGCAGAAGAGTCCGGTGACCTGTCACAAGCTCTTCTTCGGCTTTTAGAGTTGAATCGCCAGTAATGTCTACTTCAATCCTGAATACCACAAAGTAAACTTTTCAGAGTCTTATCATGAATGAACTTATAACATTTGAGAAAATTATCACTAGATTTCATATTTTGCTTGCATAAAGCAATCAAAACAAACAAATTTAAGATTGCTCACTTGCTGCAGGATGTCGTAGTTGTAGTATTGGCATCAAGGGATAGAGGTGAGACTGAAATATCTCCAAGCCGATCACCTTTGTTAACTGGAGTTGACTGCAATAACAATTGCCTTCTCGATCTCCCTACGAATTTATAGAAGCACAATGTATCACACACTCGTAGCATTTCTCACAATAAATTTCTGCACTGTGAAAGGAACTGGTATCACCAACAAGAACTTGAAATATTCCGAAATATAATCTAGTTGGCAAATATAGCAAAGAAAGCCCATAAAAGAAAACTTACGTTGCCTCGGTGTTGAACTGCTCCTTGCCCTTGTAACTCGTTCCTGCTGAGTTTGATCGCGTTCGGCATTGAAATTTTGATGTAGAAGAATCTCGGCGAACTCGCTGTTCGTGATCCCTTGGAATCCCATTGCCTTCTTTCTTTCATTCCACATATTATATGTAGATTCCCGAAGTTTTAACGTTTTGATGGCTTCTTTCCTCCGAGGACGACCCATCACGGGTTTGCTCGCCGCCATTGCGCGTAAAGAACATCCACAAATCCACAAATAACAGTACGTGAAGAAGGTCTGATAATAATAGATCACTTTTCCGTAACAATAACAACTAATTTTCTCTTTAAATGACCGATGGAAACAGATTGCGCTTCACACTCTTAGAATTCCGACTTTCGGGTACCCTGAAAATGGCGGATGAATCAAAGTGAGCGCGCAATGAATTTTGAGTGAATTGGATTCTTTAACGATTTTTAACAACGATTTTTAGCGCATCGTCGTTTCGTTAAAAATCGCATCGTGTAATACGACAACTGTTTTTAACGCAATATTTTGCTGCGTCAAAAAAAGAATTCCAACATGTTGCCGCAACAAAATGTACTGGGTTAAAAATCTTCCGCGCAATGTTAACGCAACAATTTTTGACGTGTAAATCATGTCTAATCTTGCAAAGTTCAATCACCAGCCTAGGTTGTTAAGTGTAAGTTCAATCACTGCGCTCGAAATTTAAAAAACATCATTCTTAAAGTGGATATAACCCCCAAGAAAGGTTTTTGCTTAAAAAAAATCTTACTATTTTTGAGGGGGACATTGGGGGGTAGCCCATACCGCAATACCGCAACATAAAATCAAAAATACCGCAATACCGCAACGAAAATCGACAAAATACCGATACCGCAGGTATGGCTATCAGGCGGGTACAAATATTTTTGGAGGGATGTAGGATAAGCGATCTAGTTACGGTCAGTTGCGCGTTTTTCGTAGTCGTAGTAAGACTTATCTCGGAGAAGGAACTAAAGCTTTCGCAGCAAATGACCACGTGACACTCTCGTAACAGTTCCAGGTTGCATACCTAAAATGTTAATTGCTCTCTACAAGTGATATCCCTTTGTCCTCTTAACACTCCGAATTCACTATTATAATCAACTTTCGCTTTTTCTCCGAGAATGAAGCTCAGCAGTTGCTCAGCAGTAGTTGTTTTTTTTTACAGCAACTGATCACGTGACTCACTCGTAAGAGTTTAATACAGTTGTTACAGTTGTTTTTTGTTTAATTAATATCTCTCTCAAGTACCGTATTTATTCGATTAAACGCCGCAGCGTTTATTTAATTTTTCCTGATTCTAGTGCGGCGTTTATTGGAGGGCGGCGTTTATTCGAGGGCGGCGTTTATTTAAAATCCAATTTATTTCTTACAAACAATAGCAACTAAACGTTTGAATTTTTTAAAAACAGAAACATGTTTCAGTGTTAATTTGTCTGAAATGTCATTTACTTTATCGTTCTCACTTTGCATTTTAATACGATTGCGATGCATGTCATAGAATAAAGTTCACTCGATTTCAATGTCACTGTCCTCTTCGTATATTATTCGAATAAACGCCGCATCATGGTTGCGGCGTCTATTCGAGGGCGGCGTTTATTAATATTTTTTTCGCTCTCAAGTGCGGCGTTTAATCGAATAAATAGGGTAAGTTGGATTTATTTCCCCTGGTTTTCCTGTCTTCGGTACCATGTAAACGCGGTACGATGTACTACTCGTTTCGGTATCAAATCACTATTTTGGTATAAAACTGAAAAAAACACTATTTTGCGTAAATCATGTAAACTTGGTATAACTTCATACCGGTATACCGGAATAAAACTCATACCGGTGTCATGTAAACAGCCCCTTAGTTCTGCATAAAATTATAAGTGCAGCGAAACGTGACACTCGGTTCCGAACACTAGCCTACAGTCAAGCCGACCAAGGCATTAGTTTATAAGAAATGCCTGAAAGCTGAGAAAGTGTATCGTTTCTTGTCTTTCTTTGTGACTTTTGTGACCGTTGTAGAGAGAATTCCCATCATGTGATGTTACAAGCGATACAAACTTACTAAACACAGTTTCTAAGCTTTATAACCATTTTCTCTGCTTTCGGAAGTTCTCACCGCCCTTTCCCTCTTCATAAAAGATCGCCACAGTCTATTATTATTTCTCTTGTCTCGACTGTCTCTGTGGCCGCCATGACAAAGGACACAAAGGTCATAAACCAAAACCATCCAACTGCAACGTGTTCGCAACTCCTTGTCAGTGTTTCAGATTGTCTCCTACTTAGACAAATCACGCAGAAGGGGTAGAGATTATATCTTGGGATCTCTAGGAGTGTTTTTTTTCATAATACTATTTGGAGAATGACAGCAAATCATCAGCCTGTCAAATACCGAAATACCGCGCAAAAAACCGTGTTTCACCGAATACCGCTGTCCGAAATAACCAAATACCGCATACCGCAGTCTCAGACAATACCGAAATACCGCGCTAAAAATTAAAATTTACCGAAATACCGCAGGAAAAATGGGCCAATACCGCGATACCGCGAACCCCAATGTCCCCCTCTATTTTTCTGAACAAAATACCGCAAAATGACCCGCCAAAGTTATGAAAAATTGCCATAAAATATTCCATTACCGACTACGAGGTCTGGGTCGATGGATGTTTATCTTTTTCAGGATTTCCAGTGACTTGTTGCTACGAAAATAGCTCTGCGAAACTGCCAACGACTTGTGTTGCCTACGGCTGCAAAAATATTTCGAACCCCAAAGACAGGTATTGGGCTTCATAAAATACCTTGCTTAAATGATGACCGTGTTGAAGCCAAAACGCGACACAAGAAATGGGTCGATTTTCGGTGAACTACGATACCGGCAGCCGGGAAGTGTTTTAAAATACCAGATATTCGGCAGTCTGAAATTTTTATCGAACTTACACGAAATATCCGTCGTTTAATTCTTCTGAGAATAGTCGATTTTTGTTTATAAATCTCGAGCAATTTCAAACATTATCTTGGCTTCGAAGTTAAAGAAATTGTCGAGCTTGGGCACACTATAAAATCTCGATGGTTGTGAACTCTCACGGGAATATCTCCACAAAAATTATCACTGAAACCTCTCGAGGTGAGAGGGGTCGTAGCTGTCCAAACGATGTCTGTGATTGGCGAACGATACAATTGATATATCACTTGAACAATGCCCCTATCCTGATCTCGAGAGTATTCGATCTTTGTTCAGAAATGCCAAACGATATTCCAAATGATGTTTTCGTTTTGTAATAGACGAATTCTCCCGGCAAACCTTTCCTTCCACAAGTCAGTAACACTCGTCAGCTAAAAAGCGCAGCTTGTACAAGCCAGGCATGCGATAACAAAAAACGTTTTCGCAACAAAGGGAAGACAAGAAAAAAACGAAGAAAAGCAACAAAGTTATATAATCCAAAGATGTCATCAAAAGAATAAAACGAGAAAAATTTAAGTCAAAGCTATTGCGTTTTTCTATTCATTTCTATTTATCGCTCCCATCACTGACATATATAAGTTCCGTAGTTGTCCTCATTTTTCTCAGGGAATGCAATATATTTTTTTTTTCCAATATTACCGAGAAAGAAAACTAGAAGAGAAGATAGATGCTGTGCTAAAAGCACAGTGAAATGGCAGGGGCGTAGCTACCTGTACGCCAGTAGGCACGTGCGTACCTGAAAAATTCAAAGAAAGATTAAAAGTCAAATTTGCGATTGTTGAATAAATCATAATCACTTCAATCGCTTCGAACTGAACACTGAAAAATCACCTAGCAACTACTCGACTTATTTCTTTTAACTAAATTTTTCAAAACTAGACAGTTACGCTTTTTTTTCCGCACGCGCATGAGGTTTTAAACAGAGAAGAGACGTGATTGGCCAACAAAATGTTGACACCAGTATACCAAAAGGCGAGAAAACAGAATCCCGGTTATCCTGGTGTCACGCAAGGACAATAGCTCGGCGTGTTTTCGCATGACGTATTGAATCGTCTCTAAGCTACTCTAGGACCCACTAGGTTAGTCCTAGCGATTCGGAGCAATGGCCAGAAAGTATATAAAAGATTACTATGTTGCCATCGACACAAACACAGAGCAGAATCAGGAACAAGCCGAAGAGACACGTGAGTCATTATTTTGTATGATAATTGCATTTTGCCATGTGTGTCATTGAAATAAACAACATTTACAATACCTTTATTAGCAAGTGAGTTTAAAAACACGACAACAGCTCGTTTCAAGAATGAAAATCAGATTTCATGACTGAGATTTAATCATTTCATTTGAGGAATTCATAATTTTGATGGAGTGCAAAGGTGCAGGTGAATGAAAAAATTTTCATCGCTGCTTTCAAATTCAGAGGAATATCTTTTTGTTCGTGCATGTGTTCTTGGTTTGCGCTGTCACGCAATAAAATTTTGAAAGCGAAACCATTTTAATAGTGAAAGAAGCCAAGAATTTGTTGTGTTATAAAATAATAAAAAATAAAGGGTTGTCCTAAACCCAGGATTTCCGGAAACCCGAAGACCCGGAATCCTAAAACAAGGAACGACCACTTTCGGGTGTCTGTAAAACCAGGAATCGACCCGGAACACTCCGGAACACCCCGGAACACCCCGGAACCTACACGGAACACCCCGGAACCTACCCGGAACACCCCGGAACACCCCCGGAACACCCCGGGAACACCAGGAGCGTTGCGTGACGGCACAAATAACGGCCGCGTAAGAGACTACGGTTCGCGAAAAGAACATTTAGTCGCAAAAGTTTCACCGGCCAATTTTGCATGGTTTCTTAAAATGTGAGGTGTAAATTTATTGGGGCGGGGAGTTGGACGCAGTGGGTTGGGGAGTCCAAGGAGCAAAACGCCTAGGAGAGGGGAGGGTCCAAAGGTGTGCAGAATCTATTTCAAAGGAGCCCTTTTCTATATTTTTATTTTTAGTGGGTTCCAGGGTGTTCCGTTTAAGTTCCGATGGTGTTCCGGTGGTGTTCCGGGGGTAGTTGTAGTCATATGACGTCATCGTACAAATGGCCTATTAATTTATTATGTACTATGCAACGTTCCGATTTTGAATCTGGCTTGCCTGGTACAGGTAAAGTGCGCCACAATTGATTTCTTTGCGTTTCTACCTATTTAGGTCCCACCACTACAAAACAGAATGCAATATATAGTAGCAAAGTATTGTGGTTTCTTATCAAGAAAACAATTCCTGACCTTAACGGAGTATAGGTTATTTCTCCAAAAATGTACTTCCTCAATACAGTATTGATCCAGTTCAACCTCGGCATCCCAATGTTGGGCGCATAGAGTCGACATAACACAATGTCTAGTCATGATCCTGGAAATATTTCCTATTGTTGGAAGGACGTAAGGGGGACTAGCAGCCTTTTTCCAACACTAAATAGATACGTTCGATCAATCAGTCCTTTATTAGTTAACTCGACTCTTTAATCTTCAACTGGCTTCTACAGATCTTTACAGTTCAGGGTTTACTCACAAATCTGCCCAGAATGTTTCTAACGTAGCTTTTATTAGGGCTAAGAACTAGCTATCAATCAACGTCAAAAACATGTCGAAAGGTAATGTAGGCTAACGTAAGCCTCACTATGATTGGTCAAGGCAAATCATTATCATATATTCCTTCGATATGGTTGTCAGTGTCAAAGCTGACTTCTCCTTCAATTTTCACTAACATTTCGGAATTGCTCAGTCAAAACAAAACTACAAGAGGAATATAAAAATTACAAGGTTGAGTTCTATCGCAAGATTTAGACATTTACAAGGAAGGTGAACGTAAAAATAACATTTGAATTTTGTAACATGATGTAGAAAACTTGAAGACGACAAGCTTCTTCATCACACCTGATTGGTTAGGTTTAGTCCAGCCTTTTCCGTATCATTAAAGTAATAAGTGTCAACGAGTAAACCTGTATTGCACTAAGTAACCTTGAGCGATCTTCATTGACAATAGTTCCTTTATTATTAAAATCATATTTTACCTTATTTGTGTGAAAGTGGCAATATAATCCAAAAGTAATTAAATAGCGTCAACGTAAGGTCCAAAAAAGGTTGCCTAAATCAATACGGTTTTACTGAAAAAATAAGACAGTTAAATAAGAGTAGTTTACTCTAACTAAGAATGCTATTTTCAGGAAGATCGCTTAGAAAAACTTGACCTGAGTTTTATTCCGTTATCTTGACTCGACACCTATCGGCATAAGTCCAATAGGTCAACAGGTGAGTAAATAATTGCAATGATCGCAAGGTTGCTTAGTGAAATACAGGTTTAAACTAGAATTTCTACGAAATATCAACTGGTCAGGAGAAGGCATCATTAGATCACTACGAAAAATACTCACAAGAGTACAAGTAAAAGGCGAGTCAACGACATTTTTAAGTGCCCAAACATATAATTCTTATTGCATACATTTTTAACACAAAAACAAGTTTCCCTTAAAATTTAACCATATAATTGATAAATATGCGTGACGTTTCATTGCTTGCACTTTTATTGTTTTACATTCGCCCCTTAGCTTGGCGAACCCCAAACGCGCCTGGGGTCAATGTGTTTAGCCAGAACATTGCATTTGCATTAGGAACAATTTTTGAGAACTGCTATCACTTATTGGTCCTCTAATTCGTTTTCTCAAGCAGCAAAGGGCGCGTGGTACGCTTGTGATACCCGTTCAGTTCCCGCGTGAGTATTGGTGGCACATTCTGGTCGCGGAGTGTCAGCCATGATTCTCGCGTCTCGTGGGGAGACGGGTGCGTTATTACGTCCGACAAAACATGGTTTTGTCGAATATGGACCACTGCTGTGGGACCTCTATATGTTTCGCTTTCACTATGACATGGAGTAATCCCTATTCGTTTTAATTTTGTGTTTTTCTCAGGCCTGTACACCCGTGCCGAGGCCATGGTGCCTGTCTGTTGCTTGCCCAGAGTGCTCCTTCCCCAATGATTCCACGTTTTATTACTGCCAACAGTGTGGTTACTGCAGGCGTTCTGTGACCTCGCTCGCTTCAGTGGAAAGGTTGAATATCAATGTGGATGCCATTTACTCTCGCGTTTCTTCCCTATTTTCTCGGAATCCAAGTATGATCGACAGAAGACGCGCCTCGAGAAGCAGTTTACTTCTTTTCTGAAATCCCTCCCGACGCCAAAGCATATCAAGTCTGCGGGCCCACTTGATATTGTCTATTTCCTTGTATGGAAGGATGCACATGGGAAAACCACGATCCATGTGGCTGGATGCCCGTCTCACAGCTCGAAAGATACCCCTGGTCAACCCTCCGTGTGAATACCCTACTCGTCTAGTGGAAGGAACGGTGGATTCCCTCATTGGAAAGATACGGGCCATCTTCAGGCACGAGAGACGAACAGGGGACTGGAACGAAGGATTAAGATTGGGTAACCCGCGGCTTCTTTTCAAGTAAAACGATATCTCGAGCGGATAAAAGAAGAACAAGCTATAATTATCGGGAATCGTGCCGGAACAGGCTACCCCCATGTTCGTGGATATGTTAGCACGATTAGCAGATCATATTGACAGGAAATTAGCATCTCCAGACCAAGACCCGCTTTCCCTGTATGTCCTGACAAGAGACCAAGTATACTTTAAGACACTCATGTTTTCGGGTGATAGACCTGGTGATTTGACCCAAGTAAAAACCAGCGAAGTTCTCCGCTTTCCAAACGATGATGGTTTGTTATTCAATCATACGTTCGGGAAGACCTTAAGAGGGAGAAAATCTAATCTATTCGGTTTGAAGCACTGCCAGAATTCAAGCGTCTGTGCGGTAAAGGGCATTGAAAGTTACATGCGCATGTGTCGATCACTGCAGATAAATCTCACGAATGGCTATCTCTTCCACACTACTTCAAAGACTGGGATGGTGGTGGACGCACCGGTGTCTTCAGAGGCTATGGGGCGTCGCCTAATAGTCTACCTGGGAGAGTTAGGGATCTCGGAAGGTGAAACAGCCCACAGTTTCCGATCTGGTTGCGCCATCTCCTTGGCTCTTACAGGTTCGCAACTTGCTGACATCGTGGAGCACGTGGGCTGGGAAAGAGAGCACACTGCCAGTCATTACATGCAGCTAGCTAAGGTGTTACGAAACGACAGCACAAGCGCCCAACTCGCAGAAGCCCTAGATGATAACATTACCTCGGAAGAGCTGACACGGCGGTATACAGATCTTAATTAACTCAAAAACTTTGCCATAGCCTTGCCCCCTATGAAACGATGAAGATAGAATGCAACGCCCAAGGACAAAATTTATGAACTCTGCAGAGATTAGTGAAGGGTGTTTTTTTTTGTTTGGATGAGTATGGGGATGTTGATTGGATAAAGGGGTTTAGAGGGAGGGATAGGTGAGGGCGGGTATACCATATTAGTTACCTGGTCTGTAATGAGTGTTCTTATAAACTGGGTAACCATTAGGAACAATGCTTTCCCAGTTCTCCCCATTCTTAATCAGTGAACCGTGAATGAAAGACCAGTTTCGATATACTACTATGAGGATGGGAGTGTGGGAGTGGGTGTATGTGGATGGGAGTGTTTCCCCTCCCAACCCATCCCCTGGGGTGTATATCTAGACTGGGCAACCATTAGGAACAATTCTTTTCCAGTTCTCCCCATTCTTAATCAGTGAACCGTGAATGAAAGACGAGTTTGAATATACTACTAATCATCGCTTGCTACGTATTATACACCGAATGGATGGAATCCAATGCTGAACTTTAAAACCGTTTTGAAAACAAAACAGATCATCATTATTTGGTGCGTACACGTCTAGCAGGGTTATAATTTTGTCTTCTGTTTGAGTTTCAACCATGATATATATTCCCTCGGGATTAGAGTAATATTTTTTTGGTGTCAAATGCGAAATACAGACGCCAGCTCTAGAGCTCAACAAGTTGTTTAAGATGCCCTTAAAACCCCATGAAACCAATCGGAAATGTTCTGTTTTCTTTGAACAGTAAAGTTCTTGTAGAAAAGAGACTGAAATGTTTTGCCTTCTAAGCTATCTAAAAGTTTCTTTTAGACGAAGACGACAACATGGCTCAAGACAAACTGGAAAGGGATCTGGTAAGCGGCAAAAAGAAAGTAATCTGACATACGTCGAAAAGTCGTATGCAAAAATACAACAACAAAAGACAGCAAAATATTAGATAGCAAAGGAAAAGCAATGTTTTATTGTTTATATTCAGTCAGCTTTAAATTCCATTTATTCACCTTTAAGCTTTGGACAATTTCATCTACATCTTTTTTCCAAATATCTATAGTCTATAATTTAACCTTACTTCCATTTTAACCTTAGTAACTGTTAAATTGGTTTAACAGCTTGTTCGCCATATTAAAGCATTTGTAGCTGGTTTAGGCGAAATTAAATTTCTGCTACCAAACCTCCCAACAGACCGTGTTTTTCCTCGAGATGTTTCTTGAAAGCCTGCATGAACTCGATCATGTGCCTCAGTATCGGATAGTTGCATTCATTCGCGTTATTTTCGTAGCACTGTAATGGAGTCAAAAACACTTTCAGAGTATTCGTCTTGTGCTCCCACGCCTTTTCTCCGGCTTCAAAGCATTTGCGGTGTACATCACCAGCACAATCTACAAATGGGTCTTCCGCTGAAAAAAAAAATAGTAAAGAAAGGCATCGGGTTGATTTTTATATTCTTTTGATTTGTGGCTTTGGGGTCGTAATGAACAATTTCGTAAGTCTTATTCTCTTCACCAACTTCGCTTAAGGTTTTTTTTTTTTCATGAAATTGTTGGATTAAAAGAATCTAAACAGACAAAATAAATTGAAAGAAATTTAGATCTGTTCCACAATGATCCTCAGTGTCGCTATCTGGTCTGTACAGCTCCGACCAGCACGAAACCCCGCCTGCTCCTCTATCAACTTCTCGTCCAGTGCCGTCTTGATGCTTTCCAAGATCACTTTGCAGAACACCATCCTTGCCATGTTCAGCAACATGATGCCACGCCAGTTTTTACAGTGGCTCAGATCGCCTTTCTTTGGCAGTGTGATTAACAGACCTTTCTTCCATTCCTCCGACACCTGCTCCTCGCTCCTTATCCGGTTGCAGGGGTCCAAAAGAACCTCCTCTGACACCTCACCTCCCAGCTTTGATTGCCTCCGGTGGTGTATTGTCGCAACCTGCTGCCTTTCCACTCTAACTTAGTTATAGCGTTCTTGATCTCGACAAGTGTAATGCAGCCTGTTAGGATGTTCAGTTCGCCGCCTGGCTCCACCTCCGGCGGGTTGGGTGGCTCCTCATCATCGTTCATGTCTTCCCATTGCAACTCGTGGATGTTAAGTATCAATCCAAAAAAGACCAAAGTTATGATCTTTCAGAAACGTGCTAAGAAATGTACTGAGTCTAGTTTTCACATAGGCAATAAAATGATTGAAATCGTCCAAAATTACACTTATCTAGGGTCAGTAATCTCTTCAACGGGTAACTTTTCAATGGCACTTGACCAGTTAAAAGAGAAGGCCCTTCACGCTCTTTTCAGTCTAAGAAAACATACAAATTTCAGTAAATAGTCCCCATTCCTAGCAAGTAAAATCTTTGACACGATGATCTCCCCAATTTTGACATATAATAGCGAAGTCTGGGGTGTGTACGCAAAACTGGATTTTAAGTCTTGGGACAGTTCGCAGATTGAAAAAATCCATTTACAATTCTGCAAACGTTATCTAGAAGTAAGCAATAAGGCATCAAATGTGGCATGTAGAGCTGAACTTGGTAGGTTTCCTCTTATTATAGCTATTAATCAGAAAATAATTAACTACACCTTATACCTTGAAAGTAAGGACAATAACTCTATTGTTAAACAGATCTTTTTAATGTCTGCAGATCTTCACTCTTCTGGCAAAAATAGTTTCTACTCTAATCTTATCAGGATATCCGAATTCTATAATTTGCCCGATTTTGATCCTATTCTCTTAACTGAAACTAAAATCAAACATTATGTAAACTCAATGCAACAAAAATATATCATATATTGGCGACACACCATTCAACACTCTAAGAAACTCGAATTCTATAATATCTTTAAGAACGAATACGCGCCTTCTCATTACTTAGACCTTACAAAGAAATCAAAAGACGGAAAACAATTAGTAAAATTTCGTATAAGTAATCATAAGTTAATGATTGAAATTGGTAGATATGAACAAATCTCGAGAGATGATAGATTGTGCCCTACTTGTGGAACTAATGAAATTGAAGATGAAATTCACTTCCTTTTTCACTGTTCTAAATACTCAATTCTTAGGGACGAATTTTACAGGAAAATAGGGTATCACCTACCAAATATGAAACAGTTATCTCCTTCAGAAGTTACGAATGAATTAATGAACTCTCGTAATTATTTTGTAAATATTCAATTAGTAAAATTCATTATTTCATGCTTTGATCTCCGCAATAATCAAATTATCAATCCAGACTAATGTGTCTCAATTGAACTTTCCCTTTCTTTATTATATTATTGTTTTTTCATTTTATGTTGTAATGCTTTTGCAATACTGTAAGGATTTATAGTCATGCAAATAAAGCTACTTGTTGTTGTTGTTGTTATAGTGCTCCCTCCACCTGGGAATCTCCTCCTCCACTGTCCTGAGCAACACTTCTGCCTCGTTTCTCACTGGCTTACCAGTACTCTGGAATCTCCCACTCAACCTCCTGGCAATCTCGTACAAAGTCCTCACATCACCCCTCTATCCAGCCTCCTCAGCTTTCTACGCCTCTGACTCCACGTACACCTTCGTGTTTCTCCTGCAGCTTCTCTTTACCACCCTGTTCAGCTCCTGGTACCTTGCACTTGCCACTCTCCTCTGATTTCTCGTCTTGGCCATGTTCACAGCATTGGTTGCCTCCTTTCGTTGCTCAATTGTCTCCCAGGTCTCATTGCTGATCCAATCCTTCTTGTTTGATTTCGTCTTTCCTAGCACCTTCTCACGGGTCTCCACGTAACCTTGCTCCATCTGTCTCCACTCATCATCCACCGACTATTCTTCCTCCTCCATTACATAGACTTTTATTACGATTAACCTGGGAAATTCGTTCCCTAAAAAGGATTATCTCCTTTCCGTACCCTGAGGGGATTATCACCCCCTATAAAGAATTATCATTTCTCTCTCAGTATAATGAGGGATTATCAACCCCAGAGAGGATTATCACATCTCACTGAGTACCATGGGGTGTTATTACCCCCTATAGAGAATTATCACCTCTTACTAAGTACCCTGGTAGGTGGTGTTCTCGCATGTTTGCAAGTTGCTGTTGTCGTATATTCCGCACCTTTCTTTAATTTTGCCGAGACGTCTATCAACAAACCTGTGTAAAACTAAATGACGGCTGGCGAAAAAAGATACACAGCAACTACAACCTTTGGTTATTTACGAGATTGCTCTAACGTGAAAGTAACAGTATCAACAAACTTTGAAGGTTGTTGTTCTTTTTCAAGCTATAACTTGTATATAAACTTGAGTGATTGGTAAGCTTATTTACTGTAAAATATTTACCTACCTATATTTGGCAGAGACTCTGTTTCCATAATATCTGAAAAAGAGGAACACGTTTTCATTTAATCCCTTGTTGTTTTGGAGTGACTGTTTCTCTTTCTTCCTCCTTCATTAAGGAACAATGCAACCTGATGAGCATCCGTTTTTTTTTTCTTTGTTTCTTTGCCAATACTGAAAACACGGATGCCCTCGTCGACTAGAAGTCATTCGTGATTCGTGATATTTTGTGTTCGGTAATAGTCATTTCCGTTTCTATTCCGCTCCTTCAATATGATTTTAACAAATAATGTGCTCTAACGTGAAGATGGGTATCATGTTCTTATGCTTCTATTTTAAAGAGTTGTAAAGTTTTCGATTTGCCGTATCATAATATATCATGATTCACAAGCATTTGCAAAACGGTTGTTATTAAATGGCAGTTTTTAAGCTCTCCTGTTTACCTGATTCAACAGCCAAGTCCTTTAGCTTTTCCACTGAATTGACATTTGAGCAGAGATGTGACCTGGTGGTCATGCTTGCCAACTGCCACTCATAGGCGCGGAAAAAATCCAGGATTTGGCTGTGACCGGCCGAAGAATCAAACGGGGCTACAAGGCATGGATGCAGTGCCTAATAAGGTCAAGGAAAACGGTACATGTGATGATTACGTGATCACTTTATTTTGTAAGGTTTCTGATCTTCATTATTTCTGTCCTATTGCATCAATTGTTTGTATTAATTAATAGTATAGCAGACTAGTATTGAGGGGTTCTTGAAAGCAGTCTCTGTGTGTGATAATTATTAAAACTATGCAGATTCATACTTTCCAATAATTGCAAAGCAAGGCATCCCTGTTTGAGGTTGTGTGGTGTAATTCCTCAGCGGCCGCAAATCCAACTTTTATGCACTCGTTGGCTCGCTTGTAAGCCGCTTGGTGTTCTACATCGAGACCTCTTGCAAGGCCGCTCAATATAACAGCAGCAATTAAGACGGACAGTCTGGAAAACATGTTTGACTGTGGAAAAAACAAAAACAATACAAACTTGTTCAACAGCATTATTCATATTCACGCAGCCTTGGAGGACCTAGGGGGACATTTAAAGTTTCATCCAACAACGGCTATTTGGTCTGAAGACGATATTAATGCTTTATAAAACACACGCTCAATTGTTTTTTTAGCGATGCGACCGCCGTCCAAGCATTCACACCAGATGTGTCTCGAGTAACAAAAAGAACACAAACGAAGAAATATTGTTTTTATTTTGTCTTAACCCTTTCATTCCTAACTTTTTCTGCCCTTTTTTCCAAACTCGTTAGTAACTCCTTCGCAATGAGCGGGCACCTTCAAATGGAAACTGGGCGGTTCCGCCCCTGGTAGTTTTGCTAAAATTGTTAGAGTTTTTCAATAATGCTCATGAAAATATTTGTAATTGTCTCAGTGTCGATTGTTTTAATTTCCCAAAGTAAAGTGTACTTCATGGTGCACATTTTAAAATAAATTGAATGGATAACGGCATACGTGGTTCCGCTCCAGATGGTTCGACTGTCATTAATTAGAGTTTGTTTAAAAATGCTATCAATAGATCATGATATTTTACTTGTTTTAGATGATCTGCGAGTACAACTTTGTAACCTGTAAATTTCATTTACCTCGGTAAAATGTAAATAATTGTATACATTTTGACATAAATCATTTAACAATGAGAACCCAATTTTTCGAATTTTGTCAACCACTCTTTCTTAACTTAGTGTTTGAGATAAAATATTGTCAAGGAATTAAATCTAAATTTATTTATTATTATCGTTTTCTGTCTTTTCTTAAATCGGCACAAACTGAGATATGTTTTGAGAAACAATTTTTGCCTCACTTTTAGTAACTCGAACGGACCATGCATAATGATGGCTTACTGATGAGATGTTCATCACAACAACTTCCACTGAATGTTAACAACTAACTACATGGATATATGAAAATCATTTTTAACTATATGTCATTCATAACTAGACGAAATTAGCCGATTTACACAACGTGTACATCCTTCAATCAAATTTCGAAAGCAAAATTTATGCTTTTATCAGCGTTTGAATTGAAATCATCAGAACTCTTCGGCGACAATCTGTACTACAATAACACATGGTTTCTCTTATGCAATTTGCCATTAAAGGCCCTGTCACACTATTGCGTATTAAAGAAACGTACGAGTTGCGTATAAAAATTTATAAAATAATTTTCATACGCACAAAATTCCCCTGAAAATACAGCGTATGACCAGCGTACTTGACCTATGAGTAACGTACCTCTAGCGTAACTCTCGCGTATTCAGTGTATGCCTAGCGCATGCTTAGCGTATAAACCATACGTCCGAATACGCACAAAATTTTTAAGCATGCTTAAAAAAAATTTTCTGCCTCGCCGTATGCCAGCGTATGCCACCGTATGCGACCTTGCTTGAAACGTATACAACCTATGCCTAACGTACCCCTAGCGTATGTCAGCGTATACCAGCGTATGAGTGATATTTTTCATACGCTGGCATACGCTAGTACGATACGCAATAGTGTGACAGGGTCATTACAGCTCTCCATTTTCCCTGCTTGTTAATCTCATTGCTTAAACAGGACAGTGAAAAGGTTATAAATTCTGACATTTTTCGTCTGGTCCGTAAAACACTCTTACACTTGGTAGTCCAGTTGCAAAACGATAAAAATACCCTTTGGACAAATAAATCACATCTTCTTTAACTATTCATGACCATAAAACATACAATCATTTATCATTTTTCCTACTGAAAACCTCACCTTTTACTTCCAATGTTCGATAAGTGATAACAGATAGGCCGTTAGACTTGACTGATACCCTTGTTTCGGATCAAAATTATAGCAATTGAAACCTCTCGTATATGTTCACCTTCGCAATGAGCGGGCACCTGACAAATGGAAAGTGGGCGGTTCCGCCCCTGGTAGTTTTGCTAAAATTATTAGAGTTTTTGAATAATGCTCATGAAAATATTAGTAATTGTCTCCGTGTCGATTGTTTCAATTTCCCTAAGTAAAGTGTAATTCATGGTGCACATTTTAAGATAAATTGAATGGATAGCGGCCAGAAAATGATTTGTAACATAGGTGGTTCCGCTCCAGATGGTTCGACTGGCATTAGAGTTTGTTTAAAAATGCTTATCAATAGTGAGGGACACTGGACTGGCACGACAGGAACTCCCAGTTATCATGTCTGACAAAGGAGAATGGAAAAAATTCATTAAATCGGTGCGGGTGTGCCCGAAGTAGATAGATAGATCAATAGATCGTGATATTCGTCTTGTTTTAGATTATCTGTGAGTACAACTTTGTAACCTTTAAATTTCATTTAACTCCAGTCGGTAAAATGTAAATAATTGTATACATTTTGACATAAATCATTTAAAACACGAGAACCCAATTTTTCGAATTTTGCAACCACTCTTTCTTAAGTTAGGGTTTGAAATAAAATATTGTCAAGGAATTAAATCTAAATTCATTTACTATTATCTTTTGTCTGTCTTTTCTTGAATCGGCACAAACTGAGATATGTTTTGAGAAACATTTTTTGCCTCACTTTTAGTAACGCAGTAACAATGTAGAAGACTCGAACGGACCATGCATAATGATTGCTTACTGATGAGATGTTCATCACAACAACTTCCACTGAATGTTAACAACTAACTAAACGAAAGTATAGTAATATGAACATGAATATATGAAAATCATTCAGAACTGACTATATATCTCTCATCACTTGACGAAATTAACTGATTACAAAACGTTCGCATCCTTCGATCAAAGTTCATCGGCAAAATTTATGCTTTTATCGGGGTTTGAATTGAAATCCAAGATTGTTCATATCAGTGCCTTAACAGGACGGTGAAATGGTTACAAATTCTGAAATTTTTTTGTCTGGTTCGTAAAACACTCTTAGCCTTGGCAGTCTAGTTGTCCAACGATGAAAATACTTTTCTGACAAATCTAACTTAAAGAAAGATTGGGTGATAAAATTCTAAAAATCGAAGAGTCAAAGAAGATCTGGTCTGATCTGAAGATCTGTCAAAATGTGTTTTCATCGTTAGGCAACTGGACTGCCATCTACGAATGTTTAACGGACAAGACAAAATATTATCAGCATTGATGACAATTCCACTCGTCTGTTATGACAATAATATCAACAAACTCGGAAAAATGTCAAAATGTGTTTTCATCGTTAGGCAACTGGACTGCCATCTACGAATGTTTAACGGACAACAAAATATTATCAGCATTGATGACAATTCCACTCGTCTGTTATGGCAATAATATCAACAAACTCGGAAAAATAGGAGACTATGAATAGTTCAATAGAAAAATGAAACGAAACCAATTGGCCCGTGACGAAACCACCTACTTTCCATTTGAAGGTACCGCTTATTGAGAAGTGGTCATATATAACGGAGGTTTCACTTGCTGTAATTTGGTTTGTGCCGGAAACAAAGGTATCAGTAAAGCCTAACGGTCTATCTGTTATCATTTATCGTCAGTTGTGACAAGCTCTGTGGCTATTCAGTGTGTTTTCGAAAGAAGGAAGTATAAAGGTAAGTGCCAAAGTTTTAAAAAAAATACATGATTGATTCCGTCTTTTTAATCTTAAAATAATCGTAACTCTTGGTATATTTTCTGAAGAAAAGTAAAAGGTGAAATTCTGCCGTTCTATTTTATTTTGAACTTTAAAGGGTGACTTGGGAGTATATATATCGGAAGCAGTGGTCAAATGTAGGCCATTCATTTAATTTGCATTGCTCCCTACTTGCGTTTTTTTTTTCCTAACGGCGAATGGTGTAACTTGCCTTGCGCAAAATAAAACAAAAGAAAAAATATTTCTTCGTTAGTGTTCTTCTTGTTACTCGAGACAAATTTGGTGTGTATGCTTGGACGGCGGCCGCATTGCTAAAAAAAAGCGTGTTTTACAAAGCTTTAATACTGTCTTTAGTCAAAACAGCCTTTAGGCCTAACGGTCTATCTGTTATCACTTATCGAACGTCGGAAATAAAGGGCGAGCTTTACAGCAGGTAAAATAACGAATGGTTGTATGTTTTATGGTCATGAATAGTTAAAGAAGATCTGATTAATTTGTCAAATGAGTATTTTCATCGTTGGACAACTGGACTACCATATCTACGAGTTGTACTACCAGAACACAATTCAGTGATATAATCCGGGCGCTTTTAAACTGTGACTAGAAAATTGCGTCTAGAGCAATAGCTAACAGAATGAGACGAGTATTATAACCAATCAGTATAATAAATTATGACCAAAGTGGTTTCCTAAAGATTTGCTCTATTGCAGAGCATATTCTACTAATTGACGGAGTCATAAATATTGCTGAATACAATGCAAAACCCGGACTTCTGTTGTTTATAAATTTTGAAAAGGCGTTCGACACCTTGAAGTGGAAGTTTATAAATAAAATCCCTTCAACGCTTTAATTTAAGGCAAACTCTAATTAAAGGGAGAGATTTGGAAAACGATTTTATCATAAAATTGAACGCTAAAAAATTAAAAACCGACGATGTTTCGACGCTGCTTCACGTCATTATCAAGTCAAAATAGGTAAAATTGAAACCAGAATATATACACCTAATTGCAATTACGTTGTCATAGAAAAATGAAAAATGAAAAAGGGCCAAAAGGAATTAATTAGACATACAATGTACAATTTCGCTGGATTTTAATAATTCTCAAAGCATGCACAAGAACTGTGTTTAAGAACAGGTTTTTGCACTTTTCCTTTTTCGTGGTGCTACTGTGCACATGTAACAGTTATTCTCAGAGAATGACATCAACCGGGTAGCAACGCATTTCCAACATGGACGGTTACCATATAATTTCAACTTTTACCTAAGTAAATTTCAAATAACAATAGCCGCTGCACGCTTAATTTAAATAAACAATATCTGCTGCACGCTTAATCGTGCCGCGGCTATTGTTATTTTGAATTTACCCAGGTAAAAGTTGAAACGTGTAACCGCATGTCGCTGTGATGATTAAGCTAATTAATTCCTATTTGGCTTTTTTCATTTTTCATTTTTCTATGACAACGTTATTGCAATTTGTTGTATGAGGTAAAACAATACAGAAATATTTGGTGGTCCCATGGGTATGATTAGAAAAGTAAAAATATAAATAAAAAGATGGTCAATCGGTGCTTTTCCATGCAATCCATGTTGCGTTGCAAGGTGTTTAATTTCCCGACGGCAGAATAGCGCTAATGCGTTGATGTAAGTGTTGAGCAGTATACCCGACATAATTTGCATCACACAAATTACATTCAAATAAATATATAAGGCATTGCGTGTTGACGATCGGGGGCTTGTTTTCCTTGACGCTCAGAATTTGCGATAATTTTCTGCTTGTGTAGACGGGTTTTACGTTCGTTAATATCAATCATGGATCCCAGGGAGGGACGATATCACTTGGGAAAGAAACAAGGTTTTGGCTAAGGTATCTGGTTTTCAACCAAAAGAACCTATATGCTCTTGCTAAACTATCAAGAAAGGATTGATAAAATTACAAAAGTGACGGAAAACCGGCGATAGAAATTAAACTTACATGTACCCTAATTGAAAGACAACAGTAACAAAAAAATTTCCTTGTGTCAACTGGTATACATCTTTTCAAACGCCACTTCCCGCTGATTTTTTTTTTAAATGTAATGGCAATCTGCTCTTTGAATCTGTAAAGGGTAATAAAATCCAAAAACGAGTAATGATTAACGAAACGAATGAAGGAGGCCTAAGAATAATTGATACAAGCCTTTAATAGGTCGTTAAAAGCCAGCTGGATAAGGAAATACCTCGATCCTCAGTGCAAACAAAAGTAAATGGAAATTCGTTAGCCTCGTTAGCCTCGAGAAACAAGGGGGCAGTTATACTTTTCGGAACCGTTTTTGTTTCTATCTGGATGAAATTTACTGTTACAGTGAATTTTTTACTGTTAGTGTTATAATGCCTAAAATTGAACTGTTTTATGTTACAGGGCTCAAAAATTAAGTGTTAAGTGTTATCGAGGTACCCCCATTTAGACCCTCTGATATAAAAATTACAAGATATACTTAAAAGTAAAAATATGGAGTATGAACAACGATAAGAACAGTTAAAATATAGCTTGAAAATTGCTCCGCTTAGTCCTACCTTTTCCATATGATTAACCAGCACGTGTCAATAAGTAGAACCATATTAATTGTACTGAGCGACCTTGAGCGATCTTTTGTTGCCAATAGTTCCTTTATTATTGAAATCATTTTTTATCTCACTTGTGTGAAGTGTGAACGAGATCCAAAAACAATTAAACAGTCACAATGTAAAGTCCGAAAAAGTTACTTAAATCGATATAGTTTTAATAATAAATAATATGTTACTCTGACTATTAGTAAAAACACTATTTCCAGGAAGAGCGCTTCGAAAAATTTGACCTGAGTTATATTTTATTGTCTTGACCACCAGACACCTATCAGAGCATAAGGTCAATAGATAATTGGGATTTTTGCTTTCAACGTATATATATATATATATATATATATATATATATATATATATATATTATATATAATCCAAGAAGGAAAATCACTCAACTTTGATGACCATAAGTTTAATACAAACTTGTTTCGTAGGTGTTGCCACCCACTCCTCAGTTAAACTTACAATGCTTGATCCCTTGACAAGGGATCAAGCATTGTAAGTTTAACTGAGGAGTGGGTGGCAACACCTACGAAACAAGTTTGTATTAAACTTATGGTCATCAAAGTTGAGTGATTTTCCTTCTTGGATTATTCTGCTCCTACACTGTAGAGCACTTTATTGGATTCGCCGGTGAATCTTCAACTTGGATATATTATATATATATATATATATATATATATATATATATATATATATAAATTCTTGAACTTGATTTGAATGTATTTCAGAGAGCGCTCAACTCTTAGAGGAGCATTGACAATTATAATAAACTGGTTTTAGACTTCAGAGGTAGTTCATCGTTTTATTACTACAGCTCTGTTTCGTATGGCCAAAAGATGACCACGCTCATCAGGCAATATCAACGATTGAAAAAACTTTTTTAAATGTTATTTTAACGTGCCAAAGTTTTTGAATAAGTTCAAAAACTTTGGCACTTTAAAATAACATTTAAAAAAGTTTTTTCATGAAATCCAAGTGCCACGCAGCCACCGAACTTATTTTTGTAATATCAACGATTGACCGTTAAATTACAATAACTGGCTATAAAAGCGGGGATACGGTTGCTATGAGATATAAAAACATGCGTAATTTTATCATGCGAGTGCTATTTATAATTTGGGAGATTGTGTTACTTTATTATAAAGTTCTTGAGGAGGTATCTGTTTCTGTGGGGGCATGAACTTGCTAACTCATTTCGTTTGTTCAGACTGCAGAGATCCTTTTTACAGATGATTATGAATTTTTCAAAAAGACATAAATTACATTTCTTAGTAATGTTGTTGTAAGGTTTGCATTGTTTGATGATTTTCCACTTCAGGTTGAAAGGCTTGTTGTTGCGTAGACGCGTAGCCACGAGAAATCATTCGACTCCAGTCCTTGTGTAACCTGTAGGCTACTTTCATTCCCAGTGCCTGCTCTGACGGCGTAGCCAGGCTACGCGTAGCCATTATTTGATGGCTACGCGGAACAGCTTCAGTTGCGGGGTATTCTGCAATTTAGCCTTGCTTTTAAACATAAACTTATTGAGATTTGAATAAAATTTTTCGAAAGAAGATTGTGTTGTCCATTTTTATGTGTTTGTTCATTCATTACATAGGTTGAAAAGCGATTTTATGTAAACAAAACAAGACTTGAATTTTATTATAGTTCTAACTTCACTCGCGTGGCCGTATGCAAATATGTTTGTGTATTTTTTGCAATTTTGATTTCCAAATCAGTTTCTCGGACAATTTTTGATAAGCAAAAGGTGTATTTTATTTGGAAATTAGTCGTACTAGTTATCTAGACGGAGAAAAGGTTGTTTTTGTGAACTTTTGTACGGTCTAAATGTACTGTGCAGACGGTCGCGTAATTCTTTTTTTGAGAATTGCTAAAATTAAAAAATAGCCCGGTCGTCAATTTTATTCTTGTGCTTCCGACCTTTCACCTCAGTTAAGTTTATCATCGGCTTTCTGTTCAAAGAGCTACGCTGTTAGGCTCAGCTTATCTATATATATTAAAAACTAACGTCAATAAATATAAATAGTGGTTCCCAGTTTGTGTAAAGTTTGACTTCAATTGAATTTATTTTAAGTCTTGAGCAGCGCTTCGTCCTCGCGCCTTATTTTGTGTATTAAATCGAGGGAAAATCCGTACTTTGTCCTCACTTTCAAACTTTCGCGAATTTCTGGAAGAAAAAAAAACGGAACTATTAAACATGATTTCTGTATAGCATTCACCCTAGGGTATCTTTGTACAAAATATGAGCGATTCCCCAAATCGGTCGTCGACGGAGCGTTTTCGATCCTAACACGCAACCACTCTAAAAGTGATGGGGATGTGCAAATGGGGGCAAAAATCAATACTCAAAACAATCCCCAAGCCTTCCAGCAAAACCCAAAAAATCCCCCGAACTAAAATTAATCCAGAAAAAAAAATCCCCTGATAAATTTCCGAACCTTAAAAATGCCCAGAAGAGCCGATTAAATGAAAAAACAAGTTTGATTTTACTACATTCGTAGCACTACGCGGGCACTACGTACGGCAACAATTCTTTACCACGAATCTTCATATTGTTTTGAATACCCAGAAAAATCACTACTTCATTCCAGCCACCCCAAAAAATACTTGCCAAAATGTTCGTACCCAAAAAAATCCTTCGCACATCCCCGTCACTTTAAATCCGGAGTCGTTTGGCTTTCTGTTATCTGTAAAGTATGATTTGCAGTCAGCAGGGTTTCATTTAGTATAACTTTCCCATGTGTAATGTAGAGCTTAATAAATTCAACACAGCCATCTAAACACAGGAAAACCGAAAATGGGTTTGTCGAGACTTCTTCTTCATCCCGCGGTACGAAAAACAAATACAGTATATTCATTGTTTTCCTGCACGGCCAACTATATACCTGCATGTGATCTGTTTTTTCTCCTTACTCGTGCCACTAACCCGGCCTGACCAATCGATGAAATCGATATCAATCGATAATAACTGATGCCAATTAATCGATTGATATTGGAAACCGACGAGGGCACATGAAGGAAATTTTGTGACTAGTCTTTTTAACACAATTCTGAGAATTTCATAGATTTTTTTTTCAGTTGGATGGACTCTTATTTCATAAACTTGGCAACTCTTTAAAAGCGATACCAATCGATATTTGTTAATTAAAATTAACAATCATCGATTCATCGATTAAATTCCGATTATCGATTTTCATCCGTTGGTTAGACCGGGAGCTAAATACGCAGATATCATGACAGATTTCTAATCTTATTTCTTGACGACATCTGAAATTAGAACACAAACCTTGCTGCAAATTTCAAACTAGCATGAAACTTGTCGTGTTTGTTGATTTTCAGTCATTCTTGGCTACGTGTGTGTTGGACCCTCGATCTACAGTGTACGCCTTCGATACAACTTCAACGAATGAAAGCGTCTTTTATTGTAAAATTCGATCGATCGTTTTTAAGATGGCAGCTGTTTTGAGTTTTCTACAAAGGCAAGTTTCGATGATACGCCATTTGAGGCTTCAGCCCATTTCAAGTCGCAGGTTTACAACCCAAACTCAGGGAGAACTCGCCTGTCGCCTCGCTAAATCAAGTGACTACCATGATGTCGTGAAGCTATCAGATGGAGTTTTCGGTGACTACGACTATATTCCAGTGGTATTTCATGAATGGCTAAAGATGGAACATAAAATTATAATGCTGTTGCATGCAGGGACTAAACTCATCGGTCTTGCTGTATGCGACATTGTTGACGACGGAAAAACATTTATCCGTCGCGCAGGGCGCATTTTGCCCGATCTTCGCGGCCAGGGTCTCGCACGACATTTAGTTAAGTCTACAGAGGAACATATGCGAGCAAACTTTCCCAAGCTTTGCAGAGAACGGATGGGTTCCTTTCTTTTTCTTGATACCAAACCAGTGAACCCGTTTCGAAGAATTCTTGACCAGGATGTACTGGCATTTTATGTGGAAGAGAAACCTATTCGCGCGGGAAATCTTCTCAATGCAGTGAATGAACTGGAAATAGAGTCCTGCACGAAGGAATACTTCTTCAACGCTATCCTGTCTCCCTCGACAATCGAGAAGCTGTTTCCGAACAATGTACTTGTGTTCGACTGGAATCCGTTTGAGCCTCTACGATCAAATGTGGACTTAATCCTGAGAGAAAACGATTTGCACTTCTTCGTGGAGAAAGGCTCTGTCGAGAACTGGCCGAGGTCTTTCAGTCACGGGGTTTATGCACAGAGAGTGAAAACCGTGGAATGGCAAGCTACTGCTTATACTGATGATCCAACTGTCTTCGAAGCTCATATTCTACATCAGTTTAAACGCGCTTGTGAAGTCATCGACGGCAAATTCACGTTCTTCACATTTCAAGATCAAAGCATGACAGAGTGCGTCAAACGTGTATTGAGGGATATATTGCAGTTAAAACAGGTCCGTTTTGACAGCAACGAGACGATGAAACTGTTTGAAAGAGACTTCATTTGCTGAACGTCGGGTTGAATTGCAAATGACATATTTTGCGAAAGGATCTTTCATTTATATGATTGTGCAGCTCGTTGGCCCAGTTCAAAGAGACTATATTTTCAAAGTTTGTATAGACTGAATAGTTGTTTTTTTTTTTTTTTGTCATTTGCTTATCATTCAGTGTAGGATGCCGATCGTACTTATTTAATCTTATCATTTTAATATCACGTACTTATTCTTATTAGTAATAGTAATTGGACTGAGTGGAGTACAATTCAGGGAGTAATCGAGCGAATAATTTCAAATCGGCCGAGCGCGTAGCGTGAGGACGATTTGAAATTACAAGCACGATTACCCCTGAATTGTACGACACGAAGTTCAATTACTAATTAATCGAATCAATAACAAGATTCGAGATTAAAAAGTCTATGTGGCGTTTTTTGTACTCAAAACGTCAAGGATATTTTCTATCAGTTTGAAAGCAGGAGGAAACAGCGAAAAAAGAACCCATTTAAGTGCACCTGATTGACGCGCGCGCAACGTCGGTGTCCACAAAAAGTTGTAATTGGATAGCTGTAATTGGACACCCACGTGACCGCGCGCCAATTACGTGGGAAAAAGCCGCGCGAATGACCAATCACAATCGAGAATTTTGTTATTGATACGATTAATAATGGTAATAGGACTGAGTGGAGTCCAATTCGGTCTGTAATCAAATCAGACGACCGCGAAGCGGGAGTCCGATTTGTTTAATCACGAGAAAGGAGGATTTTTCAGGTATCCCATGACGCCTAGCGCGTAATTATCGATCCTGATGTGTCAAATTTCCTGCGACGGCGAGTACACATGGTGAAATTTTACTGATCTTCGCGAGACGTTTTCTTCGTTTTCAACGCGTTAAAAGGTGAATCAAATCGTTATTTGGTTTCTATATACATTAAAGTTCCTATGTATCGCAATATTTTTGTCTTTGTTTCGAGTGGCATGCATGGCTGATCCGCTTCGTTTCTTTGTTGTGTTTTAACCCTTGATCTGTTTTGCCGTGTTTCGTTTTTAATCCTGGGGACATTAGCATATAATTACGTCTGATAGTGCCCGGAGAGTGACTCTTTTAAATGCAGTACAAGGTCCCCTTAAGTCCCCACGTTTTGTAGGAATTTATGACCGTTGAATTTTGGTCAAAATCGGCGCCAAAACGTTGTTGAAATTCGCTTCGATCGCGTATATTCTTTGTTTTGGTTTTTATAGTCAAAGGAAAAATCGTATTTAGTGCAATTTCAGCTTCCTTTTATGAGTTTGGTCAAATCATATGATTGTTTGACACTTTCCTTCGCTTCGAAGCTAATAAATCGCTTGATGTTCATGTTTTCACAAGTGATATGGAAGATGGCAATATTTTTTCATCTACCGGAAATCCGGAAATCGAAGTCTAAATTGTCATCAATGCCTTTCAATTTGTCCGTGTTCAGAAATAGACAAAGTCGTTGCTCTCTTTACTTTTTGGGGAAGCAAACATGTACTAAATACCGTTGGAAACCTACAACAAGCCAGATTGGACGATGTGATATGTTTAACTGCTAAAATCTACGCAGTGGACGATGCGCTCGCTTCGAGCAACTCCATGGCAAATGGCTGGTCACGCAATTTTCAGTTGATAATATAGTTCATTCGCGTTGCATCATGGGATACCTGAAAAATCCTCCTTTATCACGAGTATGATTACAGACAGAATTGGACGACACGAAGTCCTGTTACCAATTAATCATAACTATAACAAAATTCGAGGATAAAACGTTAAATGGTTACACGTTTTGGTGATTAAAAACATAACAATTGACCACAATTGAGTGTGTTTTTGACCGAGATGCATGCATGAAAAAAGGATAGCACGCGCAAATGACGCGTACTGTCCAATTACATCGTCCAATTACAAGCATGACGCGTAAGCTGTCCTATTAATGCTCTAATCGGGCCTGCTGATAACCAATCAGATTCGAGAATTTTGTTATAGATACGATTAATATTAATACAGTTGAACCTTTCGTAAGTCAACACCTAAAATGAAAAACCAAAGTGGTCGCTTACGGGAGGTGGTCGTTTACGAGAGGTCCGACGACAGGGAGTCTCTACTTTGAATCATGAACCTGTATTTAAATCATGTAAACCTTTGGTAATTTCAATGTACAAAGCACCTCACTGCAAAATATTGATTATATTGAAGTTTTGATGCAAAGGATAATTTTTTTGTGTTATTGTATTGTAACACATAATTCAATTTGCGTCTGTAGTGACATCGGCATATGGGGGAGTGGTCGCTGACCAAAGGTTAAAACAAAAGAAAATTTCAAGTCATCAGCGTTTAAAGTCGTCGCGGTCGCTCATGAGAGGTTCGCATTATAGTGAAAAAAAAATTGGTGTTTTGGAAAAGTGGTCGCTTAAGACAGGTGGCTACTTACGAAAGGTAGTCGCACATGGCGGATCGACTGTATCTATTTAACAGTTTAACAAAGTCTAAAACACTCTCATAACTCAGTGCAGACTTATATGTTAATTGTAAAACAATAAAAATACAAGCAATGAAACGTCACACATATTTATCAATGCTATGTTTAAAAATTAAGGGAAACTTGTTCTTAGTGTTGAAAATAATATGCAATAAGACTTATATAATCATGGGACATTTAAAAATATTGTTGACTCGCTTTTTACTTAATTGTACTCTTGTGAATTTTTCGTAGTGATCAAATGATGTTTTCTCCCGGTATGATTTCGGTATAGAACAGTTGTTTTGTGATAATTAACACTCGGTACTTTGAAAAAGGAAATTAGTCCTGTAGGCAAATAGTTGCTTATCCCGAGGTCGATTAGGTTGTTTTGGATTTCACTTCCGATCGACATTTCGTGGCAAGCCTTTCCTGGAAAAGGCCTATTTTTGTATTTTACCCATTTCTAATAAGAAAACTATGTTTCTTCCCGAGATCATACCAGTTGATATTTCGTAGAAATTCGAGCTCAAACCTGTATTTCACTAAGCAACCTTGCGATCATTGCAAATATTTACACGCTTTGTTTGACCTATTGGACTTACGCCGACAGGTGTCGAGTCGGGATCTATTGTCAATGAAGGTCGCTCAGGGTCACTCAGTGCAGTACAGGTTTACTCGTTGACACGTATTAGTTAAATGATATGGAAAAGGCTGGACTAAACTTAACCAATCATATATGATGAAGAAGCCTGTCACCTTCAGTTTTTCTACATCATGTAACAAATTTCAAATGTAATTTTTACTTCTATCTTCTCCACAAATATTGAAACCTTTCGATAAATATTTACCTTATAACTTCTATATTTCTCTCGTAGTTTTGTTTTGGCTGAGTAGTTCCGAAATAATAGTGGAAATTTCAAGAGAAGTCAGCTTCGACAGTGACGAAAATATCGAAGGAATATATTTTAATGATTTGTCTTAACCAATCACGGTGAGGCTTACGTGAGCCTACATTACCTTTTTATCTGTTTTTGACGTTGCATGATTGATAGCTTATTCTCAGCCCAGATAAAAGCTATGTGAGAAACATTCTAAGCAGATCTCGTGAACTAACTGAACTGTGGAAGTCTAATCAAGAGTAAAAGCCAGAGCCAACTACTGAAGTCTGCTTCACTGAGTCCCGAACAATTGAGTGTAGAATAAGTTGCTAGTCCCCGAGAACGCTTATTCTACATAATAAATAAATAAATATTAACAGTGTTTTGCGTTGGCTATCAAGGAATTGACGTCAAAGTTTGAAGCGTCAAATCCTTTTTATACAATGAACTGAATACTACGCGCTCTGTGATTGGTCGTTGCCTATGATCTATCAGAGTACAGACGCACGGCTGACGTCATAGAAAAATTGTTTACTTTGTTTTGTCCAACATGGCGCACAGTTTTGAAAATGTTTGCGAGATTATTCTGGATTGAGCAAGTGAAAGCCTCGAAAAATGTTTAGCAGGAGCTGTTTACGAGCAAGAAAAAGAAGAAACCAAGACGAAAAGTGTTCTTGGCGACTTGAAAAATACCTAAACTGGAACAAATCTTCGAACAGTCGAGCGTTACGAGGCAAGTTCGTAATTTTACTCTTTTTACTTTTCTGTTCTTTGTATAAAACAAATAGATTCCATTTGGCCGTGTGTCTATTCAGTTATAGATCACAGAAGACGTCAAAATGTCGTAAGAACATCAGTGACACACTCGCCTGCTGCTCGTGTGTCACCTTTTTGTTCTTACCACATTTTGACGTCATCTGTGATCTATAACTGAACAGACACACGGCCAAATGGAATCTATTTGTTAAGTGGAAATATTTCATTAGTGTGTCGATATATATGAGTGTTTTACGGTGGCTATCAAGGAATTGACGTCAAAAGAATCAAATCCTGAATGATCATGACTCTGCTATTTGTGATGAAAGTCAAATCTTTTACCATTTGGCCATTGACTTTTACCATTTTAAAATTCGCTTAATTTTTCACCACTTCACTCAGGGGACGTGACGGAATCAAAGGGCTCTTAAAGCCATCTCGTTAATGCGTTAGAACATGAGGTTAATAAAAAAAGAATAATGTTGATAGTTAAAGGTATTAGGCGATAAGAGAAATTAAGTGGAAATGTATTCAGTGGTTAGGAAAATAAATAATTCAATAGAGAATGGTAACAATACAGATGCTGCCCAATAGTATGGTGTTTTTCTATAGAAAGACCTAGATCGATAAACGACATTGCCGAGTCGTGGCGTGCAGTTCGAGCATTGACAACAGTTTCTCTTAAGCCGATTTTCCGCTTTGTTCTGTCCGAGGAATATTGAATGCGAATATGGTGTCCTTTTTTTGATAAGTTTTGTACTACAAATCTTTGCACTACAATTTTGTTAGACTTTCTGAAAGTGGCGCCTGAAGCATCAAAAGCAACCATTATAAACAATTGATAATTTTGTTTTACGAAATAATAGATTTCAATATATATTAGGCAACTCTCTTGCGTCAGGATTTCAATGCGATCAAGCTACGTTGAGCGCTCTAAGGTATCTGTCTTGTCCGCTTCAGGATTTGAATGTGATGAGTATGACACACCGACTTATTGATATTTGTCTTCTTTTTATACGCGGAGAACGTTTTCTCTCTCTTGCTTGCCACTCAAATAATACATTGTCTTTTTGTTTGTCTTGTCAATTAGCTCCCAAATAGTGCCAATATCTCTCTCGAAAAAAATCAACACGCTGAAATCGCTTATAAAAAGCTTCTTAAAATGCTTGCTTGATAAACTCTTGTTAACTAAATAAGCAAAATTATTACGTCTTTTGCATACTATTGCATAACCAAACCGTAATGGCAATGATTCAGTGTTCCAAAATAGAACAAAAGCCAAATCCATACTCTTGCATAATCAAACTGAAACATTTTTAGTTAGCTGAATCGGCAAAATCTCACCTCTCTTGTATACTATTGCATAATCATGACACCTCAACATTTAATAACCATTCAAAATTGAAATTACTCTTTAATAATCAAACCGTAATAGCAATGATTCAGTATTCCAATGACTACTGAAAAGGAACATTAACGTTAATTTTGCGCAAAAGTAAATCCATTGTATAATACAATTAAATTAGGCCCCTTCACATTATGCCGGATCTAATGTAATTGAGCAACAACAACATATTTTGCCAGGAGCCATAAACACGAAAAGAAAGTGGAGCGTTGGCCCCGCGCAAAGCCAACACGACGTGTTGAGCTATTTTTAGCAGAAATTGTGCCACCATTGACGCAATGAGAGCGCTTGCACCTACTACCTTACAATATTTGGCGAAAATAATTCGTATTTAGAGGCAAATGTTCTAGTTTCTTTGCAATTTGGTTGGACCACATCTAGTACAAAAAGACACAAACATGCAACGAGCGACGCATGAAAATAGAACGCGTGTTTTATTTCCGATTTGACAGCCTTGTCGGATAAATGACCACAAGTTGCTTCTCATTGGCTAAAATTAATTGCCGACTCGCTTAAGCTTGCTACCTGGTTTGGTGGCTTAAATATAACGAGAGTTTAATTCAATTAAGCTGACTCGCTTAACTTTAAGCGAATTGGAAAACCAACTCTTTTTACGAGATTTCCGGTTGTCACTCGCTAAGCGACTTGAAAAATCGTTCTTCGTGGTTAGTCGTCCCGGGTAGACAAGGTATCACAGAACATTCCTGCCAATTTTTCTTTTCACGAGATTTCCGGTTGTCACTCGCTGAGCGACTTGAAAAATCGTTCTTCGTGGTTAGTCGTCCCGGGTAGACAAGGTATCGCAGAACATTCCTGCCAATTTTTAGAATTTTCAATCAATTCAGTTGCAACCTGCAGGTAAACGAACTTAAAATGTTCACCCGTATACGGACTTCTATTTTATGAGAGGGGTGAATCCGGCGATGAGAGCGATCTCTTTTTGGTCGTATGAGAAGTTTGACTCAGTCAAAGCTTTAATTTTAGCTTGTATTCGCTACGCATTATAGCTGCGTGGAGCTCATTAAAACCACTCATAACAAACTTTCCCGTGGGAACATGTGATATAAAAAGAGGAAAAAAAGTTTCGTGTCTTTTTATTTAACATCTGTAGATTTTATCTGTGGTTAAAACCACAGAAACAATAAAACCCAGATAAGAAACAATCTGTCAGGCGATGAGGTCATAGCTCTAAAACAGTTGAAAAACAACTCTGCCATAAACCTCAAAAAGCGGACAAAGATACAGGGTGAAATTTCTTAGCTTCGTCGAGCGCGGAAAATGTCAAAGCGCAACTCGCGCAGATCACTGTAGCTAAGCCTAGAAACAATCTGTCAGGCGATGAGGTCATAGCTCTAAAAGAATTCAAAAACAACTCTACTATAAACCTCAAAAAAGCGGACAAAGATACAACTCTACTATAAACCTCAAAAAAGCGGACAAAGATACAACAACAGTCATGATGAATAAGACAGAAACAATAAAAGTGCCCAACTGCAACTCGACAGGAAACAAAAACCATAAGACGCAAAAAGCGTAGAACGTCTCGGACACATTCAGTTAAAAACAAATTTGAAAGATTGATAGCTAACGTGAGATATCGAAACTTAATAAGAACTGTAATACCTTTGTGGTGACGTAGCGTAAGACATGACAAGTTCATGATATTTCAATACCCTAGGGAAATTAACAATAGGTCCGGGGGTGCTCCTCAAAACTTTTAGTGGCGGTATGTGACGCCCTTCTTGAAATCCTAACCGGTATTAACCAACCATATCCTCAATGCCCTAATATAGCTTTTATAAAAAAAGAAATAAGTAACCCCCCCGGACAAAAGTTAACAAAGAACCTTTTGTTAACAACTTTTGTCCCTTTTTTGTACTGATTCCTAAATCTCGATTATGCGCATGCGCACTAACGGGATAAAAATGAGAGACGCTCGTATTCTATATGGCTCTCTGCTGAAAGGATGCACTTCAAAACGAGCTCCTGGATGTTTGCGTAAATTTTAAAGGATTTTTGTCAAAGCTTAAAGTACTGAAAGTAATGCATTGAGATGCAGAATCACCACAAAATAGAAAAGTGTCCGAGAGGGGAATTCCATATAAAAATGACGGAGATAAAAAGTATCAGAATCTCGTTTTATGGGCGTGGCTCAAATGGATGTTTACCCCTAAGAGGTACCAATTCTAAATCATGACAAATAGTTCCTGTCATATTTTTTCGGCTCAACTCCCTAAATAGTACAGCGATAATTTGAACGGTGATCATTTTAGATTTTAGCATCCCAAACAATAATAAATCTACAAATTTGGACCCGGCCCTTAAAAGGCACCCCCTTTTTTATATGGTAGTTGTCCTCCCTCTCGGGAGAGAATTATGCGTATCCTGTTCACAGAAATTCTCCTTCGAGCCTGTGTGTCTGTATTTTACTGAGAGACATTAGTTTCTGTTATTGGGTATTACAGGAGCTCCGTCCACCGTTGTTTTGATTTCACGATATTATTAATTTCACAAGATCTCAACCATAAAGTACTAACCTTGATCTTTTTGAAACACACTGGGAAATTCCATTATTTTATCCACACACACCCTATGGAAGGCAACCTCAGTCGGAATATTTTTTCAAAGAAGACGACAAAATTTAGGACCCCTCGGATGCAGTCTTCAAAGGTACCGCAACAACAAATCAAAGGTTCCTATGAGCCAACTCGTGAATATGGAACATTCTTTTCATACTTATAGTGGATGGCAGACCGGTAGTCATTTGTAGTCATTTGCGTGACATAAATATGCATTGTGTGAAACGCGAGAACTAGATGGCGTTAAAGGAGAAGTTCACTCCAGAAGGCACTCTTTTTTTCTTTCCACTAATAAAAAGTACATATAGAGATAGGATGCTGAGCAAAGTTTCAGCTTCTAAAGAGCTTCCAATCCCAATTAAATCCTTGTACAAAGTAGCCCAAAAATCATTTTGAACGCCGCCATTTTTTAACCATATTTGGCAGCCTGGCCTTGAAATGTGACGTCATTCCGTCCAACTTGAAGTGACTCGTTTTGTTTACTACACTGAAATCATGGATTAAGAGGGTTATCAAGCGTCCCGGCCGCATTTCTCGAAATTCACCAGAATTTTTCTGCCCGTTAAGGCCCAAAGTTTCTTTTCTCGAAAGAGTATGAGTTATCTTCCTGAGATTTTATACGGGCCCGAGTTTTTTTAACAATCGCAGCATCGTACATGATCTTTATCAGACAATAATTCTTCGCTCTATCGCAGACAAACAGAAGAAGAAGAAAACATTAGAGATGGGAAAGGAAAAGGTAAATTCAATAGAAATGTATCCGGCTTATAAGGGGCTTTGAAGAGATGTGAGATTTAACACCGGCACAAACTGGAAAGGACTGAAATAGTTTCTCAAGTCGAATAATTTTATATTTATTTTGCTTCGGCGTTTTTTTATACACAGATCGATTTGTTTAGGTCTTCGGTACAGAATGAGGTGAGAGATGTTTCAAATCAATTTCTTCTTTCACAAGCTTTTAAATGTTTTTTTTTTCTGAAATTAGCATGCATCACCAACGCTTTCCGACGTTTTTATTTTATTCCGATTCCTGTTATTGAATTAATAAGGATCGATAACGATTCTAAAGCAAATTTCGTCGATAAGGTGATAATGGAAGTCTTTTGATTCTCGTAATATATTTCGCAAAGCAAACGGGAATTAGTCTAATAAGCTAAATGTGAGCATGTATTACCAAATTTATCATTTGACAGAAATAGCTAAAAAAAAACTGCATAGCAGCGTGCGTGTCGCGTTTCAACGCAAAAATTTGCATAGAGGCATAGAATTGGACAAGGTCAAAATATTTTAACACAAACTGAAAATAATAACCACAAAGACTACTTCATTGAGACTGATGTGAAACGGATATTAGTGGAAGAAATATATTTCTATGTTCAGTTTGCTAGTGGAGTTTTCTTTCAAACTAAGTCACTGCTGAATGTTGTGATTTCTGTTATTTACGTTACAACAAAAACACTGGGAAGCGAAACAGGAAAACACTGAAATTCCAAACAGTTCGAATAAACTATGTACATTTGACAACCGGCTGGGAAGGAATTGTACTTATACAAAAAAAAATGATTACAAATTGTTGTTCAGTTTAATTCACAGTCAACTTACTCCCACAAATCCGACCGTATATAAAAAAAATTCCCGAACCCAAATAAAATTCATGACTCGAACGATACAATTTCAGTCTTTACCTACCTGCGCCGCTGTTCAGAAAACTTTCATATAATCGCTACAAACGTCATGAAACGTCGTTGAAAGCTAGATTAAGTTTGATTGAATTTATTTACCTTTTCCTTTCCCGTCTCAAAAGTTTTCCTTTGTTTTGTTAAGGAGTAAAGAATTATTTTCTTGAAAACCGGGTTGCCGGTTCGGTGCTGTGATGTGGTAAAAAAAAAATCCGGTCGATATAAAATAACTCATTCTGTTTCGAGAAAAGAGAAACTTTGGGCTGAAACATAAATTATTAAAGGGCAGAAAAATTCCGGTGAATTTCGTGAAATGCGGCCAGGACCCTTGATAACCCTCTTAATCCATGATTTCAGTATAATAAACAAAACGAGTCACTTCAAGTTGGACGGAATGACGTCACATTTCAAGGCCAGGCTGCTAAACATGGTGAAAAAATGGCGGCATTCAAAACGATTTTTGGGCTACTTTGGACAAGGATTTAATTGGGATTGGAAGCTCTTTAGAAGCTGAAACTTTGGTCAGCATCCTATCTTTATATGTACTTTTTATTAGTGGAAAGAAAAAAAGAGTGCCTTCTGGAGTGAACTTCTCCTTTAAGGTCATTCCCCTGTTTTGCACTGCGCATCTGTACTGCGCATAACATCAGCTAATTCGCAACATTTCCAAGATGGCGGCCATGCCAGCTGGAAATCGGCCGAGAGACAAAAAAGGTTGTTTCCGCAGCCGTAAAGAACTAAAACGGAGGGAAATATCGGCAGACAGGTGTAAAAGAAAAGGGAGGGATGTTGAGGTTGAGGTTGTTCTAAAGAGCAGTGAAGCTCATGCCTCAGCAAATTGCTCCGAGTTTATACGGGGAAGGCGTATTGTTGAACTCGATGTGTTGGCGAGGGAGCTTGATGGAGGATGTAAGAGCTGTGGAGTGCCACTTCAGTTAACGAATTGCTTCCAGGAAACTGTATCGGGGCTGGGAAGTTTCCTTTACATTACCTGCAATAACAGTGACTGTGGAGAAATAAATGTATGCCTTACAAACAAGACACATCATTCCAGCGGCATCCGTAGATCTAGAGGTAGACCGATTTTCGACGTAAACACCAAATTGGCAGCAGGTAGGTTCAAAACTTATGCTTGTGACTCAAGTATATCTTGATAATTTGTGCTTATTAGTTTATTCACATTCAAACTTACAATCAAAACTTCGGTCATTTAGGTATGTTACACGCAGGAATTGGGCCAAGTCATGTGAGCGCGTTGTTGACCTCAATCAACATACCATCTGTCGGTCAGAGCACTTTGAAAGCGAGAGAACGAGAAGTCGGTCCTGCCATTGAGGAAGTAGCGAAAGCATCATGTGAAGAGGGAATGGAGATGGAGAAGGAGTGTTGGAAGAGGGAGACAGAAGAATTGGTTTCGATTGGCGCTTCCTACGATATGGGTTGGCAAAAGCGTGGCAAAGGGCATAACAGTCTCACAGGTTAGTAAAGATAAAAAGTATGATTTTCAGACGCACATTCTCAGTACTCTACACTATGTAGCATAAAAAAAACACCTTATTTATTCACGAAGTAGTGAACCGGCTAAAGTTCTAGCGTTCGATGAACAGCTAATTTACCGTGATTAAAATTAAAATATACTAAGAAACAGAAACAAGATGCTAGGCATCACAATATTAAGAGCCTGTCGCTGTAAAAGCGGTCCGGTCGCTTCAGAGTCGCAAAATAGAATCGCTTGGTTGTTTGTGTGGAGAAAGTACATCATGCCAAAACATCAAAACCACAATTATTTTGTCTCTTACTTTTTATTTGTTTCTGTCAGGTCAAAACATAAATTCTCCCAATGATCAGTCACAAATGACTGAAATCTGATACGATTTTTAGTAATTTTTGAGCCAATGACGCACGGCAAAGAAGGTATTTATTGCTAAAAATTTTACATAGCAATCTAGATATTCTACTATATTATGTGTTGTACAAGTTTGAAAAAAATTGAAACTAAGTTGTCTTTGTACTATAACGCAATGTATCCCCTTTTGAGCATCTGAGCGTCGCAACCAAAAAAGTTGTCATTTTGCAAACCAATTTTCTCAGCTGGCAGATGAAATTAGACGATGGCGGTAGTACCACTGAAAAGCAGAGTTGTTGTTCTCTAAGAATATGAAATTAAATGTTGTCTATAACTTCTTGTCGTGCAATAAAAGAGTAGTCAATCTTCTCTATTTTGGGTAATTTTAGCCGAGCTGTATGTTGCCACAGGACAACCAGGAATTTATAACAATGTTTATAAACCTGTAACCGAGCCAAAAACCTTCTTATACACACGGCACTTATGTCAAAGAACATGATGCAAAACTCAAATAGTGCTAAAAATGATTTATTTGAGAATTTGGAGCCATAAACGATCACACTTTGAATTTTAGTACAGGTAAGTGACGTACGTTATTGCTCACCATGATAGTAATTAATCAGCTGAATTTGTACTTCATCTAAGGCCTTGCAATGTTATGAGTATGGCATTTTATTTCCTTCTTAAACTTTGCTTGTTGCTGTAACAACTATTTTTGTCAAAAGATTCTGAGATTTAGTCAATACTCATGAGTTGAGTTAATTGCTTGACGGTCAGTTTGCGTCACTGTTTACAACGTGCATGAAGTGTACGATAGAAAACAAATTATATTTTAACCGACGTTTAGAAAAGGAAAAGAAAACTTCGAAAAACTTTAATAACAGAAAACTCCAATGCGTTTAATTTCAGAAATAGCTGTGCGCTTGTATTTATCTCAGTTTGATTATCGTAATTCAATTTGTAATTTAGAATTCACTCGACCGTGAAATCTTGAATTAAACAAGGTTTGAACAGGGTAGGGAAAATAAAACATATTAAACACAGAATTGCCGGCAAGTCTCTACATTCTTCCCATATAATTAATTTGTGTTACAATGTTGGGGACTTGTTTTTTAAGACTAAACGTCTCTGGTTTATGTGTAGAATGGCGTGGAAATGGCGAACTGGTGCGCTTAATCGAATGACAACATGACATAACTAACCATTTACGAGCGCTTCAGTTTCGCGGGAAAACATAAATTTATTTTATTTGATATTGGCTAGAGCTAGTTTGTTTACGATAGAAATGGAGCGAATTCAAGAAATGTGGATATGCCCAAAACATCGGCATGACATGGGGAAGAATTGGAAGATGTCAAAAACGGTTTGCCAGTATCCTATGCACAAAGATGGTAGTCGTCCAAAAAAAGCAGCAAAAGGACGAAGTAGAGTTTCACCTCAAATGTCGCAGGAAATTCAGATGATATGCCGCGTGCTTGTGCCAGTTGGATCTCGTAAGTATTCGAAACAGATATAATCTTTCCTTAAAGGCTACACATATCTTGTAAGAAAACTAAAATATTGTTACAGTATTATGATCACGAACTAAAATAGATTTCTACCATCGTCTACTTTTTCAGCCATATATGAAGGCTGCAAGGGAAAACACAAACAATCCGTACAATCCGAGGCATCGTGGCTTGGAAATGATCCTAATCAACAAGAGCCAGAAAAGACGAATTTACGGTAAGTTGGTGAATCAGCTTTCTTAACCGAAACTAAACCATGAAAACTTTTTCTTTTCCAACACAGGTGAAAGAATGTCAAGCTACATAGTATTTACAGTTTGCGTGATCGATGTTAATCAAATACGTGCGACGTTTTCGCGAGCCATGGACAAAAATAAGCATTATTTTACATTTGATAATTTTAATCAGGTTACCATGTTAAAATTATGTGGCACTGAATCCGTTAACGTTAGAAACATGTTAGCTATCACAGGATTCAGTGCCACATAATTAATTTTTTAACATGGCAACCTGATTAAAATTATCAAATGTAAAATAATGCTTATTTTTGTCCATGGCTCGCGAAAAACGTCGCACGTATTTGATTAACATCGATCACGCAAACTGTAAATACCGTGTTGCTTGACATTCTTTCACCTGTGTTGGAAAAGAAAAAGTTTTCATGGTTTAGTTTCGGTTAAGAAAGCTGATTCACCAACTTACCGTAAATTCGTCTTTTCTGGCTCTTGTTGATTAGGATCATTTCCAAGCCACGATGCCTCGGATTGTACGGATTGTTTGTGTTTTCCCTTGCAGCCTTCACATATGGCTGAAAAAGTAGACGATGGTAGAAATCTATTTTAGTTCGTGATCATAATACTGTAACAATATTTTAGTTTCCTTACAAGATATGTGTAGCCTTTAAGGAAAGATTATATCATTTTCGAATACTTACGAGATCCAACTGGCACAAGCACGCGGCATATCATCTGAATTTCCTGCGACATTTGAGGTGAAACTCTACTTCGTCCTTTTGCTGCTTTTTTTTTTTGGACGACTACCATCTTTGTGCATAGGATACTAGCAAACCGTTTTTGACATCTCCCAATTCTTCCCCATGTCATGCCGATGTTTTGGGCATATCCACATTTCTTGAATTCGCTCCATTTCTATCGTAAACAAACCAGCTCTAGCTAGTATCAACTAAAATTTATTTATGTTTTCCCGCGAAACTGAAGCGCTCGTAAATGGTTAGTTATGTCATGTTGTCATTCGATTAAGCGCACCAGTTCGCCATTTCCACGCCATTCTACACATAAACCAGAGACGTTTAGTCTTAAAAAACAAGTCCCCAACATTGTAACACAAATTAATTATATGGGAAGAATGTAGAGACTTGCCGGCAATTCTGTGTTTAATATGTTTTATTTTCCCTACCCTGTTCAAACCTTGTTTAATTCAAGATTTCACGGTCGAGTGAATTCTAAAGTACAAATTGAATTACGATAATCAAACTGAGATAAATACAAGCGCACAGCTATTTCTGAAATTAAACGCATTGGAGTTTTCTGTTATTAAAGTTTTTCGAAGTTTTCTTTTCCTTTTCTAAACGTCGGTTAAAATATAATTTGTTTTCTTTCGTACACTTCATGCACGTTGTAAACAGTGACGCAAACTGACCGTCAAGCAATTAACTCAACTCATGAGTATTGATTAAATCTCAGAATCTTTTGACAAAAATAGTCGTTACAGCAACAAGCAAAGTTTAAGAAGGAAATAAAATGCCATACTCATAACATTGCAAGGCCTTAGATGAAGTACAAATTCAGCTGATTAATTACTATCATGGTGAGCAATAACGTACGTCACTTACCTGTACTAAAATTCAAAGTGTGATCGTTTATGGCTCCAAATTCTCAAATAAATCATTTTTAGCACTATTTGAGTTTTGCATCATGTTCTTTGACATAAGTGCCGTGTGTATAAGAAGGTTTTTGGCTCGGTTACAGGTTTATAAACATTGTTATAAATTCCTGGTTGTCCTGTGGCAACATACAGCTCGGCTAAAATTACCCAAAATAGAGAAGATTGACTACTCTTTTATTGCACGACAAGAAGTTATAGACAACATTTAATTTCATATTCTTAGAGAACAAGAACTCTGCTTTTCAGTAGTACTACCGCCATCGTCTAATTTCATCTGCCAGCTGAGAAAATTGGTTTGCAAAATGACAACTTTTTTGGTTGCGACGCTCAGATGCTCAAAAGGGGATACATCGCGTTATAGTACAAAGACAATTTAGTTTCAAATTTTTTCAAACTTGTACAACACACAATATAGTAGAATATCTAGATTGCTATGTAAAATTTTTAGTAATAAATACCTTCTTTGCCGTGCGTCATTGGCTCAAAAATTACTAAAAATCGTATCAGATTTCAGTCATTTGTGACTGATCATTGGGAGAATTTATGTTTTGATCTGACAGAAACAAATAAAAAGTAAGAGACAAAATAATTGTGGTTTTGATGCTTTGGCATGATGTTCTTTCTCCACACAAACAACCAAGCGATTCTATTTTGCGACTCTGAAGCGACCGGACCGCGACAGGCTCTTAAAATATTAAAATGTAAATGCGAAAAAAATATTGTACAAGTTAAAATTATGTCATTCTTCAAAGATTCTATTTCTAATTGCATTGTAACAACAGTTGTGTTTTCTAGTATTCAGTAATAAGTAATTATTAAAAAAATTATACTTGTACAGGTGTTGGGTCCATGATTGGCCTTCGATCAGGAAAAGTTATAGCATACAGTACACGGAACAAACGCTGTGCTGTTTGCCAAGCTGCTGAACGAAGTGGCCATGAAGTAAGATCGCACGACTGTCGCCTCAACTGGTCTGGGTCGTCAAAGGCAATGGAGCCAGATGTTTCTGCCGAGTTGGTCAACAACACAGGAAAGCATGGAGCTCAGATATCCGTTCTGGTTGGGGACGATGACTCTGCAACCATCAAGAAAGTCAGAGAGAGTGTTCAACACGATGTAGACAAGTGGTCGGATATTGTCCACGCCAAAAGATCGTTGGCAACCAGCCTTTATGCACTGCAGTCAAGACACAAACGGGTCTTGAGTGGCAAAGTAATTGAATACTTGCTGAAGTGTTTTGGCTATGCACTGAAGCAAAACAAGGACAATGTTGAGGGGTTGAAAACCAGTTTAAAAGCAATTGTTCCACATGCATTTGGCAATCACAAAAACTGCAGTAGTTCCTGGTGTGGCTATGTAAAGGATCCCACAGCTTATACCCATAGGTATAATTTATCTGAATCATTGTATATATGTAACTGCATGTAACTTCGGATATGTATTTTTATCTGATGAATAATGAATCATTATTATTATTATTATTATTATTATTATTATTATTAATGTAGGTCACTCTCGCATGGAAAAGATCTCCAGGGGCAAGAGCTGGAAAACGATCTGAGTGAAGTGGTGGAAGTGTTTGTCCGGAGTGCTAATAAGCTTGCGCCTCTGGGCAGCAGTCAGCCAAATGAGGCTCTCAACAATACCATCGGCAGTAAGGCCCCAAAAATCCGGCATTATGGCTCCAGTGAGAGCAACGACTTCAGAGTGGCATGTGCCGTGAGCCAAAAGAATCATGGTCACTCATATGTGGCAGAGGTGAGAGCTTTAGTACATATTTTTGTCAAGGACTTCAATAAATTTTGAGGAGTGTGATTGTCGAGGAGGTAAAATTGAGTAATGATTTTTTAGCAAGGGTGTCTGAGAATTTCCATAAACAAAAAGGACTGACTGCCGGGAAGTAAGAAAGAGATCAGATAAAACTGTTTTCAGTGAACCGGTATTTATTATATTAGTGGCAATCAAAAGGGCGGTACAGCTGACCCTTGACTCCTCCCCTTAATCTACCTAAACAGTATGTGAATTTGAATACTGAGTGCCAGAGAGGATGAGAGTAAGGTCATACCTAGTTTTAATTCAGCCTATCCTTTCTCCTCCATTTCTGATAACTGGTCCCTTCAGGTCTTGTTTAAAAAGTGTTGTACAGTAGAAAGACATTCACTGGATGCACATACATACACACTTACATACATGTATGATCTCTTTTCTACATATATTATAAGGCACTGCAGAAAATACAGCTATCACCAGGAAGTAACAGTCAAAAATATGCAGATAGAGTAGATAGGAAAGTATCAAGACTTAGCAGCCTTTCAAAGAGCAGAGAGTGTAAGAAGCAGAGGAAAGACAGGAAGGAACGGAGAACCTCAAAAACAAAACAACTGGAAAACAGAGAGGGCAAACAGTATGAAAGTGGTTCGGGGTTTAGAAATGAAAGCCCAGATGCCCATGGTGACATCCCCCCTCCTATGACACTATCAGAGACAAGAAAAATTCCTTCAGCAGATGAATTGAAAAGAATAGTAATTGACCTGGAAACTTCCTCAAGAGGTAAATTAAACTTCTGTCAGATATACAAGACTGCTGGCTAGCCTTGAGACCATATATTTTTGAACAAGTATTTTTATCCGAAAGCTGGGAAGTACTTTAGCTGCAAATACTACAGTGATTTGAAAAAATGCAGCTAACATTTTTTTGTAAGTTTTTTATTTTTATTATATGTCAAATGTTGTTATCATGATTCTTGTTACTTTTTGGTTCTTAATTTATTCTTCTTTATTGCAACCAAACCCAGCTATTTACAAAATAATGTAACCCTTAGCTATAAGTCCCTATATTGACAAAATATATTTTATGTTTATAAGCTCAAGAATTTCATAAACAAAATACTTTAAAAAATAATCCCATCACATGATGTATATGATGTGTTGTTGTTCCTAGGAAATGATGCAGAGATATGCCAAATTGCGGTGACAGATGGGAAGGAAGACCTCAATGTCTATGTCATTCCCAAACATGGTATATCTGCAGGGGTCTCAGCAGTAAACAAACTCTCCGTGAAGAATGGAACCCTCTTTTATAATTGCCGACCAGTTTCCGCTGTAAGTCTCACTGAAGCGGTGTCAAAGCTTCTTGATTGGTTGAAGACGAGAAAGCCATGTGTACTGTTAGCTCACAATGGTAAAGCGTTTGATGCTAAGCATCTAATGAAAGCCTGGATAACATGTGGCAGCTTTGAAGAGTATTGCAAAGTGGTTATGGGGTTTTCTGATACCCTTCTGGTGTTTAGAGAACTCTACCCTGACCGTCAGTCATGCAGTCAGGAGTCTCTGGTAACTGACCTTCTTGGCACTACCTATAGTGCTCATAATGCATTGGCTGATGTGCACATGCTGCAAAAACTGGCTTCAGAATTTGTTAGCGACAATTGCCTCTTCCTGAAACACAGTTTTACCCTTTCGTGGTTACAAGAATATTATGACTTCTTGGATAAGAAGAGAGAAAATGTCAGGTCACTGCAGCCTGTTATTCAGTCAAAAGCAATCACCAAAGGAATGGCTGAGAAAGTGGCATCTTCAGGACTCACACTTGCACACTTGCAACTGGCCTTTCAGAGGAGTGGGGCTGATGGTCTCTCAAATCTGCTAACAGAGAGGTTTCGAGACAAGCCAAGAGTCACCAGTAACAAGCGAATTATTGCAAATATTTGTAGCTTTTTTCAAAATTAGTGTGACAGTATAGTATTAGTTTCTCTTTATCTGAACTGGTTGACCTAATCTGCACGTACAATAAATTAATGTTATACAATAATTATTATTTTAATGAAGTGAAGCTTGTGAACAAAACCCTGAAAGGATTTAGTTATCCTGTAGATTTCAGAATGCTGAGTGATTATTATTAATTGTTGTTCAGAGCCCTGGCCTGGCAGGCTAATTTAAACCTCTAACATTCTAAGTATAATTAATTATTGTATGTGAGAGCCCTGAGTCCGAGTGCAACTGGGGCTTGCAAGTTTTGGAAATTCATAATCTATATTGTACAGAGCCTTCTGTGAGTGTTCATTAGGCCTGCAAGTTTTGGAAAATTTATAATATTTATTGAACAGAGCCTTCTGTGACTGTGATCAGGCCCGCAAGTTTTGGAAATTCTTAATATTTGAACTCTCTAGAGCCTTCCTGAGTATTCATGGGTCTGCAAGTTTTGGAAATTCATAATATTTGAGAATTTAACAAATTGAATTGCCTGCTGCCAGGTACTTGATTATTTAGTAATTTTATTATTTTTATCATTTTCACTGAGAACACAAATTCTTCCATTCACAGTAAATGTTTTGTAGAGGGGGCTTGGGAACTAAAACATTACTTTATTATCAAAAACAATTCAATTGTCAGCCAAACAGATGGGCACCTTTGGCTGGTGTTGACGTGATGAGAGTGAGTGGAAGAAGTTTGAGAAATAGCCAACAGTGTGTAAAAGTAGATCAAGAATTTCAGCCATGTTGGTATCCATGGCAACCAACTTCTTTATTTGAAGATGACTGCAGAATTTCTTGCAGAGTACTTTCCTAAATGATTTTTTGACATTTTTTTGTTGTAAACTGATCAATGTTTCAAAAATAATTCTTGAACCCAAAATTATATGCATTTCTTGAGAGGGGCCTGGTTACCAAATTATCATTTTACTCGGAAACAAGCATGGGGACCCCACAATTTTTTTATGTCAATTAATCTTATTGCCATCCAGCTCTATGTAGAGAAAAAATGAGCAAATTTTGAGTGTTGTAAATATGTGAAAAATGAGTAAAATATTGGCAAGATATACATTGTTTCTTTGGGTATGGTAACCATGGCAACAACTTTAACAAAGAAAAAACATAACTATTACACATTTTTGCTGAAACATACAGAGAAAAAGATTCTCAATATCCAGGAGTGCTCATTATATTGCCTTTTTTATATTCCTCGCATCTCTGAATTTTATTTTGGTTTTGCAAATGAGGAAAGTACAATTTCTATATTAAGCTATCATTAACAAAAAATACCCCTAGAGGGGGATATTTGCACCCATCATATCTCAGAAGTTAGCATGGGCACCCCCGCTTTTTTTTCCATTTGTTCAGTTTACATATATTGAATCACACGTAGGAGAAGTTTGACACAAATCTGAGTGCAGGTTCCATTTCAGTGGAATGACCTTAAATTTGTTGCGACCTTTGATTCAGGCGTAGGGAACCCACATACATTAAAATAAATAGCGATGAGACGGATAACCAGATAAAAGCATGGTGTAATATTGTAACGGTTAAAGCTACGCGAGCAAATATCGTTTCGTATCGCAAAATGCATCTCACAATGATGACCATTCCACTAGATTAAAGAATACAAAAGCCAAGTAAACATCTACCATTTTAATTCTATTTGCAGTTTACAAATAAGCGTAATCAGTTTACAAATAAACGTGTGGGTTCCCTATGATTGGTCTAACTGCTTTTTGTTGCTTCACAGAGCAGTCAAAGAATTGATGAGAAAAATATAAAACATTAAGTCACCCAGTTTCCAATGCGTATTTGATATGTTTTTTTTAATTCATCGTTTTCGAAACAAATTTGGTTTATGCACCCGAGCCCGAGAGCTTGCTCCAGGCCACATATTGAATCAAAGGCTTTTATGGGCCAACTCGTGAATACGAAACGCTCTAAATAAAACATTTTCCCAAAAATTCATGGTATATAGAGGTATAAACTTGAGGAACAGATCCATATGTTAAACTTAACTTTTAGCGTCTTCACTGCTGGAGATAACTTTAATGACAAAAATTGCCACAGATTTTGAATCCTATCTTTTGGGTCGCAAGATTTTCGATAAAGGTTGCCAACTTCATCAAATTTCTGTTAAAAATAAAAGAATAATAGAATCTTATTATAATTTAGCGAAACAAATAAATACAAAGACGTAGAAAGTAAAAGACTCCTCTGGGAAATGATTAAAATGGAAATTCGCTCTATAACTATTAGCTATGCCAAGAAAAAAAGAGCTCAGCTTAAGAACAAAGAAATAGAACTTCAGAATCAAATCCAAGAATTGGACTACAAACTATGCAATGATCAATGCCTCGATCAAAATATACTGAATGCATATGAACTAGCTAAAGAAGAGTTGAAAAATTTATATGAATTAAAAGGTAAAGAAGCAATGTTCAGATCAAAGGCACGTTGGATTGAACAAGGGGAAAAACCCACAAAGTATTTTTTTAATTTGGAAAAGAAAAACTATGAAAAGAAGATCGTTAGAGAACTTAAGGTCGAAAATGGCGAGACAGTAACCAACCTAAAGCATATAAACGCCACAATCGAGACTCATTTTTCAGAATTTCTAAGCTCCAAGAAAGTGGAAGAAAAGGATGACTGGAACGCTAACTTTGATTTATTTGTGGAAGGCCTAAAAATTCCACAGCTCACTAAAGAGGAACAAGAAGATATGGACGGCGATTTGACAACTGAAGAAATTAAAAGCGCACTAGAACAATTTCAGAAGAATAAAACGCCTGGCGATGATGGTTTCTCAGTTGAATTTTATGAATCTTTTTTAAATTTAATTGAGAAGAATCTCCTGGACTGTTACAATGAGGCCTTTAATGAGAACAAGCTCTCTATATCTCAAAGAAGAGGGATCATTTCTCTCATACCAAAAAGCGAGGAAAACTTGAATGAAATAACGAATTGGCGTCCGATAAGCCTCCTAAATGTCGATTATAAAATTCTCGCTAGGATGATTGCAATTCGTATAGAACCCTCCCTTCCATCATTGATCCATACGGACCAGACGGGCTTTATAAAAGGACGGTACATCGGACAGAATGTAAGGCTTTTAAGTGATTTAATGAACTTTACTGATGAGAACCAGATTCCTGGGATCCTTCTATTTGTAGATTTCGAAAACGCTTTTGATACGTTAGAATGGACTTTCATACAAAAGGTCTTAGAAGTGTATAACTTTGGTCCAAAGATTAGAAAATGGATCTCGATTCTGTACAGTGATATTGAAAGCGGAGTGATGAATGCCGGCTACATGACAAATTACTTTAAAGTATCGAGGGGTGTACGGCAGGGATGTCCCCTCAGCCCCTTCCTTTTCATACTTTCAGTAGAAATCTTAGCGTTGAAAATTCGATATGAGTCCTCTTGTGAGGGCATAACTCTACCAAATTCCCAAGAAGCGAAACTAACGCAGTTCGCAGACGACACCACTTTCATTGCAAAAGATGTTGCATCTCTTAGAACTTTTCTGAACACGACAGCTAGTTTCGGTAAATTGTCCGGTTTGAAATTGAATAAAACGAAGACAAAGGCAATGTGGATCGGCTCCCAAAAAAGAAGCAGAGATAAAATTTTAGACTTTAAATGTACAAAAGAGCCAATCAAAACACTTGGCACTTTTTTATCATATGATGAAGATAAAAACAACGAGGAAAACTTTTTCAGGAAAATCCGCACAATGAAAACAAAATTGAACATTTGGCAAACGCGAGACCTTTCCCTTTACGGCCGAACACTACTAGCGAAGACGCTGGGTGCGTCACAATTGATATACACTTCATCAATGTTAGCCATCCCCGAAAGTGCAATTCAATGGTCACAAGCGGAACTGTTTGCTTTCTTGTGGAGAAATAAAAAAGATAAAATAAAGAGACAGGTAACTTCCAAGCATTAGCAGACGGAGGTTTGAATTTTATCAACTTTAGAACAATGGTTAAATCATTACGATTAAGCTGGATTGGAAGGCTTCTTGACGGCACTGATGCTGACTGGAAGGCTATTCCCAATTATTTTTTCAATAAGTATGGTGGACTAGCGTTCTTATTAAAATGTAATTATGATGTTAAAAGTATTGATGCGAAACTCCCCCTATTTTACCGAGAATTGTTAGAATTCTTTCAGCAAATTCTCAGCAAATATGATGAAGGAAATAAAAGTAAATTCATATTATGGAACAATAAGGAAATAACAATAGAAGAAAAGCCTCTTTTCTGGAAAACCTGGTTTGAACGGGGAATTTACTATGTGCAAGATCTCCTAAATGAAGGAGTTAAAAAATGGAAAGAAAAATTCCCTGTCATTTTTAATGAATGGAAAAGTTGCTTTAAGAAGATCTATCAGATTACTCATGAGAATAAACTTAGGCAATTTCTTTTCAAGCTCATACATAACATACTTATAACAAAAAGAGAACTCAAGAAGTTTAATATTACTGCAGACGATCTTTGTACCTTATGTTCCAATCCAGACTCTATATTTCATGCATTTATTCAATGTGATGCAGCAATCTCACTATACTCTAGTGTGTTGTTATGGTTCAATGACATTCATTGTCTAAAGCTGAATCTTACTGAAGAACAGATTTTATTTAATTCGGCCAACGAATTGACCGAGCTGACCTCCCTTCAAAGACGCAGACTGGACCTTCTTTTGTTACTTGCAAAGTATTACATATATACGTGCAAAACTATTTCTAAATACCCCGATATAAATGAATTTAGAACCAAACTTAAGATGCAATGTAAAATAGAAAATTGCCCTCTGACTTGAAGCGAAACCCAATCCCCGTTAGTATATGTTAGTACTGTTATACGTAATGTACATCTGTGAATAGTATAGTGTAAGTCTAAATATCGCATTGTAAGTAGCGTTGCATATCGCAAGTACTATAATTAGTGTAAGTATCGTATTATAATTACAACTAGAAATAGTGTTCACTATAGCTGCCCCCGCTTTTGATAACCTGTTTATGGGATGTGTATTGAATATAAATACTGTGCATACGACTGTTGAAAAATTAACGTTTCAAGTATTTTATTGAGGTTAACATCCATGTAAGTAGTCGACATATTTATCTGTAAATTTGACAATGAAATCTATTACAATCATATAGTATTGTATTTATATTCTGTGTAACAGCAACATATTGTATGTTATTAAATTCGTGTAATTTTTGAAAGAAAAAGAAGAAACAAAAAACAGGTCACCAGAAACCATTACAACAATAACCAAACTTGCAACAATGTATTTGTAGACAATATAATGATCTGACAATATCGATGCAACTCTGAGTTTTCAGTGTTACAAACGTTTGAGTTGAGATTTATCATTCTGTTCTGAGATATTTGCGATCTGTTGGATCGAGTCTGTCGACCCCGTTGCTGATTTGTGTCTGACAAACCAAATTTATTCAGTACTGTTGAATGCTTTTGAATTCAAAGAAATCACTGAAGTGCAAAATACTCACCTTAAAATGCTTCTCGAAGATGGCGAAACGCGAACTCGTAAATGCAAGACTTCGAATGCTGCAAGATGCGGGTGTGCGGAAAACTCAGACCCGGCGGAAAACTCAGACCCAGCGGAAAACTCGGACCCCACGAAATTACAAAAGAAATAAACTTCCGACTCGTGATCAATTCTTTTCACCTCGCGTAAAATGTTTTATTGTCACGCAATCACCCCACCAGTGCAGATTTACTTCGATTCAATATGCTGCCAGAACAATTGAACTGTAATTTAGTCGTCGACAGAATGCACTTCCTGTTAATTGGCAACTGAAATAACAAGATAACAGCGAGATATTTATCTTGCCCGGTTCATCGTCTTCGATCAAACAGGGAAAAACTATAAACATGGTTTAAAATAGCAGCCGGCACTTCGGTTACTTTTCACTGAAAAAAATAAAAAAAAGAGTCGCGAAAATTTTAGTCAAATTTAGTCACTTGTATTCATTCATAGTTATCCATAGTGCTAGACAGAACGGATTTCCCGTGTTTGCGAGTGTAGAAGCGCTCAGATTTGTCTAGACGAGGTTGCGTATTTTACGCTTGAGCAAACACCTGAAGAAAGCGCCATTCAGGAATCGCAACAAAACACGTTAATTTAGATGAATTCCGAGGCTGATATTATTTTAGCACTTCAAAGCATGCGATGTGTCCAACAAAGGTTTCTAGGAAGAAAACTTCTTGTAATCTCGTGGGGTCCGAGTTTTCCGCTGGGTCTGAGTTTTCCGCACACCCGCAATATGCTGCTAGAAGATGGCGAAGCTCAAAGGTGACGAAACGCGACCTGGCGGTTGCAAGTACCCGACACCACCGTGCGCGCTTGCTAAAATATTACCCGAGACCACCGTGCGCGCCTAGTTTCGTCAAATCGAGAATGCTCCGCCCACTACAAACACATTTCTTACTTTTTCAACGAATATTCTTTGTCCTTGTATGTATACACCCGGGGAATGCTAGGGTGCCTCCTCGGGTTTTGGCCTCTGGGCCAAAACCCTGCGGGGGCAATTATGTTAGGTGTTGTATTGTAAGTAGTGTAATTTAGTCTAAGTAACGTAATGTAAGTAATGCAATGTAAGTAGCGTTTCATATTGTAACTGTAATGTAAGTATTACAACTTGTATGCGACTTGTAATAAATAAATAATTAAAAAAAATAAATAAATAAAAATAATAATAATTTAGCGAAACGCGATGTTATCCGAACTTCGTACATGTGGATAAACGTCCATAAACCAAGTTTTGAGTGATCAATGAAGTGTTATGCATTCATAATTACCGTAATTACGATTATTATTCAGTACCAGTACCGGTAGTATTTTGTCCGAAGCTCGCGATTACTGTATGTGAATTAGTGCCAGGATTGGTACGGTAAAAATGCACCCGTAATACAATCTGCCGTTTATTGTTTTGGTTGTGAAGGAAAAGGGAGGGGCGGCTTAAAAGAGAGGGCGGGGAGGTCTTAATAAATTTCTTGCTCCAAAAAGAGGGTGAGCTTATTAGCTTATTAGAGAGGGGGGCTTATCTGAGAGGAGGGGCTAATAGCGGATTTACGGTAAGTGAGTATCACCTTCCAAACTATGTGACCGTATTATAAAATTTAGAGGAAAGGTATGTGAATAACGAAAGGTTTATATTATCGTAAAAAACTGTGATCAATATTTACATATTAAGTTCAAAATAACATTATCTTACCTTAATAATTGTTGCAATTGTGCATTGTCGTCCTTGCAGCCGAGAACGAGGATTGGATTCAAACACGAAAAATGTGCCAAACATGCGGAGTGTTTTGCCCCCTCTCAACTCTCCCTCGGCTGAACGAACTGTAACGCAATCTCTGTTAAAATCCTGCGAAAATGTTATCACGAGTACTGTCGTGGATTTCTGCAATATCCAGAAAGACTTCTTCAAGGTGCGAATAACATACAATCATAGATATTGTTATCTGTGTTAAAAATTTCTGAAATTTCCGATTTGATTTGATTTGATTTTAAGTTTAAAAGAGTCAGGCTTTACCTTGACCTGTTCGGCTTAAAAAAAACTCTCAAAGCCCTCTGAGCGGGCGGTTACCCTGTAATTCACCTCTAGCTCCAGTTACGGACACTTTTTCCGATTCACGAGGGTGTCCGCTTACGGGAGTTTGATCTGTAATAACAAATTCATTTAAACTCGAATTTAAGATAGCAAAACTGCTCAGTAACATCTTCGAGAAAGTATAAAAGGCAAAATATAAACACGGACACATATAATCACGCTCTTGTGAGTTTATGGAGTTTACTCGTAGCACGAGTCTTATAAAAGCCCAGGCTGACAAACAAACTACTTAGTGGAAAAATGAAAGGATTTGTATCGAACTCTACCTTTGATTTTATAGTAAGCGAACGACAAATGACAATAAATTTAAAAAAAACAGTTGTTAAAGTTCACATAAAATGTTGTCAAAGAGGCTCCAGGACAGTCAAAAAACAACAAACGGACCACAAGCAGTTCTCAGTAAGATTGCCTTTCTTCATGAAAACAACTGTACAAAAAAATACACTGGATTTTGTAGTCTTTTGGTACAACCTGTCACGTGCTAGGAGTAAACCCCTCCCATTGCTGGTTGGAGGGAACCCCCACATACTGGGGGATGCTTGTCATCTCACTTAGGGTGGTAAGAGTGGCATGAAAATATTTATTACAATGCTTTTAAAATCTATTTGTCTAATGACAATATTTCTGATGACAAATTCTTTATGTCATTAAAGTTTGTCTTTTAGCATTGTATCTTTTAGGGGTCAACTAAAGCTTGAGCCGCGCACAGATCCAGGTCTACTTTCAACGTTTAATTCAAAACTTCCGACGAACATCCCCATACCTTTCATTTGGGAGTCCCCCGCCCGGGTGCAAAGCTAATGTCATCGCCATATTTACGCATGCAACAGTCAGTTTTGAACATTTGAGAGCTGAAAAGGTATCCTTTCTGTCTGACCTTTCTGCAGGTTTCCTTTTCATGTACACATGAATACCGGCAAAGAGAAACTGGAACATCTGACCAGATTTGATTTAGAAAGCAAGAAAACATGGCAGCAGAATTGGACCACAGACAACCCAGGATTTCACAGAGATGTGGTTACCCCTATGTTGATAAAACAACACCACAATTTCACTGGAGGACGGAAACATCTCAGAATCCTTGTCCCTTTGTGCGGAAAAATGCTGGATATGATTTGGTTGGCCGATCAGGGACACTCTGTCGTGGGAGTAGAATTGATTCGTAAAGGAATTGAAGTATTTCTGCACGACAACAAGTTAACACACAGTGAAGAACCCATTACATCAACATCAGAGATGCAAGGCACCATTTTTAAAGCAAATGAAAGAGACATTTCATTTTATGAATGTAGTATCTTTGATTTCTCAGCTGAAATCGCCGCAGGCCAGTTTGACCTCATCTGGGATCGTGGCTCCATGACTGCTATTAATATGATGAAGGACGGACGGCTGAAGCAGTATAGTGAAATAATGCTTGCTTGTCTCAAACCTGATGGGAGATATTTCCTTGAGTTTTTTCGGCCCCAATCCTTTGAAGGTATGCCGCCAGCTGCAAAGTTCATTTCTGAGATGAAATTGACTGAGCTATTTGGTGACAGGTGCACGATTCAATTCCTTGGTAAAGAAAAACTGCCTTCGGTTTCAATGAACTCAGGAGCTGATAAAGCTGATTTGTTGGAAGCTGCACATGCTGAAGTTGCTCGTATGATGATGTATTATTACTTCATGGACTTTAAACAAACAAACTGACAGAAGCTGAGAAATACTAGTTTTACAACCAGTTTTAAACAATCAAAACATACATTATCTGATGTATCAAGGATCCTTAAGAGCAGTTCTCTGTAAGAATCGAGAAAAGTGGGAAATGAAAATTTTTGACCCCCCTTCATATTTTGCATGCAGATAGGTCTTCAGGGGGGATGTGCAAAAATGACCTTCTCTGTCGTTACTTCTTTGTTGCCATGGTAACATTGGATGTTTGTTGGTGCCACCAACCCAATTTTGACCTCAGAAACTTCCTTAAAAGGTGCAAAATGTAAGACATCGTTTCTCCAGCCCATTAATACTGTACAAATCAAGACTTTCACCAGATGTAAAACCTTTATTCTAGTTTACATTTATGCATGTGGCATTTTGTTACATCAACTGTACATGAACTTAACGGTCAAACAACTTGATGGTGTTTCAGCCATTTTAGTTGACGGGTAAAACTGGCAATACCTTTTCTTTAATTTTTCCAAAAGTACGCCGATTCTAGAACTCAAACTACGTGGCTAGTTTAAATAGATACTCTAGTTACTAAATCTATAAAAATCTCTGCGGGGCGGGTTAATTTTGGACTTTGGTTCACTGAGGAAAAACCTTCAAAAATCATTTGTTGTAAACTTTGGTGAAATTAACATTACGTTCATTCGACAGAAATCCTTTAAGAAAACTCAATCGGCCTTCAGGCTTAAAGAATAGCATGCACTCTATCAATGTCTAGTCAAATCTGCTGTTAATAGCCGTTATTTTTTGAACAATCTAAATCCAAATTAAGCTTACTTTACTGTTTTCTGCAGTTCTCAACTTGCGAAGAACGAGTCGGTTCTTTCTGCACAGCATACATTTTCTGCACAAAATTCGGATATCTAAACCATCTCTTGTGGCTGAGCATGCTGTTCTCTTTAGTGGAGGTTTATAAACCCATCACAGTGCAAATAACAACAGCTTTTGTAGTACCCGGAAGGTCACCGAAGCAAGCCATCGTCGGAAGCTTTGTCTGCTTTGTTCGTCCACGAACATTTCTAATCTGGATTTACGGTATATTTCTCCGTCTTTCTTTCGCCTTTCTTTCGTAGTTCAGGCCACCAGCTCAGGCAAAAATATCTCTGGTCGGCGGTATAACTAGAATATGATTAGACTTCATAAAATGCAACATGGCGTCCGCATCATATTGAGGTGCCAAAAAGTAATGGAATTGGAAATATTATGCTAGAACTCTTCTTTAGTTAGATTTTCTTTCTATTTACATGTAGATTACATTTCCCATACTTTTCTTTGCTGTTAAAACGAAAACGTGAACAAAAGGTACGGTGAACGACTGGATGCTTTCTTCTGATATTATGACCCTTGTTCTCTTCTGGTGTTACTGACTTTCGTACAATATTTTCGTTTTTGGTAAATGCCTGTTCTGTGACTCGGTGAGCTGCTTCTTCTATTTATTTTTTTTTATTTTTTTTTTGCTGCAAAGCAAGGAAAGTACGAGCAGATTTGCCGTTTCCTTTGGAATACCTCAACTGTAAACAACTGAATTTTTGCGCCTTTAACTTTTCTTGGCATTTTCTTCGTTACCGCTTCACTCGCTCGTCCTCTTTTAGTTGATTTCTCTCTTTGCAAAAACTTGCTTTCAAGAAAGAACTTTTGATTTTCGCTGAATCTACTTTCATCTGGTTTTGACTGTAATGGCCACTTGACAATCAAAACAAATTAGGGCAAGCGCGCTCGCCGCTCAAAGCTGCAGCTGTTGCGTTCCGTTTGTCTTTCTCAGTTGCATATTCTTGCCACGACTAACTTTGCGTCACTAACGTAAGTGCCGTAGTTACAGTGTAACCCCCCCCCCCCCCCCCCCCCCCCCTCCATGAGCGTTTGAGGGGGCTTAATTAATACTAATAGATTAAGAGGGGGAGAGATTGGGGGGGATATTGTAGCGAAACGCAAGCAGTTCACCACTCTTTTTTTATATTCATAAAATTACGATAGGTTCCCACAACTTAACTTGTATGATGCGGATGTCACTCAGATCTCAATGTCGGACAGTCATTGCCCTCGTTTAAAACCGGAAGAAGAGTACACTCTAGTCTGTTTCTTCCCAGTTTTTTGCTATACCAAATCGCAACCATCAAAGCGTTTCTCATACATGAATTCGTACTCGGATTGGAATGGTAAAAAAATGTATCGGTACCGATATTAAGATAAACGGGAGACCCATAAAACAGACGAACTTGATGTAAACTTTTCAACATCCGAAAAAGTAAACTTTGGTCATGCAGTTAGGAATATCGTATTTGTAGGTGGTTTTCCCATTTTTTGATGATCACTTTTGCGATTGGAATTTTGCTTCTTCCATTGAAAAATAGCTGTCAAAGGACAAAGAACGCCGGCACGCCATACGGCAAACTTGTCTTCAAACTGTTTAATATATTTCCCACCATTTTCTTGCCGGTCGGTTGCTCTTGAGCTGATTCTCTCCTAATACTTAAGATAGTTTTATACGTCGCCGTATGTTTTTTCAGCAGACACGTAATTCCTCGAATTTTAATTGCGTCGACTTCTAAGATATGCGGCTGAAATACTGGCCATTCTCTTACAGCCGATTTCACTATAGTGTGTATACCCGGGTTTTTCAGACATCATTCACCGGCTATGATTCGCTCGTCATGAATCGCTCATCAAGATCAGACAGCTGTGAATGAAATTCACCCATAACATAAACGGAGTAAATGCTGACTTCCTAAAATAGTTTATCGCGTGGATACCGCCAAAAATAAAACTAAAGGCAATACCCATGCCTAATGTTTGGAATTTTATTTTGTTTACGTGTCTACGTATCAGAAAACAAAAGAATGGGAATATGTACCCTTAGGCTGCTCAACGTTTTGTTCTCAAACATTGCTAACAACATAATAGAATCGACAATAAGTGACAATGTAACAGGAGGAGGACGCCACGTTAAATACTTTACGAAGGAACATTGCATTCTAGACTCTACCGCTGACCAGCAGGGCTTTGCCTGAACTGGGAACTGGTGGCCGATGGTGGCCTGGACTTCGAAAGACGTTAGAACGGCGAAATGCCTCGCTTAATGTGATTGACTGTAAAAGTATTAATCAGAAAACCGTTTTATCTTCTTTTGGAGCGAATGATGACATGTGACGGAGAAATATGCGGTAAATCCAGAGCAGAATTGTGCGTGGACGAAAAAAGTTTCCGACGATGGCTTGTTTCGGTGACCTTCCGGGTACTACAAAAGCTGTTGTTATTTGCACTGTGATGGGTTGGTTAATGGACCTCTACTAAAAATAAACAGCATGATCAGCCACAAAAGATGATTTTGACATCCGAATTTTGTGCAGAAAATGTATGCTCTGAAAGGACGGACACGGTCTTCGCAAGTTGAGAACAACAGAAAACAGTAAAGTAAGCTTAATTTGGATTGAGATTGTTCAAAAAATAACCGCTATTAACAGTAGATTTGACCAGACATTGATAGAGTACATGCTATTCTTTAAGCCTGAAGACCGATTGAGTTTTCTTAAAGGATTTCTGTCGAATGAACGTAATGTTAATTTCACCAAAGTTTACAACAAATGATTTTTGAAGGTTTTTCCTCAGTGAACCAAAGTCCAAAATTAACCCGCCCCGCATAGATTTTCATAGATTTAGTAACTAGAGTATCTATTTAAACTAGCCACGTAGTTTGAGTTCTAGAATCGGCGTACTTTTGGAAAAATTAAAGAAAAGGTATTGCTAGTTTTACTCGTCAACTAAAATGGCTGAAACACCATCAAGTTGTTTGACCGTTAAGTTCATGTAACAAAATGCCACATGCATAAACGTAAACTAGAATAAAGGTTTTACATCTGGTGAAAGTCTTGATTTGTACAGTATTAATGGGCTGGAGAAACGATGTCTTACATTTTGCACTTTTTAAGGAAGTTTCTGAGGTCAAAATTGGGTTTAGTGGCACCAACAAACATCCAGTGTTACCATGGCAACAAAGAAGTAACGACCTTAACAAAGGTCATTTTTGAACATCCCCCCTGAAGACCTATCTGCATGCAAAATATGAAGGGGGTCAAAAATTTTCATTTCCCACTTTTCTCGATTCTTACAGAGAACTGCTTTTAAGTAGTGTCTACAGGGTAGTTCTGTATGCACCGGTTCATGTGCATATGCTTATTATTATAATCGTATGAATAAAAAAAATTCTGGATTGTAATTGGTCATCTGCACACCTATTTCTCACGCAATTGACACGCGGTCACGCGGATGTTAACTACATTAATCATGTTAATAGACCATTTCCGAGTTAGGTTACGCCTCGTTGTCAAAGCGAGGCTAGGTGCACAACCTTTCATATGAAAATGAGTTTTCATTTTCATATGAAAGGTTTCGCACCTAGCCTCGCTTTGATAGAGAGGCTAAAGGCAACTCGGAAATGGCCTATTGGATAACTGTAATTGGATACCTATGTTGCGCGTGCGTTAATCAGTTACACTTAAATGGGTTCCTTTTTGCTGTTTTCCTCCTACTTTCAAACAGATAGAAAATATCCCAGACATTTTGAGTGCAAAAAAGTCCACATAGACTTTTTAACCTCGAATTTTGTTGATGCGATTAATTAGTAATTGAACCTTGTGTCATACAATTCAGGGGTAATCGTTCTCATAATTTCAAATTGGCCGAGCGCGTAGTCGCGAGGACGATTTGATATACTGATTACTCCCTGAATTGTACTCCACTCAGTCCAATTACTATTCAACTTAGGCGAAGCCGCCCGATTTTATAGAAGTGATGCTTGGGTCACTTTTTGACGATAAGCATCGCTTGTTCTAGAAGGTTCTAGAAAATTCTCTTTTGAGTGGTTTAGAGATAGAGAGTAGATAAATTGATTAAAAGGTTGTTTATGTAAAGCATATTTGTTTATAAACCAAACAACAATCTAAACCCTTAAAGTAAGCGGTGGAGCTACGCTATTGGTGGAAATTTGGTGACGTGAAAAACAAATGTAGATTAGTTGAATGAAAAGCGTTCGTTGATTCCGTGGGGTTTGAGAGTGCCGATTTGAAAGATGATTTTTTGTTCTAGGTTTTTACGGCTTTTAAAGCCCGATTTTACTACTCATAGAGTTCTTGTTATTATTACTGTTATAAATATATATATTCATCTTCTTCTTCTTCCCCTTATTATTATTCCGGCTATTCTTACTAAATTATTGTTATTACATGTATGTAGGTATGTTAGATTTGGTGTCTCCTGTGGAAGACCACACAACACACGATAATGTAGTGAAATTTTACAGCTATGCTAGAGTAAATATTAAACGGGACAGACCATTTTATTTTTGAAGGGGTGGGGGAGTAGGGCTTGGGAGTTGGCTGCTTCCAGGAATCTCTTTTGGATTTGTCCAGCCCTCGGCTCCCCTCCAAAGTAAACTGGTCCATCTCCAGAGGAAATTGATTAAGTTTTCAAAGTGGATTACCACAACAACTGTCAACCACAGCTGTAATGGTGGGTTTTACACTTTAAAGATTAGGCCTACTCTGGGACCCAAAGTCGCCGTAACTTTGGGCGACTTTAGGCGATTTAAGCATATTTTCTCTAAAATTTAGGGTGATTTTGGGCGATTTAAGGCGATTTTGGGCGACTTTAGGCGATTTTAGGCGACTTTGGGCGATTTTGAGCGACTTAAGGCAATTTTAGGTGACCTTCAGGTGACCTTCAGTGATTTAAGTGGAGATTCTAAGGTGAAACCAAGTACAGTTGTGGTATATATGAGCATTTTTCTAAAATGGGAATCATCATGGTACACCATACTGCATTGTTTCAGAAAATATCCATACTATCTTCATGGAAGGTTTTTGGTTTGAATGCTCCAATAACCCCCCCTACCCCCTGACCCCCCTCAACCCTTATGCAAATTCCAGTTTAGTGGCTTTTAAGACCCTCCTCTGCCCCCTCTCCCTAGGAATTTCTAATAACCTCCCATGATGTGGGTATGGACCTGCACACTGAAGTCAATACATTAACAATAAACATGCAACAATGACCTAAACACCAGCTAGCAAGCAAGGTTGTTGCCACATTGGTCACAGGGCCAAAAGCTGAGGAATTAAGAAAAATCTATGAAATAGTAAGTGTCACAACAAGAAATTTAGGGACCCAGAGTGATTCCTTGGGCATTTCAGGGTATAGGGCTCTGGTTAGGCAACAGCCTTGGCAAGCAAACTAATATTTTTCTGCCTCTACTATTAACCAAATTTAAATTCGGAATGAACAGTGGATGCCTCAAATGGGAGTGAGATGCCATAAACTGTATTTAGTAATACTTTATTTCCTCAAAATATCATATACGTCTCTGATCTCGAAAGCAACAATTGCTATTCCAATGAGATTATTTTAAGAATGTTTTATAATTATATTATTGCCAATTTTCTTCAGATGCCATCATGGGTTGTCTTTATTTTGAGGAAATACATTATTGCCATAGTTACAAAGTTATAAACAACCTAAATTTACTTACAAAATACTTATGAAAAAAAACGTCTGAAAGGATTGTTTTCCATTCAGACTAAAATAAAAGTAAAACAATACCAACCATTAATTGTCAATGTCACAAATTATAAAGATAACTACCTTAGTGAATGCATCACCAACAGTAACACAAGTTGCCCGATCTATCTTGGCTCGAAACTTTGGTAACAGGCATGCCTTCCTTGCAAAAGCCTTTGATCCTTTCCTAGCACCCAACCAATTTGCTCCTCTCCGGTCAAAAGCTTGTGGCTTTTGTGCTTCTCTTACAATAGTCTGAGCTGCTGGAAACTTGGATGTGCCACTTTATAATAAATTGAAGCACATTCTTGCTTGAGGCTTACAAACCGCTTGAGGCTTACACACCGGCTCATCCGAAGCACTTGCAATTTGCAATGGGGAGAGTTTACCCGCGATTGAGAATCATTTGGGTTGTTTGCGGTATGTTAGCCCTGAAAGCTGTCACTAATATTTCGGTACATCCCTAAAAGAAAGCCAGAGTACGTCCGCCATTTTCCTTTTGATCCATAATCCCTTTCGTAAACTTGTTACCAGGTTTCGTCCAACTTTTCAACATGTGCCACAGTCCGACCCGGGTCGTTTCCGTTTGATCGCATCGAAAAGTACTCTCAGTAAACTTACCTGGAATTCTGTAGTTGATACGAGGTTTCTTGCCGCAATACAATCTGATAGCCAGTCAGTGATGACAGTGGATACCGTGTCTGGCATTGATATTATGAGACAAATATTGATGTGCTTTCAGCTTGAATATTGCGTGACTTTTGCCAGACCAGCGCGTTTCTAGATCACGCGATGTGGTTAACTTTCAAGTCACATGATCAAAACAGTTTCTTGAACCTTGGCAGCCATCTTGCTTCAAATGGCGAGTCTCGTTTTCTAGCTTTTCTGCCAACAGCGGAACAACTTCAAAGTAATAAGGCGTTTTACAAGAAGAGTCTTGTCTTGCAAGAACAACAGGGAATTTTTGTACTTGCTTGGCTCTCTAACTTCAATTAATCTGTATCGATTTGGCTGGATGTGTGGTCTTTGACTTTAAAATAAGCTTATATCTGAGGATGCTATGAAATGTCTAGAAGTTGTTGGTAGACGAACTAGACGAGATGGTCACTTTGTCTTTACCTGTCTGTGATGGGTAAGCGTACGATTTACTCAATACATATATAAAAGCACCTTTATAGCGTTACACTTTTTGAGCTTACAGTCATGTAACTTGCAGAATGTAAGTTTTAAGCTTACCAAAAACCTAGATGTATTTTAAAACTGGATTTACTGGCGTACATTTATTTCTGAGTGTAACACTATGGAGTAGTTGCTAAAAGACGTGACAAGGTTATTATTGGTGATTACATCTTTTATTCTTGTGATCTGTATGTCTAATAATATTAAATACGTTTGTTTTATGCAGAGAAATTTGATGCTATTACTTGTAACTGTTGGGGGTTAAGAGGGTGGTGAGTGGGTGGGATCAATGGGGAAATTGTTTCGTAGAAAAGAGAATTGGGGGGGGGGGGGGGGGTGTAGGGGAAACTTCCTGTATGCTTCATATAGATTTGCCACCTGTAGTACTTTTCATATTAGAGACCTGCAGATCAGAGTATGAGATAGAGTGTGAGTAGTGCTAATGCTTTAGATTATCAAATGTAAAAACCAATCTTGTTTCTAGAGCCTCCTTCTCTACTGGGCGACACCAGGGAGAAGCGAGGGCTCTGGGAATATGACTGGTTTGAAATTCGAAAGTCAGTCATAGTCAATCTTGTACTTGTACTCTGATCTGAAGGTCCCTATTGTAATGGGAGGTTTGGAACAACACCATAAAGACACATCAGAGGATTTTTGTATATCGTTTATCATATTGGGTTAATTAAGGTTGTTAGGAATTAAGTGACTTAAGGCGACTTTGGGCGACTTTAGGCAACTTTGGGCGACTTTAGGCGACTTTGGGTCCCAGAGTAGGCCTAAGATTGATGTAATATATTTGTTCTTCTTGGTCAATTAAAGGCACTATTACAATATTTACATGATATGTTCTGTCTTCTAGCATTCAAAAAGTTTAATTTCCTTTTCTGTTCACAGTTTAACAATGTATACTAAAACTTCAGACTGGACGAGGTTATAAAAGGACCTTTGGATGGGTTTTATTCCAGAAGGGAGGGCGGGAGGGGGTTGGATCCAGAATCAATATGTATATGTGGAAATAAATGCATCCTTGATCTTCTGTACTTTCTCTCTTTATCTCTCTACTTGATACATTTTCTTTCCGCAGGAATTCATGGGCTGATCCTGCCTCTTTAAAATAAATGAGAGTTAGGTTTCTTTCCGGAAATTCCATATTTCAGCTCCACCACGCAGTAGACAACATGAATAAAAACCATTAGGTTTATTTTGAAGGTTTCGCCCGAACACCGGGAACTATAGCAATACGTTATACTTCAACCTAGAAGAAAAAGGATAGGGCTTGATATGCTGGCGTGTGAAAATTACAGGCCTAAAAACTTGAAAACTGAAAGCCTAGAAGCAATGTTATCTTTTATATAACCATCCGTGGCTGCAGCGTCTTCCCAACGACCGTGCCTTTGGAATACCCTTTCACTGACACTGCTATTAGCGGCCTTGGAAACTCCCCCGATCTAAAGGAATGGGTACCATAAATAGATGGGTCCAATACTACACCTTGTAAACTCTTTGCTAGGTAATCCTTGAAAGTGGAATAACTGATTGGTTTGTCTTCCTCCGTGAACGTATAATTATAAGACTTGGTTTAAACCAGCTGCCCAAAGATAAACTCATTAGACTGAAGGTCAATATTAAACCTTTCCAAATACATTTAAAGAATGAGGACTGGGCAGACTCTATACCGCCTGACTGCGCAATAATAACCTCGTCCCCTAGTCTTAACTGTTCTGTTTTACTCTTTTCTACTTTGATTGTCATAAATCCCTTATGAAAAATAATATGGTCTCTCCTTATCCTTAAAACCTCTACACATATGTTAACTGTCCCAGGAGCCCTCGGTGATAGAATGGACGTCTGGAGCATGATGCTCAGGGACTATAAATCTTGGTCCTTAAAAATTGGCCGCTTCTTTCCAGAGTCCATGCTGGAAAATGCGTAAAGAAAATAGGATAAAGTTGACAAATCAAATGAGGTCTTGAAGTAAAATAAAACACTACTTGCAGTAACCAAACACAGTGGACAAAACAAAACTGAGCATGATATGCAGAAATTGTCCGAGTCGGCACCCAAAATGGTGAGCTACAAAGCACGGAGTGACACTAAATATGGGTTCAAAAGACCCTGACACTTTAATCTTTAATCTTTAATCGGCTACTCCTAAAACAGTTAAAACTATACTAGGAGGTTTAAATATAAAGATAAAACGATATAACATATAAAACATTCTAAACGAGGAAATTCAATTCTAAACTGTTAACACTCTTGACATTTGGGAAAACTGCCGCAGTCATTGGTGTACAAAATCCTGACAGAAACTTTCTTTCAGGCAACTTAAAACTGATACGCAAAGCCACAGTTATGAAAGATAACTCACTTCCGTCAAATAAATGGTTTATAGCTTAACCTCTAACAAAAATTTGGTTAAATGTCGGAAGCATGAGCCATTCATGAACGAACGTGTTCCAATGTACACCTTCTTTACAGAGCAATTCCCAAAAATACGAAGACATGGGAATAACAAGTGTTCCCGCTTTACAGACTCACAAATGAGAAATAACTTTGTCAATTTGGGAAACAGGTGGGAGCAGCCAGTTGTTCATAAACTTCCAATTTTGTAAGAAGGCGTCTACAGCTTCGCCCCTGGCTGAAAAATCTAGAATTCAAACGTGCGAGTTTAGCGTTGTAACTACAGGCAAAACTATTGATGGTGTGGCGGCCCCCATTTAAGGTCTAGCATTCGGAATACATCATCGTAATGACAGTCATAAAAATCGATAATTTTACTTGAACTATTCGCCAGCAGTTGAATTCAAGGCTCTGGCGATCCATTTCATCTCGAGTGAAATACCACAACTAACACAAACTTGGTAAATACGAAGCGCTAAATGATGAAGTTCTGCGACTTTGCTACCAGAGTGAACGATATAAACAACATTGGCATTATCAGTAAACCAAGCGACTTGCTTTTCCTGAAGACAGGGAGCAAAACAAGTGAAAGCTAATTCTGCAGACTTCAGCTCCCTCCATGTTGAACTTTTCTTTTCTACAACGGCAGAGCAATTTTGATGAAAAATCTTGTTTTCACTATGATAAAGGATCTACAAACTTGAACTGAAGTATCGGAATAAACACATTTTGCTGGCTGACACAAAGGTAGGGATGAAGAGCGATAGCTAAGCGAATCGGCATTTTGATTCCAAAACGTTATTTCATCACAAGCTTCTTAAGTTGATTCTACGACAGAATTCCATGATTCCAGGAACAGAATACATTGACCTGGACATAATATTCCTTACACGCCCAACACAGGGTTGTCAGTGATATGATTGATCTATAATATAGGCTAAATCTCTCGCTTTCACAATCGTGCGATCCGCCTTGAGAATATAATCAATGCTACTCTTGCAATGCAATTCTACGTTCTGTAACGGAAAACAACCTTCATCAGTGTCCAACACAATGCCCAGCCAAGTAATTACTTGAACTGGTTCCTATAGGGATTTCTAGCATCATCAAATCAGCGTTAACTGTCAAACTGTTGATCTTGGCTTGAATTTTGTTAGTATCTCCAACTAGACCGTCATCAAGGAAATTTACCATTGATAGGTATGCCTATGAACCCCCGTGAAGTTAGTACAGGCTTAAATAACTTAGTAAATAAGTATGGCGAGGATGAAAAACCGAATGGCAACACTGCAAACTAAAAACAATTTCACGACAACGTCGCCAAAATCCCAAGAAAAAGAAAGAAATCTTCGGTAATCTGGAAAAAAATTCCACATGGTGATAGCCCGACCAGAGAAACAAACTCCTTCTCCTATAATGCTGAACTATTGTTTGGGCTAACCTTAGGAGGTGGAAAATCGATAAAAGGAATTTTGTAGCCTTCGCGTATAACACTCAAAATAAAACCTGGGGAACATATTTTAACCCGTTCTTTGTAACACTAAGCTAAATTGCCACGAACTGAAGGGCTATTGAAATGATCAGAAACAATATAATGAGTCTTAAACGTGGCAACAGAGACCGAATGATCTGACTCAGGAAATTCAGTATCGCAAGAATCGATGAAATCACTAAAAACATCAATGGATTTGACTACATTTTCATTTTCCCTGGCTTGTCGGCTAGACGTTGTGCCGAGCGAGGCTTGGAAGTCGTCAGCGGGCATTGGGCCAGCGACCTTGCTCTAAAGATCCCTTGACCTTGTCAAAGTTTTGTGACAAGCATGATGTCTCGGGTTCGTCGATGGTATCGCTTGGCTTCAAATTGAATTTATATGACCTTCGTTAGCCTTCTTCTTGAATCGATGGGGCTCATCGAATTTCATCTTATTAATTTGAGTGAGCTGTGAATTGGCTTATTCGTAGTGGGTTCTCTTAATATCTGATAGAGACTCGTTGAGAACTTGCTTCATAGCGAGGCTAGCAGACTTTCCTTATTCTTCGCTTTTGATAACTTAACGATGTTGCGGACGTCGGACTCAAACATAGGGTCTTAACACCTGTTGAAGCCACAAATGTAATAAATTGATCACAAATGCAATAAAGCCCTCAAATGTAATAATCATTGACCACAAATGTAATAAAGCCCTTCTCTGATTCGCCTTAAGGAAATTATTAAGTTTGCTGTTGAAATTGTTAGTTAAAGCTTCTGATTGCATGCATTACTGTATGTGGGACTCGTATCATTTGTGCGCATGCTTTTACCGAAAAGAGGGCGATTTGAACAATTAAACTTTGAACTTTATATAAATTACTTTTAAGTGGCATGCCCTTCGGTCGCACTAAGTTTTCTCTCTGTGAGTTGATTGTCACGAAACCTGTTGTACACCGGTATCCTGTCTATACGTGTAGTTTATACTGTTTCATATAGAGGTACTGCTACTGGGTGATGTTACGGAGATTTTATTTTCCTCTGAAATGGAAGAGTAGCCAGATTAAAGTAGTACGCAGTTTATTTGACAAAATTTTACAAAGTCTGGTTGCGAGGCGCTCTTCACTATTGTAGTTGTTAATCTACTTCGGGATTGAACACGTGACCGATATAGTTATATGAGGTAAAAGACACGTGATGTTCTTTTTACACCAGAGACAGCTCTGTCAAAGTTTAGTGGCAAGGTGATATAACTACCTATTTCCGGGTTGATCATGTGGCCGATGACGTGGTATACCGCTTAGACCTAAGTGAACTGAAATGAAATGACAAGAGGCTAGGATAAATAATTGCTTACGTTCGTTCAGGTTGTGAAATGTGAATAAATGTTTCTTTTAACTTGACAGCTATTCACTCCGAACATTATTTCGTTTACATTTCATAACTGGGCCTTGGTTCCGTACTAGAAAATGTTTAGTTGAGATAATAGCAACTTCAGGTTTGGTCATGTGATGACGTCCAGCACACTACATAGACAACTTCAGTTTGTCCAAGTTTGGTTGTCCGAGAAAGATATGCATGACTGGCGAAATCCTGGTCCTCACAACTTAGGGCTGTTGTGCAAACTGAAGAACGTACGGTAAAATTCATTATTACATTTGTGGTCAATTCGTATTACATTTGAGGAATTTATTACATTTGTGGTCAATCCAAATAAGGGCTTTATTACATTTGTGGTCAATCCTTATTACATTTGAGGGCTTTATTGCATTTGTGGTCAATTATTACATTTGTGGCTTCAAGGGTCGCTCAACTTCAAACAAAAATAAAGTCAGCTAAAACGAGGTGTCGGCCTAGAATGATATCCTACGTGATATTCATCTCTTATATAGCCCTCCCTCATGCACATGCTCATTCGACTGGGCTAGCCCCTGAGACGTGTAAAATGCTGTATGCAAAGATTAACTATGCATGGCTTACAGTGTATACGACTGGGCTTTAAAAATACTTTAAAATGACTTTTAATACAGGGGGGTCTATTTTTGAAGACAGAAGAGGGCGGTTATCATGGGCAAGGAATTTTACGTTATGGACGGGTTGGGCTTGTAATTGACAATTATCAAAGCGGTGGAGGCAAGTGCTCTTGAGGAGTGAAACTTCCAAATGTGTTTTCTTTTCTTTTTTTGCCAGATTTTTTCTTGGGTCTGAGGCAGGAACAGAGTCTGGAGCAAAAGGTAAAAAAGAAATAGCAGGGGGAGAGGCGGGGAGTCCTCATTTTTCTATTGACTTTCTTGGTTGTCTTCAGCAAATAATCCATTCGCCTTACGACATTTGTTGTATGCAAAAAGTATACACCCAAAACTATCCATTAGCCTCATCATTGTTATGGCATTTGTTGTATACAAAAAGTATATACAAAATGTGAGTTTCTGATTCGACTCAAAAAGTATTTAGCATATGCTCCACAGATCACGCATGGATGTGAATTAATCCACCATACCGAAAAAGAAGGCGACTGGTACATTGGGTGCAAAACTAGACATACAAGAAAATGGCCTCATAGTTGGGGGATTGATTCATAATTATGGATAACATAAATTAACGTAAGAGGATATATAGAGCGTAGGAGACGTCTTGGTGCAGTTTCAGACCGTAATATCAAGTTCTTTTTTTAATTAAACACCCCTGGAAAGATCTACTTTACATCTTCTAAAGTTCTAAAAATAATGTTACACAATAGAGAACTCGGGAGTATCCAACAGTAGGTTAGATTTAGGGATAGGGTCATCCGTTATAGATGTATCATTAAGAAAAACACCTTTTGTAATTAAATTTTCTTGGGTTTGTCTGATCAACTCATTGGTGTAGTGGTAGATGATAGATAGAAAAAAATCGATAATTGGTGAAAAAATAATTGTCCCTAAAATAGCTGCGACTGTTTACGAAAGAGAAATTTGCTACGCCGATCGCGGCGATGTTGATCAACAGAGAAAATCACAAGCGAATTTGGTCGCCGCCTGCTACGGACACCCTGGTGATTTTTCTGGCGATTCCCGCACCACGTTCGTTTCCAAGCTTTCTCTGCGTTCAAAATGGTAGCTTCCGTCCTTGATTACGAATGCGCGAGGTTATTATATAAAATCGCGCAATCTAATTGGTTGAATTATTTTTCGATTCGTCGCGATGAGCGTATAAAATCGTTGGAACGTTTACACTCGACGAATGACGGCGAATTTTATCGCCGATGTCTGACATACCAGATATCGGCGATTTTATTCGCCGATCGCCGTCGCAGTCCCGGGCATACTTGTCGATTTTCGCCAATCACCGCGACCGGCATATAAAATCGCCTAAAAATAAATAATCGAACACTCCGTTTTGAGTCGGGTGTATCAGATCATAACTTTCCTGTTGTATGTCTTTCTTCCTTTTTTCTTTCATTTAAAATTTGTCAAATTGTTCTTTTGGCACTCGGATGAGGACAGATTTATGGGTGGCCTGGGCGGACAATCCCAGCGTTCTTTGCTCCATGCTGTGGAATGACTTGATTACATGAATTAATTATCTCCAGCCTCGTTTTGAGGAGGAGAATAGTGGCAAGGTTACTTCATTTGCATACGAGATACAAGACATCTCGCTCGGTCAACACCTTCACTAAACCTGTCATATTGAGCTCTGTCAGTTGAATGGAACGAAAACAAAACTTAACGGACATTCGGGCGTGGTATGAGCGTTTCGTCTACAGCTCAGTGAAACAATACCATGGAGGGAAATCATGAATATTTTTAGTTGAACTCCAGGATTTGTTATTTCATCGCGCGCCAACACTTATTGTAAAATATTAAAAACTAGAATTATGTTTTATTTATATGATCAAGTAATTCACGGATAACATTAGCTTCTCGAGCGTGAAAGTTAGCTTCGCTCAATCTTTGATGGAATATAATTTTAAAACGCTTTTAAGCGTTTTTTTTTACTTTCTTTATCGAAGCCGAAATAAAGAGACTGTTTCAGTTTTGTTAAATGACGAAGACTGGTGGTTTTGTTGTGTGCTACCCGCTATGACCTGTTCTCTCCGCTTTGTTTCTATTATTTTGACCTTTTAGATGCACCAACGCCACGTACTCTATAATCTTCGCTCTTCTTTCCCTATTTTTACTTTAAATCACAGATTTGAAAGCGAAATTTTTCACTCAATGCGTGATTCAACGTTCTAGAACAAATCATCGACGTCAGAAGATGTGGACAGCACTTGGGTGGGTTTCCTTGAATGGGGGTTCGCTTTTATTTCCAAGTTACAGGCAACCCATAGTGTAGACCTTGGAAAGCCTTGATTTGATGCAATCTTTATTGTTTTTCTTTTAGCTTGTACGCGTTTGGACCAAATTACAAAGATCTCAAAGAATACAAGAAATTGCGGCGGTAAGTTTCGAGAGTGCTACAAATAGAACGATAAAATGTTTTACACTGATCATGTGATTTACGGTTGAGAGGTTTTATTTTCTGCTGATTTATCAGAAGTGTGATCCGCTAAAAACACAGTTCCTTATTCCAGGAAATATTCAAAGTGTGTTTCTACAGAATTTGATAAACCATAAAATTGTGAACTAAAGACAATGCTCTTACGCCCAAATAAAATGCCTCTTGATCGTTTTGTTGGCAGGCTTGTGCCAAGGCGTGAATACATTACATGCAATTTTAATTCATACGCAGGAGATTTTTTGGGGCTTGACGAATTTAACTAAAAACAACGATGAGGTTGTTCTCTGTTGGACACAAGAGGGCAAAAGAATAGGGGCCGTTCCAAGTCTACCTGGAGAAGGACTGCAGAGGCAGAACTCCGGGCCCAAAACCTTAACTGAGAGCAGGCTTCACAGCTTGCCAAAGACCAGGAGAAATGAAGATCTTGTGATGCCTTATGTGCCACTTGGCCTCTTAGGGATTGATATGCGGAATTGTGTTAATGTATATCTAAAACGCTAGAGCAATTAACTGTTTTTAGTCAGCTAAAAATAAATCACAGGTTTGACTTTACACAGCTTGAGTTCGGACAACTTCGTGCACTCGGCTAGTAAACACGACCAGTTTAACGAGTCTAATCGACCGACAGTCGTTGATCTTCGGATCGGAAATTATTTCATATTTGGAAACTTGTGGGATAAAAACTAACGCTTTCTACTCATAGATTATTTTATTAAAATGACGATCGAGAACTGTGACTGTCTGGAGAAACGATACTAGCATTAATTTGCTAAACGGAGTAACAAATGGGAATTTGGCGGTCAGTGGGTTAAAAATAGAAAATTAAGGACGGTGCGTCATCGAACCCCAAAATGTGTTACAGAGAGCTGCTTTTAAAATATGTACAAGTATAAGTAATTATATATAAATGTTGGATGTGAAGTCAGGAGCGTCCTGAAAATTAATGGGTTTTTCGGAGAGAAAGAGGATGCCTTTAAGAAAATTTAAAAATATTCTGGGTTCCGTTGATCGAAAGCCGATTAACACTAAATAGTTACATACAAACATACAAGTTAACCGAGGGCCGTTTAATTTCCCTCTTTATGAACGGTCTCTTACGTCCTGGCGACTATTTCTATTTAAAACAGGGAGCGGAAATGAGTATGATGAAAAGCGAAATGATACATGGTTTTTTCAGACAAAATAATTCAGTCATTGTTTTGCCTTTGATGAGCGGGAGCGATTTTAGAATACCGGCCACTTATTTATTTTCCCTGAACGTTTTATAGAACGAGTTATATGAAAACAAAAGGATCCATTCTTATTCAACGGGATGCAAATAAGTAGCCAGGTATTCTACAGTTTAGCCGACGAGCGCTTGACCTATTTTTAAGAATGTTGTACGTCATTCTGTTTGATCTGTTTGAAGCTGTTAGCCAAATTGCGACGTAGCTCGTCCTTTTAAGATTACTTGTGTTCTTTGCACCGTAACGCTACACTTTGGTCAGCTCAAAGAAACTAAAATAATCATCCCTTTTTATATAAAGCAAGCTTGCTAGCCAATAGGTATGAATATCGCGTGTTATGGTCCGTGCTGTTGAGGTATTTTCACGCTTTATTAGTATCGTACGCTGGGGAGAAAGTTAAAAGTTAATTTACATATTCAGTCAGTGGTTTGGCACCTGCTAGAGTTTGCATACATCTATAACATACATAAATTTAACGTCAGACGCCTGCCTTTGCCATGTTTTACCGCTCTGCCGAAGAAATGACAAAGGTATTACATACAGTTTTCTGTACATCGTTGCTTTGGAGTAATCTACGAACAACGGTAAATTGTTGAGTATAAATTGAATGTATAACGCTATTTATACTCGCAGTAAAAATGCAGCAGATCAGGACTGAATGCGCAAAAATTGAACATCGATGAAGTTTGAAGAGAAGGTTTGCATTTAACTAAATGCCAAATCTCGATGTAACAGTCCTAGTTTTATGACTAAGTTGTTACTTGTTAATAAGCGATTTCGTAAACGCGAAACGCTTTACGATTTTTCAATGTTTTTGAACTGTGTACGCGTACCCGTTGGCAGCTTCGTCCTGGCTGGGAATAAGGTTATTTCTAACATTCGATTGAAGCTGGTTAACTAGATAATGTTGCATACAGTATTCCAATACACCTCTCTTAACGGTATTGACTACAAAACACAAAAGCTGACTAGGTCATATTCATACGAATATTCAAAGTAACGTATGGAAAATACAAAAATACACTTGCAGAATTCAAATCTGTGAATGAGAGAAACGAACTACATTGTTTACACAGCAGCGCACGGTATTTACCATAAATAATTTTCAAAATGAGCGAACATTACCTCTTTCTTTATATAGAATTTGGCAGAATTACATTTTGTGAATATCGCTCGAGTAATTTTACATTTATCTACAACATGGCCTGACCAAATTGAAGGAAATGAAATAAATGTTAAGCACTTTCGGTCGCCATATTTCTAAATGATTTACGAAAGAGGTCCCAAACGTAATTCTTTAAAGGCGCTATGTCATACATACATACTTTATTTAATGTGGAAAATACTATTAGCTGTAAGCTAGTTTACAGGTACTCTACAATGAATAACGAATTAATTAAAAATATAAAATACTTTATAATACAGAAAATGAATATATACAATAGAAAAATACGGAGTTAAATACATTGAAACATTGAGTACATAGATTTGGAGGGTATTGAAATATTGAGATAAATTCAAAAGCTTAAAAGTTTAAAATATACTTGAATGATCATAATTATACAGTTATTTAGAATTAAAATTGATAAAATTTTACTCCGAAAATACAAATAACATATTTGTATTAATGGCAACCTAAATGGTCCAGTGGTGTTAAAATTACTGAACTAGCTATAGTGCACTGAAAGAGTTCTTGTGTTTGAATGTGGATGGCAATGGATCCCAACTTGAAAAAAATGGATAATTGCAGTTTTTTCCCTTGTGTTTTACAAAAATCACTAAAAACTTCAGTTTGATTTGATTTCACTTGATATTTTTCCATCTGTGCTGTGAGTTCATTTTCTGTATAAGCAAACTTACATATTCAAATATTCAGTACAGCTTGAAAATGTCTCTTTAATATAAAAAATCATAAAAAATGTTGCAATTGACTGTGTCCAAAACATTGCAATGAAAGACGGCAAAATTAACTACTACTCAGGGGCGTAGCTACCTGTACGCACGTACGCACGTGCGTACCTGAAAAAGTCGAAAAAAAGAAAGATTTGGGACTTGAGGGTGGGGGGAGGAGGTAGGGGGAGTGTTTGAAAACAGTGGTTGTGCGTACCTCTGAAAAAGTTCTGGCTACGCCCCTGCTACTAATTTCAGTCAGTAGTAGTAGTAGTAGTAGTAGTAGTAGTAGTAGTAGTAGTAGTAGTAGTAGTAGTAGTAGTAGTAGTAGTAGTAGTAGTAGAAGTAGTAGTAGTAGTACCCAACAGATCGCCTTAGCATGGTACTTACCATTGGTTATCAGGAGCATATTATTTGTCCTTAGACTTCAATAAAAGGAAATGATCCTAAAAAAATGATCAATTAGAACTGCTGTAGTATCCAGATCAACCACCGACTTTCCAAAACTAAAGCAAAAGATATTTATTACAATTGTGTAGGAAAATTTATATTTCTAGCTTGGACTGAACGGTTTACTCTCTTCACAGGCGCCGTAAAAGGAAAGGTGACAGAAGTGTTATCATCCCAGAAGAAGCCTTTTCCACGGATCAAGAATATCTTCCACATCTTAATGAAGTGAGGATTCAAGACGAACCCTTCAAACTTCAAGATGGCTCATCCGTCTCTTATGAATCCGAATTCACAAAGTTTAAATACTCAATGGGAGGAAATATTAAGTTCTACGACGAACACATCGCTTTAAGCAGTCCACGCAAAAAAATTAAGACGCCTGAACGTTTATCTAAAATTTTGGACCAAACCATGGAAAGTTCGTTAAACGCTTCGCCAGCTCGAAGCGCTCTGTCTGCGAATTTTGGAAGTATGGACATGACCCCGAGGGTTTTGAACGCACCAGTGAAAAAGGGATTTGAGCTAAAGGACAAATCACAGGCACACCTCTCAGAGATGATAGCCGAAAATAAATTGGAAAATGAAAAGTTGGATACCAGCTCACAAATCCGTGCAGCATTAGAGAGGTTAAGACTAAATGACAATGGAACTGCCCAAGGGAGCAAAACTAATACTACTTCGTCAAGTATCGCTGACAGTATCGCAAAAGTCGACTCGTGGAAAACGGATTTTAATCATTGTAATAGCCCTTCGCTTCCTGTTGAAGACATTGGAGGCGCAAATGGTCAGAATACGAATTATCTATCAAATTTTTCTGATGCGCAAGTTCAACAGCGGCAGATGAGTTCCTCGGGAAATGGCGCCAGGGCGAGGGATTACTCTCCTATTCGTTCCACGCCTGCGAGTGTAAATATCCCAAATTTAAAAGACGAATCAAAACCCAGTATTGACTCGAAAATTTATAGCTTTACTCCTGTAATACCCGAGAAGCCAGATGTTAACAAAAAACAAGCTACGGTAAATGACGTTAAGTCCAAGAGTGATCCCGTTAACGATTTGCATGAACCCAAAGGAGGGGACATACCAGATCCTGAAAGAATGAACCGATATAACAGAACCTTACTTTATGTTAACGAGCAAAACGAAACACTTCAGAATGGGGACTACAACGAATTAAACGTGGATTTATCAGATTTAAGTTCGGATGTGTTCACAGATAGCGAGATACCAACATCCGGGTTCTTGTCGCAATCGCGTGATGGAAAGAGCGATTTGGATTTTTACCCTGACTCTCCCACAACAGAGCAAGCATTCTCCAAGACACCATGTAGCTCTAGAAAGAACAGCCTGGAATCTTACATGTCCGACGATAGCATGTCTGCAGCCGACTTGGATTTCAAAGCAGGAGTTCAGAAAAGTAAGTTTATCGTGAAAGCCAAACTATCATCCTTTGCAGACTTTCTGGGCTCATCACGCCGTCTCATTTTTTCTTTTACGCTTTCTTGGAGAAGGAGTGTGTGGCGAGTCCAAAGAACTGCTAAAGGTCAAACCTCTTTGGTCCCTTTAATGCGGACACCGTAAACTGAGACAATGTCACTCCGATACGATGAAACTGATTTCACTTCCCTGATATACTGATTTCACTTTCCATGTCATACTGCAAAATGCTAACTTAAAGTGCACCTAAACCCCAATTTCTTTTTCTGTTAATCAACTCAATGTACGTTGAAAAGTCGAATACTGAAATATTTCTTGTTTTGAACGTCGCGTTAGTGAGTTATATAGATTTGAATTTACTAAATGCTAATTAGATGACGTCAAATGCAGACTTGATTATTATACAACTACTTGTTTCCACCTCCAAGTAATATTTTTTTTTACAAATCAATTGACTATAAACAGTTTTTATTAGTATTTCTTAAATTGATTATCCTTAAGCTGTGAACTGCGTATTGTAAATTGAAGCAGAAATAATGGTAAAGTCTGCATTTGACGTCATCTAATTAGCATTTTGTAAATTCAAATCTCTATAACTCACTAACGCGACGGTAAAAATAAGAAATATTTCACTATTCGACTTTTCAACGAACATTGAGTTGATTAAAAGAAAAAAAAATTAGGGTTTAGGTGCACTTTAACTAAAAAGGTAGTTTGGGAAAAAAACGCAGAATTACAAGGATGGAGGTGGATTACAGTTCATCTAAATGTGTTTTCGTGACAGGCAGTCAAGAAATCAAAAAACTGTTCTAGTGAAACTTTAAGTTCTTTCGGCCGTTATTTTGTCTTTTTCGTTGAAATTTCTTTGATTTGCCAAGCCTGGCCATACTCATGACACACGATATATCAGCCAGCTCTAAGTGTCCGCATTATTATAGAATTATAGAGCACACTTTTGATAATTAATAATTACGAAGTTATCGATTTGTTTATTCATTTTATTACAGAAGTACACAAGCTGGTACCAAATGGTGATATGCATTCACCTACGGAAATGAGGCAAAACGGAAAAGCAAAAGAGGTATAATGGAAAATGTCATTATTGAGTTGAAACAGTTACTTGATAAAACTATTCTCCAGATCAGACTATGTTTATAAAATCGTTCCCAGTCTGCCGGTAAACCTTAGCAATGTGCTAGCCATTCAGCTATTCGATTGATAACAATTGCTCATATGCCGAAAATATAATATTAAAACTGATGAAAGGCCCGGTTATCTCGCATATGAACAATTTTTATCTATAATATGAGTGCTACGCAGCAACAAACACATTTTCAGCGATCTGTTTGACATAATTTTGACTAGTCCGGCCCCATGGGTAATCTTTATAAACTGTTTTTGCACTTGGTAATTTAACATAATATATTACAGTTACAGTTTATAGACATTTTTACTTTATTACTTTATAGATAGTCTCCCCGATTAGTACGGTACCTGTGCCCCATCATGACAAGTGTTTTGCAACAGCTGATGATGTCTGTGTTGATCAGAAAAGAAAGCAAAATAAGTCTTATTTAATTGTCATTGCAAGCTATGTTTCTACTATCCTTCCATAGCCTGTATAAACAAGAGTGTTGAATAAATCTTTCTTCGCTTTGTCGGCTCGTTGCTCGTGTCTTTCTAAGCCGCTTTTTATGAAGGTTATGTTTTTGAGTTTAATTAACCCGTTTCCTAAATGAAATATTTTTCTCTTTCATTTGTATAGTTACATGGGTATAAGACTAAAACATCGGATGTAAAGGAGATAAAAGCTAAAGTTGGATCGACACAAAGAATCAAGCAAAAACCAGGTAGGTCTTTATCATTTCATTTTGTCTAAAAAATGCTCCCAACATTTAAAAAATGTTTGTCTTATTTTCAGGAGGCGGTGTGGGGAGAATTGAAACGAAGAAAATTGACTTTACTAAGAAGGCGAAGCCCAAGGTGAACTCTTTTGGCAACATTGGACATGTACCGGGTGGAGGACGAGTCAAGGTAATGAAAAATAACGAAAACGTCCACAATCCACTCAACTGACTCGCGATCGGGTTTACAAGAATTCCCTTTTATTTCCCCGGCCCATTGTCTTGCTAAGTCTACCACACAGGGTCACAGAGTCTACCACACAGGTCAGACCAGTTTGAACAACCACAAGATATGTGTATTTTACCGTCTTAGCGTAAAACGTTTATTTGTGTCATGTAGTTCTGCCATGCAAGTTTGTGCGGATTACCATTCAAATGAAAGCCATTGGGTATACAATTTCCAGGAGTACTGTTTGTTGCCCTGTACAAGGTGGTTCTAACCTTTGAGTCTGTGGATGAAATCCTACGGTGTGACCATTCAAATAAAGACTATCGAGCAGTACTTTCCTATGGTACTATTTGTTGTTTTGTACAAGGTGGTTCTAACCTTTGAGACTGTGGATGACATCCTATAGTGTCATCATTCAAAAACAAGGTATTGACCAGCACTTTCATAACCTGTTATATGCGGTTCTGTTTGTTACGCTGAAGAAGGTGGCTCTAAATTTCGAGTCTGTTTATAAAACTCCGAAGCATGACCGTTTTTAATGAAATCCATTGGATAGTACTATCAGGCGGTCACGGTGTTCAGTATTTATTGTGCTGGAACTGGAACTTTTGAGTCAGTGGATGAAATATTCAAGTATGACCAAGCAAATGAAATTATGCTGTACAAGGTTGTTCTAACGTTTGAGCGTATGGCTCAAATCCTAAATTACAACCATTTAGATAAAAGCTATTGAGTACTGCTTGTCTGTGATACTGAATAATCAAGTTCTAACCCCCAGTTCTTGCTATCCGCAGGTTCGCGCAGACAAAGTGAATCCTCCCAGACGCGTGGATCCCAGAACAGACACTCACGGAGTCGAGGCATATAGTCACTTACCAGCGGAGTTTCAAGAAATTGCAAAACGCCTTGCTAAACAAGACAGAGAGCTGCGAAACTCCAAAATCAGCGGCAGCAGTTCAAGTGGTCGGAGCCGAACGCGTTCGCGGCGATCAAGTCACGGATCTTGCCGAGCAGGCAGCGACAGTCCCGATGGACGATCGACCTCTAAACCGCAATTTCGGTTAGGAAGCCTTTCAGGCTCATCCTTCAATCTAAATACTTCCACCACAAGCCTTGCACATAAACAAAGTAAAAATTCCTCACCTCGCCGAGCTCCGATCAACAGGTCACCCAGTATTCGCTCCAGGCCAACAACACCAAGCCTTAGTCGTTCACACCCAGCAACATTTGCTACACTGTATGACTCTCGGTCACGACCTTCCTCAAGACCATCATCGCGACCAAATTCACGATCTACGTCCCCCGTTTCACACTCACGTAATGCATCACCCACAAATGGAAGGCACTCACGTGGTTCATCGCCCGTCTCCAATAGCCGAAAATCGTCGACTCTGAGCCGAAAGTCATCGAATACGAACCGATCTAAAGCGAAGATGTCAAATGGGATGGGAGGACGATCGACCAATTTGGTTGCACTGTCAAGCGTGGAAATAGGCCTGTGTAAGTTCAGTCTTAGAACATATTATTTAACGACAAACGTAATTCAGATATGGAAACTTGTGAAAGAATTATTTTCCTTCCTTTCTGTGTTAGTTTAATGTTGGATCATTTGATCATGTGTTCAACATAGGAATTAACAACAGCCCTATTTTCTCCGCACGCCCATTTTAGCCCCCGGCCTTATTCAAACACCTAAATTAATCACAACTTCAAACCTTCATACTTCATTCGTGGTTACTTTTAATTTTATTTTATTATAGTCCCCTGAACTCTACTCTGCATAAACTGTATCACATGTCGTTGACTTGTGATTTTCTCTACACATGATTCTCATTGTATCTTCAGATTTATCTCCTGCTCCAAATCCCTTTAGTTTGATATTAAACTTCAAGTAAGGTGTTACAGTGCGACTACTTGAATCGGGTCACTTGGAAGAAACTTTGACCAATTACTTGCTCAAATCATGGAATCAAAAGTGACAACAAAAGGTTGGCCAGTTTCCTGAAGGGTCCGAAAAATTGGATAGTGTTAAATTTAGTTCAGATATTTTGTCTAGATGCTTCAATGTTATTGATCTATTGTTTATGAAAAAGGTCGCCATCCTTTGATCTTGATTTATGCTGCAATTGATCAATTTTCTTCCAAGTGGCCCCGTTCGAGTAGTCGTACTGTAATGATATATTCAATATCTTGTTTGTTATTGTAGCCTCAGGATCTGTATTCCAAGTGATTCCTGTCCACAAGTGAAAGCTTAGTGCACCGCCCTCTCAGTAAGACACTGAAGAACTCGAGATGGCATCAAAGATCACGGCATAGTGTTGAAGCCAGTCCTAGACAATGATGGGAAAGTCGTGTTTCTCTACCTCGCAATAAAAAAGTAAAAATAGAAGAGAGTGGATATATTTATCAATGCCTTTTGTCAACTATATTCTTTATATATTTGTAAAATAGCTCATTATTAGCTGCTGGTCAGCTGGAAACTTTCGCGCATGATCTCCAGCTTGCTCTACCCATGTGTTAGATTATGTTATACAATAAAGTATGAACGAGTATTAATTACTGTACCACCTTATTACATATAATTAACAGAATATGGTATAAGAAATATTTGAATGTATGTACATTTTTCGTACTTGCTTTTTCAATAGGAATGTCCCGACATTCATCTTGTGTAGATATGTATAGAAATATTAATTCAGTATTGTATATCAAAGACCGTACTATTTTGCAAGAAAATCTAACATTAAAGAAAGTTTCAATAAAGCCTTCGCATCATCACATATATAGGTTTTTTCAACCTACAATAACAGTCTTTTGGTATCTTGTCTCTTTTGTTTGTTAGCAAAACTCCGAATCCCTATTTTTGAATCCAAAAACAGCTTTTGCGCTTCTTTCCTAAAATCCGAAAACAAATGAAACCAATGAATCCATAATGAGGACGGATTCAATGACGGATCTCTATAATTCATTAGTGATCCCGGCACTTCTTTGGGGAGGGATTCGAAAAGAGTTCTCGTGGACAGCAACAGATTCACATGGATCTACGCGCGCGCCGTGGTTACCATGACAAAAAAAAAAGAATCAATTTTCGGATTCAGCAAGTCTTGGGCAATCCGTCTAGTTTTAGGTATGAATCCGAATTCGGATTCGGTGCAGTTTCCATAGTTTAGCAGGGAACAATGGCCTGTTAAGACTGTTCACAGATAATTCTATCGACTTCGAAGTAATCTTGTTTCTGTTTTTGTTTAGAAGTTACTGGAAATAGATCCATGAAAATTAATCGATTATGGCTCCTGCAGGGGCATAATAACGACAATGACAACTTGGCTGAGAGGAATGAAATTTAATCACAGATGGGTGGTGAGCTCAGTCATTTGCCATTTTCGGATAATTAAACCGGGCTTGGCTTTGTGCCAAGCGCGGTTTTATAAAATGCAAGTTTTTAAGAGGAAGATTTTGACGATAAACATACTGGGTTCGCGCTGGACAGTAAGTCTGCATTAGACTGAACGTAAGTCGACTTAAGGCTAAGTGTGCTAAGCGTTCAGACAGATATTTATGGTGTAATTATGGTCATGGAAAACCGTTATTATTTAATAGCGATGTAAATCAAAGATAAGGTAACTTAGTTGTCATAAGAAGTCAGGGAAACAAAATTTATTTTGTCTTTTTTCACTTTGCTAAAGCGAATCACGAAACATGTTTTATACTCGAAATGGGAGATTTTGAGTCGCGTAAATGTTCTACAAAGTTTTACTTTTAAGTGCTTTCACGATGGAGAGCAAATAAAGAATTATTGTATTTTGGAATTTGCAGATATCTGGCGTAATTCACGGCACACTAAACGTCAAGCATTTTGAAAAACGCATTGGCAAATAATTTTCGCACTCTAATGACATTTCTAAAAGGGAAAGTTTCTCCCGTAGATCAATTCAAAGGGGACAGACCTCAAATAAATGTGGCTACTAAACATATCTAACTTTCTAGTATTTTTGCGAACATGTTCACTTCTTCAGACTTCAGTGAACTGTCACTGTGTAAACTGAACCATTTGTTTACCATCTAGTTCGTGGTGGCATTACTATCATGTGACTATTGACTATCATGTGACTATTGTTTTGTGTTATCGGCTAAAAATAGCATTCATGGCTCAATTCCTTAACTTAGTTAGCTAGATAATTATGTAATTGCTTGTATGAGGTTCCAGACTCCTTAAGCCGATTTTACTTCTCGTAGAGTTCTTGTTCGTATTACGTTGCGTTTCTTTGGAAAAATCCGAATCCGGATTCATTCCGAAAATCAAAGGGATTTCTCAAAACTAAAGGAACGCTGAATCCGAAAACTTTTTTGTCATAGCAACAATAGCGCGCGTGTGGATTCAGGTTCATCTGCCGCCGACCTCAAGCTCTCATTTCGAATGCCTCCGCGAAGAAACGCCCTTTAAGTTATGGGAAGGAAAACATGGCACCTAAATTAAAGACAGAAGACAGACAAGACTTTAAAGAAATGAAGTTGTAAAACAGAAGACAGACAAAACTTCAAAGAAACGAAGTCATAAACTTAAGACAGAATTCAGACAAGACTTCAATGAAAGAGGTTTTTAAACAACCTGTGGTGACTACAGGTGACTATGAGTGTTAACCATTTACACGGGAAAACCGGTTGGTGCATGGTTTGTGTTAATGGTAAGCAAAATTCCAGAAAGGGAAATTCTGTTTGAGATTGGCGTGTACCATTTACCATTGCCGACTTTCATATCGGGAGAGAGTGGGGCGAGTTTTACGAACGCCGGACAAAAAACCCGCGAAGCTTGAAAGTACTTACTGTTTACATAGACGCTATCCGGAGAGACGTCTAACAATTTTTTTTTTCAAGCATGGATTCGGCGTATACCTCCAGAAAAGTAGATTCAAAGGAGCCAGATCAATCAGGAATTAATTTGAGGAACGCTACTTTGGCTGATTGGAATGCAGATGACTTAAAATCAGTATGCGTGAAGTTAAAACTGAAAGGAACCGGGACAAAGAAAGAACTTATTGACCGACTGCTGCCCTTACAAAGTGACAACCAACTATTGGACAAGGGACTGAAAGAAGTGAGAAAGACTTGCGTGTTTAAAACAAACAAATACCTCCACCATCGTCTGTATGGAGTGGAGACGAAATGCTTTTTCCTAAGGTAGATTCAAGAACTATAAGTGACTACACTGCATTCAAGAGACAAGGTCACAAAGGACAATATCGTAAGGCACAGGGGATCTTTAATTCCAGGGAAATTAAGACAGTCAAAGTGCACAAAGATGGTGAAGTTTCCTTTGTATAAGCCCTGATCATCAAACGTTTTGGGCAAGAAATCACTCGTGCAGCAGTAGTTATGTTTAAAAACAATCAGCCAGTAAAATGACATTGTGAGTGTCCCATAGGCAAATGTGGAATATGCTGTCACACTATCGCTCTGTTATCATTTTTAGAGTATTATTCAAAGCACAAAATCTGTTTGCTTTCTCTGACATGCACCCAAAAGAAGCAGAAGTGGCACAGGTGAGGAAAGGTGGAAAGTCTAAAATAGCAACAAGCACCTCTCATATTCCACTGAAAGCATATAGAAATGTTCCCTCTACTAGGAAACCATTGGAAAGGAAGAAAACGATGGAAAACCGCAGTACAACAGCAACAACTGCAGCAGATAATGATACCTTAAAGAGTTCCTGGCTAAAAAGGGATGTAGAAGACATGTCAAGTCTAATTATGAAGGATCTAAACCACATGACAGTGCAACAACATTTTTTATAAAACTTTAAAAAAGTATGGAATCAATTCAGGACTTTCAATACAGCTTCATTACAACAATAGTTATAATGCCAGAACTGTATTCAGTGACCATGAATACTGCAAAAATGTTGAAGACCTCACTGGTCTATTTTCCTATCTTGCTGTTCAAACAACCTTTAGCCCATTTGAAAACCATGTCAAAAACTGAATTAATGACACCATGAAACAATATAAAATTGCATTAAGTCTGTAATGTTTATATTGCAGGAGTTCCAGTGACATCAAGTGGATTTTTTTATCATCCAGTTGATCAAAGGTATGGAGCCAGTCCAGATGGTATTGGACAAAGCTTCCTGTTGGAAGTCAAAACCAGAGCTATCAACAGTAGTGCTCCCCTGGACAGTGTTACTGGTGCCCATATTATTCAGTCTAACTTCCAGATGGCTTGTACTGGTGGGAAAATTACCTTTCTAGAATCATACTTTCTTGAACAAAATGTGGCTAACTTTTTCTTTGTGAAACATCATTACCTTGTGATTGATGTTTACAAGACCATAACTGGCCACATTTTTAAGAAGAAAATTGTAACATCCTGGTCACATGAAGAACACAAACTACTCAAAAAACGTGGTGAGCAAGTACTAGGAAAAGTGCCAACATTTGAAAGTTTGAGGCCACTACAATCCTGCATCTCCTAAGGCTTCTGTTCCCTCATAGCCAGCATCATAAAATTCGTGTGGGAGAAATGCTTGGACAAACCCAGGCAATGGCTTAAGATCAAGGCATTCACACACAGTTGATAGGAATACAGTCCATGCCACAAGAACTCTTGAAACTCGTTTGCACCTTCCAGGCCACAATCCCTAAGTGCAATGAGTGTCTACAAATCGTGAAAAAAATCACGAGTTCAGTCTTGGCATCTAACTTCCTGCTCTTTGTCTCAAGCCCTCCACCTTTACAATCTGGATACCTGATAAGATGCATAAATGGTTCAACACACTCATACGAACAGTCAAATTCATGTGTGGTAAGGCCAGTTAAATATAAGAATTTATCCTGTTTGTCCTTCAAGATCATATAGTTAAACTGCCCTCTCTTCATTTCAACTATTTTACTTTCCTGGATTTTTTCTTTTTCGAGGAGGGATTGTACCTGAGATTTTAGACTTTCCATCTCTACTTCTTTCTGTTGCATTTTCCTTGCCATTTCCTCCAACTGATTTCTAAGCTTTTCATTTTCCAGTTTGTCTCCGCATTCATCTGGTTTATAAGCCTGACAGAATGGAGGAGTTTTCTCCTTATTTTCCTCCTATTCCTGCCGGAAGATAAAGCGCCTTTTTCCTTTTACATGTACTTCACTTGATGACTGCACTTTTAACGACCGCTTATCTGTGACCAGCTTCTTTCTCTTTAACGCTGAACATTTTGGTGTAGATTTTTCCAGATTCTGGACGTACTGTTCACTACATATACGATCCGGTGGATCGTACAGACTTTCTCTTTTCCCCTTTGACCAATGCTGGGAGCATATGACGGCTTTTCTCCAATTGATGTCATCGTTCTTCAGCACCTTCATGTATGCAGCCCTCTGGGTTGCATCCTTCGATGATCCAATTTTGGCTAGTTTATAGTAAGTTAAATCGATATTTCTCCAATTGTTGGTACACAAGGTAGACGCACAATTCCAGTGCCATTTCCGTCCCTCTGTCTTCCCATCAGCCATTTTGGCGGCCATCTTGAAAATTTTGTCCGGCGTTCATAAAACTCGTCCCAGTCTCTCACGCTATGAAATTCGGCAATTGACACCAGAAACGAGCTAAGTAACCACGCCTACGCATCGAAACTTGCGCAGGACCTGGAACTGGTAGATAAAAGCAAATGGTACACACATTTCTGTTCAGCCTTACCATTAACATTCTAACCGAAATTTCCGGATTTTTTTGTAAATGGTAAACACTCCATGATTACACCAACTATGGCTTCGTTCTTCGTCAGCGTGTTTTGGATACCTAATAGAATTTCCCAGCAAAATTAAACCCTGATAACTGACACTGACACTGCTATACGTTGCCTATTGAGAACTTTGCATACCGGAAGCTTTACGGTGAAACAAAAGATTTTCCTCTCATTTTGTTTTCATAAGATATGACGCAAAAAATATACGTAACCTATAATGGCGGCCATTTTAAGAGAAGGGTAACTGCGATTGATCTTGAAAGCTGGATTACCCACCTAATGTGAATTCGCGACCAGTAACATTGGGTGAGTTTGTCGGCGTCCAAGTCACACTAGCACGGATAACTCGTCAGACGGATTATCTGGATCTAGTGTGAAAACGGGCATTAAGAATATGGCGGCCCCGAGGGAGGGAGGGATTACGTGAGATAGCATTGTGCCTGCGCGAACTCAGTTTTTAAAGCACCTACCATGTGTGCAGTGGGAAAAAACAGCGCCAGGACACATAAGGGTTGGACATGAAAACCTAGGGTGGGCACTTAATCCCTCAGTGCTTGGTGACAGGTAGAATCCCAATCAAACTTCAACTTACCGGTAAGTCTCGTTTAATTGTTTAATTCTATCCTGTCACCGCAATGAGGGCTCACGTGAGACTTCAAAGCAACTGCACACATGAAACCATTTCAGCCATATGCAAGATGGTTTATTAGATAACTAATCAAGTGACAAAATATTATCAGCAAAACCATTGTTTACATTAATTGGCTTATTGTAAAACCTAGCAAAATTGGTGGCTGAAAACCAACCAGCAGCAGACATTATCTCATTATCTGGTGTAATGGTACAGAACACAAACTTGCTTTAAATGTGGAAGCAGACCTTGTACTATATGGCTTAAATTTGTCTACATTAATCCCTGCTTCCTTCATAACAACTTTAATCCAACGACTAATGGTGCTCCTGGACACCGGATGGAAAGGCTTCAAATAACTAATAAACAATTGTTTACATTGTCCACGCAAGTCTTCTGAGCGTTCTAAATATTCCCTTAATGTAGTAACCATACATAGTGTGGGGTCAGCAGGATATGCAGTAAACTAAATGTGAACTGATTTTGTACAAGGTTTGGTTTGCTTTATCGGCTTAGACATAACAAAGGTAATTTGTGATTCAGAGCTTGTCATGTCCTCAAGGTTAAGCATATGTATGGTTTGCCCACGTTGGGCTGAGACTAAAGACATCAACATAACTGTTTTCAATGTCAATTCCTTAAGAGGAGCATCTTTGGTAGTTGATAATGTCTTAAGATGCCTCAGGACTGTCCCAACATCCCATGTTTCGGTGTATCTTGATACCGTTGGTCTGGATTCAAAAACTCCTTTTAGAAACCTTGTGACAGTAGGGTGAACACCAAACGTAATGCCATTCACAGGGGTCAGTATACAGGAGAGAGCCGATCGTGCTGTATTCATAGCACTGTAACCAAGACCATGATCATACAACTCAACGAGGAAATCTAGTGCTTGGGAAATAGAGGGATCACACAACTGACATTTTTCCTATGACAATACTTCGTCCAGCGCTTGATATATGATACATAGTGTTTGCGTGTTTCTTTCCTCCATGATTGTAATATGATATCCGAAGCTCGTTCGGAAATTCCTTGTTTTTCAAGGGATCGCCTGATACTCTGTAGACCATCAAGGTCATTTTCTTGACTAGAGGGTGTGTCATGTCCTTCCTTGCCGACATTTGAAGAGTGTCTAGTCGTTGAGGTAGAATCCTTGGCACTTCGGTTATCATGCGTAGTAGTGTGGAGTACCATCGTTGGGTCTCCCACATGGGAACAATTATATTATGCCTTCTGATTTCTCCATCTCTATTTTCTGTAAACATCGTGCAGTCAAACTAAATTGGAGGAAAAGCATAAAACAAATGATTATTCCAACCGATTGAAAATGCATCCACATAAGTCGCTTCTGGGTCTGGTTTCCAGGATGCATAACAAGCTACTTGCTTGTTGACTTGCTTTTTTAGCCTAGTAGCAAAAAGGTCGATAGTGGATTCCCCCTATAGGTCAATGATTTCTCGAAACAAGTGGGCGAAAGCATCCTCTCTTTATTGTCGCTGAAAATCCTGGACTCTCTTTTAGCATTGATATTTTCTATCCCTGGGATATGGGCTGCAGATAACCATATATTTCTTTCCATGCAAAATAGCCAGATTTTCTTAGCAATAGAATGGCACGCCATGAAATGTGTACCCCCCATAGAGTTAATATAGTTTACTGCAGTCGTGTTATCAGAATAAACCCGAATGTGTATAGAGTTCTCCTTACTGCAAAAAACTTTTAAGGCATAAAAAACAGCCATTAACTCTAGACAATTAATATGTTGGAGGGTCTCAGCCTCATCCCATCTACCCCCTGTTTGTGATGCACCCATCACTGCACCCCAGCCATCATTCGAGGCATCAGTGTACAAAGTGATGTTAATCTGGGAATTAGGTATACAGATCTTGTAATCAGCACTCTCTATATTGTCACACCACCACTGTAATTCTTGTCTGCTTTTTACAAATAGTTTCATATGAGCAGAATAGTTCCCTTTGCAATCTCTTAGGGCAGTTGTCTTATCATTCTCAGGAAAGCCTGTCCAGCCTGGACGAATGGACGCGCTGTAATAACGTTAAATTTAACACCTCCAAGTGCAAAGTCTTATCAGTTACACGCAAAAAGCAGCCTGTCAATTACGTGTACATTCTCAACGATGCTCCGCTTGAACGTGTAACTGAAGAGAAAGATCTGGGTGTAATAGTTGATTACAAACTTTCATGGGAAAAGCACGTTTATTCTGTTGTTGCGAAAGCAAATAAATTGCTTGGTCTCCTAAAGCGTACCTGCCCGATGTTAACGGACCTGTCAGTTAGACGAACTCTATACCTATCGCTAGTGAAATCACAATTGTGTTTTGGAACTCAGGCTTGGTCGCCTAGCCAGTATTACCTGACGGCTAAAATTGAGCGTGTGCAAGGAGGGCCACGCGCTGGATTCTAAGAACCCGCATTGGTGAAATGTCCTACAAAGACAGACTTATCAAGCTCAATCTTTTACCCTTAGCCTACGATAGAGAACTGAAAGACCTTGTATTTTTTTATAAGTGTTTATATGGATATATCGACCTAAATATAAATAATTTTGTAAGTTTCGTTTCACATGGCCGAACAAGGCAGAGCAATTCACTCAATTTAAAAACTCCTTTTTGTAAGACATCCACTTTCCAGGCCTCCTACTTTAACAGAATTGTTAAGCTTTGGAACACTTTTTGCAACTCTGCACCCAAAACTAGTTTCTGCAATCTGGCCTCCTTCCAATTGTTTGTTAAAGAGACACTATGGAACCTTCTTCTAAATACATTTGACATAGACAGACCATGTACTTGGTCGCTAGTGAGATCGTGCTCATGCCACCAGAAACACTGACTGTATTAGCATTACTTTATCTGTCTAATATTTAACACTCATTTATCTATTTCTTATTCATGTAATTCTTACCTTTATTCGTTTTATCAACTGGGCGGTACCTCGCATGGGTACCCCTGCGGTCCAGTTCGTGCCGACCCACTTGGGTAGTTTTTTTTTTTTTTTTTTTGGTATATATGTATTATCTTTTTCAATATCTGATGTACGTTACTTGTTATTTAATATTTGATGTTTGTTATATGCTATTTATTTTCTAAGAGTACCCAATAAAGCAATTAAAAAAAAAAGATATCTATAAAAAAAGGGGGCCATGCAATACACCTGGAAAACTAGACACAAGTAAGCCAATAACCTCTGCTAGGTCAAGAATTGTCATATGAACTTTGCCAAGCTCAACAAATTTTCCCCTAATACGATTAACCTTCTCAAAGGTTAGACTCACTGTCATGTTCACTGAGTTAAGAACAAATCCTAGGAAAATAAGGATTTGTGTAGGTTGCAACACTGGTTTAAGGGGGTGAATAACAATCCCCAGCTTAATGAATAAATCAGTTGTGTCATTGATGTTATCATTGCATTCACGCACAGTATCTCCCCGGGTATCTCCCTGCAGGTATGAATCATCGATGAATCCAACATTCAAATGCCCTTTTCGTCGCAGTGTTGCATAGATAGGTTTCAACACCTTTGTAAACAATCTAGATGCACAGCAAGCCCATTTGGCAAACAGGTGAATTGAAACAGTTTTCCCTTCCAGTGTAATCTAAGGAATTTTTGATGTTCTTCATCGATGGGTATTTGGTTTCAACAGATGCCATATAGCAGTTTGGTTTCATGAGCCTTATAGCTGATTGTAACGTGTCCATCTTAAAATGATGATACTTAACATATGCATTAAGTTGTTTCAAATTAAGTATTAACCTATGACCACCATCTTTTTTAGGTCTAATAAATAAAGAAGATACAAATTCTCCTTTGCAGTGACTTGCTTCTGTAATAACACCCTTTCTTAAGAGTTTTGAAATTTCCTCGTCAATAATAATCTGTTCTTGAGGGGTGAAGTTTATTTCCTTTGGCACAGACTCCTGTTCAGGGAGTTGGGTAAATTCTATTTTAGTGTTGCACACTATCAAGAATGAACTGATCAGAAGTTCTACAGCACCAATGGGAAGAAAACTGTTTCAATCGTCCAGCTATTTTGTCATTAGACACGGATAGTAAACGAGCTCTTACCTCAACATCTAACATCATTTGTGTTAACAGGGTCTGTGGTATGGTCCTTTATTTCGCTTTTCCTTGTTTGGGTTTCCGTGTGTGGTTTGGATTGGTTGACCATCGATTGTTGTTTTGCAAACCTAAAAAAGGCTTCCTACTCCGGTTTCCATGTCCCTTTGAGTTGTAGTTGCTGTAATTCCTTGTGTTTCTGGAGTCATAATGTGACCTCTGTGTTGACCCATATTAGTGGCAACTTTTTGCCAACCCGGTTGACTTCAGTCCACTCTTTCACCTCCTTTGCTAATCATTATTCAAGTCGGGCTTCATCAGCTCTCGACGCCTCCTCTAAATTAGCATTAGCAATAAGGGCAAAAGCATCAGTGGCTTCTTGGAGTATTTCATTCCCTAAGGGAATCAGAGAACAGATTTCCGAGCAATTTGTTTACCACTGACACTTGTTAAGGCAGAAGAGTCCTTTGAACAAAGATGTTTGCACTTTCTGCAATTTAACATCTTGTGAGCGTACAGCTGTGCTCAAATTATCCCAAACTGCTTGATTGACTCTAACTTTAGATAGATTTCCGCAGTTTTTAGGGCGCTGGCATTTATTCATTTTGTCCTGAAGCTTTTCTTCAGGTAGCCCTTCCTTGAGTATCGAGTTAATAGGCCATTTCCGAGTTACGTTATGCCTCGTTGTCAAAGCGAGGCTAGGTGCACAACCTTTCATATGAAAATGAGTTTTATTTGCATTTGAATAAAAACTCATTTTCATATGAAAGGTTGTGCACCCAGCCTCGCTTTGACAACGAGGCATAACGTAACTCGGAAATGGCCTATTATACTAGCCAGCTCGCTGTCCACCTCGGAACTCGTTTCTTCTTTCAGAAGATCTTGTTTGAGGCTGTTTAATATCTCACTCTTCCCCTCATTAGAGGCGTGAGTGTCCCTATTGATAAGCGCTTCAAATTCTGGGAATTTCCCCGATTTTTCTTCGACAGACTTCTCCGATAGTTGTTCACAGCGCTTCTTTGGGGGTTTCGCCAACCTTGTGGTCTTGTGTTCCCGCGCTCTCTTGCTTGCTTTCCTCTTCGTGGACGATTTCTAGTTCTCCTTTGAAGGTCTCAAACGCCTCAGCAATGGAATTAGCCGTACTGTTAGACGTTGCTTATAGTATGTGGTTCAAACTATCAAATCCTTCTCGCATAACTTTAACACGAGCTGCATATCAGCAGAAGCACGAGAGGCGCCATTTATGGCGCCACTCGCTGTTGCTTTTCCTTCGGAGTTCTCGGATTAGAAAGGATATTCTCCCCCGAGTCTTGCATCCTCTTCCTCCCTGAACTCTCTTTAGTCATTTTTAATTCTTGTGTATGGATTTCCTTACTGTTTTCTTTCATCTCGAGGAGCAAATTATTGCTGCTCGATAAAAGGTTACCGTTCGCTTTCAAAGGCGGCAATACACTGAGTTCGCGCAGGCGCAATGCTATCTTACCTGAGCCCTCAGTGCGGTGACAGGATAGAATAATTTAACTACCATCAGTGGGGTCTTGAAGTTTCTTTAGAAGTACGGATAAATTCAAAGTGACACTGATCATCATTTCAGTTTGAGCACAAACTTGCATAATTTTATTCACTTTCAAGCAACTGTGCTTTTGTACTTGATGTACGTAAATTATATTAAATTTTTGACTTTATTTCAATAAATTAAAACCTCTCTTTTATAAATTCAAAGAAATATTATTTCTCTGTTCTATTTAAGAATAAATTAGTTTGGCTGTAAGAACAGATCTTGATTCAGCAAGTTTTGTCTTCGAGCACGTTCAATGGCGGACATCAACATGCTCTGACACCTGACTTGTGAAAAGTCCATCTGATCATATGGCTGTAAAAAGAAGCATCAGGCTTAGAATGTTAACTGAGTCATGTGTTTATTAGATTACAGGACACTTGCTTACTTAATGAAAGTTAAACATTTTACTCCCGGAAAACTTGTATCATATGGTGCAGTAGTCTCCCACGCAGCCGTCATTTGTCTCGTCACGCAACGCTCCAGGAGAGGAGTGTTGCGTGACGAGACAAATAACGGCTGAGTGGGAGACTATTAATGGTTCAGTTTTTACTTTTGAATCTGTGAACGAAATCCTTAAGTGTCATCATTAAAAGAAATCTGCTTAGCAGTGCTCTCCTGCTGTGCTGTTTATTATGCTGTACAAGGTGGTTCCAACTTTTGAGTCCGTGGATGAAATCCTAACGTGTGACCATTCAAACGAAAGCTATCGAGCTCCTGTGCGTGATACTATTTTTATGCTGTACAAGGTGATTCTAACTTTTGAGTCTGTGGATAAAATCATACAGTGTGACCATTCAATGAAGGCCATTGAGAAGTACGTTCCTGTGGAGCTGTTTATTATGCAGTACAAGGTGGTCTGTTGAGCAGTATTTTTCTGCGGTGCTGTTTATTATGCTGTATAAGGTAATCCCTCTTTCAGTGTCGCGTTCAGGGAAAAACTAAGAATTTATCAGGAAACACACTTCTAAAAATTCTTCTTAAACTTGCGACACTTGTTCCTACCGTGAGAATCATGTGCAGCTTGTGAAGAACTAACAGCAACATGGCCACACCAAAGAAATGCAGGTCACCCAGCCCTGATCCTGGAAACAACAACAAGAGAATAATGAAGTGCTTTAAGGAGATCTACAAAGAATTGAAGACAACTCGAATGAACATCGTACAACATTTGTTGCTCAACAAATATTAAACGATGTCGCAACTTGTTGAACGAGTAGAACTGCATTCAATATTTTAAAACGATTGACTGACGTCAATCAAAAAGTTGCCACTTGTTTAACGGAATAGAGTCTGTCTCTATTTTCGTTCAACAACGTTTAACATGTTGAATGGCCTATTTCAACATTCAACAAAGTATGGTACTAACACTGTTGAGCAGCTGTTTTGACATCTGTCGATCAACAATGAACCGTGTACTATAGGTTTTAATGTAACCATTCCTTTAGCAAGCTCGGTCGAAGGGCTTTCTTCCTCTCGTTTCGAGGCAAACATTTGTAGCACACAAGAATCGAAAGCTCGCAATTGTGGTTTTAGTCTATTAACAAATAAGGTGACCGACTTTTTATTAAAGTAGTAATAGTTAGCAAATTTACAACTTCAATTAAGAGGAAATGAACATTTATCTAACTTAGAGTTCAGATAAGTACTTACATGTACTATATGTATTTTATGTATCCTAGAGGGTTAACCGTGGTTAAACGAGAGAAATTTGCAAAAGTTAAGCAAAGTACTTTTAAAAGTTAAGGTTGTCATTCTGACTGTTTAAAGTTTAATATATTGCCAATACACTGTCGATTTACCAAACGTTTTGAAAGTTTACCAAAAAAGTTCTAAGCGTTTTAAAAACTGTCAACAGCAGAATTGTCGGCGCCATTTGCCAACATAATTTTGAGTCAGGCGCAAAGAGTTTTGGTCAGTTTTCAACGAAAAAAAACCTCATCATTTTGAGAAAAAGTAAAAGATAGTAACGTCAAGTAATTTTTTTATACATCCTTGCCCATATTTCCATTAAATGTTCAATAAAACCCCACTAAAGAAAACGAAAAACGCCGCGGACGTTTGACCGCGGTGGACCTAGAGGGTTTAAATTACTCTCCCAGCTAAAATGGCTTTTGGTACAAGAATAAAGTTTCTGTCTATATCTATATATTTTGTCTCGCACTGTAACAAACAGTAGCACAAATGTTTTCCTTCATTTCTTAACAAAAGAATTTAAAATATTTTTAAATATCCTAACACGCTTATTTTTCATCAATTATCATATCTGCTATAAGATATTTCGTTTTCACTAAGCTCTTTAGTAACTCAGGCTTTTCTGTGCTAATCCCAGTTAAAAGCAACAGTGATGTTCTAATGCTGTTAGGACAAATTATCATTCGATGCATTTTTTTTTTCTTCTCATTAGCCCACCATGTGACCTGCAAATAACTGCCTACGAATAATTCTGCTCATGCGCACAACGGTGCAAAGTTGTTTTCCAGCGAATCATTATTCTGCTCCTGTCCTCTACAATGGCAGCCCGATTTCTACTCTGTTTTAGCAGTTATGAATAAATATTAAATTGAAAAACAAACTTGGTGATCGAATGATAAAACAATTATTGAACTCGGCTATCACAATATATCGTGATTTGTAAGTGTCTCGCAGATCAATTATTTGACTCAGCCTTCGGCTTGGGCAAATAACTAATCTGCTCGCCACTGACAAATCACGATATTTTGCTCAACCTCGTCCAATAATTGGTAACTGTTAGCATATTAAAATATCATTATACACCTACCAATCAAATGTCGCCAGCAGGCAAACAACTGGGAAGTAAGTGACATGCGCAATGAAGACCAGGTGCAGTTAAGTAGCTGACTGGTCCAGTGAGACAGAATAGACAGTGCGGTGGACACTAGACAAGTGAGAAAAGCATCTCATTTGACAGTCCTTAATGATGGAGTAAGTCTAAAGGTGAGTTCCCTGGCTCATCTTAAAAGCTGTATTACAGTAAACAAAATATATTTCCCCTAAAATAACTGCAAAAAAGGCCAACCCTCTCCTTACGGACACTTCCATAATACAAATAGTTAACGGTACTCAGCTCTATCCGTTTCTTTTCAGCTATTAAAGGAATGCGATTGTAATAATACATATATTTTCAAAGCACTTTTTTCGATGACTTATAGCTATAAGGCCTTTCGCATTTATTAAAAGGATTCTATGAAATTTAAATCAATGCGAGCAAAAAAATCACTTTTTATAGCATGCTTTACAAGTAGCTCCATTGATATTATAATCGTGAATAATGTTACTACTCACGTTTCTGTGCGCAGAGCAGGGGCGTGGCTCGTATAAAGTAGCGTATACCCCACTGAACATTTAACAAAAACTTCCTTAGGGGGGTGGGCTCATTCTCCTCTATGAGCTCTGCCATAACACCGGCCAACCTTAAAAAGAAGATTTTTTTTTTCATGCAGTGTTTGCGTACATCATGAATATTCTCACAAATGGTATGATTTCTAGTTCTGTTTGGAACAACTTTGGCCTAAACGATGATTTAATTTGTGTAACGCAAAAGGATGCCATAATAAAATGATACTATTTTGTAAAAATGGTATAACACGATGACACGACAAGACAGGCATTAAAATTCTGAAAAAACACGTGTTGTACGAGTAAATCGAATTTTCTTGTCCGTATGTTTCCTTAGAATGCTGTTGGTCCTTACGCTGTTGATTGACGTGAATTCCCAAAAGCAACAAAGTAACTTTTTATATTTACATGTACCATTCGCATGTTTCCGAAACTGTTACACATGTACCAAAATATTAAAGCAACCAGGAGACTCTTAACCGAAAATTTTATAATTTTGACGCCATTCAAAGCTAAAGGTAGGAAGTTGCGTTGTTTAAGTTGCGGAAAGACCAAAGATTTTGTTCTTACCTTCCAGCAAACTCCACCCCGAGTCTGGAGTCTTTACTATTGTTAAATCCCTGCACTAACAGGCGGGCGAAAACACGACGTTGCCTGTGAAAACAGGAAGAAGATATAAGATTTAAGTATTTTTATGAAAATAAAATGTGCAAATGTTACTACCCCAAAGTGTCTGCAAGTACAGCCGCCTCTAATCGCTCCCGACCACTGGGAGCGATGAGAGGCGGCTGTACTCGAAGGCTACTACCAGCACCCTGGAAATTAGTTGCTATATTAAAAAACTGTAGTGCTGCGGCGACAGTTTGCATACATGCGCCGGTTTACGAGTGTCCTCGTAATTTCTTCTATAAATAAACGGGCGCCTGCTACGCAAGCTACGGCGACATTGACGGTGACGGTGATTTGGGAACGACTTTAACTCAAGGTTCTCGAGGGACAGATCAATTCCAAGAAATATTAAAACTGATTGGATAAACCGAGTATGACAGTGCACACTGTAAAAATGGGACGTCGGTTTTACACCTTATGTAATTGTAATGAAAAATTCGGCAATGTAAATTATCTTGGCTCTCATTAAGCACCGGAAGAAATCTATGTGAATAACTCCGGTTCTTTTTTGTTATTTTGTTCCATTGGCAAACCTCGTAGTTTTTCTAAATTTGTAATTTGAGCTCGGACAGAAAAACCATCCAGAAGGAAACCTTAAAATTAGCAAGACCGTAAAATTTGAGCGTTATATCCATTTTTGAAGGGAAGATAAGGGTCAGTGAATTTTAAAATTTTTACAGACATCTTGCATATACCCGGTTTATAAACATCTCGAAATTCACGGACCTACTGATATCTCGGCGGCTTCTACACTCAGATTTACAAGGTTTGCTAGTTTCAAAATGCTCTTTCCAGCAGCATCGATGGTTTGTCTGTCCAAGCCGAAATTAAAAGAAAAAGTGGAAAATTACGATTTGAACTTTAGAAGATCGAATACGCGAACATGCGAGATATATTTCTTGCTGACAGTCAGTGACAAGTTTGATGTTAATATCGCTTAATTGCTTTCTGTAACTGGAAAACTGTCAAAATTCTTTGTTTTAGATATTAATGTTGTAAATTAACCAAGGGATAAATCCCAAGAATTGACGCATTTTTAGGCATAAACAACATGAGAACCATAAGTTTGAGGGAAGTATATGAAATAATATTGACGTTGCAAAAATTTGTCTAACTTAGTTTATGTTTGTCATGAGCTGTCTTTCATATAAAGCCCCTTTCAAGAAGACAATGACTGACAAACTAGTCAAATATTCATGAAAGAAGTGAGATAAATAAAGGTTCTTGAATACGGAAAGAAAAATGTTTGAATTATAAACTAAAAGAGTTGAAATCATGATGTTATTAATGGACATTAATATTTGTATCTTTTTTCACCAAAAAGACGTAAAATATTATTAAGGCTTCTGTTGTCACTTTTCTTTTACTTTCTATTAGCTGTGGCTTCATTGGATTTGTCAAAACGTTTGTCCTTAAAGGAAATTTATAAGTTCTGATATTATCTTATTTTATTTAACCGGGTGAGACTGTTAAATTGATATTTTTACTTTACTGAATAGTTAATTTGACTGACTGTTTAACGGACTTCAAAGAGTCGTCACCCATCAAACGTAAATAGACCATTTTACAGTTTCTACTTAGCAACTTGGTCTTTGTGTGGAAATGAGGCTGAAGTTGACCTTGTTTTGATAGAAACCTTCTTTCTTTTCATACGTAAATCATGTTGTTCTTATGCTAACTAACATGATTTACATATGAAAAGCTGGAAGGTTTCTATCAAAACAAAGTCAACTCCAGCCTCACTTCCACTCAAAGGCCAGGGTACTAAGCACCAACTGTAAAATGGTCTATTACAAATTACAAAGCCCATGTGTCTTCAACTGCAAGTTTTGTAACCCGGGGGGAGGGCAGGGGACTCCCATATACAATTGAAGGCGGGGGTGTAATGATTTATGACCAGTGTAAGCAACGAGCTCCGCCTAAAACAGCGTTTGACATAAGATACCAAATCATACTCCTATAAAAGCAAAGAACAGCAAAAAAAACTTGAAAACCGGTTTTGTTTTTTAGCCTTTGACTTATCTTCGTCTTTGTTAGCCGCAGTTTTCAACTCGATTGTTTAAAAACAAAAAGGGGGCCTAGTGATGGCCACACTCTTACCCTTACGATGTACATATCAATCAATCAATCACTTACCACTGCGACCATTGCTAAGGAAACCAGATGCTCACTTCTTTCAGCTTCTTAAGAACATTGAAAACTTGAATCTTCTTTTTCGAGTTTATATTTTGTTTCATGCAATTTTGAAACTTATTTAATAAGTAGAGCATTCGAGTCGACAAAGTAACCTGACTAAAACACTTGGTATTTTCTTGGTTTTGTGAAAACTATTGTTCGTTAGTAATTGTGTTCCCGGGGGGAGAGGAGAACTCCCATATAAAATTAACGTGGGTGATCGCCAAAATGTTTGAAAGGAACCCCTAAAATGTACGAGAAACCCGTTTTGTGGATGTGGCTCACGGAAACGTTTTACCCCTAAGAGGTACCCTTTCTGAACAGTTGTTCCTGTCGTCACAATTTTCTAAAATATATCAGAACAAATCTGACAGTGGTGGTGCCAAACCGCAAATTTTTAACCCCTAACCCCTCCCCCCCCCCCCCCCAATCCCCGGGGGGGATTGTGTTATGGTGTGGTGTGGATATTTCTTAGAAAAAGACTCATTGTCTTTGGGGAAATCTGCACTGAACAAAAGCAGTGACTTAAGACAGTGGAAGTACAGGTATAAGTAATCGGCGTCCAGTAAAAAAAAGACTGTTTTAGAAAAAGTACAGAACAACTGCTAAGTTTACATCTTACAAGTTATCAAGAGATGCCATCCCAGATATAAAGGAACTTGTTGTTCATGTGGTTTTCTTCTTAGAAAATCTCTAAACAATTAAAATGAAACTCTATACATGTATTCAAATATTTTCCAACTCTCCGTGATCGTCTAGCTCCTAAACTACTGTGTAATTTGTAAATAGTGACATCCAGCAATGTATTTCACTATCTCCTTGTTTTTGCAGTGTATGTTTTCGATTTTTCTTTCTATATGGTATGGTCTATAAGTAAAACGTAAAGTTCCTAACCTTAATCAATACGGACACCTTCCACAACAATTTTGGAATTAACTTTTACCAAGCTGTTAGGGACATAATGTGTACATCGCATTTAGACTCCATTTAAAGGCGCTTTTAAAAGCACTTGGCGCGGCACTCGAAAATATTGATGCCGGACTGACGAGATTTTGGCAAAGCACTCCCATTTTCTGACGTGTTAACATAAAGGTCTGAAATTTTAATTCGTTGCTATAGTTCCAACATTTTACCCGCGAAAAGACCATGACCAGTTCCCATATCGAAGCTGTTTGTTTCCGAAACGGCCTCGAGAAAGGTGTCAGTGTCCGTTGACTAACAAGCAGTCAATTATTCAATTGCAAAGATAGGGGGCTTCAATTGCAAGTGCGTGTTTGCCAAAAAAAATCCGTATGAAACTTAGAGTTCTTAAGCTCCTAGAAACTGGATAAGGGTAGTTCTTAGTATAGTTTAACTAAAGAAAAACGACTTTGGGGTTAATTTCCACACGATCCAACGAATATTGTTTCTTATTTGTTCACATAAGTAATTACATATGTCTAAGTAATAATTAAAAGTTGGTTTTATTTTAATAAAGAGCCAACTGAATATTGACGACACAAAAAAACAACGATGTTCTCTGGACAGTTTAAATTGCAAGATCTGTTCATTTTTTTTTTTTTCATTTCTATAAATTATTTTGACAGAAAAAAATCTTGTAATATTTTAACATTCTTTTCTCCGTTTTGGAGAAATAAAACCATTCGATCAGTGACATTTTGTGAAATAATTTGAATTCGTTTTTATAATGCGCATGCAAACTATAAAATAGGAAATTGACAAACCGGATATTGAATAAATGAGTTGTAAGTCAAAGGTGTTGTAATTTACTGCACCTGACGGCTTCGTATATCTAACTGTCTCGTATTTTTTGATAAAAATGTCTGAAGTTTTATCATTTTAATGTCTATTTTTATTATCGATTTTTTTATAGCAGTAGAACTTTGTGTGAAACACCTGACAGACAATGTTATCGAGAGCAATGGGACTGAGTTTCCTGGCTTGGTGCGTACACCAGAGAATCGCAAAGAAAAGAACAGAAAATGTGAAATTGGACTTTAGTAAACCGTTCGGTTTGGAATGACTTTGAACGTACAATGTTCAATTACTTTAAATGTCAAATGTACTTGTTTTTATTATTGTATATTCACTTTACTGAAACATCACAAAATAAACTTCAACCCTCTAAACAAATGATTAGAGTTGGCTGAATAAAACTATAATTTTGAGATAAAGTAAAAAATATCGCTTGAAATATATGCTTGAAGTTAACGGATATTCTTAAAGCCATGCCAGTCCCCTGCGATTATCATAATTTCTTTTGCCTTTTAAATCTATTAATTCCTATGAGACCTATTCAAGTGCCGACATTATGTCTCTCACCTGAAAATGTAGATAATATGACGAGAGGTGGCGGTAGCACGGTGAATCCAAGGGTTATCTCCCACAGTTGACGATAATTCCGCTGACAAAGGTGCTAGGGGATCCCAGCGAAACGCGCGAAATTCGCTGCCTGCTTTTGGAGCGTTTTCGGTTTCCTCATTATAAAAACTCGTTGGTAACGGATCCTTGAATTTTTCATGCCAATATTCGGCGAAATACTTGCTTGCGAGCGACTCTCTCTCAAACAGTTTATAATGAGTGGCAATTTTTTTCACGTAGCGATCTTTCTCCTCCACGTTCGCGGTACTCTGCCAGAATGCATGACCACACTGTAACCCGTCAAACCGTCTAAAATTCTCGTCTCTGGTCTTGAAGAAGTGTAAACACTCGGTCTTGTTATTTGACCAGCGCCGAGACTTAAGCTGCAATCCTTGACCCAGGGGGAAATACATCGTGGACAAAAAAATATCGGCCAGCGTCGGGGCGCGCACATCAACAAAAATAATCATCGCCGACATCGTTAATGTTACAGCCAGCGAGACACACACTATCACAAGCCGTAAACTTGGCAATGGCCATGAAGATGTCGAAGGCTTCACTTTAGGGCTACAGGTTGCTCCGATGCTACTCTTCTTGGTTATCATTTTGTTTCGCTGTTCGGTGTCAAGTTCATTAAAGGCCAGCTTCGTTTGTCCTCAACAAAACAGCCTCGTCGACTTTAGAATTAACAGTGACAGAAAACTCGAGCGAACGAATACAGATTAGTAGTGACTCACATGCGAAGAAAAAATTACAGGTAGATCTTGGCAGGCCGCAACAACACTTATTTTTTTGGAAATATATTCTAGTGCTTGTGATAGAAAATAATTTTTAGGCACATCCGATGAAGGCGACCGGAATCTACTGCGACGCCGCGAACAAGTGGTTCTCTCGTCGATTTTAGTCCGCTTTCTATTTTACTTTTGTTCGATATTTTTATGAACGCGCATAAATTACATTGGCATCAAAGCAGCATATTATTGTGTCGAGAATCGGGCGATTGTGATTGGCTAAAACGCGGTAATAATCAGAGAATAAACAACACCCGCTTATTGAATGGGCCTTGAAGGGACAGCACAATAAAACCAATTTATGAGCTCACAACAGCTGTTTCGCGGGTAAATAATTTAAAAACATTGACATGGAGGGAAAAAACTTGTTAGTTATACCAGATGATTACAAACGATTCTGTTATTAAAATCGCACTGTTGCTTACCATTCGCGTGTCATAAATTTCTAATGAGTTTTTTCTCCTTGAATCCAGTGTTTTCATCAAATTAAAAAAAAGGCGATTTGAAATGAGCAGAGCGCGAACAAATTACAAACAAACTGGCACAAAAGTCCAGAAAAACTGTGTCATTAATATGGCATAATCCACAAAAATTTGGAATTTTTAATCAAATTTAAAACACGCAGTTTACAAGCGAACAACAGGAGTTCTTATACAATTCGGGTGAATTAGTGCGACTTGATAAAAAACACACAATTTTACGGTATTGCTTCCGTTAATCATCATCTTTTTTAAAAAAATCCGCACCCAAAACAGGATCATGAACCGAACAAAACTAAACTAGAAAATGAAAAATCCCTGTGTTGTTTGCGAGTGACTCGCCGGACTAGAATCTAAAAATTATTTACTCTCCAAAACTTGCCTTTCATTTTAATCTCCGTTTTTTATTTCCTAGATATGAGTTTATCAGATGAAGTTTTTATTTTGAGTGCCGGCCCGACAAGGTCGACAAGCACAATGCTATTCGTTGGGAACATGAGAAACGCTGAGTTAAGAAATACAATAACACCAGAATTAATACTTTGTGAGCACCTGTCATCCTTACACAGCAGTCCGACATGAATTCAGCGGAATTTACGTGTTATCTGGGTTATAAAATGATATGAAGTCAAGAAATGAGCTTCACGCGTAGTGATGAATGCAATTTGTCTAATTACGAATAAAGCCTGAATAATACTCAAAACATTAAGGCCTTCGTTTCAAGATTTTCTCTTGCACCTGTTTCTGTGTAGTAAATTTCCTGTCTTTTTGCGTTTCTGGCAGGTAGCAGTTCCAGTCCTTTAGAATAACTAATGAACTTTTTGTCAGTAGCGAAATGAGAAGGCAAAGCGTGACGTGAATTTAGTCACGTTTTAGTCCTTAAGGTTTGTTTTCCGGACTCATTGGGTTTAAGCCAAGCGAAAACGAACGTAAAAAATAACCCTAAACACAGGAAGAAAATATATAATATTCGAAGGCCGGATCTATATATTTTTTAGTTGAAGCGTTGTTTAAAGGGCTTCATCGAGCACGCAGATTTGACAGAGTAAATGTAAATTCTGCCACCTTTACTGAGTCGGAAGAAGAACACTTTTAATAGCGCTATCTTGCAGCACTTCGAAAAGGCTAGGGTTTTTTTTTCAGTCAACATCAAAAGGTTCGCAAATATATTGACTGAGGGTTTAAGAGTTTACCACATCTGAAGCACGTTTCATCGTGTCACAAAAATGCTTTTTTTTACCGCGACATTTAATTTATCCTAATTTAATTTATCCTAATATTTTCTTTCTTCCATGTATTACATGAATGGAAGACTGAATCAATTGAACACGAGAAAAGAAATTTTATATTTCCAAGCAGTCGTGTATTATTTTGTTTAGCATTCAAATGACACAAATTACGAAGTTTTAAGCGATTTTCCGAGGATTTTCTTAAGATTTCCGAAAATTCGCCGAATACTCTCCGAAGGTTGTATGAACGTTTCTTCTATACCCCTTTTCACTCGTTTGACATTTTTAAAATAAGGACGAGCATGATAGATAATATAAATATATTGATATCTTCACTCTTCACAGTAAAGATAAAATTGATATCTTGACAATAGTCGAGATATAAATCTTTGTATTTCACTTAAGTTTATATAAAAAATGAAAACATTAAAATGTCCTCTTGTAGTTTATAATTGATTCCATGCCATCATATCTAGTTACTCGGTGTCCAAGTTTTATTTAGTTTCGACAACTCTTTTCCGCTTTTACACAAAAGGCCGAGTATTTTTAATGGAACTCTAAGCCTATATTTATGAGTGGGTCAGTTTAAGTAGAAAATGTGTCATTTAAACACTGTTTAAAGTTAACGGCGTTTGAATCAGATTAGGGTTGGGTTGACCATTTTTAAATCGAACAAGAAATCACGAACTTAAAGGTGAATTTATGCTTTCTTGATTCGAATTAAATTACGGTTTTGTTAAACCCCGTATAAATTTCGTTTGAAAAATTGATCCCATCTGACCACAGACAGCCCAAGCTCACGTCACGAGAAAGTGAAGGATTAATTATTAGTGGTGTGTGAGACATCGACAGGACGTGACCCTTCGATGAAAGCGGTATTGGGTTACACGGCGGAGGTTTTAAAAATTGAGCGCTTTATAAGACTTTGTATAGGGAAAACAATAACGTAGATTTCGAACGCTTAAAAAAGCAAAATCTAGGCATTAGTTCATTAAAGTGACTCTATTGAACTCACCTCTGGTGTATTCTTTTGTCCTTTGGGGTATTTCGAGCCGTTTTGGGTTGTTTTGTCAGCACTGTTATTCCCTTCGGTTTGAATCAGATCAGGGTTTAAAAGCCATTTTTAAATCGAACAAGAAATCACGAAGGTGAATTCATGATTTCTTGAATCGAATTAAATTATGGTTTTGTTAAACCCCGTCTAAATTTCGTTTTAAAAATTGCTCCCATCTGATCACAAAATCTCGATAGTGGAATCTCGGAATTGTCGTTTATGGATCAAACATTATCTTAAACGCTTGCTCATTTACTGGTGTTTCGTGTCCGCCCGTTAAAAGTAAAAACCGCTACGCGTCATTGAAAAATATAGAACTCGGATAGATATTTCTTAAAAGCTAGTGTTAAGAAAAAGCTAGTCTTAAGGGATTTGAGGTTATTTGTCGGGCTCGTAACTTGCAAACGTTTTAAATATTCTTGTAAAATATGTTCATTGGTATCGTTACCTATTTGATTGTTCGCGTATGTTCAGTATTAAGCAATGTCAATTTCCCAGTCAAATACAAATGACTGAACGAGTACTCATCGAGACTTGCGCTCGCTGGCGTGCATTTATACATGGGGGTAGAGCGGTGAATAAATGTGTTGTGGAGTGTTTAGGAATCATGTGGTTGTTTGATACTTACTCCAATATGCTATAATTGAAGTCAATGATATCCTGACGTCTGCAGAGATGCGACAGGAAGATATAAAAAATGAAAAAACAATATTTGAATATTTTCGGTTGACAGTTTGCTAAATTTAAGCTGAAGTAATACTGAGTATAATGTTTATTTTTTAAAAGTCTCTTTGTGAAAAATAAATCATTTATTTATTAACTTTTCTATTCTTCGTGTTTATATCTAACGCAGGGTTCACATCAGCACCCAAACATCTTTAGAGCTAACATATTTCAATGAAACACGTTCCCGTAAGCATGGTTGCAACTTTATTGTTCACATTAGTTGTTAATTTCAGAACACATTTCACGTCTGGTTCTATAATTTACACTTAATTGAAAAAACATTGACGAGAAAAAAGGTAGAGTCTACCTGCTACTGCATAGAAGGAGGTCGGACACTTTAATGAGAATATATAACGTAATGTCGACATTTAGAATTTTATTTTCAATAAATTTTTGAGTGCAAAAAAGAAAATCTAAAATCTTCGATTCACTCAGGATTGAACCTGTGACCTCAACTAGGTTTAGGCTTACATAGCCTACCGTACCAGGGTACCTCCTAGCTTCTCGGGTTGTTTAGGCCTAAATTTAACTATATAAACTGCTAATCCTAACCTCAACTGAAAGTTGACCAGTTACTCCGCCATTTGCACGATGGCGTCATTTGACTACAACTACCAGAATAGACCAATTCCGGTATATTAAAATTCATACTTGGCTCCGAGGCTTAGGGGAATAAAACAAAAGAAAAAAATTATTCATACCTGAACCTCGATGTGATTTCTTTTGTTTTATTCCCCTAAGCCTCGGAGCCAAGTATGAATTTTAATATATCGGAATTGGTCTATTCATTTCGTTTTTCCTTTCTTATTTAAATTTTGTAATCCCAGTGCGGTTTAAATAACAATAGCCCTAATTTCCACTACAAAACAAAAAACTGAAGGATTCTGGTAGTTGTAGTCATATGACGTCATCGTGCAAATGGCCTATTCTGGGACCAAAGAAATTAGGTTCGTCCCCAGGCCCTTCTCCGCTTTCAAAATGGCGGGTCGGGCGTAGAAACCCCTGACAAGGCTGTCAAAACACTCAAAGAATCGTGGAGTATTTTGTCACGTGACCCAAGATGATTTCCAGTGATATGCGGTCGTATTTGTTTTCTAGTAGCCTGATCCGTTATTTAAACGAATTGAAGACATTTCGTCATAATACTCCATGATTTTTGGAGTACTCTAGTTTGTCAGCCTTGTCCATGGTTTTTTTTTCCGCCTGCCATTTTAAACGCGGAGATTTTTTCTTAATTTTCTTTCAATCGAGGGCAAAACCACTCACTCCTGATTGGCCGAGGATCAAATTTAGTTGGCTTGTCGGAATTTTTAACAGAATTTACAAACGAAGCGTACGCATTTTACAGGAATTTTTTTATAAAACAGGATCAGGAGCTTTAATCGGATGATACCTAAAAAAAGGGATTATATTTAGTAAATTACAGTGTTTCACGTTTAAAGGAGAAGTTCACTCCAGAAGGCTCCCTTTTTTTCTTTCCACTAATAAAAAGTACATATAGAGATAGGATGCTGACCAAAGTTTCAGCTCCTAAAGAGCTTCCAATTCCAATTAAATCCTTGTCCAAAGTAGCCCAAAAATCGTTTTGAATGCCGCCATTTTTTAACCATATTTAGCAGCCTGGCCTTGAAATGTGACGTCATTCCGTCCAACTTGAAGTGACTAGTTTTGTTTACTATACTGAAATCACGGATTAAGAGGGTTTTCAAGGGTCCCGGCGGCATTTCACGAAATTCATCGGAATTTTTCTGCCCTTCAAGGTCCTTTAATAATTTATGTTTCAGCCCGAAGTTTCTCTTTTCCCGAAGCAGAATAAGTTATTTTATATCGACCAGACTTTTTTTTACCACATCACAGCACCGAACCACGCAACCTGGTTTTTAAGAAAATAATTCCTTACTCCTTAACAAAACGAAGGAAAACTTTTGAGACCGGAAAGAAAAAGGTAGATTCAATCAAGCTTAATATAGCTTTCAACGAAGTTTGTAGCGATTATGTGACAGTTTTCTGAACACCGGCGCAAGTACGAAAAGACTGAAATTTTATCTCAAGTCGTGAATTTTATTGGCTTCGGGGATTTTTTATATATATGGTCGGATTTGTTTAGGTCTTCCGCGAGAGCAGGTTGACTGTGAATTAAACTGAACAACAATTTTTAATCAATTTGCTTTTTGTACAAGTACCGCTCCTTCTCAGCCAGTTGTCAAATGTACATAGTTTATTCGAACTGTTTGACATTTCAGTGTTTTCCTGTTTCGCTTCCCGGTGTTTTTGTTGTAACGTAAATAACAGGAATCAGAACATTCAGCAGTGACTTAGTTTGAAAGAAAACTCCACTAGCAAACTGAACATAGAAATATATTTCTTCCAATAATATGCATTTCACATCAGTCTCAATGAAATAGTCCTTGTAGTTATTATTTTCATTGCGTGTTAAAATATTTTGACCTTGTCCAATTCTATGCCTCTATGCAAATTTTGGCGTTGAAACGCGACACGCACGCTGCTATGCAGTTTTAGAAGCTATTTCTGTCCAATAAAAAATTAAGTTTGATTGCTCACATTTAGCTTATTCCCGTTTAAAAAATATATTATGAGAAGCAAAAAAACTTCTATCATCAGCTTATCGGCAAAAATTGCTTTGGAATCGCTACCAATCCTTGTTACTCCTGTTGTTACTTCAATAACAAGAATCGGCATAAAATAAAAGCGTCGTATTAAAAGCGTTAGCGATGCATGCTAATTTCAGAATAAAACATTTAAAAGCTTGAGAAAGAACTGTACGCAAGAAATTCATTTGAAAAATCTCCCACCTCATTCTGCACCGAAGACCTATTGGCTAAACAATTCGATCTGTGTATATAAAAAAACGCCGAAACCAAATTAATATATAATTATTCGGCTTGAGAAACTATTTCAGTTGTTTCCTGTTTGTGCCGATGTTAAATCTCACATCGCTTAAAAGTCCCTTAAATTTCTATTGAATATACCTTTTTCTTTCCCGTCTCAAACGTTTTCTTCTTCTTCTGTGTGTCTGCGCCATAGAGCGAAGAATAATTGTCTTATAAAGATCATGTACGATGCTGCGATGTGTTAAAAAAAACTCGGGTCCGTATAAAATCTCAGGAAGATAATTCATACTTTTCGAGAAAAGAAACTTCGAGCCTTAACGAGCAGAAAAATTCCGGTGAATTTCGAGAAATACAGCCGGGACGCTTGAAAACCCTCTTAATCCGTGATTTCAGTATAGTAAACAAAACTAGTCACTTCAAGTTGGACGGAATGACGTCACATTTCAAGGCCAGGCTGCTAAATATGGTTAAAAACTGGCAGCGTTCAAAACGATTTTTGGGCTACTTTGGACAAGGATTTAATTGGGATTGGAAGCTCTTTAGAAGCTGAAACTTTGGTCAGCATCCTATCTCGATATGTTCTTTTCATTAGTGGAAAGAAAAAAAGAGTGCCTTCTGGAGTGAACTTCTCCTTTAATAGCAAGCGATTTTTTTAATTAGGCGCCTGTCGGGTCAAGTTGCGTAGTTGAAGACGTTGAAGAAATTCATTCATGGCGGCCATAAGTCGGCCTTTACCTCACTGAATATACGGATACCTGCTGAATAAACAAAACAGAACAGATCGATATTATTTTAACGGAAGAAACGAGATTATATCACCAAACGTGCATGCACTCTAGTTTTGACTCGCTGTTTAATTGATGTCTTTTATCAAAGGCGCAAAAACAAAAACAAATTCACAACACATGTAAAAGAGCTTTGTTCTTGTCCTAAAGTGTGTTTTATCGATAAATTAGGTCAATTAGGCTTTTTTTCTCAACAACACAAAATTGAATAGCTTTTCTTGTCGGCAGTTTCGAGGCTGAGTGTCCGTAGGTTATAAACGAATGTAATCGCATGTTTCCTCGTAAAATTAAGGATTAATATCATTTGTGTTTTCGGAAGCTGCAGAAAGTGCCCTCCTGGCTTCGCGACTCTAAAACTCTACCCTACCTACAGCTTCTGAAAACACGCGAAACTTTGTATTGATCCTAATTTTACTCAGCCTCGTGCGATTACATATACATTGTTCAAATTGATACTTGATTTCTCAATACAACAAGAGCACATTTTAAGGCATATTAGGCCATTACAGATGCGTGCAGTATCCTCGCAACAATTTTGTGGGTGTGATTGTAGCTTTCTCGTTAGCAACTCGGAGCAGAAGAGTATGGAGAAAGGATGTTGTTTTCTGATTTATTTTGCTGCTAATCGGTGTTGCAGCCCTCTAGAAGTTGTTATAAATCGTATCAATTCTTTAATTTCAAAAACAAACGTTCTGAAATACAATCAAATGTATTCACTCCTTTTCTTAAAAATTCAGTCTTGCATTATCAGGTCAGTACCTTTCAATTTTTCTTTTGTTCAAAGAACCTCTGTTCACAAATATCGTTAGTATTTCCTTGAGAGATCCTAATGTTTTTGTGCCAAAAACGTTGATACAGGAAATGTGTTAAGGTTCCCTAAAATGACGCATTTAGTTGACGCAATTTGTGCTCAAGCTTCGTCTTTCGTAATCATTATCCGTCTCAAATTTCCTCAATCTTGACCATCCTTTCTCCTCCTAAATGGTTTGATACCTTTTTGGCATTTTTGGTTTTTACTATTTGTTTTAAGGATTTAAGGTGGTGAAAAAAATAGCGCAGATTATTGAAATATTTTAATGAATTGTGTCTAACCTATGCAAGGAAACTTCGTTATCCTGTCAAATGACTCAAAACATTCAGTAATTCAGAAGCTTCTTTTAAACGGCGTGTCGTGTCCGTCAAGTTTGACAGCGCTATTTAGCCCGCCATGTCCTGATGTGTTATTGCCAAAAAAGAAATTTTGTCAGTGTATTTTGAATCAAATGATTTTTCAAATAGTTTTGCATTTTTATAATTTTGTACTGATTTAGCGGGAAGACCGGAATTTAGCAGCACACTATTTAAAAAAGACTTAAAACAATTTTATTTATAAAAACAAGACAAAGTTCGACTGGTATTGCATAGAAGCTACAGTAGTCTATCACTATGAACGTGAAAGGAAAAGAAACCTTTACGTTTTTAAATGTAATGGAAGCAGCATAAAAAATTTTTTAAATCATGTTGCACATTACTCCCAATTTTTAAAATCAGTATTCAAAATATGCTAAATTTTGACCTGCAAAATATTATAAAATCATCCATCCGAAGGTACAATCCAACAGCTTTCAATCGAATTGTCACCGGTCGCAGTTTGTCTACAGACGTTAGATGTAAAGATCTGTAAACGTGTTCAAAAAGCAATCATTTTAAGCAATTATGTGTCAATTGACGTCAGTCCCAATTGATGTTCCTGTCCGCGTTATTGCGATATTTTTGGGTGCTTTAAAAACAATTTGTCGGAGTTTCTAAAGACGACGCCAAAGACAGAGGATTAATAGCCATATACCCTGTTTGATGCATCAATAAATTAATTAATAAAATAATTAACTTGTGTGAGAATACACTAATTATAAATATGCACTTATAGACATATATATACATATAACGAATATACACTGTATTTTATTTTCCGATACTCAAAGTTCATGGGTTTGAATCCCATTCAAGCCAAGCAAAGCCAGAACTTTTTTTCTACTATATGCTTTTATAGTTGAAATTGTTTCATTCGCATAACAGCATGTTTTCAGTTATGTATATCTCTAGTTTTCTTTCAATGCTAATAGACTCTTACTCACCATGGTACACGAGATTTATTCTTAGAATCATCCCACGCTCTTTGCCCTGTTAAAAAAATACTCTGATTTATTAAAAGTCTATTTTCAGTTCATTGTGCGGTTATTTTAATCTCAAAATTACGTAAACCTCGCCACATTGCGCCGCGTGTGCAGGAAAAACCTGGGCAGATGTGATTAGATCGCCTGGTCGGAGTTTAAAGTAGGAACATTGCAACAAATGCAATAGACAATAAACAATAAACAGAAGTACAGTGACTACTAAATTAATGCGTTATTTACTTTTGAAAGCATGTAGACTATTCCAGTAAGTTCTTAGAGTGAGGTTCAAACAAAAAGCTTGCTAATGAAGAATATTTAGGTAAACAGTCTTAAAGTCTTTAAGATTAAGACCTTTTGCCGCAAAACCTCAGAAACTAATCATTTTTCCGCCTTGATTTCCCTCGCGGATGTTCAATGCAACTCTCCAGTTTCAAAAAGGATGTGAATTTACGCGGTACTGTCGTAGGATCACAGCTCTGATGAAATGAGATAAATAGATGGGATGTGAGTGTTTATTTTTAGTGGACAACCATCCCACGTAGATTGAAAAGCACAAAAATCTGATCTCCTTTCTACTATTTCTTCGCATATGCAGCCAGTTCTTGGACGGTAAAGTTGTGCACCTTGCCTCACAGCATCGAAGCTGAGCGACTAAACTGACCTATAGTCACTTTGGTGAGTTTGCATGAAATTTAATCTAGACAGTCCTGTAACCGTGCGACTGCTTGACCAACTTTTTTTATTCACTAATTTCCGCAGTCAGCGGCATAGGATGCAATGTCCCGTTTACCAACTTCCGAAAGTTTTTTTTAGTTTAATGGAGAAAACTACAGAAGTTTTCCATGCTGCTTTCAAGAGCTTTATGCAGTTTAGTTTTCTCGATCCGCAAAAATTCATAAATTGCAATCTGTTGTAACCAACATGCTAATGACCGCAGTCATGAACAAGATTAGTTTACTTTTCGCGCAGCCGGGCTTAGATGGATGATCATGATTAATCCCGCATTCATATTTTTCAAAATGTCTGCTTTCGCATGTCCGGAAAACCATGCGAACCACTATTTTTTTAATTTGTGTCGAGTACCGGGCGCTTTTATTTCCATGGGAATATTACACTATTCTTTTCAGACCTAGTTTTGATTTCCAAAGGTTTTACGCCAACTTATTCGATCTATGATATTTTTTTTCCAAAATCAAGCATAAAATGTGCGCTACTTCTCTTCTTTGTTCGGAGGCCCTTTTTTTAGGAGGGAGGTACAGTTAAGGTTTAGAAGTCTGAGCTAAAACGAAGTCATATTGTCTGGTAAAAAAAAAAACTTCATATTTCAAATTCTACAAGTATTAATAAGCAACAAACTACACCGTAATACATTACTCTGATCAGACTGCTGAATAGCTTTCATTTGAATAGTCACACAAAAAAGTGACCTTTACTGTGGATGTTCAAGGACATCTTGCACGTCAGGTCATCGTCTGCTACAAAGCTATAAGGTCCTATAAGGCTCTGTCTCTAATCATACGTCAGGAATGCAAGTCATTGTGCTGTTATCACTTAGAACTTGTGGAACAAGCCTTCACATTCTAATCACACTTCAAACGATTAAAAAATATTTTGTGTTATAAATCTTAATAAACACACCACACAGCATCAGGGGCGGGCATCTCGTTTATTGATGCTCTGACATGTCAATAAAGCGAACAATGTAACAGCATTTCATCACAGATCTGAAAAACTGCTACGTACACATGAAGTTGACAGAGATGCCTTCGAATGACCTTCTTAAAAAGTGTTACTAATCCAAGAGGATTACTCACGCCTTGCATACACCCCTAAAATACTCCCACGATGTACCGTTACAAAATATATGTACAAAATATAAATAACCCAATCATGGTGCGGTTTTTGGCCTCGGCACAGCTCGGGGCAGCCGGTCACGAAGCCCTCCTGAATAGTTAGCCTACTGCCATTCTGATAACAGACTATTGTTATCAAAAAATACTTAACTATCTAACGTAAATCGGGGCCCAGAACATTAAAACAATCTATCCATAGTTTCCCTAAAGAACCCCGGGCTTAAAAAAATTGAATATCGACGTGAATGATGCGACGGCAAGCATATACAGTTCCTAAGAAAAGGGAGCAAATTCGATTGCGCAAGAAAAGGATCATAGTCCAACAGTATTTTTTCCGTTTAGAAAATACTTTAGCTAAGGACAATTTCCTTTCTTCGCAAATGTTTTTGTTAGCGGTAACAGTGGGCGTTTCTAAATTAATAATAAAGAGCTGATAACGCACAACAGGAAATAAGAACTTCCAAAAGAATTTCAATCTTGTGATTTTTTTCTTACTTGAAAGCTAAAAGAGAGATTGCTCCAAAAATGTGATAATTGATAATTTTATCTTTTTTAGTATTTTTTTTTTTGTGCTGAGCAGGATTTTATTAATAAGTGTTTTTAGAAGGATATTGTTGTCATTGAATTAGCGTTTTGACCGCCCCGAAAAATAGAATGAGACATGTTATTTTAACAGCCGGAGAAATCGAAGATAACACGATATAGGGGGCCAGTTTCTATATCTGTCAGTGCTCGAAAGCCGCTGCACAATCATGCAAATTTCAAAAGATTACATTGAATAACTCCTTGTTTCTTGTCTTGCGTTATATCCTGTTTTTATCCGGCCAAACCAGGACCAAACCAAGGTTATCAAAACAGATTTGAACTAATTTAAATCTCAGCGAAAACCCACCGGAATCAGTGGGTATGCAAGCTATCTTAATTTGAACAAAGAACACATTTAGTTTTTTTTTTCGCGTTACAAATTACTTAATCCGTTTCTGTAACCAAATCAATATTTATAAAGGAAAATTCGAACAAGGTATTAGCAGCACTAAAGATAGGATCCAGCGACAGCTTTACGATGCCGACACACAGTTCTAACAAGAGGAATAATATTTTTTTCAAAATGGTTATTTACTTGCAATGACACAGCTCCAGTTGTACGTGACACAGTTCATACAAGTTGTTTGTATAAAATAAAACTAAACAAGCAAAAAGCCCAGCGACGCTTGACAGCAACGGACGCCATGTTGTTTTTCTGTGGAATGTATGACGTCAACGGAAGTGAAATCTGCAAAAAACAAATCGCAGTTGAGCCATGCGTAGGCTATAAAATAAACCTCGTTTTGTTCAGTAATTAGTGGAGCTTTTAATAGCGAGACGTAACAAAGCGAGCAACTTACGAGCAAGATTGGTTTCAAGTGCGGATCTTTAATAAGGTAATTTTTTACACTACAAGTATTTTGGCTTATCCCGTGGCAGTGCTAGTGACGGTAAAACTGACGAAAACATTAAAATCACGCGTGACGGAAAAACTAAGCGAAAAAGGAAAGATCAGTTTATGGTGCACGGACTTTCGGCTTATGCTTCGTTCTCCTCGAATCCAACTAATACAAGCAATAACTGTCATATAATATTTCATATTACTTTATAATTTGTTTATACTGTTTATAGTGATTTCTGTCGATTTCACATATGGTAATTAAAAATATTTTTACTCACACCAAAAAAAAAACGATTAATCACTTTTTTGGATGAGCAAACGTTATGTTAATCCTTCAAATCAATACCAATTTAACCTCAATTCAAGACATCTGACAGCAATGCTAAAAATAGGTCAAGTAATTTGAAAGGAAGGTTGAAAATCGAAATTGACTTGAAACTGAGGTCAAGTTCAGTCCTTCAAGTTAAGTACAGTTGTTCAATTCCACAAATGCATCACACAGTTTTGACTTGACGACGAAATTTGTGAGCCGCAATAAATTTTGAGACGAAATTTTTGAGCGGTAACTGAACATTCAAATTCACAACAACAGGAAGTCCGATCATGTCCGTGACGTCATGTTGTTAAGTTGCGTGACATTGTGATGGTTTCCCGTCTCATACCAAACACGCTTAATTCTTTACATCATCATGTACTTCGTATCGAACCGCATTCTTTCCCTTTTTGAACACATTTCAAGCACATCTAGCAACATGTACTATCACTGGAAAAACAAATCTTTAGTTTAGAATTCCGGAAATCAGATTATGTGTTGCACACAGGATAACATTTATTTTTAACATGAACAGGCCCTGAAAACCTCAAAAGCTTCAGCCCTTGCCCTAACCTGGCCAAGTCAGCCAATACTGAATTCATTTTGCTATCTTGACGTTCCCGTTAGAACAAAGGCATATGTTCTGCTTGAGGGAGCTTTGCCAGAAACTGGATTATTAGTTCTGTGTCGATCTTTGGGGGTTTTTTTAAGACTTTTAAAAATGCAGAGACTGAATATTTTTTACTAATCTGTATTCAGTTACAATAACAAGCAATATACAAAATATTTTACAAATTTTTTACAGAAGTTAAAACATGATAAGCTAACAACAAAAAGAAAGATGTCTTACTCACAAATTCTTACCTGACACTTATATGGGGTCTTCTATTACAAAAACAAAAACAAAAGAAAACCGATGTCTCTCAAAAAGCCCTCCGATCGGTAGAAGAGACAGTATGATCGTGCGCAGTCGGATGTCTTAAATCAGTTGTTCGTGTCAACTCGGGTGTCTTACGATCAAAGCCGATGGTTCTCAAAACATCCTCGGCATGAGAAACATCATGTTCGTGCTTAGTCGGGTGTCCTCCGAACAAGAAGCGAAAATTGCCGAAGTCATAACGACTGACCATAACAGTCAAGTGACGTTCAATAACAATTTCTTGAGGTAAATAGAAAGTGATGATGGACGTGACGTGGGATGCAGACTTGATCATGACCCAGAATCTCACTGCATTTTGGTATCCATGGAAACACCATGCAAAAGGAACAAAGTTGACGGGTGCATGCTGTTCGGTCGTTATTTTTGATCACGTGTTGTCACCTTTCTATCTGATTAAATTAAAGTTTTCAAACTCGATCTGAAACGTTGCAGCTGAAACTAGCGAAGTCTATATATAGTGAAAAGGAAGTAGAGTTGTCTTCCTTTACGGCTTCTCAGTGGTATGACCAAAGGAATGTATCATCCTTTTATATATTGTCGGGCAATATAACAAAGCTGACACATTCCTTTGCTTGTCTAGAAACGGAGAAATGACAAAGGTGTCTTCTTCGAAGAGCCGGATATCAATATTTTAAGATTGTAGTCAGCAAAAAGTTGGTGGAACTTATGGTCAACAAAAGAACTTGAATGAACTAGTGTAATTTATTGATCCTATCTACTATCATTTGACCATTATTTAAAAAGCAGTGTCTCCATTGCTTTAACTACTTTTCCTCAGTTTTAGCAGAGTTTTAAATTTCCAGGCCGGAATGTCCGGAATGAGTGCTAAAATCTTTGAGAAAGTTGTGTTGTTCATTAATTCAGGAACCTATGTCCGTCCACGAGCAGAAAAAAATGGTATCATCAGCATATTTCTGATATAGTCTTGTTTGTTTGGTTCTTTTCTAAGACGCTTGCAAAAAATAACATTCTTGCCGGGATAAGTAATTTTGATAAAAGGGCAACCTTGTCAAATACCGTGTTGGTTCTTTTCTAAGACGCTTGCAAAAAATAACATTCTTGCCGGGATAAGTAATTTTGATAAAAGGGCAACCTTGTCAAATACCGTGTTGTAGAGGGGAGAATATAGAAGCATGTCCGTTGCTTAGTACACAGTTACAAACATATTGCACAATGTACTAACCCAGTTTACAATATCAGGTCCAAAATTAGAATATTTAAGGGAAGCATTGAGATAACACCATCGATCGATTTAAAAGCTTTTTAAAATCAATAAATATCACGATGCCTTTTTTTATTTGATGAGGTTTTTTATATTATTTATTTATCTATTTTCCGGTACAGCCGTCCCTCTTCGTGAGGATTATTGGTCGGGCGGTCAGGAATACCTTTATTCGCCTTTTTTTCACCTTGTGAAATATATTCAGTGTCAATTAGATAACAGGCATTTGTCACCGCTTTAATAGTAACTGGTTTGGGATATTGTAATGTCTTCAGGAGGGAACATGTATCGGCCTTATATTGTCTAATATCATTTCATTCTTAAAATGTCTGGAAATAAGTGAGACGATGCCTCTTCTTGGGCAGCTAATGGATCTTAGCGTCCCTAATTGAAAAATAAAGTTGTCTGTTATTCTTCTTTTATCATTTCAGGCCAGAAGGAGCGATAGAGCTCAACATGAAAATCATCACAGCCTCGTGTTTTTTATTCGTCCTTATGTTGGACGTTCTTATTTCACGCGAAAATTATGCAATAATGTTTCGTTGCCCAAATCATATAATATGGTCATTTCAGGGAATAAATTATTATTTAAAGGCCATGCAAGGTCAACTAGTGAACGTCAGTTATCTCGCTGTCAGCAATATCATCCCGATCCACTTTGGCATAATACAGTTTCTGGCTCCAACTTGGTCTAACTTGCTCAAAGTATTGATAACTATAAAGTTTCCTGTTATTTTCAGCAAACTTTGCCCTTTCCCTTTATTAATAAAAGAACAGTTGTGGTTTTCACACCCACATTTCTAAAAATTAAAGAATGTTTCGTCGGTTGCTAGGGTGACGACCACAGTGTTCGATTCTTTTAAAAATGATCTGGGAAATGCGATTTACACTTTAAAACTGCTAAAGAAACATAATACGACAAACCTGTTGTATCTGAAATTAGTTCTAAGACGTTACGTTTGGCTTACGAAATTAATATTGAACGTCACTGTTATGGTCACTCTGTGACTTCGGCAATCTTCGCTTCTTCTTCGGAGGACACCCGACTACGCACGAACATGATGTTCCTTATACCGAAGGCGTTTTGAGAGCCATCGGCTTTGATCGTTAGACACCCGAGTTGCCACGAACAACTGATTTAAGACCACACAAGTGTTTTCGTCGACTCACGGCTTTGTTCGTTTGATCTTCGCGTGACGTCGGATTCGCGTGTCGTAAGTTCAGGTTTCCGCCATTTTGAATGATCTTTGACGCAAATGATTAATAACAAACATCAGAACAATACATTTAAAAACTGCGAACAAACTAATATGTCATTAGCCACTTATGATTGTATATTAACGAGGTCTGAAACAAAGGAAGCAAACCGAAAATAACGGAGTTAGAAATTTATGACGTCAAGACTGACGAAATTACCACCTACGTCTACAAGCATGACTCCTCGTGGAAAATATAAAATGATTCCCGTGAAGTTGTTGTCATAATAAGTTTGTTTAACGAAATGTCGACAAGTGCAGTGCTATAACACAGCCAAGTAATTTTTTGTGAAGGAGCTTAGGAATCTGTGCACGACTTTCTTCAGAATAATTTAAAAGGTATGAATATAAAGCCATTAGGCCGTGAACATAAGTTCTAATTTTTATTATATCGTTTTTAGATGAACTTTTCCTAAACGAGAAAAGTTGTAAATTTTCAATGGTACTTTTTAAATAGATACACAGACACTGTTGAAGTACTTTAACCCTTTCACTGCCAAGAGTCAATTATGGAGACATGTAATGTTGTTCTATAAACATTTGAGTCTGTGGACGAAATTCTATGGTGTGACCATTCAAATGAAACCTCTTCGGCGTTACGTTTGCACAGTACAACTTGTTTTTTAATATTGTACAAAATAAAATTTGGAATTATATACATACATTTTTATCTTTGGCACTCTTACGTGTTAAAGGGTTAAAACTGTGTTGGTATACTAACAAAGAGTATATCAGAGGTTATCTCTTGTATTGTAAACTAAGTACAGTCCTTTTACAAGTGACGGTCAAACTAAAGTGTTCCCGGAGTGTTAAATGTCAACTACTATTGTCGTTTTTGTAAACAACATTAACAAGGCTAACAGGGTAGATGGTCTTAGCTATTTGTTCGTGTTATGGCCGCTTGTGCTATCTTGTAGATTTTATTATCCGGTTCAGTATTTGTTAGAGAAAACCAGGTACAAAATACTCATTGATAAAATTGTCTCGCTTTGTTCTCAATTGTTCTACTTGTTGCAACGGAAAGGAACACGTGGAAGTACCTTATCTCTGTCTACTTTAAAATCCATAACTGGTTTTAATTTAGTTCCAGTTTGCGACAATATATTTTAAACGTACAAGGAAAGAAAATTTATACTCCGCCATTGATATTTTAATAATATTTCAAAATAGGTATCATCTGTAACAGACAGTAATGTATTACGACATCTCTACATGCAAGAGTAAATTCACAAAACAGATGTACAAGTCACTAGAATAAATATCTCAATATTTTTGGTCGTGACTTCAGCTTTTTACAGTTTCCAATAGGTTCATTAGCTCATTTATCTAAATAACTGGCTTCTTTTGCTGTTCAATTTCGTGGCTTTCCGCTATTTTAACACTGTGGTCACTTTTGGCGCCGGTTTTCACGCAACATTTCACTCACGCAAACGTCTTAGTTTGATGAGTCATTTACTGCCAAGACTTCCTGTCTTCACAATTTGTGCTGACAATGGTAGTAACTAAGTTCCACTCTTCTAAGAAATGATAAATTTTGTTTTGTTGAAATATTGAAAACCAGTCATCACCACAGAAAAGTATTCAGTGCTCGACAGCTTGCATTTGAAATGGTCAACCTTTCTTTATTAACTGACCAGGTTTAACATTGAAAAAAATGTCAAAATTCTTTAACAATACCACATAAAAGTATGTCACATCACGAGATGCATTTAAATTATCTTGATTAATTAACATTTTAAGTATTTGGTGACAGTTCATAGGTATTGACTATGCGGCAAAATTATTTATTTTAGTTCGTCGAATGCCAGCTAATTCTGCTTTAGTCTCCGAAAGTGCTGGCAATAAAATAACTGAAGAAGAAAAAACATTTTTTTTTTCTTTTTTCTTTTATAAATAAAATGTACTTGGTATCCTACACTGCAGAAATCCGTACATAAATTTCTATGTTTATCGAGTTCCTTGAAAAATTAAACTATTTATAGCCGAACTAAAATCATGAACATGACGAAAGAATATTCGCAGCGGAAATGCCTCTAGGTATTTCAACGAAATTGCTATGGAAACTAAACTGCTGACGAATGTTTAGTTGCACGAGATGAGTAAGTGGCTCTCGCACAGTGAATTTAAGAAAGAACAAACTACATTCCCTGTGTGTGAATGAGTCTGTTCTAAAGTGGGTCTGAAAGATACAATAAGAAATTGCGGTTTGAGCGTGACAAAAAAGCAAGTTCGTTGCACGCAATAATTCATCTACGAAAGAGAACGATTTAAATTTGATGCTATTTGAATTTTTATCACTGAAAATTGCAAAATTACGCAACAAAATGCTGAAGTTATTAATTGGCGCCATCGACATGAATAATCAATTTTCCGTGAAATGACGATTTGAGAACAGCCTTGCAGTGGTCTTAAGGAAAAAGTTTTCTTTGTTACGAACAATAGCGCTATTTATAGTCAGTTTGAAAGGGGACAGAATCATGTTCTCTTATTTTAAAGATATCACGAAGCATTATTTTAAGGTATGGATTTTTACTGAGCCGAGTATAAGAACAGAACTTTTTTGATATCCGCCACGGCTTACTATTTCTGACATATTCACTCAGTTTTGATCACTGAAGCACCAAGCGCGACAACTCCCGCCCATCGACACTCAAAAACCAGACACCTGTTTCTAAATCTTCCTTTAGCAAGAATGGTCAGCTACGTAAATCTATATATATAATTCCATCATCATTTTTATTGACAAAACTATGACTATTTGTTGATTGACAATCGTGGGAAATCAGAAAATTGACAAATACAATATTCTTGACAGAATATGCATGATTGTGTTACTGGAACAATTTGCGTCACCTCAAGAGATGAACGCATTTTATAACAAAGATTCAAAGTTTATATTTGATAAACTCGCAAATCATTTTGCAATCATTTTTAATCTCAGTAACAGTCGTTGAGTGCTTTTGAACGAAGGATTAAGGGAAAATGACAAATGGAATAGGGATGTCATACTCCTAAGAACACAAAACAAAGGGATAGGATTTAAGACTGCTTTTATTTCTGACGCCACACCATCGTCGGCACTAAAAGGCAGAGTGTTTGACCTTTAAGATGGTACAAGTTTTCTTTATATTTTACCCGTTGTGTTGGAGTTTTACGAACATAAATGATATAGCAAGGCTGTTTGTAAGAGCTCACTCTTCCCTTTCTGGGACCAAAAAATGCAGTCATGCAACTTGGTTCAAAGTTTTGAGTCTGGATAAAACTCTAAATTTGACCATACAATATTGTGTATTAGTTTGTTGGACTGCTGCTTCGTTTTTGTTCAACGAGTATAAAAATTAGAAAGTTTGTCAAATTTACTTTGGCACTCAAATGAACTAGAATGATATCGACTTTTTCTAGTGTTTTTCATTAGTATTAAGGTTTTGGCGAGTTTCAACCAGCTACAACAAGCTTTTGCTTGTTTCTTGCATAAGTTTGTGTACCCACTTCAATATTTTGATGTTACTGAGAATACCACTGATTAATTGATATCAGAAATACTGGCCATTATTTGTTGGTGAGATTCAATCTGCACACCATCACAATTGAGGGGTCATTGACAACTTATATAAATATAGCAAGAGTCTGACGTCAATTGTTTCTCAGTATTAATTTTTTCCCCGCCGAGTTTTACCCATGATATTCCGATATATGGGGGAGTCAGGGTTCCATGAGGCGATAGATATCAAGGAAGGAAGAACCCTTCTCTTGTTCTATTTTGTTTGTAAAAGCAAAGTTCCATTTTTCAAAAATATATATTCAAAATTAAACAGTGCCACTTTAAGAACTGTTATTAAGATAACTGGTTAGAATTTTTTTCAACATTTTCTAAGACAACAATTACAACCGTTCTCGATATTTGTAGGCTTGTTAATAGCATGCAAAATAATCTTCAGAAAAGTGACAGGAGTTTCAGTTCCCAATATTTATAGGCGTGAGATACAAATTACTTTTTAAAAACTGTGATTTTTCTCGATACTTAAGAGGCCGAGAAACCGCATCAAGCGTGGGTTGAAAAGATAAGACGAGTGTCCTCTGTATGGTGTCACTGTAGCATTTTTACTTAAGCGCAAAAAGCACGCAATGGAAAAATGGTTAGATTTGGTGGCAGAATTAGATCAAGGATTCAAGAATTTCGGTGTGGGTTACTAACTTTTTCAATGATTACTTTCCTTGTTTATTTTATAGTGTCCCAATTTAGTTGTTCTCTGCTGCTATGTACGGTTGACACTTATTTTAAGGCATTCATTCATTGATGATAGATTCTTCAAGAAAACCGTACATAAATATAACTTACGGTAGCCTAATTCATTACCCTTTGCGTAACTATTGCGTTTCGCATAATTCTACAGTGTTATTTTGATATCGCAACTCTGTTGAAGTCTTCCTTGTATGATTTCAGATTGTCTGAAATACTTCGATATATGTCGTAGTTCGCTTTGTTAATCCCCCCCCCCCCCCCCCCCCCCCGGGACAACAGGTTAACAAATTATAAGTCAAAACTGGAAGGTTTTTTTACTCGTATTCTGCACTCCATTGCGTGCCTACAATCAACTTCCCTTAGTATTTAGTCGGTTACACTTACGTTTTGAGACACCTTGTTGGACACAAAAGAGGTCATTGCTAATAATTTTCAGTGATAAAGTTCATCAGTCCTTTGTTTTCAGTTCCATTGCTACAGGTTAGGCTATTGTATGATAAGATCAGTCTGACTTATGAAGTGCAGCAAGTAAAAAGCAAATAAATTAGGCGTTACCGATGAGGCCAAATTCCGAAGTCTCGTTATAGGAAAAATACTCCATTGCGAAATGCACGATCGGGATAAAGTGCACTCTAGGGGAAAATGGACTTTGAAATGTGTGGGCGGTTAAGACTTTCATTCGTAATAACTGCATACCAGATATACTTGTTACCTGCTTCTATCTTCTTCCATCTGTACAGGATTCCGCATTGTTTGGAAATCAAATAAATCGTCCAATTCGGCAATTTACTTTTCCAATAGTTTGATTGATCGCTGAATAGGATCTCTGTCTTCTCATTGGCTAATTACAAGTGATTACTACTTCAAGCCCTTCATTTTGTAATTGACTTTGCGAGTTTCATTTGCATTTGCGTGTATTGAAAAACAGACGGATAAGAGATCCGTGGGTTGATAGTCTCTTAAAGCCACAAAATCACGACATCTTTCCCACGTAAAATCATCCTATCAGAAGGAAACGTTGTTAGTAAACATCGTGAAAGCTTTCACGCTGTCGCGCGGGAACACAGGCGATACAACTGGTAAAGCTTAACATTCAACAAGAAAGTACTTGCAAACTGGATTAGGCGCAGCAGATCAACCGTTTAATCTTTCTCATTAAGGTGTGAGTTTGACTTGTCTTTTTCGTAAATTACATGATTATGGACTCGATTCAATCGATTTGAAATTTCGTTTCATGTTCATTCAAGGTTAATACGAGGGTGGAGGTAAATACTGCAAACAATACAATAATTTCTACACAGAACAAAGAGTTTCTAAGAGGGCGTGCGTGTGGCGAGGTGTTACACTGTTGGAGGCTTGCATTCCACACCTCAATCCTTCCATAACGGCAAGATCCTAACGCTGCTCTATTAGCTACAAAAAATCTCCAACATTCTTAATCTTATTTGCCTGTCAAAACCTGTTAAAATTCTTGCTATATGCCTTTATTTTCCAGTACCGACAGAAAATGCCCTGCACAAAACTTGTCACGCGTCAATACTTTCTTCAAAATGAACATTTCAAGGGATAATTTCTCGTGATTTGTTCTCTGACAGCTCCTTTTGTTCTATTGTCATTCAAGGCATTTTTCAATCAATAGATGAGACCCTGGATATTTAAACAATTGTCACCGAGGATATTATGTTTTGCTTTTTTTACCTGCTTCCGTCATAACAATTCAGAGATATATTGGACTGCTAGTCGAGACTTGTGCAGTCGAGAGTCGAAACTTAGTACCACAACTAAAACAGTTTATCTAGAAAGAGCCATCACCAAGCAAACAGCTATAATTATAGCTGAGGTGAGCTTACTCCAGTCACTTAGTTTTTTTTCTCTGGCCGACATATTAATGTCTAGGTTTCCATTAGCTCTGAGCGTTCTTTATTTATGAATCATGTTTGCTTGCGTTTCAGTAAACAGACAATAGACCGGCAATTTTGTTGGACCAAATGCCTTCAGCTATGGATAACCAGTGGTCTTCACCCAAGTTTATAACTTGTCCGGACTGCGGAGAAAGATATGACAACGGACACAAAAGGAGGCTTATCGATACTTGTGGACATCCTAGATGTTATTCCTGTCTTTTCGTCGACAAGCCTTGTCCTTTGTGCCAAAGTGAGTACCGTGTGTAAATAGTTTGAATCTAACCGTGTTAATACTTTTGTGAAAACTGTAAGATAGATTAATCTCAAGTCCTTCGCAACCAGTCTCGTAGAAACTTCAGTGTTTGCAATTTGGAGTCTTGTGGACTGTGGGTTGTGCCGCTTAGTTTTGTATGAAGGTGTTACGATTGTATGTGATTGCTATCTTAAAGTCAAGCACAGTGTTTTGAGGGTAATTTAGAATCTCTAGTTTGAAGCCTTTCAACGGACGTTTTGCTGCAGCTGTCGTTTCAATTTACAGTAGCAGAGCCAGTGTAAAAGTTGAGGGCGTGGATAGAAAATGAATTTTATCGCGCTGGCTTCAGAGCCAAATACTGCATGTACTTTATGTACTGCATTAGCTGATTATGATTGATTATGTTTTGATTATACTTCATGCAAATTGAAAGCTTAAAAATACTTAATATGTATACGAAATACGCTAATCGCGAAATCCAAAAAAGAAACGTCAACAAAACTCTGAAGACCAACCAAGGATTAACAGCCGCTAGAAAAACGTCAATAAAAGATTTTAACACGTGTTTTGCATTCCAAATGTGTTGTTTCGTTGTTAGCAGATTGTGATATTGTTTTTTAAAACTTCGCCATGACGAAACTTTGCCAGTATTAGGCGAGCAAGACCGGCTGAGTGAAGCCTAAACCTCAAATCTTGGACGTTGCTTATTCAACGTAATGTCACTTCGACGTTACGTGACATTTAGTGTTGAAAACGTTATGCTTCACAGGTCATAAAATTGTTTTACGTAGACTGCACCACAAGAACACTTTCTAAAGAGACAGGGACGGGAAGTAAATGGCACAAACCGCAAAACAACACATTTATCATGACCTCTTAGGCTTAATTGGCAGCCAAGACTGGCAAGACAGACCTTGATCGGGAATTAATCTGAATTAATGCACAGTTGAAATATTCATTCAAAGTTTGGCCTTCAACTATGAGTTAGAAAAACGGCACAATCGAGGCGATTCAGCCGGACTGAGCAGAGATTGTTTTTTTTTAACAGAGGGGGGCTAATTGGAAGGCATGTCATTAAGAATAATGACGAGTGAGCAAGTGCCAAAGTGTTAATTATTCCTTTTAGAACTAACTTTCAGTTAACACCTTCCTTTCCACTCAGTTTAATTCACCTGACCCTAGGAATTCAGCCATGGTATATAATATAATAGTTTGATTCTTAAATTGTCCTGTCAATGTATATCAAATAATAACCCGGTAACTTTCAATTTTCAATGCGCGCCAGAACTAAGGTTGATTGCATCCCAATATCCCCTCACATTTCCAGCGAATTGCCAATCCACTGCCCGGTCGTTAGGAATTTTTTAGTTCGTGAAACTATTCTTCTAGAATAGTGTTATTAAAATTATGCAAGAGTTGTAACCTCGGAGATTTGTAAACAAACCGTTCAGTTCCACTTCCGCAGTCAAATAGTCGGTGACATTAATAAAAAAAAAACAGGCTTGTAAACGCCGTCAACACTGCAATACTGAAAATTCCCGAACTTAAAATCTTGCATTGAATTTGGACCAGGAAGTTATAGGATTGTCAGTTGTATACTGCAAAATAAAACATCTGCAGCTAAAAATAAAAATAACGGATTGAAATGAGCACTGCAAATAAACTATTCTGCTATGTATGGAATCGAGCGGCTAGCATTTACTGAGTAAAAGTGTTTCGTCACAGTGCAGTTGGGGAAACGGAATTTTAAACAAGTGAGATAGCTGCACGTTCGCTGCATGCAAAAGGGCATTTATAATACCCCTCACAGCAGGTGCCCAGTTGTAGAAGTGCATGTAAATCATTTTAGGCGCGTGTAATCCGGCACGTGATTTTTACCTGCATGTTTGCGCCACAAACTGTGAAGTCCCAAACGTTGCTCAATCGACATAAAACTGCATTCGCTTAGCCATGTGTATACTTCAATTTAACGCCCACGAAACACACGCGATTGGAAGGGATTATAAGTTTTTTAATTGCTTTCCTGTGGTGGGTACATTGACTTTGTACACCTCCCTGTATGGATTTTGTTCGTGGGTTTTGTTACTGCACGTGAACTTTGAACAGTTTTAATTGCCTCTTTTTCTTCTACTTTATTTCGATCACGAAGCCAGATTTGGACGGAATAAAATGCGCAGCTGCAAGTCCATAAACGCACATTATAACATTCAGAAAAAAGAACACTCGTCACTACCTACTTTAATACACTTAAGTGAACGCATTACTCACCCTTATTTGTTTGTACGAGGATTTGATCGGGTTTTCTGTTAACTTGAAAACAGTCACGCAAAATAATGAAATACCTATTCGGCGCGATATAAAATGTGCCTTAGACAAAGTTGCATTTGTCGGTTATAACCCTGTTATGTCTGCATCCAGACTTGCATTAAATTCTCCCAACTGTTCAGTTAAAACGGCATTTTTTACAGCTGTCCTTTGGAGAATAATTTAGTTTTAATTACTATTGTACTTTCCCAGCCAAATTTTGATTCGTATAAATTGGTTCTAACTTTTCAGTTTGGCAACATCATATGGTGCCATCAATCAAATGAAAACTATTAACTGAGCAATACTCTTGTATGTGCTATTTGTTTTGAATACTTCAAAACGAAATATGAAACTTTTGAAGACAAGTCGTCCCTTCTGAGTTTGTCAGGTTCTTTATTTTTGTAAACGTCTTTATCAACAAGCTACAGCTATTTTTTGTATATTGTTTAAGAAAACAAGACAGTGTAAAATTGCTGTTTTAAAGCGACCTTCTTGGTTTTCATTTATCAAATTGGTGTGAATTACATTGTATGTTTGGACTTTAACTGGATAGAGGAAATCACAGAGAATATCAGGACATACGACACTTTTCAAATTGTCTAATTATAATTTCTCCCTTTTATACAGAGATTCCACAAGACCCTAAATCTCATTCCAGTTCTTTCTCGACGGTGGACTCTGGCTCAGACGAATCTCTCAACACCTCGGAAAACACACTGGCATCCGGGAAACTGACCAAGGATCAAACCTCGCTCTCGCACCCAGACCTCAGCGAGATTCAAAAGACGCGAGCGCTGACCTTGCCTGCTCGTGGATTCAGAACAGGTAATTAGGCTTATATCGGGGCTATGACATGAAATAAATACTGCTCTTTTTATAAAATATAGGTTGACTTGACCGGTTGAAAACTTGCGTGGTGTACTTAGTTAAGAAATACTCTGCTTTTAAAAAATTTTCTCATGTTTTATGGATTGCCATTGTGGGCGTTTGGGGTCAAGGAAAGTGTGTCGAAGGAAACCAGATGTGCAAATACCCAACCTAAAAACGCCTTTAATACTGTTAATCCTATTTTTTAAGGCAAAAAAACGTGGAAGAATGAGAGTTTGTTGTTTGCAGAGGCGTAGACAAAAGAAACGAAATTTTAAAGGTTTCAAGACAAAAAAACAACGATCCTGTTTTCTTCTCTCGCTTTTAATTATGAAAAAAATGTCTCACAGAACGTTTGCACGACGGCAGTTTAATTTCAGATTAATTTTAAATAAGTAGAATAGACTAATAGTCATTCTTTTTTTATATTCACTGGTTTGGAGGCGGTAAAATTCCACTTCAAAGCGAAAACTGAACAATAACAAGACAAAAAATAACAAATGCTATTGTTATTTCAACAAAAAGCGGTTTTCCACAGTTGTTTTATTAAACTAACCGGTTAACTAATTCTTTATGATATGTTTTGGAAAGGAAGAGTTGGAATTCTCAGTTTGGCAAAGTTATTCAAGTTGTTTTTCACTTTATTAGTGTTTTCGCTTTAAGTCTGTGACGCGCATGATTGATAGATTCGAGGACGAACCCAAACAAACGACAATCTAGAATAAACATGGATTTTTTACTTATTACCTCCCATGAAAGGCCTGCAGGCAATATCAGAATTATGAAATATTAGAAAATAATCTTCACGGCCAACAAAGCAAAACAGCAATAAATTTGCCATTTCGAGGTCCTGTGTTAATAAATTGGGACTTTTTCCTTCCTTAGCCTCAGGAATGTAAACGAAACGAGGCGTTGTGATTGCCTTGAAAGAGACAAGCGCATGATTTGGCATAATTAAAGTTAATTTGTTTAATGAAGTCAAAAGCCTATTTTGGTATCTGTTGTTCGTATATCGAGGCAAGCTGTTATTACATCAGTTCATGAATAAGAGTCGGGTTCCTAACCTACAGCAATAGGATAAATCGCATTTACACTTCGAGCACCGTGTGTTTCCCGCGGAAAGTCATATGCCGACGCAGCCAATGACGATTAATATCCGAGCGATTTCCACTTCAATGCAAAACTTCTAAAACCGCACAGGATTAGAAGACGTGCTTCGGATCAGTAGACATTCATCACTTATTGTTTTCACTGTACCACGTTGCTTTCAATCCCGCGCTTAGTGACAAATTTAAGGCTTGGCTCGCTTGGCATAAACACCGCTCTGGCTTCGCTCACGTTTTAGCTGTGTTTACTATGGACTACAATGGGAAAGAAGACTTAATGTGTTTGTACTCGGTGTCAATTGTGAACCGACAAAAGAGTATTGTAAAAGTTTGATCATGTCAAAGGAGCAGTGAATGTCCAAAGCATGTTGAAGTTTAAGCGAGTGAAACCGAAGTTTTCTGATCCAAACAACAGCTTGGGCAACAAGTCTCCTGTCATCAGAGCCAGACTAATACAAGGTTATCCTTCTAGGTGTTCTGTGGTTTTATACAGTTAAATAAACCGTGTTGCTGTGTATTGGAATGCTCTGTCGTATATTGAAATCACTGATGTTGTTGTGTTTTTCTTTTTTTACAGATAACTATTTCAGGTCCCTGTATAGATACGACCCTCATGCTACGGGTGAGTTTAAATTCTTGTGCCACGGCGGTGATTGTTGTCTGCGCAAATTCTTGTCTTACTATGTAACACTGATCTACTTTCGGTTTCAAATATGTTACTTAGTGGTTGGTCTTGAAAGAAGATAATTTATGATAATTCCTTTGAACCTCAGCAAACCTCACTGAATTCTAGAGCAAAGAAAGTGATTGTTTCGCAAACTAAGCGGTCGTATTTGAAGTGACGTTTAATATAGTGAAACGCTATACAATAAATTGTTTGGCGAATAAAGGTCACTTGAGTTCAAAACTCACGGATTTTAGACTACGGACGAATTCTAAATGCATGACCAACTACTTCGAGCAAGTATCAACCGGAAAAGTGTAACAAAACAGTCAGATGGGGTCGCCAAATATAAAACAAGCCCTCGACCGTTTTTGCAAAATCGAATAAAAGTCCCTTGATAAATCCTATCCGTGTAGATTCCATGGTTTCATAGTTTATTCATGGGTTTGAAAGTCTATCTAAGACGCTTGTGTCAATTGAATAGCGTAATTTCCGATTTACGTTTGCAAAACCTGTAATGATCTCATCCATCTTTTCCTGTTTTGATCGATCACTTAAATTTACTATGCTAATTCAACGGCCATTTATCGTGAAAAGTTACAAAGTGTACATGGCAATTATATTGTAGAAACACTGAGACCCAATTTAATAAGAGATCCAAAGGTTAAAAAAATGTGATGTAATTTACGATTAAGGTAATTTGATTCAGAAGACCTTAGCTGTAAATTAAAAAATATTGCACTGTAAAATCGCTTTTGTTTTCATTAAGTTGGACGTGGCCAGCGAATGACCAATGGATGACTTTTGCGGAGAACGTACTCCGCAGCTAACCTTAAGTTGCAATCGGTACAAATGCGCGTAAAAAATTGATCATTGTCATTATTATATGCCATGTTTTCTTCGTGACTATTCAACTTTTGTAAGTCCAATATCACTTTATTGTCTCAACAGAAACCACAGACGAAAAAGATTCAAAAAACAAACCAAGAAGAGTGATCAATTATCACAAGTCACTAGAGAACCTTTCCGATGAGTTTTGGAGAAGCGTCGAAAGAGCGTCGAGTCCACTTGGCCGAGGAACAAGTAAGTTTCGTGACTTGTACCAGAATTAAGTTGTAGGTGACTTGATTGATGATTGTATTGATTTGCTGGGCCCATATCAGGATGTGGTTGAAATGTGGAGACAACAATACGGTGTTGATCGACCATCATTGACATTTGGCGTCTCTTAATATACAGAACTACCTCAACAAAAACAAGTAAATATTTAGAGTAAATCGCTGCCTACCAATAAATCCGCTTATCTACCATTAGTTAGCATTTTCTCTTTCAAGCGAATTAATGTGAACCAGTACGTCATAAAGTGGATGTCCAATGACGTAATTTGTGCTAATAAACGTGTGTTTAGCTATTAAATGTCCGATCAGCGCCCTCCGTTCAGTTGCTTGTGATTTGGCGTAAAATGTGCTCTTGAAACACATTTTACCTTACACTGATAAATAAAAACCTTGTTATGGAAACAATCTATCGTATATATCAGAAATAGAACATTGTCTGGAAGGGTTTGAAGTGTTTTCATTAAACGTTATCTTTTTCGCCAGCAAGGTGACAAAGTTCAAACAATAGGATGTTTTTTCGCGTAAATTAGAAAACATACCGTGTATTTGTTTTTAATGTTGTAAAAACAACAACGCCATGGGAAAGTACTGATCGGTAGCTTTTCAATTATCACACTTAAGGGATTTCATTCACAGGCGTAAATCTAGAACCAATCGATCTAGATAGAACAACATAACTGGAACAGCCAAGGTTAGATTTGAGCCTACTTGACGTTATCTTTCTCGTGGTGCATGGTGGTACGACTGCAGACGTGATTCGGAAGAACAATAAATAAATATTTAAAAAAAACTGTTTAAAAAGAAAACATGTAACCGCGTATTTGCTTTGCATTAAGCATACCACAACAGGGATTAATTGAAGCCATTTGGGCGGGGATGTCTGAAGTATGATCGAGTAAAAAGGATACCGGCTTGTTTTCAAATTATCAAGATAAAGATCAGGGAAGGTTTAGGTTCCGTCCAATATTTGAATCAGGCCAAATGTGCACTCATAATGCAGTTCGTGCCTGCTGAAACCAACCTGGCAATATCGTCACGTGCCGAAAGAAAACAATATTTTTGTGCGAGGTGCAGTTTTTCTCTGTAATTTTATTTTTTGTCAAAAAGACTCATTGAAGACATTAACTTAGTGCACGCACAACCTCATTCCCAGGGTCTCTTTTTCCCATCCTCTGGACCAACAGAGAGAGGGCCTTGGTTAATTGGGAGGACGAGACCCTGGGAAGGAGGTTGAGTGAAAGCGAAGGAGAAGTCAGCTTGTGGAATTACTTGAGGTGACAAATTCCTCAGGGATAGGGAAGGGAGAGTTATGTATCTGCTCTGTACATTTCCATGCAGTCTTTCACAGATCAAGCAAGCCTCCAACGCAGGGCTCGTCACGCGCTTCTCCTCTACGAGGAAGGGAGGAAAGATTACATGACGAGCCCCAAGGAGTCTTTGTAGGAGACAAGGATGCTCCTTACCCATTATAACGTTTTATTCTCTTTTCTATAAATATATTAATCTCACATTAATATCTTGATCCATAGTCTCTCCAACAAGATCAGAAGATTCACCACCTTCATCAACACTGTCTTCTACTGATGACGTCACATCTGGTCAGAGCAGACTCACAGTCCCAGGCCAAACACGGCCACGTGCAGCAACAGAGATTAAATTCTCCGAGTATATCCACGAAAGCCAGAAAGGAAATTCACTCCGAGCCGAAGCCTTACGAAAGCTGGAAATTGCCGAGGGTAGGCCACGAGCTAATTCCGAATTCATCTTCTCAAAAAAGTTTCACGAAGGAGGAATCAGAGAAAGAAACGAAGTGTTTAATGAAAGGGGAAATTTTACCTTACCAAGGAATTTCCATATGCCAGAATCGATTGAGCGAGGCCGGGCAGCTTCCGACAGATCATCGGATATTTCTTTACCATTTTCCGACTCGTGTTCGGAAAGTTCCGGCGATTCCGATCACCTAAGCGTGGGCAATCCTCATAGCCCGAGCAGGAACTTCAGCAAGCGAACGTCATTCGATGAGAATCAAAACGAACGATTAAAAATTGCCGAAGAGCGGCTTTATTCTGGACTCATGCGTAGCGATGAGCAAAAGAAAACCAAAAGCCCACTAGAAAATGTAGTTCAGTGGGTCATAGAACCGCCTAAGCAAGTCCGTCCCCACATAAATCAAGTGAAACAAACACACGACGATAACGCTCATCCTAGAAGACCAAACCCGCCGAAACGAGGAGACAGTAGAGGACGAATGGTCAGTGTAGAGAGAGTACATGGACACAATGGACAACCAACTAGATCATCTAAGTCAACTGCTCTTTGATGACTGCCAGTCCGTAGCAGTGTGGTGTGACTGAACTAAGAAATCGTGTCTCAACAAAGGAACTAACATTCAAGGCGAATTGTCTTGAGTTATCAAAACTCATTTCATATTATATTAATATTAATAAAAGCGCTCTGTGGACCGCTGTTGAACGGTGGTCTAAGGCAGGATTTCAAGAGCGTAACCACAGGAAACTAACACTTATTCAAAATGATTTAACTTTAGATATTTTCTTCTCCTTGATAATTCGTGTGTTGTTAATTGTAGTGGCGGATCTAGTGGATGCTCCCCCCCCCCCCCCCCCCCCCCCCCCCTTTGGAAAAACGCTAACATTTGCACTCCTGTCCTAACCGTAACACCCAAATTACTCCATCCCGCCTGGATCCGCCACTTAATTGTTCAGGTCATTTCGCGAATCAGTTGTAATCTATGATCAAGCTTATTGCTTTTCTTTCTCCTTTTTATCGTGTTAAATGCTGGCTTCGTAATATTAAGGCTAAGTTAAAAATTAAACGATAACTTAAATTGATAAGTTTAAAACACAAGTACATAGTGTAGATAAACGTTTAAGGGTTCTGCTTGCCGTGGGAACGATAGGCATTAACCCTTTCGCTCCCAGAGTCAATTATGGAGACATGTGTGGTGTAGTTGTACCTTTTGAGTCTGTCAACGAAATCCTATGATGGGGCCATTCAAATGAAGCCTCTTTGCACTACTTTTGCAAGGTACCATTTGTTTTACAATATTTTGCAAATGAAATATGGGATTTTTCTTGTTTTTGGATTTTTGACACTCTGGGAGTTAAAGGGTAGACTGCATTGATCATTTTTTTTGCTTACGCTTCTTATTTTTGCTTGAACCCTTTTCTGTGAGGGAAAGAGTTAAATCGAAACAACGAGACATAAAAATGTCTTAATTTATTACAGGCTGAATATGGCCCAAGACGTTATTGATATTTTTTTTCCAACTTGTACGTGTAAGGTTTTGATAAGTAAATTAATTACTATGGATATAGTGTATTGCAAATGGATTGATTTAATAGACACACTGATTCCGCTGAGAAAAAAGGAAAAAAAAAGAAACTTTTGATTTTATAATATAAACAAATTGCATCAAATCGCCAACTGTTGTGTTTGTTTCTTCTATTGACCTGATTAATCAATAGCTAAAACAATTTATCCGCAATTTTTGTCAACCCTCACCGAATTCATGGCCTGGTTCTCCAAGGTCGCTCGCTCTCCCTTCCTCGAGCAAACGCCCGTTTTGATTTGTTAAAGCCGTGTGTATATAAACTAAAAAAAAACGCGGTAAATTTCTCATAGGTTATTCCCTAAAGAAAAAGAACTGTGGAAGAGAAGTTGGAGATTCCTGGAGAAAGTCGTCGAAATACAAGCACGCGAGTTCAAGGAGAACTGGAAAACTAAACCGATGATTACATGTAAAAAGTCTCTGCATATATACAGGATTATTGACTTGTGATAGGTCTCTCAAACAATGCTTCCTATGTAGCGAAAAACTGTGTATGAAGTAGTTAAACTTGTAAAAACATTTTATCTGCTACTCGGAGTTTATATAAGCACACTCACGAACAGTTACTTAGGGCGATACCCTTTTCAAAAATCCAGGTATATATATATATATTCTGTCGGAACAAAACAAAGCAAATTGTCCGTAATAACAAGGTACCCGTATTGCGCGGATGTCCGTTCCACTCTTTTATTTCTTTAATAGAGGTAGCACTTTAAAAAAAACCTTCCCCCTCGACACTTATAGGCTCGAAATTCTTTATCTAGTATTCTTTTATCTAGTAAAAATTTATGAAAAATTCTGTTTTATAATCCATCAAATATTTTTCTCTCGCGTGATTGGTCTAATCACATCACGTGACGAAGCTCACAGTTTTCCTCGAGCTTCGCTTTCGGAAAACTGTTCGCTTCTCGAAACAGATAATGTCTGCTGACAAATATCCGTACATATTTTCGAGCCAAATGGTGGTTATTATTTAAATAGCTTTTTTTATGCTGTATGAATTAGCAAACACAGGGTTATCTGCTTCCCGTAATTCATGTGTAATACATCAAACAGGAGAGGGTGTGTTTCATTCCGTTTTTAACATCAAGAAGTGAATTGAATTAGTCCTGGAAATTCTGATGAAACACTCTCGAAGAAAAAACGTTTCTCGTAAGCGACCGCGATCACCTTTTAAATTTACGATGTGGGATTTTTTCTTTTGTGTTTTTAAGCTCTTGTGAGCGTTTTCATAGAGGGAAATGTTCTATTCATAAGAGCGTGTTTCAAACCACCATTATCAAAGTTGATAAATTATAGGTTTAGAAATATAATTTACCGAATAGCGAACAACTTGGGAGCGCAAACAGGCGACTCCTCAAAGCATGCCCTCATTATTTGGGCATGCTTTGGAAAATTTTTCCTTCAGCATCAAGACATACTTTGTTATTGAACATGACCATGGCCTCTCAGGGCGGGTTTTGTTTTTTACTGTTTTCGCAAAGTTAAAAACCTGTTTTCACGGCAGTATGCTAAAACGCACCTTCTTTACAGTCACGTGACTAATGACGTCATCACGCTTAGTCAAATGTGAGGGTAAGCACCTTTACGGCCTGGTCGCACTACAGTTTAAAACAAAAATTAGCCCGTGCAAAAATCGAGGAAAACAAAAGAAACCGCTCCGGTGGGACACGCGTTTTGTGGAATGTTTTTGTTTTTGTCATTTTGCACGGGCAAGAGCCATCAATTATTGATGTGCTCCTGGCACGGGCTAATTTTTGTTTTTGACTGTAGTGCGACCAGGCCCTTATTGACACAAAATTGGCAGTGTTATTGGCGTTGCAAATTTCTCAGGTGCAAACATTCTAAAAAAGTTCTTATTATATTTATAATATTGTTTTTAAATATTGTATCATAAAATTGAACGCTAAAACATTTTTTAAAAAAACATTTTAAAACTTTAAAAACCGACGACGTTTCGACACCACTTCACGTCATTATCAAGTAAAAAAAAAAACAAGAAAATATGAGGTAAAACAATACAGAAATATTTGGTAGTCCTATGGGTATAATTACAAAAGTAAAAAAAAAAATACTTATACAATTCTAATCAAAAAAGTAAAAAAGGTATAGGTATTAAATACACAGTTTTGCGCGAATCGAGTCAGTTAGGGTGAAAAGAGAAGGCTTGATGAACTTTATAAACAACATTTCATAAATTAGGCAATCGAACTTGCTTCTGCATTTCTTTAGTACTTTAAAAAGATGGTCAGTCGGTGCTTTTCCATGCAATCCATACGTAAACGAGATATAGTATACGAGTACAGATATGCAAATTAGTCACTTCATGTCCATCAATCGTGAACGTTTTTCCGGTTAGAGGGGTACCAGTTACTGGCTAATTACTGCTCAACAGTTTCATTTAAAGAGAGACGGTTATATTCACTGACAAACCAATCAAAATGCTAGCAAATCAGTATCCAGTTTAAGTTTCGACTCTGTGGATCAAGTCCTAAGGTGTGACCATTCAATTGAAATCCATTGAGCAGTACTTTCCTATGTAACTGTTTACTAGAAATACGTGTCTCGCAGAAGGGAGGGTGCACCGAGAGTCGAAACTCTCGATTTGCGTATGAGGCTTTTCGCCATTCCACTTCGTCTTTTTTGCAACCAAAAACGTTGGTAAAAGGTCCTTTCGATGGTTCGCGTACCGTTTACCGGCCGCCATCTTTGTTTACCATAATTCTATATAGGAATTGTAAATGAAAAAAACACTCGACAAATTAGAAATACCGCGGTTGAAAAAAATATATATTCCTTTACTGTACGATCAGCCTTTCATTTCATTTGTTCCTATATAGGCTTACATGAAGTAGTACCACATTGTTGCCAGGCAACTGCAGGACACCATCAAGTATATATATACAGCTGTTTCGAGAAAGGTTGTCGGAAAAAAGCGCAAAAGTGCATGCGACAATACCGAAAAATAATATGGCATATGATCAATGAATTTTAATAAGTCAAATAAATACATGAAACCCGCGATGCCTCGTCCGTACAGGGACGATCTTAGATGGCGGGCCATTGGGATAAATGGGTTTTTAGGATATAGCGTGGATGACTACCCACAATACCTTTCTGGATTGTCGCGTGCACTTTTACGCTTTTTCCGACAACCTTTCTCGAAACAGCTGTATATATATTTCGCTCGAATTCGCGCGGCTTAGCTCCCGAGGCACGACAAATTTATTAACCTCGCTTCGCGAGGAATCACGCTATACAACGGCGTTTTAAATTTAGAGTCTGTGGATCAAATCCTATGCTATGACCATTCAATAGCCCAATTTCGATATATTAAAATTCAACTTGAAACAAAAGATATCACAACGAGGCTTAGGGGAACGATAGTAGGGATTTCTATGGTTTATTCCCCTAAGCCTCGTAGTGATGTCTTTTGTTTGAAGTTGAATTTTAATATATCGAAATTGGGCTATTGAAAGCTATTGAGCAAGACTATCCTATGATATACTGCGTGTTTATTACGCTATACAACGGGGTTCTAAAGTTTGAGTCTGTTGGTCAAATCCCAAGTGTGATCATTGAAATGAAAGCTATTCGGCCGTATTATCCTATGATATACTGCATGTTTATTAAGCTATACAACGGATTTCTAAAGTTTCAGTATCTTGATCAAATCCTAAGTATGATCATTGAAATGAAAGCTTGGTACTGTTTAGAGAATCCACCTTCTCATTTTTGGCCAACTATTACAAAAATCTCATACAGTAAAAAATTGATTATCTTTAATAAAATATTTAAGATTAATTTATTAATTAAATTAAAAGCTCTTGTTTTTATTACTGCTAGAATCCACGGTAAGGACTGTCGATAAGGACGAGGGCTTGAAATTTCTCGCAGCTATCATTACAATCCTAAGCCCAAGCTACTTTACGTTGCTACTAAAAGAACGGTTTTTTTCTCCGTCAGCTGCATTTTCTATTTTCCAGCTACTTTAAAACGAGTGACGCCCTTTTTACATAAAATGTTTTTTCCGTGGTTAAAAGTGCTAGTGTAGTACATGTATTTTAAACGAATATGGCAATTATTACAAATTATAATCACAATTTTTGTTCTCATCAAATGAGAGCTTATAACGTCTTTTCGAAATGCTTATTATAACCATCATAATAATTATATTATTATTAAGTAAACCTAACTGATGGTTTATCTCTTGGAAATTGTAACCCAGATTTCCTCCGCTGGTGACGTCACCAAACGATAAACAGGTTTGACCTGTTGGCCTTCTACAAGATGAAACTTGAATCGTTTGATGAGAACAGACAGGAACACAAGTCCTTCCGCGATAGAGAAACGCCATCCGGGACACTTGCGCTTTCCTGCAAAGCCGAATGGTTGGTAAGCAAGGCTGGGAAGCTGCTTAATGTTCTCTGGATTGAAACGATCAGGATCAAACCTGAAAACAGGAACGTGGAACATGTTATAACATGACAGTTCAAAGTTATGGGTTTTGAAAAAACACACGGGAGGCGTGACTTGCTCGAAATAATTATATGACTAGAAATTAACCCGGCTAACAACGATTACACATTTGCACTAAATACCAAAGTTGTTGTCATGTTGGATAAAATTACAGCTCTGAACATCGTACATCGTTATCGTTATCGTTATCAATGTGCGGTACTCATTTTGCAACCCTTCTCAATATTTGCATTATTTTAGTTGATACCCCTTCCACTTAGCGTTTTAGAGGGGACCCTTTCAAGTACTAAAATAGCAATTTTCGCCAGCCTTTCTTATACTGTCACCCCTATCAGGCAGAGGCTCTCCGTATGAGTACTTACAGAATGACCCCCACCCACACGGTGGGTTCCCAGACTAGAGCTTCAAGCAGGTTCTTAGCTATGTAAACTTTCCGTGGGTTAGGAGTCCAAATAACGTGTGCGTAAAACTTTATGAGCTCCAACTACCTTTTAGGTTCAGGCCATAAGTTGGGATCCTGCAGAACAACTCCAAACGGCAGAAGAATGGGAGTCTGCAAAAAAAAGTAAAAGAAAGCACTTTTTTAGGTTAATGACGCTCCTGGATTGTCCAAAATTATAAGAACGTGCTAAGAAGATGCCCAGGCTGAGATTCAGTTAAAAACGTCTTTATGTGTGATTATTACAGCATGTCATAATGAATATGTTAACAATCAAGAAATTGGACGGTAGAACTTGGCCTACTTTTCTTTCCATTTTTTTAGAACTACGGTATGATTGACTGAAGTACCATGCAATTCATTGGAAGTGACATACACCTCCTCATGTTTGAAACCGTGCACAGAACAGATCCAAAGCAGCTATTACGTCAAGCTAAAAATATACCAGTTATCGCAAAGTGCCAATGTACTATGGTCTCTTAGGAATTATCAAGATATCCCGAAGATTAACGAGAATCTCAAAATTGTAGGTTAAAACCCGTTACCCCTTTAAAAAACTTCTGGGTTATTTGATATCCCTCGTGGAGAGGGAGGCGGGGGGGGGGGTGGGGTTCCTCCCCTAGATTCGCCACAGAGACTGCAAGCCCAGGACATGCAAACTGTAACACTGGGGTAAAGTAGCACATACCTCTTTAGGAATCACAAATTCCCCCACTTGGAGATCAAATTCGTGGACTCTGGCACCCCATGGAGCCAGAACGGAAGCACGGAGGGTCTCATCAATCACCTGACGAGTGTACCTAAAAGCATGAAAACGGACCTGATAAATGACATCATAATATGAAGAACTTTGAAACAGCTATATTTTAATGAAACCTTGGTTCTTCACAAGGCACACAAACACAGCACAAAATTACAAGATTCTAGTCAAGTTAAAACGAACATGATGTAAGCATTAAAGCACAAGTTAAATGTTAAGCACTTACGCTTACAATGGAGCAGACCTGTTTTATGGTATATTTTGACATTTTTTCACCAACATGTAAAAAATATATATATTTTTTTTTTTAATAAGAAAGTACGTTCTTGCTAAAGTAATGTCAGGTTTATGTAAGTTCATGTTTTTTCACAATAAAAAGACAAATTACGGATTGGATCTCTATTAGGTAAATAAGAAGTCCTACCATTATGTTTTAGCAACAGAATGTTTTTTTTTTTTTTTTGGGGGGGGGGGTTAAAAAACAATATTTGTGGGGGAAAAATGCCAACATTCGACAGAGGATGATTATGCTCCCAGCCCTTCAAGTGAGAGGATTAACTGACTTGAGTTCTGAGGCAACTTGTGGCTTGATGTCTTCATCTCCCAGAACCTCTTCTATTTCTTTGTAAACTTTCTCTTGAACCTCAGGATGTTTGGTCAGGAAGTACAAACACCATGTCATCACTGGAATAAAAGATTGTTCATATAAACCAGAATTATTATTTCTGGATTTGTACTACTGATATAAATGCAAGTCACCATTATTCACAAAGTACATTCCACAACTGACGTAACATGCTCCCATGGCATCTGTAAAAAAAACAGTACTCACTGTTTCCTGTTGTGTGGAACCCTCCAATGAGAAAACTTATGACATTGTCACAAATCTACAAATAGATGAACCACATTGATAGCAATTTTAGTAAATGGTTTTAAAGCGCGGTTTTCACTAGCGACATTGGCATAAGCATTTTTAGCGGAAGCATACAGTAAGATTGATCCTCATGCTTGGCTTTAATGCTTACTTGTATGTCGGACCCGTTTTTACTGGACATAAGCACCGTTGTACTTCTGCTTATGTTTGTGTGTATACCGCTAGTGAAAACCAGGCTTAAACCAGGAGTATCAATAGTCTGTTAAGTGTATAAATCACACTTGACAGTCAGTAATCATTATGAAAACAAAGGGATCCCAACATCACAGGAGTGGTTCCAAGTAGGGCCATACATTAAAAACAAACATAAAGATAAATGATAAATACAAATTAACAAAAGGTAAAAAGTTAAAAAGTCGATAATTAAAAATTACAAATGCAATAACAAAACAGTTATCCACATTGACTGGTTTTTACATTGTACGATCTGTAAATTATTACGGTTGGGGAATTGTCGTGGTGCTTGAAGATTTGCCTCAGTAAAGCTTATTTTGAACTTGCTACAGAATTCAGCCCAATTTTAATTTTATTACTTGAGGCTGCTAAGCTCGAGCACGGCATAAAAAAATGCTTTTGCTTTATGCCATTGTTCCGAGCTGGGATGAATTATTGCCACATACTATTTAGCAGGCAATCTTCAAGCTTTATTCGACAGGCACATAAAATTGTTGCCGCCTGTTCTTGGATGATGGCAAAGCAAGAAAGAAGCAGACGCCATGAACCAATTTTTTTACGTGCAGGTCAACTGCACACATTTATAATAGGAAATGAGGTAGAGAAGATAATGATAGCTTTTACATTTGTATTCTTGGTGGGTGAGGCATGTTGATTTGTTCAATATTTACCAGTTCTAGTTGTTTGAATGTCTATACAAGATAGCCTATTTGACTCTTTGCATTTCATTTTTTCATTATACACTAAGAAAGTTATTGAAGGACACCATTTTTTTTCTTGTGCATTAATGTTCATTTGCTTTTGTTTGAATTGTTTGAATGAACTGTTTCCAGACATCCACCAATTCGCACACAGCACGAGCCACTGAGAAGAAACCGAGACAAAGTTACAAATAAAGGATTATAATTGTCCAAGAGACACCTGACCAGACCAGACCAGGGTCTCTCTCTCTCTCTCTCGCTCCAAGGGGTGGGAAGAAGAGACACCAAGGGAATGTTGGCTGTCTGTACAAAGAGTTTCATCATCATCATTAGTTGCTGTTGATGAGCCATTAAGGTCAGTGCAATGACAAGATTGACATATTGAAAGGTGGTTGTAGTATACATGTAGCAGTATTCTAAAGTAATCAAACTCATCTAAAGAGAAAAGTTCAGGCAGACCTCCTCCTCATCCATGAAATCGCAATCCAGCATGGAATCAATGAACAGTTTTTCTGCTTTATCTTCATCCCCTCTTCGACGCCTTATGAAATCTTTTACAAGATTCTTCAAGCTTGCCCTTGCTGCAAAAATAAAACAAGAAATCAAAGTCAAGATTCGTGCTTTCCCTACTATGAACACCTATAACCAAAAGAATGTTTGGTTGGAAAAAGCTACATGAGCCAAAGGCAGCCCAAGCTTATGTTAGCAATAGTCAACCATAATTTTTTTATAGTGTGAGAAAAAAAATTAAGAACAGCAAATGATGAAATAACTCAATAGCTCCAAATTAAAAGAGTTTTTTGCAATAGGATAGCTTATTTTTTTTATTGGTCTTCCTTTACATAATTTTAGCATCTAAAATATACACTTAGAAGTATTAATTAGACAAAAGTACCTTGTTGAAAGTCCTTTTCTCTCTGGCTATCTGCTTCAGGAGTGGGACCAGTGAGTCGTGCCTCCATCTCATCCCAACACTACAAGGATTTAAGAATTTCAATAACACTGCAACACAATTTAAACAGTTATCTCCCCAACTTTATTAATCTTCAATAGCTGCTTTGTATCAGTTATGGAGTACTGATGGTCTGCTGGATACTGTGCCAGACTTCAGACACAATGTTCAGTGGTTTGTGTCGTGACGTCCATTTCTCAAAGCACTCGAAGACATTTAGGGCCTGAAAGTATTTTAAAGACAGTTTCTAATGATCGAGTGGCATTGAAGTTTTATGGCCTGCAAACCAGCCCAACTTTTGTAGTAAATGTAAGCTTTGATTGTCTTCCTTTCAAAATCAACAAAAATGGAATCTTTGTTGCTGAACATTCTGCATGTATTACATAGTTTTTCAGACCCAAATAGTTTTCGAGACTTTTGAGAAACGCACGCCTGGTCTCTGCCATTATTCCATGCCCTTAGACAAGAAACATAATTGCGTGTAACACATGACAAATCAAAAAGCTTGGCAAATGGTAAATTTGGACGACTCCAAAACCTACACTGAATAACTCTAAGATTAGGCAAAGACTGCGATAAGTTAACATTTTGAGAGACCCAAGATTCAAGGCGAGTACAGCTTTAGAAATACTACTGGGGAATAAATTGAAAATCTTACCTTTTCATACATTGTTTGTAGCTTATCAATTTCCTTCTCCTTCATAACAGCACGGCCCATTCCTGCAACAGATATAGCCTTGATTGCCATGGCTAACATACTTTTCTCCAGAGGAAGATGCTCATCAGGACTGCATGAGGCAAACTTGTCTGCAGTTTCTTTGGCAATCTTTTTAAAAAATACACATTTAAGAGAAACGAAAATCATTAATAAAAGAACAAAGTGGATGTGCTTTACATGTAGCTTAATACATTATGCTGTTTCAGAAAATAACCAAACCCCCCCCCCCCCCCCCCCCCCCCGCCTAACCGAACCCCCCTTGCTCAAGATTCTAGTTTAGCTTCATACTTTCCTTACAAACTTGGCCATTGAGACCCCCACCCCCTCCCCCTCAGAATTTCCAGTGACCTGTGAGGGGTATTAATAATAGCTGTAGGCTTAAAACATTGTCATCCCAGTACCGTGACGCCAAGAATTCTGGGATGTGTTATACCACGCGGTGGAATTGCGAAAGTTCAGAGTTCTCTTTGATTCAGCAGGAATTGCTCGTATGGTTGTTTTGTTTTTCTACCTTTTCTACTCTTGACAATAAACTGTAATTCTATTTTGTTTGTCATTTTGTCGTAAAAGCGTCATTTGTTTGTTAAGAATTGTAACCCAAAATAATGTTTGTTTTCAGTTGAACCGCTTCCAGAAGCTTCGAATTTTCAAGCGTGTTCAAAGTCAGGTTTACATGTGTTCATGGCCCACAGTTCAGTACGAATTGTCACCTATTTCATACTTTCAGAAGTCCTGATTAAACAACCATTTGCAGTTACAGTATCATTGTTGTCAAGCGTGTTCAAGTTTTAAATCTACAAAGCTATTTCCTGGAACTATGCATATTATTTCTGAATATTTTGCTTTTTATAGATTGAATTGTTTGTAAGATGTTGCATATTATATTTGGGGGACAATAAAGGGGGGGGGGGTCAACATTCCACTCAATCATTGTACACACTTCTCCCTATCCCACCCCTCCAATTTTCACCCAGTTTTCTGCCCCCTCAAAATAATAACATCTGTAAATCCATAGACAGAGGGGTCTGAACTTCCCAATTCTTGTAACTTTTTTTCTCCTTCTCCCACCAGTTTTCCATCCCCATGTCCCCTGCTCACAATAAACAATAGCATCTGGAAATCCTCAAACAGGGGGGTCCACACTTCCCAATCCCTTTTTCTCCCACCCCCTCCCCAATTTTAAATCCCCATTTCCTCTCCTCACAATAAGACAACATTGAGGGAGGGGGAAGCCTTTCTGCGATACTGTTTGTGGTTTTTTTAGCCTCAATCACCTTTGTCTAGGATTGCGGCAATATGGTTTACTTAAAGAAAAATTAATCATCCTCAAAACCAGGCTAAATTTGAGTGAAGGAGAGACAATATTGCTTCTTGGACATTATTTTGGCTAATGGCCCAATAGACAGTGCACAAATTTTGGAACAGGATCTTTGAAATATTTTGTTATTATAATATTGTTAATAACACTTTGTCCATAAAGCCGATTATGCTAATCCACATCCTCAACTAAATAACAGTTTGTTCTTCAGTTGTTTTAAAAACCTTTACCATGACAAAGTGTTCATAGTAGTCTTTGACAGCTTCGTGGCTAAAGCTTCTGTCCATCAGCTGTCTCCTCTTTCGACCTCCAGGACCATTTGCATATTGAATACTCTTCTTTCCAATAAGAGGTTCAAACATCTTGAATAGATCAGCTGGAAAGTAAACAAATGCACATTTCACTTTCATCTGTTTTTACATGAAGTACCCACAAAACAACCTGCTGGATTCTGGACAACAATTTCACTAACTTAACCCTATTTTGCCTGGGCTTTTTTTGAGTTCCGGGGGGGGGGCCACATCCCCCCTTGTAACTTCAAGAAAATTAAGGCTATGACAATGAAACCAAGAGGGTACATAGCACGTCCAAGACTGTCTCCTTTGTGGTCCGCACAATGGAACGATCACGTCTTATGACGTAGTTATTAGGTAATTAGTTATATGGCCGCCATCTTGGATTTCTGAAATTTTTCAAAACCTCTTAAAAACCATCCAAATTGAATCAAAATTAATCAAAACCGATAAATAAACACTAAATGACGTAAAAATGTAAAAGTTATACCAACAAACATTGTTTCTTTTTTATTCAAAGGTAAAAATATGCCAATCACAAAAAAACATGGTTGTCAAAATCTTGCTGATCAATAAAATGTCATCAAATTGTTGCCAGATAAATTTTAGGAAAAGTCACAAAGTTTGATGGCATTTGAATACATTATTAAGGAAGTTATGAATGTTGAAAGTTAGCGCGGGCACTTTGTGCCCCCCCCCCCCCCACCCCAGGCAAAATAGGGTTAAAAGAAATAAGTATGGGTCAAAGCCGTAAGGAAGCTTGTGTGCTGACCAGGTTGTTACATTTCAGCTTCGTTGACCTAAAAAAAATTCAAACAGGTTGGTACCTGGATTGTTTAGTGAAGGAAATTTATATCACCAAATAATAATGCCGAGGTTATGTTAACATGGAAACCAGGAGGCAAGATTAGAAGTGGGGTGGCTAAGAAAGAGGTGATAGAGAAGTGGTGGTCAAGAAAAAGAGGTTAGAATTAACACATGGAAGGAAGTAAAAACCACAGTAAGAGAGAGAACAACAAAAAGGAGGATCAACAACACAGTCTAATGTGAAGATTCATGATGATGATGGTGATGGCGATGGTGTTGGTAATGACAATGGATGATGGTGATAGTGATATTGTTGATGACAATGGTGATGATCATAATGAAGATGATGATGATGATGATGATGATGATGATGACGTTTAGTTTGTGGTACTGTACATGTTGGTCTTAACACTTACGTGGCCTATCAAAGATTGGGTTTACTTCTTTCCAGTACTCTGGAGATGACAAACTGACAACATATTTCTTGCCCCACCAGAATCCCACTATAGTGCCATACTTTTCATGTAATAACATCAAATATTCATGCAGACTGCCAGCTTTTCCCATGTCAAGCAGATTTCCCATTCTGGAAGAAAATGCAATCTCTGAATTAAAACTAGTGTATCCAAAAGATAGTAATTGCTGCGGTAAATTTGTTGTAATAATGCTGTTTTATCGCCTCGCTGGTATTACAGAATTTTCTCTTTCGTTTTTTGAGGGAAAGCAAAGCAAATGTAACCGGGATGAATCGACGAAAACTCCAGCTGATAAGACTAATTTTGTTTTGTAATTCACGCATCAAGTTCTTGCAATGTCTGTAGAATATTGTTGAGCAAAGGACGCGTTCACCACGAGGAAGGTGTGAAAATTTAGGTTTAACTTAATTATTGATAATGAATATGTTGCATTACTAGCTAGCCGTATCGTATTCGTGTCTCCACGCGCTCAGCTCAGGTTTCGCTTCCACACGCGCTAAGCTCAGTCTCATCGACCGCTGTCGTAGTGATTTCAAAATAAATTTGTCTTTTATTCCGTACAATCTTCGAAAATCTTTGCTATCCAACGGTCCTATCACCATACCTCACAGTCCTCGCTCAACTCGCCGTAGTCTTCGACACTTCAGTTCCGATTACGACTGGCACATGTTGGACCAAAATATTACAAATCTCGCAGCCAACAGCTTGAAGCAGCAAGCGAGGCTATTGTTCGTGGCGCAGTGAATTCTGGCCCAAAATGTGTGCGTGGCGCAGTGAATTCTGGCCCAAAATGTGTGCGTGGCGCAGTGAATTCTGGTAAAAAGCGATCAAATCGAGATTTTTCGTAGCTTATATTTTTTTTCTCATATATTTCTCTTAAATCCTGATTATGTTGCTGCTCACTCGCTACGCTCGTTCCGCAGCAATTAATTAGAACACCGAATTCAAATAAATGGTATAAAAGAGTATACATATTCAGTAGTTACTCATAAAAAAATACATGTATCTGAATTTGTCAACTACTTTAACTTATTGACGACGGTGACTTTTTACGTTTTTGAGTGATTTTCTGCATATAAACGATCCATAGGATTTCGTGTCTCCATATTTGGGGTTACCATGGAAGTGTTGCTGTTCTAAAACAGTGAAGGCTCGAGTTTTCTTGAAACGTCATTCTGACGTAGTGTTTTTGCTTTGTTGAGCGATAATAACGTCTCAAATATGGTTTGTATGCGATTTTTGGTAAGTTTACAGCCATTTTTCATCTTTAGTAGCTGCCTGATGAGCATCATTAAGCGTGAAGGTAGCTAAGAGTCCATTTTCTCAAAGAAGCAAGTAAGGTAATGTACTTTGTTTGCGAATAGACCCTTCCACGGTTTTTAATGCCATCTTGGTTGGGAGGCAAACATAGCTACAATTACAGTAAATGTATGGGATTTTTGCCGACTTTAAACCTCCGTAACATAGACGGACTTCCAAAATTTAATTTTTGTGCATCTTATCTAATGTTATTAAAGGGACATTGTCACCTATTTTTAGTATCACTTTGAAAAGCCAAAAAACATATTTGTTTCAATGGAAACCTACAAATAATGGTCCAGTTTTGTTCACAAATACTCTACCAGTGCCCAGAAACTAGTATTTGTTATCTTTGGCTGCGGATGGCCAGGATGGAAATGGATTGCAACTTGAAAAAATTGGCCAAGAGTCGTGGAAAAATCGCAGAAAAACTTATCATGGTTTGTTCTTCCTTGAAGAAATCACATGATATTATCTTGTTGGTGTTCTAAAAGCAATTTTATGTTTGAGCAAAGGTACTTTGTCATATATTTACTGTATTTTGACCAAAACACAGCAAAATCTGTGTGACAATGCCCCTTTAAACCGATCGAAAATTAGATCATTACAAACGCTACAACGTTTGTAAAAACTGAATTAGAAATCTTCTCATGTCACTTGTAATTTCGCAGCAAATTTGCAGTTTTGATTGCAAAGGTTTGTGTGGAGTTTTAACATTTTGTTTGCAGCCATAATAATTTGGTTTTGTTCACTATATTTAACGAAAAGAATCTCATGAAAAATACCTTTTAAAAGATGTATTCCTACATGTAGTCAAGATCCGAAAAATGTGAACGGAGTTACAGAGGCTCGAAGTCCGCCAAAATCCCATACATTTACTGTAATTGTAGCCATGTTTACCCCCTAACCAAGATGGCGCCAAAAACCGTGGAAGGGTCTATTTGGCTTGTTGCTCGTAGAACTGGAAAAATGGCTGCTCCGAAACGAAGTAGAATTGAGACTCCACTACTGATGAATTTCTTGACCTACCACGACATATTTTGGAATTTGCGACCACTGAAGAACACAACAAGCGCAAAATTTCGTTGGTAGATGGGAGTGGCTGTGGACTTAGTATAAATATGAAATATGTGGGGGAAGGAACGAACCATGTCAACTGCCCTGTCAAAAATTTTCGCTACTTCCCAGCATGCAGTGCGGTCATGATGTTGAAAATCGAGGCAAGGCCAGGATGCACTAGAACGAGAGGCTGTAGCTCGGCCCGGGCAACGAATAAGAGCAACAAAAATCACTTCTAAGGTAGGACTAGGACTGAATTTTGCTGTGAATGTTGACTTTTAGGTTTGCAACGATGATTTCAATAAAAACACTGTGGGCAAAAACGTGATTTTTGTTGTTTTTCTATGACGTTTAAAACGGTCATTTGTTCTTCTCCAAATTCAAACGCTGATATTCTGCGAAAATCACTGACTTTTTTGTGTTTATTGGGTGTCTCAACTTGAAGGACTTTCTAGTCAATGCTCACAACTGCAATGTTTGCGCAATTGAGAAAGTTGCAATTTTTTAAAGCAGTGGAGTCTTATCGTTCTTCTAAGAATGATTTTGGCGGGGACCGTCCTCAATGAGTTAAGCACTCAGTTAAAATGTAAGTATCTGCATGTAAAGGTATAATGTGCTATAATACTATTGTATAATCCCTGGTAAAAAACTTTCAAGGATCTTTAACAACTGCCTCCTTAATCAATAAATGGAATGTTAGTTCATAGCTGGTTTTTATCCCATTAAATCTTTTGTTAAAGAGACAAACACTGTCCTGGCTGATATATCGTGTTTTCGTGATTATGGCCAGGAGCTTGCTTTAAGGTGGCTCCCAACAGTTTCCAGCACTTTCCAAGACTTAGATTTTGATGGGTCATTTAAACTACTCTTTATCAGTTGATGCTACAATCATGGTATTAAACGAATGCCCAATGAATGGTGAACACGTTGTTATCATTTTTATGACACAATATGTTACCTTAGCAACAGTATAATGTGCTGAAAACACCCTTAATTTTAGCTTTAAGTGTTAATAACTCAAAAATCACTCGGTGAACCCCATTTTTATCTCGTTAATGCGCATGCGCATAAACGAGATTTAGGAATGAATACAAAAAGGACAAAAGTTGTTAACAAAAGGCCATTGTTAACTTTTGTCCGGGGGGTTACTTCTTTCTTCTCTATAGAAGCTATTAGGGTATTGAGAATATGGTTGGTTAAACCGGTTAGGGTTTCAAGAAGGGCGTCACATACCGCCACTTAAATTTTTGAGGAGCACCCCGGACCTATTGTTAATTTCCCTAGGGTATTAGGATGTCAGAACTTGTCATGAACTTGTCATATCTCACATTACGTCACCGCAAAGGTATTAAAGTTCTTATAAAGTTTCGATATCTCATGTTACCTATCGAGAATTATCAATGTTTCAAATTTTCAATCATTTGTCGTAAAGCCATTAAAGCTGCTTTAGAAGGGTAAAAATAGGTCAAATGCGTTTCCTTGGGAAACGCAGTTTGAGAATTTCACGGTGTATTTTTACGAATGGAGACGTTTTAAGGAAGTTAAAAGTTTGTGTTTTACTGATGAGCGATATGGCAGAGCAAAATAGCATGATCTTTGGGTTTGTTCTATTTTGGAATACTGAATCATTGCTATTACGGTTTGATTATGCAATACTATGGGAAAGACGTCATAGTTTTGGTGATTTAGCTACCGTGCACGAGCAAATTTTTGCTGAAGGAAAATTCTGCGGATTGCCCGACTGAATTTGTTTTGCGGGAGGAAATTTTTGCGGGTCGAGACAGCTAAAATTTCTGCTTGGAGGAAATGTTTGCGGATTTCTGGTCAAGTATAAATGAAATCCAAGGCATCGGTATTAAACTGCAATTTTACTTTCTGACCGGAGGTTTCTATAGGTTCACTGTTAAAAAGTTCCTGTTAAGCCGATATACATCATTAAAACAAGTAATTTTTTTCTGCGGGAGTATATTTCTGCGGTGGAAAATTTAATACAAAATAAAATAATACTGAATAATAATGCAACAACGGACAACCTTGTCGAACTCCCCGTTCGAGCGAAAAGGCCGACGAGAGCCATCCATTGTTTATAACGTGTAAACAATGTTTACCCAGCGCTGAAAATTTTGGCCAAAATTAAAGCACTCTAAAACGGATTGCAAAAAGCCGTGAATAACCCAGTCGAAAGCCTTTTCCTGATCCAGGCTAATAACAGCGGCCGAAAGCTGTTTATGGTTTACATATTCGATTGTATCCCAGATCTGAAAAAGGTTTTCAAAAATACTGCGGTCAGGAATTCCGCATGTTTGATCTTCGCTTAAATAAGCGGTATAACCTTACGTAGTCGGTTGGCTAGTACTTTAGTACAAATTTTATAATGTGTTTAACAGAGAAATTGGTTGCCAGTTTTTCGAGTCTAACTTGTCGTCCTTCTTGTAAAGCAGGCAGATAATTCCTTGACATTGTGTGTCAGAGAGTGATCCGTGTTAAAGAGTAATTTAGCATGTCTGATCTACTCCAGAAGCGACGATGAAATTCAACCGGAAATCCAGCGATTTGCCTGATTGCATTTGTGAAAGGGCCTCTTGACACTCGAAGAGTGTGAGGTCACCTTCGCATTTCTCGTGGTCTTCGGATGCCAGAGTTTTATCCAGTTGGACTAAAACCCAGTCTTAGCTAGATAAATAAACTTGTTCAGCCGAATAGAGGTTACAATAAAAATCGCGACATTCGCGAAGAATATTTTTATTGGAAGTCACGGTTGAATTGTTGGCGCGTAACTCTGTAATTGAGTCGCACGTCTGTCGCTGATTTTCAAGCTGGTGGAAATACTTGGTCTGTTTTTCCCCCAGCTCTATCCACTGTTCTTTACTGCGAATGATGGCTCCTTGGATTACGAAATTTAAATAAGAAAAGAAAAACTAAATTAATTCTGGTAGTTGTAGTCAAATGACGCCATCGTGCAAATGGCCTATTTTGGTTACGGGGGGGGGGGGGGATGTCGTTGCTGGTTGCAGTAGTGGGGGCCGGGGGGGCCTCTGGTGTTCCCCCGGGCGCTGGAGCCTCGTGGTTCGCCTCACGGCGTTCGCTTTCGGGCAGTCTCAGAGACTCTGGGGCAGTCTTTAACAACGTGCTCGGAAGACAGGCACCGGTAGCATAGTATTGGCCGGCCCGTGTACTTAAAAAAAAAACTCGAGCCCTTGAGTGACTTTTGCCCGGAGGGGGGGGGGGGGGGGTACTCAACAAAGCTTTGTACGGGGATGCTCCGCCCCGAGGTCCAAACCCTTACCCTTTCATATACCATTTTTGACAGAAAAGGTACCCCTTTCATATACCTTTCATTGAAAATGGTACCCCTTTCATATACCTTTTGTTGAAAGGCCCTATTTATATTACTTAAATTGCAGTTTTCCCTACCTTTTTTATGCTTCAACTCGTGTTTTCGCTACCATTTCCTATTCTTCGTGAAATCCCTATCCTTTCACATACTTCAACTCGTGAAATCCCGACCCTTTCATATACCTCCAGCATCAAAAAGGTACCCCTTTCGATGCAGGTAAGCACAAAACGTTCCGAGTTCATAGTTTTCATAACTAGACAAACAAGGGTCCTTTACCCTTGCTTTTACCTCTTCAAAAACATACCGTAAACACCGGCGTATATAAATTAAAGCCGCACTCGCAGATAAGCCGCACCCCGAGTTTGACGCTCAAATTTTTGGGAAAAAAAGTGTTTGTTTTTTTTAAATAAAAACATAAGTCAAAGAATTGGCTCTAAGAAACGTGAGCTATACTCTGCTTCTATCCATCGAATCATCCTGTATTGAAAAAACCCACACTTTTGATCGCAGCTACGTTCGTTTGCCCGCCGTTCGTTCAGGCCACAACAAGCTTGGTAGCCGTGCAAATTTCTTGAGGACATTGGGTTAACCAAGATGGCCGCTTGTTTACAGACTTTATTTGGCTTCTTTCGTTCGTCTTTGGTGTTCCTTCATTGCTAAAAGCTTCAAAATGTCCGACAAAGATAGCGAGCACTGTTTTAACACAGGTATTTTGACAATTTGAGGCTAAATTTCACAATTTATAAACTCAACGCACTGTCAACGCTTGCGTTCGTGTGTTGCGTGTTCGATGCGGACCTTTTTGCTCAATTTGATTTTTGGCCTCAGAGGCGCTCTGGCAGCTCTGTGAGACAAACAAGACCAACTTTTCTACGTCATCTTAAGTTAAATAAGTTTTGCTCTACGTTATACACCTCAAAAAAAGGCTCTCAAAGTCTGGTCAACTTATATCACTGGAAAGTACGATCGATAAACTATGATTTGCAGAACTCAGCGGATGTTAATACTGCAGATTAACCGCACCCCTGATTTTGAGCAAACATTTTAGGCAAAAAAGTGCGGCTCATACACCGGTGTATAAACTAAAATATTTATTTTAGTGCAGAAGTTTTTTTTGTGGTTATCGGACAAAACGTAAGTCGCCAGCTGGCGACCAGTTCCAAAAATCTAGTCGCCAGCACTCAATTTTTGGTCGCATTGGTGACCAGTTAGTCGCAATTTCGAGCACTGGAGCCACCTTAACTTTTCTAAATCTTTGCAAATCTTTGGAAGTCTTCACAAAATCATGGATATCTAAAAATCATACCCATTAATTAAATGACTTTCAAAACATTGGCAAGTATACATGATTTAACAGCAAATATCAAGTCCATACATGCACATAATCTTACCCCAGCTGCATACAGAAAAAAATTACTTTCCAGTATAGAACTCGAATAGTGCTTTCATTGATAATTAAACTAGAGTCAAACCTCTCCTCACGAACACCTCCATAATATGGACACCTCTCTATAAATTAAAATAATAATGGACAGTTCACATGGTCCCAAAGATACTAACATTTATACAATCCCTACCTCTATAATACAGACACTTCTATAATACAGACACTTCTTGAGTCTCTATCTTTGGTGTCTGTATTAACAAGGTTCAACTGTATTATTTAAACAGTTTTAGAAGACATATGTTTTGATTAAATAACTTACTCTGGATCTGAAGGCTCCTCTCCTGGGATTGATGGTCCTTTTGAAGCACCCCTCTAGAAATGAACATCATAAAAAGGTTTTTTGTTACAACCTGAAGAAAGCTCCAGATAATAGAAATGATTTATCATATACACCAAATTGAAGAAACATTGTTGAAAAAAAAATAAAATACAAACTATAAATGATTGGACACAATAGAGTTTTGAGAACAAGACAAATAATAAACAGTTAATGACTGGACTGGGGGAAACAGTGAATTTTGTTTCCCGAGAATCTCTGTCTTGAAACATCGAGATTTGTGGGAAACAAAATTCACTGTTTCCCTGAGGGATCAGTCATTAAGTGATTTGATTTAGACATTAATAGAGGTTTGCGCTATACAAATGTAAATTATTATTATTATTATTATTATTATTATTATTATTATTATTATTATACATGTAGCAACACAAAAAACACAACACAACATAGTTTGAAAAATGCACAGGCATTTAACAAGTTAAACATCAATAGCATCATATGCACTTATAATATTATAATTGTTGTTGTATCCTCATCTATTTTAAACATGACGGTGGCCAGCTCGAAAGCCATTGGCTACTCTGGTCACCATGCACACATTCATTAACCTTTTTTGGCAATGTTCTAGTACATTTTTTTCTGTTAAAAGTGTAAATTTAGCAAATTTCCACCGGTTTTCTGTGGTGTGGACTCTTATTTACCACGATTTATGTCATCACGTGGTCAAAATGTTGTGGACTCACGAGGCACAGCCGAGTGAGTCAGCAACAAATTTTGACCATGTGATGACGTTAATCGTAGTAAATAAGAGTCCACACCATGGAAAGCCGGTGGAAATCTGTTTTTTACCACAATATTTTCACAAGTTGAAACTTTTTTTTGGCATTGCGTGATGTTAGCATCAGCACCGTTGTCTGCACTCTCATTTACCACTCACATCGACCAATCACATTGCGAGATTACCGGCAAGTGTGGCAAAAACTATTATTATGGTTCAATCACTTCTAAAATATAGTGTAATAATAAAAGAAATTTGAAAGTCATAATCATGCCACCTTTTGTCACGGTCTGATCACGTACGCTAGCGGGTAACAGTGCAACTGTTACCCTCTGATGTAAAAAATGTCGCCTGCTCATGGATGTTTGGCGGGAAATAGTTTGTTTGTTAGATGTCATGTGACCATGAATCAAACAGTGAACACATGCATTATATTGAGAAAAACTCCAGCTATATAACAATGCAAAAATATGTTTAATACACATTTAATTTAATTTATTGGTACATGAACCTATTCTTTCGTAAGAGCCCCCCCCCCCCCCCCCCCCCCCCAACTAAACAGAGTAGGAAGATACACACGGTGCATGTGGAATACAAGAAGCATTCACTATTTAAACTGCACAAATGTTCCACAGGAAATGATTTAGGGAGTGAAAGTGGGTTAAATGCGGAATTTACACATTAGTACGCAAAGGTATAAAAGCTTGTAAATTTGCACCCAAAATTCATTCCATATTATAAGTGTTATAGACTGATAGTCCAGCTACGAGTTAGTTACATTTGAATTTGTTTTCAAGTCCCATGCCTTTTAAGAATAGGGAAGTGTGTTTTCCAGACTAGTTTTCTGCTTTTTTTTTCTAAGTGAAGTAGAGCCTGAGGGATCGGTGTTGGGATGAGTATATTGGAGAGATTTATTTTATCGGAGGGGGAGGGGCGGTGGTGTTTTAGGTTGAAAGTCGGGTAGAGAATTCAACCTAATTAGCCGTGGATCAATAAGCAGTTTGCCAAGTTTACTTACAACTGTATAGAGCGTTTTCACTTGACGTCATAGCCGCCATATTGGTGTTCCCGTACAAAAGAATTTTAATTAACTTCTTTTGTTAGGAACACCAACATGGCTGCCATGGCCTTTGTCATTTGAGTCCCACTGGACTGAAGGTCACGTGAGTAGCTAAACACTTTATCTACTGAAAAAAATCATATATATTATCGTGAATTACAATTTGTTCGCTTCTATTCAGACCTTATCAAGGCCCTATGGATACCAGCCGTTGAGCTCACAGGGTTTAATACCCTGTACAAATAAAGCTGGGGTTTTACCTCGATGCAAAAACCTGCCAAACTCACAAGCAACGTAAAACAAAGAAAACAGACTGTATGAAACAACAGAGTGCAAGACAACAATAGGTAGAAATAGGTAGAAAATAAAGGCAGGTTTTTACACCGAGGATGAGCCTAAAGTTGTCTCTCAGTTAAAAACTCGTGAGAGCATATAGCTTACTTACAAAGTCGAAGGTGAACAGAAGCACGACTATTAGTCCAAAAACCATCACCACTGCAAACACACCCAGGTCATTAACAGAAAGATGAGAGGGAAACATCTTGTACGCTAAATAATCCAACCAGACCACTGAAGAATACTGGAAATCCTCTTGTTTTCAGGCGTGTGCTAGCGCCACGATCTCAACCTCATTCCCAGGCCTTCTCCGAATTCAAAATGGCTGTGTAGAAATTTTGTCACGCAACACACGATTCATATGACTTTTTTTTTTTTTTTTTTATTTCCTCGTTTAATTACAATATAATATTTACACTACTTACAATACAATGCTTACATTACTTAACGATACTCTACTTACAACACGTGCAATACAATACTCACACTACTTACAATACAATGCTTACACTACTTATAATACAATACTCTACTTATATACAATACGTACAATTACATTTCAATCAAAAAGGAGTAACATTTAACAATGACTAACAACAATAATAATACATTTATACATCACTTGTTACTTACAATATTTGAACTACAAAGTTTTTCAATTTTATATTTTAGGAGAATTTTGCGCATGAATTCTTGTACAGAAAGAGCTTTCTCTTCGAGTTTCGCACTATATATATAATACCGCATGAACAGGAAGGTGTAATTCAGTCTTCTCACCAGTTCTCCAGTTTTGGTGTTATTGATAAAAATTCCAAATAATATATCCTTTTCACTTGGGGTGAAATTACATTTATTTGTATTATTAAACCATTCAAGAGTTTTTTCAATAAATGATTTAGTGAAAGAGCAGTCTTTAAAGGTGTGTTCTATAGAATCTTCCTCACCACAATAAATACAGTCACTATTTGGTTTGATACGAAATTTAAAAAGTTTCTTTCTGGTAACGACGATCCGATGAATAAATTTAAATTGAAATTCTCGTAATTTTTGTTCTTGACACAGTTTCGGTATAGATTTAAAAAGCTGGCACCAATCGTTCTCATTGAGGGGGAAAGTTTTATTCCATTTCTGTGTTCCAGTTTGATAGGCAGTATGGGTTTTGTTATTTAGAAGTTGATAGTAGTCTTTTGTTTTCAGCTTACCTAGATCAACTTGAGTCGTGGAGTCCAAAGAGAACATTGTTGAGTTTTCAATACAGTTGATTGGTAAAGAGACTATTTTTTGTTGTGCGAAGATCAAAAGGTCACTAGGAATTGCACTAATAATTTGATAAAATTGGAGGAAGTTTGTTCTACAATCATATTTTGTCTGGAAGTCGGAAAAAGACATAAATTTACCGTTTTCATTTAAAAGGTGTCCAATAGAGATTATACCTTTGGAAAACCATTCTCGATAAAAGATAGGCTTTCCTCCAATTAATATGTTCTTGTTGTTAAAAAGGATAGTATTTTGTTCTTGTTGATGTTGGTATAAACATTTTAACTCTTTGAAATAATTTAACATTTCGATATAAAACTTTGGTAAATCCTCAAAGTATTTAAGTTCATAATTACACCTTAGGAGGAAGTTAAGACCACCGCATTTCTTAAAATAATAATTGGGAATAGCACTCCAATTTGATTCACCGGATTGTAGTAATCTCGATATCCATCCTAATCTTAAAGACTTCGCAGTTAAATCAATATCCACCATACATAAACCGCCTTTATCATTATTCTGATATACTCCTTCACGCTTAATTTTATCTTTTTTGTTGTTCCATAGAAATTTAAAAAGCTTATCCTTTACAATTTGGAGGATACTCTTCGGAATACAAGTGTTAGAGAAAGAATGTATTAGCTGCGAGATTCCCAAGGACTTAATAATCAATATCTTACCGTATAAAGTTAACGCCCTAGACTTCCACATATCTAAGTTTGATTGCAACTTCTGAACTTTCAGATTAAAATTAAAGTTGTCGTTGCCCGTTTCATCATACGAGATATAAGTACCTAAGATCTTAGTGGGACTTTTGACCCATTTCAATTGTAATGGTTTTATATCGTTTGGGGCCCATTTTCCGAGCCACATGGCTTTTGTCTTCTTCAAATTTAATTTTAAACCGGAACATCTGCCAAACTCATTTACAAAGTTCAGCGCGTTTTTTACTGAAGTTAGATCTGAGCAAAAGAAATTTGTATCATCAGCAAATTGATTTAGTTTTATTTCCTGTCCAAAGATACAAATTCCTCTCACATCAGGGCTCTGGCGTATTTTGTTGGATAGCATTTCTGCCGCTAAGATAAAAAGATAAGGAGATAGGGGACAGCCTTGTCTAACGCCTCGTGAAGGTTTGAACCACTTGGTAGAAAATCCATTATTCATTACTGCAGATTCAATATCAGTATAGAAAAGTGTTATCCACCTCTTCACGCTCTCTCCAAAGTTGAAGCATTCTAATACGCGATGCATAAAGGGCCATTCTAGTGTGTCAAAAGCTTTCCGAAAGTCTAAAGAAATTAAAATGCCTGGAAGTTTTTGTTTTAAAGTTATATCCAATATGTCACTAATTAACCTGATATTTTCTCCTATATATCTACCTTTTATAAAACCAGTTTGATCAGGGTGAACTATTTTAGGAAGTAACGGTTTTAGTCTCTTAGCAATAGCCTTTGAAGCGATTTTATAATCTACATTTAGTAGTGTAATCGGACGCCAGTTTTGCAGGAGTGTTAAAGATTCATCTTCTTTTGGAATAAGGGTTATGGTTCCTCTACGCTGTGAAATTGACAGTTTACCTATATGATATCCAAAATTAAGGCTAGCCACGAGATCCGGACCTATCAAATCAAAAAAAGATTGATAAAATTCAACAGTAAAACCGTCTTCACCAGGCGATTTTTCTTTCTCAAAGGAACGGATGATTTTCTCACATTCGTCATACCCCAAAGCGCCTTCCATTTCGTCACGTTCGTTTTCAGACAATTTGGGGATGTTAACATTGGCGCTAAAGTTTAAGAGGTCGCACTGTGAGTCAGTTATATCGGAACTGTACAAATTTTCATAAAAAGTCTCGATGGCTAGTAGAATTTCCTTTTCATCCGTGATTGTTACTCCATCATCTGATTCTAATTCAAAGACTGTTTTCCTATTGTAATTTCGCTTTTCTACATTAAAGAAATATTTTGTAGCTTTTTCTCCGTTTTCGATCCAGCGACATTTGGATCTAAACATAGCCGCTTTACTCTTACTATCATAAATTGATAAAAGTTCGTGTTTAAGTTCTTCATAATCCCTTAAGTGCGTATCAACGTTTTGTAAATCATTACTGTTACAAATTATTATATCTAATTCCTCAAGGCGTTCCTTAATTTCGCTTTCCCTTTTCCTTTGTGTTATAGCTTTACGTTTGGAATAACCAATGATGAAAGATCTCAGCTCCATCTTAAGCAATTCCCAAAACAGCCCTTTATCTTGTATGTAATTTAACTTTTCGCGAAGAGTCGGATACATCTCTCGGATTTTATCAATAAAATTATCGTCTTTTAGAAGTTCGTTATTGAATTTCCAGAAGCCCGGTCTTCGTGAGGGTGCTTTAGACCACGACATAGTTAGGTATAAAGTATTATGGTCAGGAGCAATCGATGTTTTTATATCTACTTTTTTGACAAATTTAGTGAGGTTACTTGAAATAAGAAATAAGTCTATCCTTGATTTAATATTCAAAGCCTTTGATGCATACGTGTATTTATTAAGTTTAGGATGGCGCTTTCTATAAATGTCGTGAAGGTCAAGAGCATCCATTGTTATTAAAATACAGTTTCTATAGTTAGTAGGCCTCCAGGGTGCCCCTCCCTTTTTATCATTCTTATATAAAGTGCAATTCCAATCACCTCCAACTACTAATGATGTCAACTCTGATTTATCTATCAATAAGTTATTAAGTTCCTGAATAAAAAGCAATTGATCACTGTGGTTATTAGGTGCATAAATATTACAAAGAGACACTTTCATAGCAGCAGAGGTCAATGAGATAAGGAGTATTCTCCCTTGGGAATCTCGATGTGTACATTCCACTTTCTCGTTAACTGATCTGTCAATTAATATACAAACACCTCTACTATGTTGAGATCCGTGAGAGAAGAATATTTCACCTCCCCATTCATTTTTCCAAATTAATTCATCTTTAACGGAAGAATAAGTTTCTTGCAAAAAAAAAAATGCGCTTTTAAATCTTTCAAATATAGGAAAATGCTTCTACGCTTGTTGGCATCTCTTAACCCACGAACATTTAGTGAAACAATTGTACACTGAAAACTGACCGACATCATACAACATTACTAAAAAACAATAAAAGAAAAATAATTTCACTGCACGTCGAATACAAAGATTAGAATACTGATTAAAATATAAATTTAACCTGAGTTTTCCTTCTCCCCAAGTGGCCTTATCGTTGTTGTTTAAACCTTAAATAACTAATTATAACACTATAAAATTACATATACTTTCCTGGGATGATATCAGAGATCGCTGAGATCGCCGGTCGAGTAGATTCGCACTGGTGCGCCGTCCGGTGAAGTTTTAACGAAAACTTTGCCGTCGATTGTCCAGAGATTTAACACAGGTCCACCACGATTTCTTTTTAACTTACTCGCTTCGTTTACCAGATTTCGCCTAAACTGCGTCAAGTTTTCATTGATATAAATTCGTTCCGAGCTCTGAATTGAAGAACAATAATTTGGAAATAAATCTGACATTTTGACATTTTTTAATTTTGTTCTCGCTTTATAGAGTTGAGACTTGATCTTGTGACTGACAAATTTCACGATTATCGGTCTATTACCTTTGCGTTTAAGTTTATGAGAGATCTCTATTTCGCTCTCATTAAGAGGTATAGCCAAAGCCTCGGCAACTTTCATGACAGCATATTCAGTCGATTCATACGCGTCCTCGGGGATTCCATGGATTTCGATCGTATTTTTTCGCGAATACTGTTCTAATTCATCCATTTGATCGTATACCTTTTCTATTTCATTGATTTGTTCAGCCAACGAAGTCTTGCTAACGTCCAGTTCATTTCTGAGTGTCTCGTTTTCTTTCTTGCTTATTTCCAGCGCTTGTTTCAACTTGTCGATTTCTCTTGCCTGGGAACCAAAAGATGACTTTAATTGAGCTAAATTCTCTTTTAGCGTCATGTTATCCTTTAAAATACTGCTGATAGACTGCTGGATGTCATTTAAAATTCCTTTAATCTCAGATAGACTCGGTTCGCCTTCCAGGTCTTCAGCACATTCGTTTTCACTTTCGGACGCCATGTTGGCTTTCTTGGCGATGCTGAGATCGTCTTCGGTAGAGCTTCGATCGCCGCGTTTTATTTTCTTGGGATTATGATCTTGCATATAGATGCGATATAGAGCCCCTTCTGATTTCCAAGATTAATATTAACATTGATTTAGATATTAGGGAGAAGGAAAAACTTCTCCTACTCAAAATCCACGTCCAACCTTCACCATGCCACCGCGCCTCCCGACTTTTTACTTTTGCCATTTTAGCCAAATGGCTTGAATAAATTTCGTTAAATTTACCATTTTCGCAATTGCCTTCATTTCTGGACATATCACAAAATCTCAAACAGATAATGTCCGCTGACAAATATCCGTGCATATTTTTGAATACAACAATAATGCACTAGTCAATGTAAACCCCCGCATCCTCCGGGCCGGGGAATTTTCCGCGTAAAAAAAGAAAGATAGAATGCACGATAACTGTAACAAACCGTTGAGAATGGCCGGATCTGGGTTTCCAGACCTAGATCAGTATTAATACTTGAAGTGAAACAAAAGAAACGGCAAACTGATCCTTACGGCAGAAAAACAGAAGCAGAAGCAGAAGCAGAAGCCGAGAACAGAAGAAAGGGCTGCTGGTATCGGTGGTTTTGACGACTTTTGCATTGGCATCCAAAATCAGCAAGTGTCCGATCTCCAAATAATTAACCCATTATATCCAGCATTTTGTTCGTTCAAGTTAAATCTACATTTGAAATTTTGAAGTATATTTAAACTGTATTTAGTGCCGTTTAAGTGAGTTGTTTACTTGCCTCTATTAGTGTCCTACAAGTCTAAATTGCAAGCAGATGGACTATGTTCTCCAAAAGTAAAATGAGACACTGCCAAATCAACCAGTTCCTTGCAACGGTGTGAGATGTTGAAATTCCATGAAAGTTTGAAGCATTTATATTAAACTGTGTCTGCTACAGCTTTCACTGTTTCTTTTTTTGGCTCTTTTGTCTAAAATTAAATTTGCCCAAAAGGAGCAGGGCATTTGAGCGGGGCCATTAAGGCCTATTGGAGGAAAAAAGTGGCCTCTGAGTGCGGGGCACTGATTTAACAACTTTTGCAGTGAGCACCAGACAAATGCTCCACTATGTCCCGGCCAGGGTGGGGGGGAGTGCGGGAGTTTTCCTTGACCTGTGCATAAACTGCAAGGCTAATCTAACTACGTTAAAAAGTTGACTCTGCGAGACACCAATACGACAGAAACCGATAAAGCAGGGTAGCAATCGTGGACAGCTGTTTCGCTCTTATTGGAGCTCGTCAGCACGGTGTAGCAAGCTAAAGGCGACTGCAAGAATACAGGCGTAAATAATTACACAATGTCCCGTTCACCATATCATGTTCCGTACTTTGAAACTAACTTGTCACTAACTTGGTGTTTTAGTTTTATTTTGTAAATAAGTAAACGTATTGTAGCATAGTTTTGACCAAAAAAGGTCAAAATCTCCCATGACACTGTCCCTTTAACTAAGTTTGTTTTATATTGATATCTCTTTATAATTCAGGGTGATTCTAGTTTTTTAAAGGGGTTTAAACCCTTTAACTCTCAAGAGTGCCAAATATCAAAATTTAAGAAGCATCCCAAATTTCATTTTGCAAAATATTGAAAAATAAATGATATCATGCAAATTTACTGCTAAAGAGGTTTCATTTAAATGGTCACGCCATAAGCTTTCGTCCACAGACTCAAAAGTTAGAACTACACTAGTACATGTCTCCATAATTGATTCTGGGAGGGAAAGGAGCTGAAAGGGTTAACCTACAATTTTGAGATTCCCTAATCAACGTCGGTAAATTTTTTCGTGTTTTTTCGTTAATCTTAGAGACATCTTCGTAATTCCCAAGAGACCAATTTACGTAGGCACTTTGCGATAACTGGTATATTTTAAGCTTGACGTAATAGTTGCTTTGGACCTGTTCTGTGCAAGCTCGTTTCAATCCAGAGAACATTTAGCAGCTTCCCAGCCTTGCTTACCAACCATTCGGCTTTGCAGGAAAGCGCAAGTGTCCTGGATGGCGTTTCTCTATCGCGGAAGGACTTGTGTTCCTGTCTGCTCTCATCAAACGATTCAAGTTTCATCTTAGTGTAGAAGGCCAACAGGTCAAACCTGTTCATCGTCTGGTGAAATCTGGGTTACAGTTTCCGTCAGTTACTGAGTTTTACCAAAAACCCATAAGTGGTTTGAAACGTGCAACTATCTTTTGCACGCTTCAAAACAAGCTTCCGATTATTCAATTTGCTAAGAAGTTGTTACAGCCATATTTGGAAAATCAAGATAAAAATATTAACCAATCAATTCGCTAGAACAACTTGCTTCCAATCTCGAGGGACCGAGGGGTTTCCAATATGGCACTAAGCAAAAAATGAATATCCGGAAGCTGTGAATGCGCGTTACACATTTCAATCCACTTATCGGTTGCTGGTTTTACTTAATAATAATATAATTATTATTATTATCGTTAAAATAATCATTATCATAAGCATTTCGAAAAGACGCTGCAAGCTCTCATTTGATGAGAACAAAAACTGTGATTATAATTTGTAATAACTGTCACAGTCGTCTAAAATACGTGTACTATACTAGTACTTTAAACCACGAAAAAAAATAAATTGTAGCAAGGCCGTCACTCGTTTTCAAGTAGCTGGAAAATAGAAAAGGCAGCTGACAGAAAAAAAACCTTCTTTTATAAGCAATGTAAAGTAGCTAGGGCTCAGGATTGTAATGATAGCTGCGAAAATTTTCAAGCCCTTGTCCTTATCGACAGTCCTTACCGTGGACTCTAGCAGTAATAAAGACAAAAGCTTTTAATTTAATTAATAAATTAATCTTAAATATTTTATTAAAGATAATAAATTTTTTACTGTATGAGATTTTTGTAATAGTTGGCCAGAAATGAGAAGGTGGATTCTCTAAACAGTACCAAGCTTTCATTCCAATGATAACACTTAGGATTCGATCAAGAGACTAAAACTTTAGAACCTCGTTGTCTAGCGTAATTTACATGCAGTATATCATAGGATTGTACTGCTCAATAGCTTTCAATTGAAATATCACAGCATAGGATTTGATCCACAGACTCTCAATTTAAAACGCTTTGTATAGCGTAATAAATAACATAGGAAAGTGCTGCTCAATGGATTTCAATTGAAGGTCACACCTTAGGATTTGATCCACAGAATCGAAACTTAAACTGGATACTGATTGGTTAGCATTTTGATTGATCAGTCAGTGGATGTAACGGTCTCTCTTCAAATGAAATGTTGAGCAGTAATTAGCCAGTAATTGGTCCACCTGCTCTAGATTCTTAGTTATCAATATGTGAACTTGTGCTGAATGTCTATTTTATAAAATGTCAACACAGGACGCGTGTGCGTACGGCTAGCGCATACTTAATCATTCTTTTTTTTTGCAGAGTTAAGTGTACGTCTAACGTATTTTCTTTTAGGAATAAAAATCCTAGAAGCTTATAAAAATATGAAAATGTTTTATGTTTGCAGACTGTTGAATTTCAGGGATGTGATCAGTGTATAACCGGAGGATTATTCATTCGGGTTTGAGTTGTATAAAGTGGTCAAGAGTTCGAAACCGACCATCGTCCCGAGACCTGAATAAATCACAAACATTGCCGTTGCTGTTAAAATTCACTCGACAGGTCTAATTATTTTTTCAATCTACAGATACATCATTGTAGTTTACGTTTTTTATCAATGCGGGGCAATATTTCAGAACCGAAGAAGCGGAGTTTTCACGAATTTCCAAGCAGTCGGGTGACTTAAAGGTAAAATAAATCACATTTTCGATGGGAATTTATGTTGATATCATTTTTGATTGACTTTTCCCTTGTGTTCTCGTTAGTTTTGAAGACATGTTTATAAAACGTGCTCAACTTTAGTCGTGTTGTTATCTTGAATTTTATCGAGGACAAGGGAACATGGCCATTTACTTTTAGGGAACAAGGGAACTGCATGTTAAGTTACGTCGCTCACTGAACAAGCTTATAAACTAAGGTGAAACTTAACTAAGGTGAAAGGTCGGAAGCACAAGAATTAAGATTGACGACCGGGCTATTTTTCAATTTTAGCAATTCTCAAAAACAGTATTACGCGACCGTCTGCACAGTACATTTAGACCGTACAAAAGTTCACAAATACAACTTTTTCTCCGTCTACAATAACTAGTACGCCTGACTACTTTCCGAATAAAATACAGTTGTTGCTTGTCAAAAATTGCACGAGAAACTGATTTGGAAATCAAAATTGCAAAAATACACAAACATATTTGCATAAGGCGAAGCGAGTGAAGATAGAACTATAAAATCACTTTTCAATCTATGTAATGAATGAACAAACACATAAAAATGGACAACACGATCTTCTTTCGAAAAATTTTATTCAAATCTCCATTAGTTTATGTTTAAAAGCAAAACGCGTACCATTTATAGCGCATCGATCGAGTTCGAGCTGCCTTGGATGAAATTCAAGAAATCGATACAACTGAATTTAAGCACGTTTTAAAAACAAGTCAATCACAGATTGATATCAACATAAATTCCCACTAGCCATGACCATGAAAAATGACGGGCATAGGTTTAGTTCTATGAGTATGGGGCTCCGCGAGGGCCTTCGGCCCGCATTGCTCCTCTATAATCGGGAACAAGGGAACATCGATTTCCTAAGTTTTGGGAAAAAAATATAATGTTTAAGAGGAAAAAAGGCCTTTCCGACGACAAAATATGACAATTTCTCTCATTTCTCGGGTCCTGGGGACAAATCATTTAGTTTGTTCTTAGCAGAAGAACTGGTGACGAGTTTGGAACGCGTGGTTACCTGGGAGAATTCCTTCGTAGTTCTTGACCGCCATTTTTCATATCATTCACGTCTAGAAACCCTGTCTACATGTATTTAAGCTTATGTAAAAATGGCAACGGAAACTGAAACTCAGTCTATGGATGTATCGACCGATACGGCAGTTATTATACCCGTTACGGGCGCCATTTATCATAATGGGAATGAAAAGCCCATTTTGAATTTAAAAAGAAATATTCTTGTTTTTACGTTCGCTTTTGGCAACCTCGTTCCCAGGGCTTTTCCGTTCGAGAGAGCGCCCCTCTGTCGGAGGAGGAGGAGAAAGAGGAGGAGAAAGAGGCGTTTTGCCGAGGTGTATCTATACTATGACTAACGAGGTAAAACCTATGAAAATAACTAACCATGTAAAGATGAAATATGAGAGAAATTGTGGGGAACAGTTAGGAATATTTTTGGGGATCAAGGGAACATTGAACAGAATTTCTGGGAACAGAGGAACTTGATAAAAGTGAATTTCGGGGAACACCTTAACTTATTTTTGAGGAACAAGGGAACAACTTCAATTTTTTATAGGGAACAAGGGAACATAGTTTCCTTGTATCCTGCATGGAAATAAATGCCATCACGTTTTGGATATCCAAAACAAAGGTAAAACTAAGGTGAATTGACCACCGTCAAAAGACTGAAAAGCTGACGTTTAGAGCGCTAGCCTTTTGTCAGAGCGAATCACAAACGGTTGACGCTTCACGAATGGAATGCGAATGACGAAGGGCTAGTGCTCGAAACGTCACTTTTTGAATCTCCTTCTGGTGGCTAATTTACCTTACCTACTCAGGCCTACTCAGACCTACTCAGACTTGAAACCATATACAGCACCGCTTTTTTGCTCACTACAGAAGTTACGGAAAAAATCCACTGAAGCTAGTCAATCAACTTGCCTCTTTAAACCGATTATCATGTCAGAGTCGATGGAAGCTCTGCTATGATTTTAACCTAACAAAAGAAAACTATCGTATAAGTATAAGTATTCACTCGATAATGTGTCAATCGACTAAAGAGAGGGTTATCCAATACTCGGACAAATTTATGCATAGCATTGTAATGTATTATATGGCCATAACAATAGTTTAACAATACATTCTAGAAAGGCACAATACAGCGCAATGTATAACAGTACAATACGATGCATAACTTTTAGGGGTGTAACGATTCAGATTCCTTGCGATTCGATTCAATTTCGATTATTGCCTTTCGATTTCGAATATGTCGATTCCATTATGCAAATAGCTTTAGACTTATCTGTTGTACCGTCTTTAGCCGGAAAACCATAATATTACAGCTGATCTAAAATATGCAGGCGGATTCACAATCGCTTGGTATTTGGTCGTTCGTTGCTATGTTTGAGAACGTTACAATGAGCGTGTCGCGCATGGTTTGCCTTATTTGGAAATTCTCAAAGGGTGGTAGAAGGGCAGTATTTTTACCAGGCAACACAAAATAGCGCACGAACTGCACGCCTTTGCTCGTCAATCAAAAACGCAGATTATAAAGAGTTCTGAATTCTAATTTCACAATACAATAACTCAATGACGGGCACCCTGAAAAAGGTATGCAAAAATCGAAACAAAATCGAAACGTGGAAGCAAAGAATCGTGAATCGAACCGAATGGTCATAATCGCGATTAATCGAGAATTCGATTAATCGTTACACCACTAATAAATTCGTCAGAGTATTGGACAAGTATGTATTTGCTTGCGAATAAAACTTCTATGCCTTTCCTGCCTTTTGTGGTGTCAATTATATTAAAGTTCGAGAGGTACTGGGTCTTGGGAAGGAAGTAATTGAAATTACAGTATACCCCCTCTCGTTGTTAGCATCGGTAATGTGGCCCAAATGGTCATGCGGTTGTCATTCGTCTTGGTTCGGCTGCGGGGTTAAGACATTCTTTAGTTCTTCAGTTAAGGTAAGCCGACATAATAAGTAAGGGTTATCGGCCTGAAACGAGGGGATATCAGATTTATTCACCTCTGGTTCCGCCCGAGGGCGTAGCCCGAGGGCGGAACCAGAGGTGAATAAATCTGATATCCCCGAGTGAAAGGCCGATAAAATGCTTATTTTTCACACTGGTGAGGTTTTCTAAAAAACGCACTTTTGTTTAAGATGTCGGCAAAAGAGCTTGATGAAGTTTTGTAAAGAAACAAAGATATCATGGTAGTCTCTAGGGACTTGCATACATGTGCGTAAAAAATTGCGAAAACAACATTGTCATGGTATGAGTTGAATAGGTATTTAAAGTGTAGTTTGCCTCGTGTTGTAATTTGAATTATTTTTCACATTGGTGAGGTTTTTGTAGATAATGCACTTTTGTTTAAGATGTCGGCAAAACAGCTTGATGGAGTTTTGTAAAGAAACAAATATATGTAGTCTCTAGGGTCTAACATTACATACACGTGCGTGAAAAATTGCGAAAACAACATTGTCAGGTCTGAGTTCAATATGTAAGTAGTTTGCCTCGTGTTGTAATTTGCATTGTGGATTACGCTTGATCTAGTTGAGCTGATGTCGAAGTATGAGCGAATCGGACTCCGATGATGATATTTTCATCACCCAAAGCAGTTTTTCTGGTTCTATTCAGTCGTCTTGCAAAGATGAAAGTTTGTTGGATTTGCCAGCGGATAATTTGGATGGTTTAGATGTCGAGGAAACAGTGACAGAATTATTCGAAGAACTAAAGCGGAGTGAGTACACTAATGAAGTGGGTGAGACTAGCAAGAAGGTTGAAGTATCGCGACGTGGTATTGAAATAGTGACACAGGGAGAGGTTGAGGAAAGGAATTCAATAAAATGTTAGTGTTATTTGGTGCAATAATATTGTAGTGTATTTGATGTTTCGAGGGGAATAACTGGAGGGGAATAACTACAGGGGAATAACTGCAGGGGAATAACTACAGGGGAATAACTCAGCCCCGCACTCCCCTGTTACAATCAAAGCCGCCACCTGCTTTTCAGACAGTTGATAATTGTTAGGGGATATTAAATTTATTCACCTGAATAAAACAAAGAAAACCGAGCCATGTGAAAAATAAGTTGTTTTTCACCTTTTTGATCGCTATCCTTTTTGGCTCATTCTTGTTTGTAATTTAGTACTTCTCATTTGGCCCGGCCCTTCGGTTGTCAGTTCGACTTCCGTGTTAAAAACATTATCTTGCTCGTGTTGCCGGTCGGTTCTTGGTTTTTGGGATTTAAATTTTGCTAAAATGACGACTCCACCTTCTCCAACAGTTCTTGTGTTAGGCCATTCTTTTGTCCGACGGACAATTTTATCTGCGAGCTTGCCTTTAATTATTTGTCAAAATGAGCTCCATTATGGGCAAATTACAACGCGATTAAACTCTTATGTTTATAGTTCAGTTACATCTAGCAAATTTGAAAAAAAAATGAATCTTTCACACTGGTATCTCAAGTTTACAATTCATAATGGCTTAGTTTCTGGGGAAATTAATTGAAAGCCACCGCCTTTAATTTCTCGGCTTTTTTGCATTGCAGGTGGGGGGGGGGTTCGTAGAGAGGTCTTAATTTTGTTTTCTGCGGAATTTTAAAATATCTTTATTACTTTTATAGTAGGACAATAGTTTTCGTGCCTGCGACAGAAAACAACAACACAGTGTAATGACGAACTCGATCCTAATGTTTTTGTATACTGAGGTAATGTTTTATTCTATGATCTTGCCAACGGCGAATGTTGTTAAATTGATATCAATTGTCGTGCAAAATAAGTATTAGAAACAGTGTGAAAATAGTAACTTTATGGTCATTCGTGTCTTAAATTTAAACAGGATTAAGCGAATCATGAAAGATGGCTATCTTCCAGAGAAGGCGAGGGTCCATTTGTTAATCAACAATCAGCGAGAAAAACTATAGCATGATTACTATAAAATAAATATTTTAGTTTTTAATATTATTACGGTTTGCAAATTATTTTCGTTGGCAAGAAGTAGGACCACCATATGTTCGTAAAGCAACTTTCATTTTCTAAGAAATTGTGACCAAAAGCCGAAACAGAAATATTTATTTGTTAGAAACAACAAATTATATCATTATTACAAATTACAACGCGATTAAACTCTTATCTTTGTAGTTCAGTTACATCTCGCAAATTTGAAACAAAGAAATGAATTTTTCACCCTGCAGTATCTCAAGTTTGCAATTCATAATGCATTCATGAAGATTTCAGTTTCTACGGAAATTATTTGAGGGCCACCATCTTTCTCGGCTGTTTTGCAGGGTGAAAGGGGAGGCGGACCGTTGGGATTTTATTAGAGGTCTTAATTTGGTTTTCTACGGCTTTTAACATATCTTTATTAGTTTTTAAGTAGGACAATAGTTTTCGTGCCTGCGACAGGAAACAACAACACAGTGTAGTGACGAACTCGATCCTAATGTTTTTGTATACTGAGCTACTGTTTTATTCTATGATCTTGTCAAGGGCGAATGTTGTACATTTGATATCAATTGTTTCACAAAATAAGTACTAGAAACAGTGTAGAAATAGTAACTTTAATTATGGTCGTTCGTGTCTTAAATTTAGGCAGGATTAAGCGAATCATGAAAGGTGACTATCTTCGGTTGGCAAGGAGTAGGACAGCCATATGTTCGTAAAGTCACTTTCTTTTTCTAAGAAATTGTGACCAAAAGCCGAAACAGAAATAATTATTTGTTATAACAACAAATTATATTATTATTACATCTCGAAAATTTGAACAACAACGGAATCTTTCACTTTAGTATGTCACATTTACTGCCTCGTATTTCAGTTTCTATGGAACTTTCAGTAGATGTTCATTTTCAACTCGTCATGGGTAAGCGTTAAACAAGTTAAGGTGGTCTTATAAAAAAGAACGTTTTTCTTATAGTTTTGTACTCTAAGTTCAAAATCGGTCACTTTAGGTCGAATAAGGGCGTTTGTTATAAGCACAACAACTTTCTACGAAATGGTTGGATGCCCATGGAGTCAAATTTACTTTGTGCATAAATGATCCATCTAGAATCAAAACCTCGGAATACATTAAATGTTTGCTTTTTTCCATTTTTTTTTTCATTGTTTAAAAGGCAAAATAACAACAGTACCGTATTTTCTGGACTAAACGCGGGGCCCTGAAAAAACGCCGGATCCAAATAAACGCTGGCCTCGGCGTTTATTCGAGGTACCAGCGTTTATTTGAATTCGGTATTGTGTAACTGATTGTTACCATGAAAAAAACGTAGTAATAGGTGAAATAAATTGCAGCGGCCATTCCACTTAACGATATCTTCCGTATGCTTTGTTGTAGTAAAAATATTTTATTATTTTGATATAAAAGGAATAAACGAAACGTTAACAAATAATGACAACAGTAGTTTCTTAGTTTATAACACTTCTGAATCTAGCTTAGTTTTCTAATACTAGAAATATTGTAGTCTCTATTTTGTTGGAGTTTTTTGTCAAGGGGACTTTCTTCATCGATATATAAAGTTCGTCGTCTTTATCATCCTGGGGATCGCTCCGTCGTTTCTTTATCCGAGTTGATTGTACATAGTCTATGAAAAGACAGATAACAGTCCCAAGGTCCGGAAACATCAGTTAAATTTGTGGTTAAAATGTTGTTACAGTTATTGACTATATAGTCTCTTTGAGACTTCTCGTTCTTGTTTTCGTTAAGGGTATTAGAAACATTGTGACCAATTTAGCTTTTAAATCAGGAATTTAGGAATAAAAGACGAAAAATATGATCATAAAAATAAAAATTGATGAAAATTACCCCTAAATGCCGAGCCTCGAATAAACGCCTGGTTCAAATAAACGCCGGGTCCGCGAGGCCGAGTTTTGATGCCCCCGTTAAGCAAATACGGTACAAAGGCTTAATTATTACAGTATAGTTCCAGAAAATAGACTGGTTTCCTATTTAATTTCAGGTAAGATTGAGCAATGAGAAAAACAGTTTTGGTTTTGGTATTTGTCTTTTCTTAGATTTGATATTGTTCAATATTGAATGTTATAATGATAACTTTGGTCAATTATTAAAGTAATGATTTCTCTTTGATTTAATTTGTTTATTGCTAAGTTTGAACTGATTTGTTGAGCAAAGTCTAACTTATGCAGAATACAATTGCTGCTGTCGTTGTTCAGTTATTAGTATTCACTGTGAATTCGTGTTACTCATTAGTATGTTCTACATAGTCACTCATATGATCTACATGAAGCATAATAATTCCCTCCAACAAAGAAAACAAATCTTTGTTAGTATGTTTGCTCTGTATACAACATCGGAATACTGTGCGCTGTCTGGTCACACCAACTCTATTCTGCGAGCAAGCTATCGGGCTCGGCAACCCCTGAGCCCCGAACGCTTGCTTGAGGAAAAGGGTTGGTGTGACCATGCTGTAATTGACTAATATAAAATAATGGTGACGTTGAAGTTACTCAGTATTAAGAGGAATGGGTAACTATTCCTTCACTATCCTCTAACGGGGCTTGTTTTTATTAATTTCTACAAATTCTAGAAATGACTTTCATGGACAAGGTAGACGAAATTCTATATGTCATTAGTATTGCAGTGCTTATGGCCGGTTTCCTTATGAATACAAATCGTGTTAAAAGAGGTATCGAGTTATGCAAGCAATGCTTGATTTTCCTCCACAACAAAGCTCTGGAAAAAGAAAGCGCACTCGTCAGATTAAGTGACACATTATATCGTCAAATCTTTAATGGGTACCTCCTTATCAATGATTATACAAGTGCGATAAAATACGGTGAAGAGCTTCTTGTTTCACTTCACGAGAGTGGTGAAAGAGTCACTGAAGGGAATGTAGCCTTTGCAATGGCACTGTTGTATCAACGTCAATGTAAATATAAACAAGCACGAGCGCTTTATGAAGAAGCACTTTGTATCAAGATGGAAACTGGACACAGGCAAGGAGTGGGATGCTGTTACGGCAACCTAGGAAGTGTGTTTTTGGCTGTCGGTGAATATTCCAAGGCCAAAGAATATTTCGAAAATTCTCTTGCTATCGAGAAAGAAATTGGCGACCGAAACGGAGAAGTATCAGCATACGGTAACCTGGGAGCTGTGTTTTGGTCTCTCGGTGACTATGCCAAGGCCAAGGAATATCTCGAAAAAGCACTTGCGATTGAAAAAGAAATTGGCGACCCAAACGGAGAAGCAGAAGTATACGGAAACCTGGGACTTGTGTTCAGGTCTCTTGGTGACTATGCCAAGGCCAAGGAATATTTTGAAAAAGCACTTGCGATTACAATAGAAATTGGCGACCTAAACGGAGAAGCATCAGCATACGGAAACCTGGGAGCTGTGTTTCAGTCTCTCGGTGACTACGCCAAGGCTAAAGAATATCTTGATAAAGCACTTGCGATTAGAATAGAAATTGACGACCTAAACGGACAAGCAACAGATTACGGAAACCTGGGAAGAGTGTTCCAGTATCTCGATGACTATGCCAAGGCCAAGGAGTATCTCGAAAAATCACTTGCGATTACAATGGAAATTGGCGACCTAAACAGAGAAGCATCAGCATGCGGAAACCTGGGAGTTGTGTTTCGGTCTCTCGGTGACTATGCCAAGGCCAAAGAATATCTCGAAAAAGCACTTGCAATTGCAATAGAAATTGGCGACCTAAACAGAGAAGCATCAGCATGCGGAAACCTGGGAGTTGTGTTTCGGTCTCTCGGTGACTATGCCAAGGCCAAAGAATATCTCGAAAAAGCACTTGCAATTGCAATAGAAATTGGCGACCTAAACAAAGAAGCAGAAAATTACGGAAACCTGGGAACTGTGTTCAAGTCTCTCGGTGACCATGCCAAGGCCAAGGAAAATCTCGAAAAAGCACTTGCGATTACAATAGAAATTGGCGACCTAAACGGAGCAGCATCAACTTACTTATTCCTGGGAAGAGTGTTCCAGTTTCTCGGTGACTATGCCAAGGCTAAAGAATATCTCGAAAAATCAATTGCGATGAGTAAAGAGACTAAAGCCATTCAAATAGAGGTAAAAAGCCGCGCTTACCTATCATATTCAATGCTATTGGAAGGCAACATACAGGAAGCTGAATCGTATCTTTTCGACAACATTAATAAGTTTGAGGATATGCGAAACTTCCTAAAAGACAATGACCAATGGAAGATATCTTTTTTTGACGAGTATTTTAATTCCTACCAGTTGCTCAGTGTACTGTTTTGTGCTACTGGAAATCCTGAAAAGGCTCTTTACACTCTAGAGCTTGGACGGGCAAGAGCCCTGGCAGACTTAATGTCATCTCAATACTTCATGGAACAGCAAATATCAGTCACTTCGCAGGCATGGGTTGGTGTTGAAAGGTTAATGAAGAGTGAACGTAACAGTATTTGTCTGTACATTTCCTATTACGGACAAATGATATTTTTGTGGATCCTTAAAGCAAACAAACCAACACTATTCCGAAAAATAAACGTCAATGACTGTTTGTTTAACAAAGCATCAGTGAGAACTGTACACGAAGTTTTTGGTAGCGAAAGCTTTAGAACGTTGCACGTCTTAGCTCAAGAGCAGTGCGAGGATCGATCCTGGTTTCCTTTAAACGCTAACCACCCAACGCCTAAATCATTTCAGAAAGATAGCCTCGCAGCACTACGCCTTGTAGAAGAGGAGGAAGAGGAGCTCCAACAGCCCGACCCGAGTTTTAATGATTGCTACCACATGATCATTGCTCCTGTTGCTGACTTATTGGATGAGCCTGAAATCATCATTGTTCCTGATCGCTCCTTGTTCAAAGTTCCATTTGCAGCGTTAGAGGATGAAAATGATAAGTATTTGTCGGAGACGTTCAGAATCCGCATCGCTCCTTCTTTGATGACTCTCAAGCTTATTCAAGACAGCCCAGAAGACTATCACAGTCAAACTGGTATACTAATAGTAGGTGATCCTGTTGTCGGTCACGTCCTTTATAAGGGAAGTTTTGAGAAGATATCAAGACTACCTTGTGCAAGAGAGGAAGCAGAGATGGTTGGACGACTGTTTGGAGGTCAGCCTTTGCTGGGACAGCAAGCAACTAAACAGGCGGTTCTTCAAAGCATTAATTCAGTGAGTCTGATACATTTCGCTGCTCATGGTGATGCCGAAAGAGGAGAAATTGTTCTTGCCCCTCCACCTATCATTAGCAGGATTCCACAAGAAGAAGACTATTTATTGACAATGGCTGACATTTCACAGGTTCGATTGCGAGCCAAACTTGTAGTCCTCAGCTGTTGTCACAGTGCACATGGACAGATCAGAGTGGAGGGAGTTGTTGGCATTGCTCGAGCGTTCTTAGGTTCCGGTGCACGCTCCGTGTTGGTGGCCCTTTGGGCCATACAAGACAGTGCAACAAAGCAGTTCATGAGTCGTTTCTACGAGCACCTTGTTCGTGGGGAAAGTGCTAGTGAATCACTTCACCAGACCATGAAGTGGATGAGAGCAAATGGCTTTTCTGACGTTGGGCAGTGGGCGCCTTTTATGCTGATTGGAGATAACGTGACATTTGATTTTGGAAAGTTAAGGTAGTGTGTTTTATATCACAGCTATTCGAAAAGTAATTTTGTTATGTTACGACTCGAAAGGTAAATCAAATTTAATGCGCTCGCAAGTTAAGAATGCATTTTGCGTGCCGGAGCGAGCTCAGTTTAATGAAATGGACACAACAACCCTTTTTGGGATTAATTTGCTAGGAGTATGCCCTTTATTATTTAAAGAAAGAAACTCATAAATTGTTTCCAGAAACATAGTTTTCTATAACACAAGCTATAGGTAGGGAGGTTAGTTGTATTATCTTGTGTGTCGTTTTAAGACTTTCTATTGCAGAAAGTCGGGAACATGAAACATGTAAAACGGAACTTAAGAAAATTGCAAAAAATAAAAACAAAATAAAAATATTGTTCAGTTTAAAGCATTTATGTTTAAAACAACTGTTTTCGTGACAGTACTTGGATAAGCATTTCTAAACTCAGAGGCAGATTATGTGGAAGCGTCGTGTTCCGTAAAAAATCGCGAATGAGTTTATCATATGATTTTAAAAAAGAAAAGATGAATATTGTCTTTTTGTTATGAATTAAAGAAAATGCTCTAGAATTTTCTCATGCCGTGCTACAAAAATATAACACAATTTGTAAATCATATCAACCCATAATTTGACCTAAAAAATTAATCAATTTATATACTTGAAGCGCCTCGAGCATATGTAGGCCGTTTGATATTATAAGTTCCCATTGGTGCAGCATGTTCTTATAGGACAGCATATTTGTTATATAAGGATAAAATTTAATAAGATAATAATTAATAAATATTAATATCTTTATTTAGTTTCATTTCTTATTTATTACTACTATTATTGCTTTTTTATCTATTTATATGTTTTTTTATATTTTTTTATCATTTTGTTGATATTACGGAATGTTCCGGGATGTTCCATATTTCGAGTTTGTCTACGCCGTTGCTAAAAGCACTTAGTTTGTTGGTCCTGTTCCTGCCATCCCCTTATCCCTCCTACATATTAGTAAGTGTATCCGAAGCCCATTTGCCGATCCTAATCATTATACGAAATGAAACGTCGAATAAAGAATCACCGGGAATGAAAGCGATATGAACTGTTTAGGAGTTAAGATTAGCATCACTAATGATCTTATGTTCACGTGTTTTTGCTAGCTGGTGAGATTCCCAGTTTGTTCCTGTTTCTGTGAAAGTTCCTTCAGTGCTTGGAGAGGAAACTTGATCACCAACAAACTTGGCGCAGCAAGAGTGTACGGTCTTATGCTTCCTGAATTTTATTCACGTTAAACGAAAGAGCTAGATAATTTTGAGTTGCTTGTTATGAACGAAATTCCCTCCCCACGAGCATCCCGTGCAAAAATAAATGATCAGGAAAGATTCAGATTTTAAACCTTTTAAAAATTTCAGACATGAATATCCGCTCCCTTCTCCATTTCAGTGCTGTAGCTTTAATCGTCAATGACGCCAGACGACAAAAATGTTTTTAATTTGTCTAGACGCATTTAACTTGGACGCACTTAGCACTGGAACGCATTCAGCGACTCCATGAAATCGAGCCTCAAACGAAACAAAAGAAAAGAACCGCGTCCAAAAAAAGAACCGCACAGAGGTTAGAGTCCGAAAATGGACGGAAAATGAGCTAAAGGAGTTTGCTTATGTTCTGGCAGATAATATAAATAAATTCCCATTTAGTCTTGAGACCTTTACCCTTAAAAATTCTGCCAACCTACATATTTTCGGACGAATCAAGGTCGAGCTTGATGCACGGTTGAAAGATGTGCAAACAAGCAAAGAGCAAGAATCTACAAAGAATGAGAAAAGATCAATCGATACATCCATTCAAAAGCTACAAATTAGATACAGTTTTTTCTTTAAAAAATCGCGCATTTAATTTTTTGCCGCCAAGTTAAGTGCGTCCCGTATTTATATTACTCGCACTTGCACCAAACATTTAATGCATCTAGACGTCTTAGACGTCTCAAGATACTTCCTACCTTCGCAGGTGCCCATCGGAAAACATTCACACGCATGCGAGCTTTACATGTAACAAACTTCTAACAAACTATATATCAATAGAAAGGTTAATAAATGCAGTTTCCGATAAAAATATAATGTTTGTGACTTTTTGTTTTAGGAAGTGCCACGAGTCGGAAATAGCCAAAACGACCGAGGGTTGTTAGAGTGAATTAATCGGGTATCGAATGCAGCGGCAGAAACAAAATAGCTGCACAGTGTTATTCACAAGGCATCAATCAACAAAACAGTGTCAGGGATTTTCGATATTCTGATTGGTTATCAAGATATCCACGTCCAAAGTTGGAGTAGCTAAAAATATTCGAGACGCGTTGCGTAAATGGTCGCCACTGGAAAAATATTTGAAATATCAAAATTTCCCGACACCGTTTTGTTCGTCATTACCCTTCGAATGTTTGGGTCAAATTTTACTGTAATCCGTCAAATCTAGATACCCTATTAATTCGTTCAGAGTCGGCATATTCTGCGAAAAATCAAAAGCGAGTTTTAGCGTTGCAAAGATTTGAAAACAACACACGCCTCTCCATAAATATCTCGCACGCCTTTAAAGATTTTGAATTTTTTTTTCAGTAAATGTTAGATAAAATGCATAATTTCAATTTAGTGAAATAATTTTTTTTATTTTGTCACTGGCGAAGGTAGGAAGTCCTCTTGTACGTCCCGTATTTATATTTATAGACGCAGTTAACAGCCAGGCCCCAATTGTTCAAAAGGTGGATATCGAGTGGATAGTACTTTCCACCGGATAAATCACTATTCATAGTTCATTAGCATTCCTGTGACGTCACTTAGCATTATATAAACCAAGCAGAATTAATTAGGAGTGTCAGTTGCTGCGAACGTTGCTCAAAGTCAGAGCGAAGCACAATTTTCCAATGCCGCTCCCGACCGTCGATGGCCAGCAAAGGGACTCGGTTGTTGCTGCCTTACAACCGGGTCCGGCAGCTCAAACTCCAGCTCAAATTCCAGTTTCTGCGTCTTCACCTGTTTCTGCGCCAGCCGCGGCTGTTGGGAACGCTTTACCGCCGTCGGAGCATACCACGCCGGCAACAGTTGCAGCCAGTTCTTCGCAGGAACCGGGGAAAGAATCGTTAGGTAACTTTGTTATTGCATTATTCGCGCGCCCGAGCGTTCGTTATTTCGAGTTCTTTTTTCGCTTCATTGTTTTACGTTTTATGCTCAAGGACGCTTGTGTTTTGTCGGTGACGTGGTATCGTTCTCGTGGTTCGCCTATTGCTCATACACAGCATTCGTCTTATTTTATTTTACCTTTTATTTTATTTTTATTTGTCTGGTTTTTGCACGTTTTCATATCAGGTTAATTTGTTATGCAGATTAGCGGGGCCTGATTCCGTGTTGGTCCCAAGGGGCTTGGCCGGTATTTAATGTTGTTCTTTTGTCGAGTCCCTGGGGTCCCGGGCAGTTTAGTTAGCAAAATCTGCACATTAAGACTGCAAAGATCGCCAATCTTCGGGAAAGGATCGTGTAGGGCCTGGCATATAAAATAAATAGACTGCGTAGGATCCAATAGCGGGATTGGATCGAGAAGGGTCTGGTGGTTAGACATAGACCGAGAAGGACCCAATAAACGGGATTGGGTCGAGAAGGGTCTAGTGGACAAATGAAGACCGAGAGGGATCCAATAGCGGGATTGGATCGAGAAGGGTCTAGTGGATAAGATATAGATCGTGAAGGATCCAATAAACGGGGTTGGATCGAGAAGGGTCTAGCGGATATATAGACCGTGAAGAATCCCATTAACGGCGGGGATCGCGAAGGGTCTAGCGAATGGAATATAGACTGTCAAGGATCCGATAAAACAGGATTGGATCGAGAAGGGTCTGGTGAATATGTTATAGTCCGTTATGGATCCAATGAACGGGAATGGATCGAGAAGGGTCTGGTGATTTAAATATTGACCAAAAAAAAAAGGAGAAAAAGAAGGAGAATTTCATTTCTTTTCGCAATTTTCTATTTTCTTTGGCTGGCCAAACTTCTAAAGGAAGTGGAGACCTTACGTAAGTCTGCCGATGTTTCTAGTGTTGATACGGCCGTGTCGGCGCTGCAGACCCTATTGGCCAAACCGTCCGAGTTGTTCGATCCCTATACGGCGATGGCAGCCTTGGAAAACTTAGGCGATACAGCCAGGGAAAAGGCAGATGCAAGGGCGAACCGCTTTGGGATAGTGCTGCGCCAGTGCCGTCCTCTGATTACCGATGGCAATTTGCAGAATATCTTGATCAAGTTAATAGCGTCTAAAGAGGAGGCGGAAGTGGCTAAGGCGATTCAAAAGTCACGTAAAGAGGCCAATGCTCTTAGGGGTGCCATCTCTGGTCGGTCGCGGCCCCCTTCACCGTACCACAAGAGGGGAGGGGGACGGCCTCGCCCCCCGACTAGGTGTTGGTCCTGTGGTCAGACAGGCCATTATGCTCGTGGATGCCCGAACAGACGCTTCTAGAACTAGAGTTATTGTATAGCTACATGCTATTGGTTAAATGACCGTGTTAGCAAAATAAAGGATTGCCTCAGATTGTAATTGTTTGGTTATTTTGTCTCATAGAATCTTTTTCTGTCCCAGTTCGGTTTCTCTAGACTGACTTAAGTGACGGGAATTGACTCCACAAGCGCTTTGCCTTGTATGGCATGCCCTTGAGCTCGCTTTAGCGGGCTATGGATGTCATTTTCCCTGGGCTTAATTCTGTCTCCCTCGTTGGTCTTACCCTCGGTTTTTCTCATTTGTTATAGGGGAACTCTCCCGACCCTGGACAAATATCTGAGAGCTTCTCGCCCCTAGAGGCGGAACTTCGAGCGCGTAGCCGAAGAACTACGTGGGTAACGTTGTCGGGAGACGTAAGCCCAGGGGAAATGCCAGTGATCGTACAAGGAGATATTATAGCTGAAGTAAACAGGATCATATCTGGGGACTCCGGAGATATTCAGAACCTCCTATTCAGGGATCCTTCGAGTTTCAAGGCGGGGGCTTTACATAATTATCTCCCTTTATGGGATGCGATATTAACTGGAAACTCGGATAAAGCGCGCATTATTGGATGGCTAGCCAATGGTGTCGATATTAGATCTTTTATGAGGCCGTTTAAAGGGTGTTTTAAAGGTGTCTTGTTCGATTCTCCAATGCCACCACGTAAGGTTTTCAAGAACCATCCTGTGTGTAAGCAGTTCGCGGAATTTATAACGCAGTGGTTGTGCTGTTTCCCTTGCGCTAGCAGGTGTACCATTAGAGTCTATTATGGCCCATGTTGGCTGGAAGACCGCGGAAACTGCGAAACATTATCTTAAGATGAACCAAGTGATGGCTCCGGGAGGAATAAGCGATATTTTGGCTTGCCTCGCTTTGGACTTAAGTGAGGCTTACCAGAAACAAAACTCTTTAACACATTTCACCCAGGCGTTCTAAACTATTATTAAAACCTGAGCTTCATGTTGCGAAATTCATTTAAATCTGTGTGTAAACTCTAGTGGTAGGGTTTAGGTATATCAAGAATAAAGATCTATTAGTAATGAGATAGAGGGATTGGCTATTCGGATAAGGTATGGATACGTGGAAGGAATGAGGTATGGGAGGTATATGTGGATGTGGGGATGCTTATTAACGGCACATCCGGTGAAGAAGCGCTGTCAGGGGTCACTACCCAATACTTAATGCTAATGAGTAAGCAGGGAGGATAATGTACTATTCATAGTTCATTAGCATTCCTGTGACGTCACTTAGCATTATATAAACCAAGCAGAATTAATTAGGAGTGTCAGTTGCTGCGAACGTTGCTCAAAGTGAACGAAGCACCCCACCCACCACTCCCCCCTGCTACTCTTAGTTCTTATGGCATACCCTTTCGAGTTTTGCTCGTCAGGGGTCACTACCCAATACTTAATGCTAATGAGTAAGCAGGGAGGATAATGTACTATCTAGCGGACAACACTAAAGATTTTGTTAAGACTTATCCACTGGATAGTGATTTATCCGGTGGATAGCGATATCTACCTTTTAAACAACCGGGGCCAGACGTTTAATGCGACCAGACGTCTTAAACGTCCTCTAATATAAATACGGCCAATGACATCGTTTGGAGCTCAACACTAAGATGGAGGGACGAAGAAGGGAGAGAGGAATGGTAAAACAGTAAACTTCCCAACACTTTTGACGATTATTATAGTTCAAGATATTTTAAAGAATATCAATACAAAGGTCAGAGGTATTGTTTTCGAGAATCTGAAGTTTCACGCACTTTTTTTAGGTAATTTGGGTAGGCCTTGGCCCATTGTGCTCCTAAAAGTGGCATATCATGCTGCTAGCAGTCCTAGCACTGCTCCCAATTTTGTCGGGAAAATTATGCCAAAAGTTCACAAACTATGCTCCTAGATTGCAAAATTATGCTCAAAAAATGACGTTTCTCTGTATATAACAGCGAAAAGATAATTCAGAAGTATATAATTACAATGTTAAGCACGTTTTTCGAATATGACATTTTTATAAATATTATTGGTTTTCAAGTAATTAGTACAGTTGGCCTATTCGGCAATCATAATGGCTACTCTTAAGGCTCTACAAGGATTAAAGTTCTTAATGCTTTTTAAATCACTTTTATAATTACTTGCATAAAGGCAACAAGAATAGACAAGTGGTATAGATAGCGAACTGTAACACTCAAAGCATCAACACAGCGGACCTACTCGGTTCAGTCATTCTTTCAATCAAATATTTACTAGAGTAGCAACATCAGCAAATTGTTAAACAATAAAACAGTAGTGGTATGCGCTACTATCCTACCACTTTTCGCACCTTTGAACAATGGAAACAAAAGATCTATTGTTCTCGAGAACAATGGGCTATTGTTTAGAGAACAATATGTTCTATTGTCTTAACCCTAGATCTATTGTCCTAACCCTAAGTCATTAGCATATTAACCCTAAGGATTGCAACTGCGCATGTCCTAATAACCCTTACCCTATTAGCATATTAACCCTAAGGATTGCAACTACGCATGTCCTAATAACGAAATTGAGTAAAATATTCAAAACGGCGACTTCATTAAAAATTCAAAATGGCGGATCTCATGATTTATTCAACAAAGTCAGCTAAAATATTCAAAATGGCGACTCTCATTAAAAATTCAAAATGGAGGATCTCGAGATTTATTCAACAAAGTCAGGGGGGGCCATCCAGTTCAAGGCGGGCCCCCGCCAGTGCAGAAAACAAACGACCAAAGTCGTGTAGTGCTTTCATACCTAACCCCCGAATTCTGAGATCCCTTTATAGGGACACAAGTTCTCTGCCATGTGGGACAACATGGATGTGACACTTTGGATTTTTTCAACCAGTACGCATGCGCAGTAGGGTTTTTTGGTCTAAATGGGTTCAAATTCAATTACAAACATGATAGCGATGTAGGGTCTCTTCCATATGGGACACATGTAAACTCAACGGATTTTTTCAAACAGTACGCATGCGCAGTATCATTTCTTAGTGTAATGTTAAGGTTTTTAGCCCAAATTCTCACACATGTTTGTAACATTCAACTATACGTTTAATAAAAATAAGATCTAAGATACATGCCTCGGGTCTTAGAGACTGCAACTGTGAAAAGAAATTACACATGATCAATTTGTCAGGGAAAGTTTTTGAATGCCACTCAGGACAGAGTCTATGTCCATCGGTGTTTCCTCTTTTCTTTCTGGACATTCTATATCAGAGCTCCCCTTGATTCCATTTGGCCCATCGTAGATAGCGTGAATGATTCGACTCTCAAGATCACCAACAAAACCAATGAAGTAAGATACGTACTGGTCCAAGGGAGCTTTGAGAGCTCTCGAACCCATTTTATTCTCCGAAATGATTGGCCAAACTCATTCCCAGTAAGACTTTGTTCAAGGCTTGTATGTCTTTCTCTAGACGAAAAGTTCTCCGGAAGAGAGCTCCGATTTCGTCTTGCGTCTCCGGGGAAATGTGACGTGATCCCACCACAGCACTGAGGTTATGAAGGGTTGGATAACTGCGACACGATCCCATGGGTTTAAAATTATGCCCTTCTCCGATAGGTCGGAATCCAAACTCTTTGATCCAATGCCCTTCTTCATCCCACCGATGATAGAAGGGTTCGTGCCACGTTTTGCTGGGGATGTCGTAAACGTAGACATTCTTGTGGGCATCCAACGCCAATTGTACACTCCATCCCGTTCCCCCTTTGACGTGCGTTTTGGAGTCGTTCAGTTCCCCAAACGCACAAACCGTTTGTGCCTCTTTGATGATGTGATAATTTCGTTGTAAGAGTTGTCGGGTATAATGAGAGGGTGACTTTGTATCATGGTGTAGTAGAGTTCTGTTCAAGTTTTTCGCCGCTTGTTGCAAGAAAGGTTCAGCTTTCATCAATTCTTCTTCGGTCAAAGGGGTCACGGTTTTGGATCGGGGGTGAAGGGGTCCCACTTTCACTTTCACTTGAAATCCAAGTTGTAGGGCTATGTCTTCGGCCACACGATCCGTTCCCGTACATCCACCCGTATACAATACATAGTCATTTCCAATCGGAAGATCCATGTCTTTGCCACCACAAAAGTAAATGGATCTTGTATTTATTCCCATGATTTACGTCATGCCCAAATACGTCTCTTTCATACCCATCATGCCCAAATATGGCTATGATGTTTTTGACTCATAGTGCGCATGCGTATTACCAAAGGGATATAAATGTTTCCCACAAGGGTACGGAAGTGGACACGCATATAAGACTTTTCGCACATTGCTTTTAAGCATCCCTCTTTAGTGAGCATTTATCACTGAACGCTTTCATGGAGATCCTGAGTGACTTGTGCAATAATGAGGACGTGAAGGAATTCTTGGAGTCTTTGCATGGCGAAGAGGATACGAATTGGGATCCCTTTGACTTTGACGAGAATCTATTCGAGACTCCAAATGTGGACGATTTATTTTTCACGACTTCTGCTGAAAACAGAGACTTAAGTCCTTGCAAAGAATCTTTATCACCTTGGTTTGATTCTTTCCATGTTGAAGAGGGTTCGTATTGGGATACAATTGACTTTAAGGAGAATCAATTCCAAACTACAGAAGTTGACGCAGATCAAATTCTGGACGATATCTTTAACCTGAAGTGTTATGGCAAAGAAGAAAGATGTTTTGGATTAAAATCTCTAACACCTCGGTTTCTGCAGAAAACTCCTCCTCCTGAACTGACTTTTTGCAAGTTCTCGTTAATAAAGGAAAAGTCAAACAAGATCAGTGAAAAGAGAAAGGAAAGACAGAGACAGTATCGAATGACAGAACACGCAAAAAGGTTAAACAGAGAACGCAATAGACGTTATCGTCAAAAACACAAGGAATTAACTGGAACATAATGTACCTAACGAGGATGTCGATATATATATGATACATAAAGTGAAGCGTTTATAAATAAAAACTCATTTTTCAATAAGTGCAATACCGAGTCACATTTATTTGTGTTGGTTGTGTCGGGTGTGTGATCGTCTGTACCAACAATATTTGCGAATTACGTTTGTTGTTTACTAGAATGAACGTATAAACGTTCGTTGCTTGTTGTGAAATGCACCTGGAAAATACATTTGTATGCCTGTCGAGTTGAAAAATGCGACGCGTACGGTACTAAAATTTCAATTGAAAACCTCAAAATAACAAATCGGTGAATAAAAAATCGGATCAGATTTTCAGCAAAGAGAAATGAATGAAGAAACTGAACGTTATACGTTGAGAAGCTCGGAGCTAAACATAAGATGTTGAGTGTATTTTTCCTTTTTTTTATAATTCCCAATCAATTCATCTTTTCTCTATCTTGATGACTATAAAAGTAAGGGAGGAAGCTGTATATATTCAGTTATGTTGTCAACATGAACAGGTTATATTTCGTCTTGGTCGTGCTTGCGCTCGACGTTGTTTTTCACGGTATTCATTCCATCCTCTGCCATGCGAAAGTTGGTCAGTTCTGCTTAATGAGCTACAACCCATGAACTCTGGTCGCCTGTTGAGCTTTTATTACTTCATGGATCAGTGTGATGTATCCTTTACAGAACAGTACAGATTTCATGGAGTGTTGTGTGTGGCGTATCCAACACACTATCCTTCTGTCTGGTGGATGCTTTGGCAGCTTATAAAAGAGCGCGTGGATAGATGTTATGTAGTCAGTTGTTTTAAACTATGGGTAGCGTCACAAGTCGTCTTTGTGCTAATTCAACGCCTACCTTGGCTTTAAGTGATATATGTCAGAGGATGCGTTGTTTAGTTGCATGTTGTGGTAGCGAAGTTCACATCGATTTGAGAGATGCAACAGACGAGTACCAAAAAGAAGCCACAGAAGAACATGAAGAAGAGGAGCAACAACCAGAAGAACCAACTTTTAGAGAAACTGTACTATGAACTAGACCGTCCTTCAGCTTTGGGTGGTGTGGACAAACTTTATCGAGCGGCCCGTCGATATGGAGTAACTCGCTCTCAAGTGCTTGAGTGGTTGCAATTACAACCGGGTTACACACTACACAAACCTGCAAGAAAACACTTTCGACGCAACAGAGTTATTGTGTATGGGATAGATTCTCAGTGGCAGGCTGATTTAGTGGACATGCAAAGTTTGAGTCGATGGAATCGTGGTTACAAGTATTTGTTGACTTGTATCGATGTGCTGTCTAAGTATGCGTGGGTGGTACCTCTCAAGACTAAAACCGGAAAGGAGCTTGTGGCCGCATTCAAGAAAATATTTCGACAGGGACGTAAACCTGAGAAGTTGCAAACAGATGCTGGAACTGAATTTAAAAACAGAGCTTTTCAAACATTTCTTAAAGAGGAAAACGTACACTTTTTTGTGACATACAACGAAACCAAAGCCCAAGTGGCTGAGCGCTTCAACAGGACTCTCAAGCAATTAATGTGGAGAATGTTTACCACGACCAGTTCCTACCATTATTTGGACAAACTAGACGGTTTGGTCAACGGAAATTACAATCAGAACATACATCGTAGCATCAAAATGAAACCGGCCGATGTCAACGAGTCTAATGCACAAGATGTTTGGAGAACTTTGTACGACAAACAGTCAGCCCCCACCAAGTATAAATTCAACGTAGGAGATCAAATCAAGATCAGTAAGCACAAGCGAATCTTTGAGAAAGGTTATCTGCCATCCTGGACGGAGGAGACATTTACAATTGCCCAACGAATACCCCGAGATCCTCCGGTGTATCGTCTAAAGGAAGCAGACGGTGATTTCATTCAAGGCACCTTTTATGAGCCAGAGCTACAGAAAGTAAAAGAAAAGCCAGATCACCTGTTTCGCATTGAAAAAATTTTAAAGTATCGTGGAAAAGGTGCTTCCAAAGAAGCGTTGGTTCATTGGAAAGGCTGGCCCAAGAAATACGATAGTTGGATTCCTTATAAGCAGCTGGTGTCCCTAAAGTAAACATGAAATGGGATGGAGATTTTTACGTTGTACTTCCCAGTAATGCCAATACGAACTTATTTCCTACCAATTCAGCCTCGTATTATCGTGTTGCATTACCTCGTCAAATTCATCTACCAGACGAAGAAGATTGGGAAGTTGGACTTCATCATGTCATTTATCCATTCTCTTGGTTCGAAGTGCCTCACCAATGCGATCACCCGCATCTCATGTTGCGGCGATTCAGAAGTCAACATATTGAAAAGTTTACGTTACCAGTAGGACGTTATCGGACAGCATTAGATGTGGTAGAAGGTTTGCTTCATTGCATGAACAAAGCCCCCAAACCTTGGCACTTCAACATAACGGTTGATGATGAGTGGAACATTACAATCAAATCTCAAGATGTGTGGATAATGGTGACAGCCCCTGTTGCCCAAGCACTTGGATGGATAAACAGTGAAAACAAACCTCGCCAAGTAGACACGATGGGAGTAAAAATGAATCCTTCATTGGCCAATGATTTTGGATATACGTGGTGTGTGCTGCCCATCCGCAACTCTATCACCTTTCCAGGTACCTATGAAATACCTCAGACAGTCTCTCTCTGTCGCTGTAAACACAGAGTAGTCCAAGTACACACGAATATGATCGAGCCTTGGCAGGTCGGTGACACAAGGCTGCATTTGTTGCACGAAATGGTACCACACGGTTCATTCCGACAGACAGTTTTGGAGCAGCCTGAACACTTAATCTATCTACCCTTGAGAACCAAGATATTTCAAACGATTGACATCTATTTAACAAGTGCATGTGGTCAACCCATATCATTTCAAGGTGGAACAGTGAACGTTGTACTACATTTTCGGAGAAGAACAAGATGAGTTTTTACGTCGTGATAGCCAGTGATGCAAGCATAGAACAGTATCCTGAGAACACACCATCCAGTTTCAAAATGCAACTCCCAAGTCAAGTGCATTTAAGTGAAGATTGGGAAGTGGCCATGACACATATTATTTACCCACATACTTGGGAAAATATACACAGCAACCAGGTGTCCTATCTGTTACGTTACAATGGTGAAAAGGAATGGACCTTACCGATACATTTACCTCGTGGCACATATAAAACAGTCGATGATTTGATCAGTGGCATGGTGACAGGATTAGAAAGTGCATTTCCAGACATTTATATCAAGAGTGGAAAGAAGATCAAACGTCTTGGAGGCAAAGAATGTTTCTACATTCACAAAAAAACCAATATTACTATGAATTGTACTTACCCCTAGGATTTCAAGTCACGTTACCAAAGAATGTAGCTCGAGCTTTGGGGTACCTGAACCACGAAGAACTAATACCCGCCGTTTATACGGTCCATACTTCTTTCGCTGTAAAAATGAACAAGGACAAGAGCGTAACCCTAGTAGCAACCACCAACACCATGCGTCGTAAAGATGAATTGGTATGGGGAATGCTCTCCAGACATTCTTTTCAGACCATGTACGTCTACTCGGATCTCATTGAATCTTTGGTCGTGGGAGATGTACAAGCCAATCTGCTGCGTATGATATTACCTCTCGGCCAACCGGGTGAAATGGTAGCAGACGAAATCAAACACCCTACCTATCATCGATTGCGAACATCTATTTTCTCCTCGGTGGAAATCAATATAAGAAGCGACACTGGTCAACTGATATCATTTGTGTCTGGTGCAGTCAGAGTAACATTACACTTTCGACGAAGGACAATTCTGTAAGATGCTTCTACCAATGAACCACCAATTTTATCCTTATCAGCGCTATGTGATACCTATTGTGCAACGGGGTAAAGGAGATATTAGTATCTATGGAGGAACACACCCTTATGGTCAAGGTGGAAATGGATTGGGAGGAATGTTTCGTTCTCTCTTTCGAACAGCAACGCCTCTTCTCAAGACCGCTGCAAAGAAAGTGGGAAAACGGTTACTGTCCACTGGATTAGATACGGGAGTGCAAATTGCTCAAGATATTATGAATGGGCAATCACTGAAGAAAGCAGCAAAAACGAGAGCAAAAGCTGCCGGAAAACAATTTTTCACTGAGGCTTTTCGGGACATGACGCAACAACAAGGGCGTGGAAAAGTATATAAACGTAAACGAAAGGCGAATTCTGTCAGTACAAGACAAGTCAAGAAACCGAGAACATCATCAGCAACGTTCAAGACTATTTTTGACTAAGTATGGCTTCAGCACACCCCTTCTCTGCTCCAGGAGTTAACTCCAGTTTGCAGTTATTCGAAGTGCCGGTCACTGATGTTTCTATCGTCAAAAGTAAATGGATTGACTATGAACCGATTCAGAGTGGAACCAATCCCATTGAGTTTGTGATCAAGCCTCTATCAGATTACATCGATATCAACAAGACTGAACTGCGGTTAGTGGTGAAAATTACAAAACGAAATGGAGATGCCCAAGGTGAAGGGAAAAAGTACACGTTAATCAACAATGCTCTTCACTCTATCATCAAACAGTTCACCATCAAGATCAATGAAACGCTTGTCACAGAGCAATCCGACACCCAAGCTTACAATGCTTACATCAAGACTCTGCTTAACTTCACGGGGCAGGCTAAGAAGTCCTATTTGACCAAAGCGTTTTACTACAAGGACACTGCAGGACACATGGATGAAAGGGATAACACTGCAGATAATAATGCTGGTCTAAAAAAGAGAGGAGCTTTCACCAGTGCAAGTGCTGAAGTGGGTATGGTTGGTGTACCCCTCTGTGATTTGTTCAACATAGACAAGTTACTGTTAGACAATTTAGAAATCAAGATAAAGATCGATCTCAACAGTGATGACTTTGCTCTCATGTCGGGTGAAGTGGATAACGACTGCAAGCTACAAATCGTATCAAGTACTCTCCGTATTCGTACCGTACGTGTAGCAGACAGCACCAAATTGGAACATGTCAACACCATGTCGGGCCAGAAACCACTACCCGCCATTTACACACTAACAAGAACCCCAACACATGCAAGGATCATTCCCAATGGAGTACTGAATCATACAGAAACTGATTTATTTAACGGACTTATCCCACAATGCCTCGTATTTGGAATGGTGCGAAATGATGCCTATAACGGAAGCCTTGCAAGAAATCCTTTCAACTTCCAGCTGTTTGGTTTGAGCGCCTTTCGACTGACCGTCAATGGGGAAGAACTTCCTTACTCCTGTCTGGACTTGACAGGTGGTAAGAAGATTGATGGCTACAACACCCTGTTCTCAGGCAGTGGAGATATGAACTGTGGTCACGGGATAGATATTGATCGCGAAGATTGGGAGCAGGGTTATGGTTTGTTCAGACTCGATTTAACACCTGCGGGAAGTGGCCATCCTAATCATTTGGTTCCCCATCGCAGTGGTAACGTCAATCTGTATTTAAAGTTTGACACTCCAACACCAGCCGTTCTCAATTTAATCGTGTACGCAGAATTCCAGAATCAGTTGGAAATTGATCGTAACCGACGCGTAGTGTACGACCTGTCGCAGGGCGCTTGAAGAAAAAGAGATGCACACCACCTTTGAGTTATGGCAAGCTGCACTACAAGATCCTATGTTGGCCTCCATTATGCAAGGAGTCTACCCCAGAGACAAACTACCTGTTGTTAACACGTACCCTTCGGGACTGATTGCAAATACGGACCCTCATGATCAGCCCGGGACACATTGGGTGGCCATGTACTTTATCTCTCCGTGGGAGACTGAGTTCTTTGACAGTTACGGGTTTCCTCCCGATACCTATGGCATGGATGGATACATAGACCGAGATGTTACGCGATACAACAATAAACCGTTCCAGGGACTTACTTCAGACACTTGTGGAGACTACTGCTTATTCTATTTATTTCATCGAGCACGCAATGTTGATATGAACGCAATTCAAGCTAAATTTAAGTCGCACGATACACAGTGGAATGATGCACAAGTAGCCGAATTTGTACACAGCTATGTAAAATCGTTGACAAGTGTTAGGCAGAGGTCACCGTTCTTTCAGAGTGAACAAGTTTGTAAGTCATTAAAATGTTGGCGTAATGAATCAATAAAGTGCTGTTTAAAATGAACATGATGTATTTTTTTTTCCTCCTCGGGATGTTACCCCTATAAAGAGAAAGACACTCGAAACTTTGTCATCATTTCGTTTCGCGTTCCGTGTGAGTAACATGGCTCAGTTCAAATGCCCGAGCAGTATTATGATAGCGGGTCCAAGTCAATGCGGCAAGACCACGTTTACAAAACTGTTACTTCAATATGCAGACGTTTTGTTTGAAAGACCAATTCGTAAAATCGTGTACTGTTACGGACAGTGGCAAGAATGTTTTCAGGACATGACATCACAGATTACCTTTGTGGAGGGTATCCCTGAAGATATTCCTGCTTTATTTCCAATGAGTTGCCGACCAGGAATACTCGTGTTGGATGATCTTATGAGGAATTGCAGTGAGGATGAACGCATCCTGGATCTGTTTACAAAAGTGTCTCATCATTGCAATGTCACCTGCATCTATTTGACCCAGAACCTTTTCCCACCTGGAAAGTTTTCCCGAAGCATTTCTCTCAATGCTCATTACATTATTGCTTTTAATAATCCTCGTGATACATTGGGTTTTCGAACGTTAGCGCAACAAGCCTTTGCAGGACACGTTCCTTACGTATGGGAAAGTTTCCAAGATGCCACGTCACAACCGTATGGTTATCTCATGTTGGATTTGCATCCGCGAACGCCCGGTAACCTACGATTACGCAGCAACATATTGCCTGTTTCACAAACTTACCCTGTGGTTTACGTCAACAAGAAAACGTATAAAACAGATGGACCTTCAACCATAGACTTCAGTTAGCATCATGCCTGCGTGTACGTCACGTCGCACAGTGAAGTCAAGAGTTGTTAATCAACGCGGCGGCAATATGGTCTTACGTTCAGGCACTACGACTCAGACCAGAGGGACAAAACGAAAGCGGTCAAGTATTGCAAATCAATCCAAATTCCAACAAAACTTACCCTTTCTTTGTGCGTGTTTTAAAAGCAGTGGAAAGCAACGAAAAGATATGATAGCCCATGCTAACAGAGACAGATGGAAGCTATTGGGGAAGTGGCCCTGAATCTTCTTAAAGGCAACATCATAGTACCGAGTTCGTCATTTAAACGATTGAAACCGCACAAGTCAAAGCTCCTCTATTTGACCCGCAAGAAACCGAGCCTTAAACAGAAGAAGGAAGTGCTCAATCAAAAAGGAGGATTTTTACCAGCCCTAGCTGCACTGGTTGCACCCCTTGCTGTTGATTTACTGGGTAAAGTGTTCAAATGAAGCACGCTCAAAAGATGGTGATTATACCGGAACATTTATTACAGAGCATGGAGACAGAACGGCGTTTAACTGCTCCTGCTCAACTTCCAACTCTGACGAGATTAGATCAAGACATGAAGCAAATCATAGAGTCTCCTTTACCAGAAGACCAAAAAGTCCTCATGTTGGATCAACTTCTACAGCGGTATCAAGGACTGACAAAACAAATGAAATCGGAATCGACGATAAAACCGACAGTGGTCCTTCCCAAACCAGTTCCTTTGCCTGCTACAGAGACATCCGGCAACACAGATGAACGTACACCTGCAGAGGCGTCCAGGAAAAGGACCTCACACAGATGAACGTACACCTGCAGAGGCGTCCAGGAAAAAGGACCTCAATACATCTCAATCAAAGTCTACAAAAAAGCCAAGAAAACTGCCTGTGACACCTGTGACTACAGTGGAATCGAAAATTCCTCGCCGGATAGAAACGATGCCTTCTATTTCACCCGAGGAAATGGTACTCCCTTTGTTGCTGGATACCCCGCCTGATTCAACACGCAAATCATCTCATAAACGGAAGACGAGAACACCCATGGTGGCCAGGTTACGGAGCAGGAAACGATGGGAACATTATTAAACTAAACATTACTTATGCAATAGGCTGATAACTGATTACAAGTATCCTTTTGTTACAGCTCCTATGAATTCAATAAAACGCTTGAAAGTGTATGAAAGATGGTGTTGGTGTGAGTTTATTTTATTTACCCACAATGATAACACGAAAACCAATGTTAACCCATCTTATCGTGCAGATTATCAATGTCGGGTTGCGAGTGAAATATAAACTTTGAAGCATATTTTAGTTTTGACATGGAGATTGTTTGAATATCAAGTAATAAAAAAAACTGTGTGATCTTTGTATTAAAGACCGGGTTATCAGTACATGGGCCCTGGGACCCATTTAGAAAAGAGATTAAAACGTGGGGATCCTGGGATCAATCGTTTGGACAAGATTTCAAAACAACACGACATGGATTATGTCAAAGCCAAGAATTTGAGGGACAAACATGCTGCGGACCGCATACAAATGTATTTTCCAGGTGCATTTCACAACAAGCAACGAACGTTTATACGTTCATTTTAGTAAACAACAAACGTAATTCGCAAAATATTGTTGGTACAGACGATCACACACACCCGACACAACCAACACAAATAAATGTGACTCGGTATTGCACTTATTGAAAAATGAGTTTTTATTTATAAACGCTTCACTTTATGTATCATATATATATCGACATCCTCGTTAGGTACATTATGTTCCAGTTAATTCCTTGTGTTTTTGACGATAACGTCTATTGCGTTCTCTGTTTAACCTTTTTGCGTGTTCTGTCATTCGATACTGTCTCTGTCTTTCCTTTCTCTTTTCACTGATCTTGTTTGACTTTTCCTTTATTAACGAGAACTTGCAAAAAGTCAGTTCAGGAGGAGGAGTTTTCTGCAGAAACCGAGGTGTTAGAGATTTTAATCCAAAACATCTTTCTTCTTTGCCATAACACTTCAGGTTAAAGATATCGTCCAGAATTTGATCTGCGTCAACTTCTGTAGTTTGGAATTGATTCTCCTTAAAGTCAATTGTATCCCAATACGAACCCTCTTCAACATGGAAAGAATCAAACCAAGGTGATAAAGATTCTTTGCAAGGACTTAAGTCTCTGTTTTCAGCAGAAGTCGTGAAAAATAAATCGTCCACATTTGGAGTCTCGAATAGATTCTCGTCAAAGTCAAAGGGATCCCAATTCGTATCCTCTTCGCCATGCAAAGACTCCAAGAATTCCTTCACGTCCTCATTATTGCACAAGTCACTCAGGATCTCCATGAAAGCGTTCAGTGATAAAAGCTCACTAAAGAGGGATGCTTAAAAGCAATGTGCGAAAAGTCTTATATGCGTGTCCACTTCCATACCCTTGTGGGAAACATTTATATCCCTTTGGTAATACGCATATGTGCTCGTGTATTCAGTGTGTGTGTAAGGCCAATGGGCATTGCACTCCGCCCATTCGGACCGCCACAAAAAAAAAAAAAAGCACTACACGACTTTGGTCGTTTGTTTTCTGCACTGGCGGGGGCCCGCCTTGAACTGGATGGGCCCCCCTGACTTTGTTGAATAAATCATGAGATCCGCCATTTTGAATTTTTAATGAGAGTCGCCATTTTGAATATTTTACTCAATTTCGCCATTTTGAATTTTTAATGAAAGTCGCCATTTTGAATTAGCGTTATTAGGACATGCGTAGTTGCAATCCTTAGGGTTAATATGCTAATAGGGTTAGGGTTATTAGGACATGCGCAGTTGCAATCCTTAGGGTTAATATGCTAATAGGGTTAGGGTTATTAGGACATGCGCAGTTACAATCCTTAGGGTTAATATGCTAATGACTTAGGGTTAGGACAATAGATCTAGGGTTAAGACAATAGAACCTATTGTTCTCTAAACAATAGCCCTTTGTTCTCGAGAACAATAGATCTTTTGTTTCCATTGTTCAAAGGTGCGAAAAGTGGTAGGATAGTAGCGCATACCACTACTTAAAACTCAGGCTTTTACTGTATAGTAATTCGACCTTACAGAGTTTACAATGGGTTGATGTATTCTCAGTAAGAAAATCTAAACAATATTATGTGGGGAAAGCGAAATACCGCAGAACAATAGAGGATTGCCTAGTTCTTACACGCATTGTTAATTAATGGTCATCAAACGCTGTAACATAATAAGGAACTTAATGATCAAATAACGTAAGTTGATACAAGGTTCACATTGAAAGCCATCTCGTTCAACAACAGCAGCCATACAAACATGACCGCAACCTGATTTCTAAGGAAACTTAACTATGTTTACCACTGTTTTGATCAACAGAGATTTTACTCGACAATAGTATAAAATACACAGCTCGACTTTCGGTTGGCACTTTTCCTGGAATTAGTATTACCTGTCTTTTTTAAGCAAAATTATACTGATTTTTATTACTTTTTCGAACGATAAAGTTTTGGCTATTAATTTACTCTCAGTACAAGGTCGCACTTCACACAAAACTTTTAATTAACAAGTAGATCTTTTATTTACCATACAATGTCTGTATTTGGACAAGACTGTTTTTAATAGAAAGAGTTTACTAATAAACAACTTCTTAGTTAGTTTATGGAATAAGCGGCCAACAACAAGGCCAAAACGACAACAACCTTCTACTGTGACGTAAAACTTTTAACATAAAGTGTTAGCCTTGTAAATGTTCATTTTAATCGATAAGAGTGATTCTTGTACGTTTTTTATTGCTTTACTTATTTTATATTGATTGAACATTTGAAGAAAATAGTGAAATTTTCGAAAGAAATATAACAAGTAGATCTTTTATTTACCATACAATGTCTGTACTTGGACAAGACTGTTTTTAATAGAAAGAGTTTACTAATAAACAACTTTTTAGTTAATTTATGGAATAAGCGTGGCTGAATCTTTCGTGTTTTGGCCAACAACAAGGCCAAAACGACAACAACCTTCTACTGTGACGTAAAACTTTGAACATAAAGTGTTAGCCTTGTAAATGTTTCATTTTAATCGATAAGAGTGATTCTTGTATGTTTTTTATTGCTTTACTTATTTTATATTGATTGAACATTTGAAGAAAATAGTGAAATTTTCGAAAGAAACCTGTTTCGTCGTTGGTCAACATCGCAAAGAAATATAAGTTAATGCTGTTTTTCTCTAGCCAATCATGGAAGACTTACGTCAGTCTAGATTGACAGGGGAAACTAGTTTTACAAGTTTCCCCAACCAGTCAACATAAATGAGAAGTCTGAGCAATTTGCTTGTAGCCAGAATTGTAAAGCCAAAGTTGAGTGAAGTTCGCTGAGTCAATAAATCGTAAATTGGAGCCAGTTGAGTGTCATGGTTACTTAACTTCAAGTGTAGAGGACAGAAAAAGCTAATTCCTCCTAAAGTTCCTTCTACAAAATCGTAGTTATATCTGCCTCAGCGCTTATCATACTGTAGCATTACGCTTGCTTTCCATAAAGTCATATTGGTTTGGTCTGCAAGGTCTGGTGTTGATCGCGTCGTCAGCCGGTACGCGCGCGGGAAGAGAAAGAGGTCGAGTAACTAGGCAAGTCAAAATTCCTTGATCTACTAAATAAGTAAACAAACACAACTTGTAATTATTCTAATTCCGTCTAATTCCGTGTACTTATTTGGAAATCAAAATTGCAAAAAATACACAAACATATTTTATTCAAATCTCCATAAGTTTATGTTTAAAAGCAAAACGCGAACCTTTTATAGCGCATCGAGGCCGAGCTGTCTTCGATGAAAGAAATCATGAAACGACTGAATTTGAGCACGTTTTATAAGCAATTCTCCAAAACTAACAAGACCACAAGGAAAAAATCAATCACAGATTGATATCAACATAAATTCCCATCGACAAATGCAATTTGTTTTACCTTTAAGTCCCTCGACTGCTGGAAATTCTTTACATCTCCGCTTCTTCAGTTCTGAAATTCGAAATGAGAAACATCTCCCTGCATTGCTCCCGCATTAATAAAAACGTATGAAGCTCCTCGAAGCAAGATTTTATCCCTGAAAGCTCTTCTTTTTCCACTGTAGCGGCTTCTGAGTATCCCTGAATTAGTATCCCTGTCTTGAGTAGAAAACCGCGAAAAAATGCAGGGAAATAACGACTGTAATTTGAAAATGGTTTTCTCCTCTAAACACAGTAAAACATCAAAGTGTTTACCGAGCTGACGTGAGATCTCGGATGTTGTGTGGCGTCATACGCGCATGTTTTGCGACGTCATACGCGCCCGCGAGCTAGCCCTGTCCAACGGCGCGCGGCGCGGGTGCGCACGCGGACAGACGCGCCCGCGAAACATTCCGCTAGCCATGTCCATGAAAAATGAAAAGCATAGGTTCTATGAGTATGGAGCTACGCGAGCGGACCTTCGGCCCGCGAGAGCTCCGCTATTATACCAAACCAGTGGATAATTGGTTACTCAAACTCCTCTAGTAATAATAAAGACTTAAATGATAAAAAGATGTGTAGGTAAAAGTTAGATATATGTTTTAGTTTTACTATGACTTCTATGGACTGTTTTAATCAAATTCTAAAAAATATGTTTTTATTTCCCCCTGTTAGTGGGGGTAGACTAGTAGCCTTAACTCGGGTATACTGTTTTAAACATGTAGTGTGACCTGATATTCCCTTCTAACGTTAATGTAAAACACTCTCTCCCTGTCAGACTTGAGAACTAGTAAATTAATGAATGACAAATAGTCAAGTCTATGCTCAATTCGGCTGAGGACAGGACAAGCAACCTGGATGTCCTCAACCTTGCCTTGCGTGGACCCTCATTTCGCCTCTGGCGTAAAGAAAATCTTGTCCCTGCATTGTTTCTATAGTCAGCCTTGTGCATGCGCAATGTCTTCATCAGTCGGTCGGCCGCCAATCGTCCCTAGAGCTCTCGTTTCATTTATTCATTGGTTGAGACTACAAGTGATGCAATTGTAAAAACAAGTAGAGCTCTGGGCACCAGAATGGTCGGCCGCAAGAATTTCCCGCATAAAAATTCGAAGCAAACCATTGCAACAACCCAGTATCATGAAAATGTACCATTATTATCGAATAAAGAGTTGTTTGACAGGTTTTAAAAGAGGCAAGCCAAGTTATAGGCTCGATCTCCGCCGCTTCCTCGCGTCCGGTCTCTGAGCCTTCCCGAGGAGAACGGCTGGACGCGTGGGCCACCGATCGTGTCTGTGACGTAAATCCAAAATTTAATTTATGCATCGCTACTGGTCACCGGATATGTCAAACACACGTGATGTAGCGCCAGATCTTGTCAATATGTCTATATGTATATAAGTGTGAAATACTGTGAGCTTCATCCACAGCAATGAGGCACAATCTCTCTTCATAGACTTCACTCGACAACATCTTCCTCCATCGATCAGAACACAAAAAAGGCTCCAGTGATCCAAAGACGATCTCGCAGTCTCCCCTTTCAACGGCTTTTTTCGCCTCCTCGTCCTTTTGATCTTCGCCAATAAACTCAGCAGTAATGCCTATTGATTTTAGGAATTTTATTTGATCTTCCATTAGCGATGTCAGGGTGAAATAACGACAACAATGGACTAAAAACTCGTCTCTTTCACAATATCGAAAATCATCGGTGAGGATTGAAAAATAAGGGACATTCCTGATCCCGTACGTTGAATAACGAACAAATATTAACCGTCAACTATCTTTTCCAGCGCTTTCCGTCGTAAAAATTTGAGGTTTTCAAGTTTAAATCTCTTTACAACACGATCGCACGTCAAATCAAACAACTCCTTCGCATCCGCCATTTTGAAATTATGCTCTAGAAAAATAATTTATTCGCCTGCTCGATTTGAGCAGGCAAGCTTCTGATTGGAGGAAATTAACAATAACAAGTTCACGCGTCCAGCCTTCTTTTCGGAGAAAGAGCGCGGGCTTGTTTCCCAAAGAGCGGCTGGTAGTCGAGCCTAGCCAAGTTAAAACTCCCCGGAACAAGTCAGTGTTTTGCAAGCGCTGTGCTAAAACGCCAAAGGTCATATTCTTGGTAAGACGTGTTTTAATACTGTTCAGTAATCCGTAAAGTTTTTGTTTCAAGACTTGTTCTAATAGCGAACTTAAGAAACGAAGAAGATGTTGAGATTTGGTGGCTTCAATTTTGCAGAAGAAGCTGGAAATCATTTTTCTCTTCGTAATACGATCGTATAAACTTTGAGGCGATGTATGGCGCGAACATAAATTTTTCATAAACATCCTCATTAGAGTGTCTGGCGACTTAATATCTTCATTTTTCCAGAACCACTTGGAAAAAAAATATTTCCCAACGAAGAAAGTTTTGAAAACGAAAGCAGTGGATCAAACTCCAACTTATTAGGGCGCTTTCCACTCGACCAAAAATTCCGGGTATTCGGTGTGGCGAATGGAACGATTTTCCGAAACGTTAGGACAACCTCGCGAGGTTTTCTTGAAACTCCGGAATTCTATTTCGGGAAATTTCCGAACCATTCGCTTCCCAACCTTGAATTTCCGGAATTTTTGAATGAATGGAAAGCGCCCTGGGCTTGTTCCCAATACCCATGATGCAACATTCTGCTTTAGAAAAAAGAAACAGCTTTAAATATGGACTCAAGTAAAGTCGTCGAGATTTGCGTCCGGGGAGCAATCGTTGCAATTGATGGTGTACAACTCATTATGGATGTACTGGGAATAAAAACATCTATCAGCAACAGGAACAAGAAAGCCATCGTCGAAAGTACCGCCAACGCATTCAAGGCTTGCTCAAGAAACCAGTTGGCGATCATGGCTTTCAAGAAGGCTTGGGAGAAAGCCAAGGGCAGTTACAGTAAGAAAGCTTTGGCCATCCTTCAATTCTTAAAAGATATCGATCCCAACCTCCTGCAGGGCATCATGATGTCTTTGCTCAAAAGTATGTCATGGTACGACATTATGAAGAGTATTGTTGTCTTTACCGCCACTATTGCGGCATCTAGTGCATCAGGCGGTGTGGCGATAGCAATCAAGATCGGCCTTGCGCTGGATTCTGCTGTTGGTCTTATAGGGGACATTCAGAAGCTTTGTCAACTTTTGTCATAAACGACTGTTCCGTGCTGTCATGTTGGAATGTTCTTACCAAGTTCTTAAAGGGCAGAATACTAGCTAAGTTACGTTCAACCGCATCGCATTATCATAGAGAATTACTGTTGTTTTAAGTTGACCACGGAAGAGGAGCGTAGAAGAACTATAGAATAGATTGTAGACTAAACTTCAGTTAGTAGTAAGTACAATATCTATGTATCTCTCTGTTCCAGTTTAAACATTTATGAACATTAAGAAATTGTATTTTGTTTACCTACCTAGTTTCAACAAGCAGAACTGAATTTTGACTTGATTGAGGTGATGATCAAATTACGATCCGAGCCGTAAAGCATATCAGAATTAATGCTTGCTTATTTTCGATTTTACCATCGATGTCATTGATACGCGATGCTTCAAATCAAAGTTAGTTTGCAATACCCTGTCGTCAATCATACAGAGAAACCGACTTTGAAATGGCTTTGCTACATTTTCCTTAACCCGTTTTAAACTGAAATGTTATGGAGCGCTTTGTTACTCGTGGGGATCATGTTTTCGAAGCTAAATCTGAATGGATTTGCTAGCGAAGCGGCAATTCATCGACGACTTGTGATCGATGGTATATTCGGAACATCTTTTATGCTAAGGATATACATTATGCTATTATAAACTCCTAGTAGACAAACCATAACACACATTTTAGACTCCTGCGTAGCAATACGTGAACAACGTTCTGGTTTCGTTTTCCGAGAAAATAAGGCTAATGATATGCAAGGTAAACACTCCACTGTCTCTGTAACTGATAATTTTGATAAAAACTGGGCATACTAATCTGGTGGGATAGAGATTTCTACCATGCAATATGTGAAACTTTAGTTGTTGAAGATCTTAAGGTAATACATAAAACGCTATAGCCTATTCAACACAATAGTCAAGTGTTACAGACATGATCAATGACCTTGGATGGGATACTTTAGAACTGAGAAGGAAAAAGGCTAGATTGACGATCATGTATAAATTAAGTCATAACTTGATTGATACGGAAACTACAAAGTACCTATCCAATCACCCTGAGGCTCGGACAAGAAGAAGTCACCAATTTAAGTATAAGATCCCACATGCTAATAAGGATGTTTTTAAGTTTTCATACTTTCCAAGAACTATCGTTGACTGGAACTGTCTCCCCGAGGAAATTGTTAACTCAAGCTCTCTAGATATTTTTAAATCAAAGTTGTCAAATTATTTTAGAAACTCGTTTTAATTTTTTAAATCAATGAACTATGAAATATGTTTTATTGTTTTATTTCATTTTATCAGTCGGTGTGATGTCGTGAGATTTTACCGACTTCATTCATGTAAATGTAAATGTAAAATGTAAATAGTCTAGATTTAAGGGCTGTTTACAAGGAAGGAGTCAAATCTTAGCACAAGGATCATTCTTGAAGGCGGATTATTCTTGCGCGACATTTTTTTCTGCTTTCCGTTTACATCAGTGCAATGGTTTGTACTTGGCCTCAGCGCTAGGATCGGCCTAGCGCTTTAGACGCACATTTTTAGACTTCCGCTGAGCGCAATACGTGAACAACAGTTTGGTTTCGTTTTCCGAGACAAGAAAGCTAATGATATGCAAGGTAAAAATTCCACTGCTGTTGTAACTGATATTTCGATGAATACTGGGCATACTAATCCGGCTGGTGGGATAGAGATTTCTACCATGCAATATGTGAAAATTCAGTTCCTGAAGTTCTTAAGGTAATACATAAAACGCTATAGCCTATTCAACACAATAGTCTATATTTATTGTCTGTTTATAAGGAGGGAGAAAGATCTTAGAACTAGGATCATTCTAGAAGGCGGATTATTCTAGTGCGACATTTTTTTCTGCTTTCCGTTTACATCAGTGAAAAGGTTTGTACTTGGCCTCACCAATAGGATCTGGCGTCCTAGCGCTAGGATCTTCTAGCTGAGAAGTAGGAAGACCCTAGCTGCTGTGATGATCCTAGCGCTAGGGAAATACCCGTGTTGAAAAATAGCATGGCGACAGCTAAGCGGTCGGCAAAAGGCCGATAATTCCGGTTGTGGTTGCCATACGAAGTCATAGATGACGATTGTGAGAGGCTACAACGTTCGGGACCACTTTTATTTGATAGGTACAGGGGTCAAAGTAGAGTAAGAGTCAGCAGGAAGTAGCGACCTGTCTATCGAGATCAATTCTGAATCTGAAAACTCATTGAGTAGTGTTCAAAGAGATAGGAATGTAGCGGGAGATTTCCAAGAAGCCCAAGGGGAGCTCGATGATAACAGTCTCCCCCAAAAAAGGAAAAGAAAAGAAGCAGCAGCCTATCAAATAACAATATTGAGCTAAAAAGATAAATACGGTGAAGGGCTCATTGGCTTCTCTTGGTGGCCGCTCCAACATCCAAACCTCTACTGCATTTCTGCATGTAAACCAAATGAAAAGTTGATCCGCCTTCTAGGATGATCCTAATGCTAGGATGCCCGTCTGTTATGCTGGCTTTAACCTTTTTTGTTAATTAACAAATATTACATTTACCTCGTCAGAATCAAATCTGAATCGCCAAGAAAACAGCTTTTTCTTTGATTACTTAAAGGTACAATTCGATACCAAAAAGAAACCGCTGTTAAAAATGGAACTTACAGCAGATGCTGGAAAATCACGTTTTGTGATTGTGACTTTTAGATTGTTACCAGCCCCCCAGCCCCTCAGACTGTACTTGTTGTACTTGTATGTGTTTTCGCCTTTAAGACTATTGTGACGGTTAGATTATAATAGTATAGTGTTAGTTGCCGAAGTTGTGTTGTTGTTTTTTCACGTTACGCTTGTTTCTTGCAATTTATGCAAATAAACAAAGAAAAAAGGATCAATCTACAAATATTTTATAGCTGGTGTTGACTATAATAATTATATATTATGTACCAGTGAAACAACACTTTAAATCTCCAATCTCTCTGAACTTATTGTGTTTTCATGATTATGGCCAGGAACTTCATTTAAGCTGCTTTATTATCTTGAAATGGAAAGAAAAAATCGCCAAAAGTGATGAAGCAAAGAAATATTAACTAAAGAGACAAAATAACGACTAAAAAATTCCACCAAAAAATGGAAACTTTGATTTGTTAACCGCCTGTCACGAAATCAAATTTGATGAACTGTTATCCACTTCAATCCTTGTAATCCTCAGTGCACGTTTTCTCCAATCTACGGCTTCTTTTGCTCTATAGAATCTTTTATCCAATTTACTTATATATTTGGTGGCATTTGGCGATATAACATGGGAATGAAGTACCGGTAAACAGAACTTCCTTATTTCGACAAGACAGTGTCCCTTTTTATGATACGCTAAATCGTTTTACAATAAGAATAACTACCATGTTGCAAAACGATTAATGGAGAAGTAAGTAATAGTAAGACTCTCAAAATATAAAAAAGTGCGACTACACGCCGGACACGAAAAACCGGACGATGCCCGGTAACATATTCTCCAAACCAAGTGCATGTTGGTCAAATAACTTCCCTGGAGGTTAAGGAAGAGCCAAAAAAGGTATTGATTAATTGATTGGTTGATCGATTAATTAATTGATTGCGATTGATTGATTGATTGATTGATTGATTGATTGATTGGTTGGTTGGTTGATTGATTGATTGATTGATTGATTGATTGATTGAATGAATTTTAGCGAGCGGGGTGGGGTGGGTGGGATATGAGAAGGGAGCTTGTAACTGGTGGCGTTAATGGGTAAAAATCGTAGAAACGAGCAATTTAACTAGCTCGAATTCCCAAAGGAGAATTGCGAATAACATTGCCATGCCACAATCTCAAGAAATACAAATGGAAACTTTGATTTCTTAACCGCCTGTTACGAATCAAATTTGATGAACTGTAATCCACTTCAATCCTTGTAATCCTCAGTGCACTTTTTCTCCAATCTACGGCTTCTGTTTTGCTCTATAGAATCTTTTATCCAATTTACCTATATATTTGGTGGCATTTGGCGATATAACATGGGAATAAAGTACCGGTAAACAGCATTTCCTTATTTCGACAAGACAGTGTCCCTTTTTATGATACGCTAAATCGTTTTAGAATAAGAATAACTACCATGTTGTAAAACGATTAATGGAGAAGTAAGTAATAGTAAGACTCTCAAAATATAAAAAAAGTGCGACTACACACCGGACACGAAAAACCGGACGATGCCCGGTAACATATTCTCCAAACCAAGTGCAAGTTGGTCAAATAACTTCCCTGGAAGAGCCAAAGAAAGGTATTGATTAATTGATTGGTTGATTGATGGATTGATTCATTGATTGCGATTGATTGATTGATTAATTGATTGATTGATTGATTGTTTGATTGATTGATTGATTGATTGAATGTTAGCGAGCGGGGTGGGGTGCGTGGGAAATGAGAAGGGAGCTTGTAACTGGTAACGTTAATGGGTGAACGTCGTGAAAACGAGCAATATAACTCGCTCGAATTCCCAAAGGAGAATTGCGAATAACATTGCTATGCCACAATCTCAAGAAATACAAAAACATTAACAGAAGAATTCGGAAACATTGTTTGGAGTCTCACAAGTGGCACTGGCTAGTGGGTACTTTTGTCAATTTTCAATTTTTTTATGAACATACTGCTCTCCTTTATTGTGCTTATACTTGGCAACTTATTTCATGTAACGCCATTCAGTTGCACATTTTAGTAAATTTGTAAAAACACATGATAATCCTGCTGGATATCACCTATTTTAAATAGCAAACCATCGACTTAAAAAATATATATTTGGACTTTAGAGCTATGGTTAACATCACTATAATGGAAAGCATCTGTTTCATTTGCCATTGACATACACAAACATAAACTTTCACCTGCTTAGTCCTGAGACACACACAACTAAAAAGAAAAATGTCCCTGGAATAATCTGCGTTGGAAACTACTCACTATCGAAAGTGGCCATGTTGCCAGCATGGTTGCCTTGATGGTTTAGTGGTTATCACGTCCGACTAGTAACTGGGATAACCATATAACAATGTTTTGGTATGAAATATAGAGGGTTTGCACGTGACGTTACGGTGGCCAGTCTGAGAACCCGTTAGAGATCATCTGGATAAGGGTAATTGTGGCAAAAAGGTACTAGGGTTACGCGATTTTTCTGGGAAAACAGAGATACGGGACATTCAAAAAAGAAAATCCGGGATATTGTGCAACACATTTATACAAGTTTACAAAGTTGCCTAAATAGGGATGTTTAGGGCTAAAATAACTGGGATACAGGATATGTAGACTCCACCTCCAGTTTGCGCAAAGTGTGGGAGGAGGGAAGGGGGGCTCTTACGGGGTTTTCCGCTGTATTAAAATAAAGAGAAATAGAAGTAAGTAGGTAATTAAGTAAGAAAATTTATTTATTTTTAAAGTCGAAAGTGTGGGGAGTGGTCGCCCAATTGTTGGGACCAAATAAGCACAGACTTTCAACGCGTACATGCAACGCAACAAACTTTATTTAACGAAGTAACAATCTTGTAGAATACTGACATTCACGTTCGATTCGATATGTTCGCTGATGCTCACAACACGCGTACGTACGTGTACAGTGAAAACTAAACCAAAACATAGAAAAATGTCAACATTTAAGAAATAGTCCAGTTCAATGTAACCATAAAAACTTACAAATAACTAATCAATACCTTATCAATTCTGTGCGAATACGGTCCGTTCAAATGAATAAACAGAGATTTCCGAGCTCAATTCTGTCAATTTGCTCACACAAGCGTTTTTCTACCGAGCAAAACCATGTGCCGTGGTCACGTGACTCGACACAGGGTACCCATACGAAAAAACAATAACCACAGGGCTGTAACTATTATCTTCAGAATATCGGCCCAAACACCAATCTCCCGAGCACTAGGCTCATGTTTAAAACACTCGACTGTACATGTGATATTAAAACCATGCTTTATAGCGGAGCACTCGCCGGGCCGAAGGCCCGGCTGCGCAGTCCTATACTCATAGAACCTAGCCCGTCATTTTTGGTCGGCATTAGATAACATCGGGTGAAACCTGATTTCTGCCCACCGGTCGCAGTGAAAACAATTGGTTTGTGGGGTTGCTCATTCTCGTGCGGGCGCAGAAATCAGATTTCACCCGATGTTATTTAATGCTCACCGTCATTTTTCATGGTCATGGCTAGCGGAATGTTTCGCGGGCGCGTTTCTGCAACATGTGTGTCGCGCACGGCTACCTCGCATGCGCGTATAACGCCACACGCGCGGCTACACAGCCGTCAGCTCGGTAAACACTTTTTAAAGTTTTAAAAAAGTTGGATCTTTCGCAGTGTTAGGCGGAGCAGTAAAGTCGTTATTTTCCTGCATTTTTTTCGCGGTTTGCTACTCAAGACAGGGATACTAACTAAGGAATACTCAGAAGCCGCTTTAATGGAAAAAGAAGAGCTTTCAGGGATAAAATCTTGCTTCGAGGAACTTCATATTATCAATGCAGGAGCAATGCGGGGAGATGCCTTGTTTTTATTACGGATTTCACAACCGAAGAAGCGGAGTTTTAACGAATTTCCAAGCAGTCCAGTGCCTTAAAGGTAAAATAAATCACATTTTTCGATGGGAATTTATGTTGATATCAATTTTTGATTGACTTTTCCTTTGTGATCTCTTAAGTTTTGGAGACATGTTTATGAAACGTTCAAATTAAGTCGTGTTGTTATCTTGAATTTCAACGAGAACAGCTCTGCCTTGATGCGCTATAAATGGTACTTGTTCTGCTTTTAAACATAAATTAATGGAGATTTGAATAAAATTTTTCGAAAGAAGATTGTATTGTCCGTTTTTATGTCTTTGTTCATTCATTACATAGATTAAAAATCGATTTTATGTAAACAAAACAAGACTTAGATTTTCTGTCTTCACTCGCGTCGCCTTATGGAAATATGTTTGCGTATTTTTGCAATTTTGATTTCCAAATCAGTTTCTCGAGCAATTTTTGACAAACAAAAACTGTGTTTTATTCGGAAAGTAGTCGTACTAGTTATTCTAGACAGAGAAAAGTTGTTTTTGTGAACTTTTGTACGGTCTAAATGTACTGTGCAGACGGTCGGGTAATACTGCTTTTGAGAATAGCTAAAATTGAAAATAGCCCTTTCGTCAATATTAATTCTTGTGCTTCCAACCTTCGGCCTTAGTTAAGTTTCACCTTAGTTAAGCTTGTTCAAAGTGCAACGCTATTAGGCTTGGCCTATCTATATATATTATAAAAATAGGGATAAAATATATGTACATACAATAGGTATAAAATTTATATACAATCGCACGAGTATAAAAATAGGCATGAATATATACAAATACAAATAAATAATAAACACTATTACTTCTAGATTTATAAGCATTTGTTGCACTGACAAACAAATTAAGAAATTTTAACGAGATTCGACTCTTAAAAGAGTCGAATCTCGTTAATACGGACAACATTGGGGTCATAAAATATTCCCGAATTAGGCAGGATAATTTAAGAGAAAACATATGGGCTCTTATTTTGTCGGAACACCAAAGAATGTGTAACAAGGAGGTTCCGCTATTAAGCACATGTCCGTAAAATAGGGTACTAGGAATTTGGTGCAGTCGGTACACTTGGTTTGATATTTTTGCCAATTTGTTTTCACACCGCGAACTTCCCCTAACAACAAAACGTTGTGTTAAAAATGATTTGTAGAACACAACAAACAAGAGTTGTGTAATAATAAATTTCGTTAACCGTTACTACAATAAACATATTTCGATATATTAAAATTCTTACTTGGTTCCGAGGCTAAGGGGAATAAAACAAAAGAAAGCACAGTGATGTTCAGGGATGAATAATTTATTCTTTTTCTACTATTCCCCTAAGCCTCGGATCCAAGTTAGAATTTTAATTCATCGAAATAGGCCTGTTTGCGTCAAAACAACGATCAGGAATCCTTGGAAAGTAAATATTTTTGACATTTTTCAACACCTGCATGCACATGGCTGACAAGGCATGCACGAATTGTAGCTAAAACATCTGCGCAGTGAAGATAAAGCGTAATTTATGCGTGTCTCAACCGTTTAACCTGTCGACGACTGACAAAATAACAATCGGTGATGTATTTGACATAATTCAAACTTCCTCTATAGAGCGTTTTCACTCAGTCCCGTGGGACTTAAATGACAAAGGCCGTGGCAGCCATCTTGGTGTTCCTAACAAGGAAGTTAATTAAAATTCTTTTGTAAGGGAACACCAATATGGCGGCTATGACGTCAAGTGAAAACGCTCTATAATTGACGCATGCTTGCCAAATAAGAGGCAAAGGCGTCGAAGTATATTATAACTGTATTGTGGTATATTGCGACATTATGGTTGATACCAACAGCCTGAACTTCGGTCTTTTTATGACTGCCATTCCTTTTTATATCGTTGGATTCATCGGGAATGTGATGGTCATCCGTATTGTGCATAAAACACGAGAGATGCACACAACAACTAACTTCCTCTTAGCAAACCTGGCTGTCGGCGATGTCATCACCATTTTGTTATATCCGTTATATTTGTCTTCTTATTTCTTCCGATATATAAATGGCGGATTTGCGGGAAAATTTGCTTGCACGTTTGTGATCCTCTCTGATATTTCCATCCTGGTTTCGGCTTTAACTCTAACACTGCTGGCCGTAGAAAGATATCACGCTTTACTGAAACCGTTCAGAACAGACTTATTGCTAAATGAAGACAACATTAAGCGAGCCATCGCTTTCATTTGGATCGCAAGTGCCGTCATATGTTTCCCGGAATTCTTCATTCAGGAGTGGAGCCAAACATATTCCACATGTATTGGTCCATGGAGTTTACATGCCAATCAAGCAGGCAAAGATTTTTCTATCGCATTCAGCGTATTCAGTGCTTATATTCCTTTGGTAGTATTTCTTTATTGTTATGGATCCTTGATAAAAGGACTGTACTTTACCAACACAATATGTCCCGAAGATACGGACGAAGACAGATCCGACAAAAAGAAACTTGTTGTCACAATTATCTTAGCAACTGCTGGTTTCGTTTTTGGTTTTGGTCCACTTCAAGCTTTTTACACAATTTCGGTATCAGTAAGTGATGTACAGACAGACTTCGACTTAAACTCTAAGCTTTTGTCTTTGTTTTCTGTTTTGTTTATTTGTAGTTTATGTTTCAACCCTATATTATACGCTTTTCGAAGTACAAACTTCCAAGAAGGTTTGAAAAGAACCATCTTCTGTCGCAAACCAGCGCCGCAGAATGAGATTCAGTTGTCATAGTGATCTAGCCAACAACTGAATGATTGGTCTGTAATTTGTTCTGGACGTGAATGGCATCTTAATTCTGAATATTATCCTGTTCAATTTAACGCCCACATCCCAGCATCTATCCAGTGTCCCTTTTTTGTATTGTTTCTTATCAGCAATAAACATGCCATTGCCATTGTTACTTGAGCAGACAATTGTGTTACTTTGACGTATTTAAACCTACACAATACCTTCAGATCGACCATTTTCTCGAAATTTGTTTTGGTGGTCAAAATAAAGGTTTCAGAATGATCTTTCATCCAAAATAAAATTATTGAAAAAGAATGAAAAATGACGGAAAAAATGACGATATGACGTTTTTAACGGAAGTTTGTTTATGACTGGCGATATTTTTAAGCGCTGTTTTCTCAAAGGGAATTTTTGCTTGTGGAGGACACTTTTAAAAAAAATATATAAAGACCTACAACAAGGTTGACATTGTGTTGGTCATCCGTATTGTGCATAAAACGCGAGATATGCACACGAAAACTAATTTCCTCTTAGCAAACCTGGCTGTCGGCGATGTCACTTGCATTTTGTTATTTGGATACATAAATGGCGGATTTGAGGGAACATTTGCTTGCAACGTCCTGGTCATTACTGATATTTCAGTCCTGGTTTCGCCTTTAACTCTAACACTGCTGGCGATTGAAAGATATCACGCTATACTGAAACCTTTCAGAACGTGACAGACTTACTGTTAAATGAAGACAACATTAAGCGAGCCATCGCTTTCATTTGGATCGTAAGTGTTGTCTTATGTTTTCCAGAATTGTTCTTGCAGGAATGGAGCGAAACATAATCCACATGTGTTGGTCCATGGAGCTTACATGCGAATCAAGCCGGCAAAATGTTTGCTATCATATTCAACGTATTCAGTACTTGTATTCCATTGCTAGTATTTCTTTATTGCTATGGATCCTTGAAAAAATGATTGTACTTTACCAACACAATATGTCCCGCAGATACAGACGAAGACAGATCCGACAAAAAGAAACTTGCCACAATTATATTTTTCAACTGCTGGTTTCGTTTTTGGTTTTGGTCCAATTCACTTTTTTTACACAATTTCACTATCAGTAAGTGATGTACAGACAGACTTAAACTTAAACTCTAAGCATTTTTCTTTGCTTTCTGTTTGGTTTATTTGTAGTTTATGTTACAACCCTATATTATACGCTTTCCGAAGTACAAACTTCCAAGAAGGTTTAAAAAGAATAATATTCCATCGTAAACTGGCGCCGCAGAATCAGATTCAGCTTAAATAATTTTCTACGTCAATAGGACAATCATTGTTTAGAATTTTTGCCACATTAGCTGCATAAAACCAAGAAACCATGAAATCATGAAACCAGGAAACCCATGAAACCATGAAACCATGAAACCATGAAACCATGAAACCATGAAACCATGAAACCATGAAACCATGAAACCATGAAACCATGAAACCATGAAACCATGAAACCATGAAACCATGAAACCATGAAACCCATGAAACCATGAAACCATGAAACCCATGAAACCATAAAACTATGAAACCATGAAACCTATGAAACCAGGAAACCCATGAAACCATGAAACTATGAAACCATGAAACCTATGAAACCAGGAAACCAGGAAACCCATGAAACCCATGAAACCTATGAAACCAGGAACCCTATGAAACCAGGAAACCCATGAAACCATGAAACCATGAAACCATGAAACCATGAAACCATGAAACCATGAAACCATGAAACCATGAAACCATGAAACCATGAAACCATGAAACCATGAAACCATGAAACCATGAAACCATGAAACCCATGAAACCATGAAACCATGAAACCCATTAAGTCATGATACCTATGAAACCACAAAACCCATTAAGTCATGATACCTATGAAACCACAAAACCCATGAAACCATGAAACCTATGAAACCATGAAACCTATGAGACCATGAAACCCATGAAACCAGGAAACCCATGAAACCTATGAAACCATGAAACCTATGAAACCATGAAACCTATGAAACCAGGAAACCAATGAAACCATGAAACCCATGAAACCTATGAAACCATGAGACCTATGAAGTCATGAAACCGATGAAACCACGAAACCCATGAAACCATGAAACCTATGAAACCAGGAAACCCATGAAACCATGAAACCCATGAAACCAATGAAACCCATGAACCCATGAAACCACATAACCCATGAAACCCATGAACCCATTAAACTATGAAACCATGAAACCATGAAACCATGAAACCCATGAAACCCATGAAACCATGACACCCATGAAGTCATGAAACCTTTGAAACCACAAAACCCATGAAACCATGAAACCATGAAACCTGTGAAACCAGGAAACCCATGAAACCATGAAACCCATGAAGTCATGAAACCTATGAAACCACGAAACCCATGAAACCATGAAACCTATGAAACCAGGAAACCCATGAAACCATGAAACCATGAAACCCATGAAACCCATGAAACCCATGAACCCATGAAACCACAAACCCATGGAACCCATGAACCCATTAAACCATGAAACCATGAAACCATGAAACCATGAAACCATGAAACCATGAAACCATGAAACCATGAAACCATGAAACCATGAAACCATGAAACCCATGAAACCATGACACCCATGAAGTCATGAAACCTATGAAACCACGAAACCCATGAAACCTATGAAACCATGAAACCTATGACACCAGGAAACCTATGAAACCAGGAAACCCATGAAACCATGAAACTATGAAACCCATGAAACCCATGAAACCAATGAAACCCGTGAACCCATGAAACCACGAAACCCATGAAGTCATGAAACCTATGAAACCACGAAACCCATGAAACCATGAAACCTATGAAACCAGAAAACCCATGAAACCATGAAACCATAAAACCCACGAAACCATAAAACCCATGAAACCATGAAACCATGAAACCACGACACCATGAAACCCATGAAGTCATGTAACCCATGAAACCATGAAACCATAAAACCCATGAAACCATGAAACCCATGAAACCCATGAAACCCATGAAATCCATGAAACCCATGAAACCACGAAACCATGAAACCCATGAAGTCATGAAACCTATGAAACCACGAAACCCATGAACCCATGAAACCATGAAACCTATGAAACCATGAAACCCATGAAACCAGGAAACCCATGAAACCTATGAAACCACGAAACCCATGAAACCATGAAACCATGAAACCTATGAAACCATGAAACCTATGAAACCAGGAAACCCATGAAACCATGAACTATGAAACCATGAAACCTATGAAACCAGGAAACCCATGAAACCATGAAACCTATGAAACCAGGAACCCTATGAAACCAGGAAACCCATGAAACCCATGAAACCATAAAACCCATGAAACCATGAAACCTATGAAACCATGAAACCTATGAAACCAGCAAACTCATGAAACCATGAAACCATGAAACCCATGAAACCCATGAAACCATGACACCCATGAAGTCATGAAACCTATGAAACCACGAAACCCATGAAACCATGAAACCTATGAAACCATGAAACCTATGACACCAGGAAACCTATGAAACCATGAAACCCATGAAACCATGAAACTATGAAACCCATGAAACCCATGAAACCAATGAAACCCGTGAACCCATGAAACCACGAAACCCATGAAGTCATGAAACCTATGAAACCACGAAACCCATGAAACCATGAAACCTATGAAACCAGAAAACCCATGAAACCATGAAACCATAAAACCCACGAAACCATGAAACCCATGAAACCATGAAACCATGAAACCACGACACCATGAAACCCATGAAGTCATGAAACCCATGAAACCATGAAACCATAAAACCCATGAAACCATGAAACCCATGAAACCCATGAAACCCATGAAACCCATGAAATCCATGAAACCCATGAACCCATGAAACCACGAAACCATGAAACCCATGAAGTCATGAAACCTATGAAACCATGAAACCCATGAAACCAGGAAACCCATGAAACCTATGAAACCACGAAACCCATGAAACCATGAAACCATGAAACCATGAAACCTATGAAACCATGAAACCTATGAAACCAGGAAACCCATGAAACCATGAAACCATAAAACCCACGAAACCATGAAACCCATGAAACCACGACACCATGAAACCATGAAACCCATGAACCCATGAAACCACGAAACCCATGAACCCATTAAACCATGAAACCATGAAACCATGAAACCATGAAACCATGAAACCATGAAACCATGAAACCATGAAACCCATGAAACCATGAAACCATAAAACCCATGAAACCATAAAACTTTGAAACCATGAAACCTATGAAACCAGGAAACCCATGAAACCATGAACTATGAAACCATGAAACCTATGAAACCAGGAAACCCATGAAACCATGAAACCTATGAAACCAGGAAACCTATGAAACCAGGAAACCCATGAAACCCATGAAACCATAAAACCCATGAAACCATGAAACCTATGAAACCATGAAACCTATGAAACCAGCAAACTCATGAAACCATGAAACCATTAAACCCATGAAACCCATGAAACCCATGAACCCATGAAACCACGAAACCATGAAACCCATGAAGTCATGATACCTATGAAACCACGAAACCCATGAAACCATGAAACCTATGAAACCATGAAACCTATGAAACCAGGAAACCCATGAAACCATGAAACCCATGAAACCTATGAAACCATGAAACCTATGAAACCATGAAACCATGAAACCACGACACCATGAAACCCATGAAGTCATGAAACCCATGAAACCATGAAACCATAAAACCCATGAAACCATGAAACCCATGAAACCCATGAAACCCATGAAACCCATGAAATCCATGAAACCCATGAACCCATGAAACCACGAAACCATGAAACCCATGAAGTCATGAAACCTATGAAACCACGAAACCCATGAAACCATGAAACCATGAAACCTATGAAACCATGAAACCTATGAAACTAGGAAACCCATGAACCCATGAAACCACGAAATCATGAAGGCCATGAAGTCATGATACCTATGAAACCACGAAACCCTTGAAACCATGAAACCTATGAAACCATGAAACCTATGAAACCAGGAAACCCATGAAACCATGAAACCCATGAAACCTATGAAACCATGAAACCTATGAAGTCATGAAACCTATGAAACCACGAAACCCATGAAACCATGAAACCTATGAAACCAGGAAACCCATGAAACCATGAAACCATGAAACCCGTGAAACCCATGAAACCCATGAACCCATGAAACCACGAAACCCATGAAACCCATGAACCCATGAAACCATGAAACCATGAAACCATGAAACCATGAAACCATGAAACCATGAAACCATGAAACCATGAAACCATGAAACCATGAAACCATGAAACCATGAAATCATGATACCCATGGAGTGTTATAATTCTGCGAGCCAGCGAGCCATGCGAGTCACGGTGCGAGCCACGCGAGTCATGCGAGCCATGCGAGCCACGCGAGTCATGCGAGCCACAGTATAAATGTTAAGAATTTTTATTTCTTAGATTTACATTTTCCAAGCAAGAACACAAATATAGAAATGAAAAAAGGATCGGAATCTGACTGTCCACGGTCCTTGATTTTTCCATGCTGCCATCTTAAACGCGAGAGAAAACTGGGGAGAGTGCAAAATTACCGAGAGTAGGGGTGCAGGTTATTAATAGCGTGGATTTGGAGGAGTTAATTTTCCGCCCCCGCACCCCTACCTACGATAATTTTGTACTCTCTGTAGTTTTCGCTCGCGTTTAGGAACCAAGATGGCGGCCCGTAGAACTCAACAATCGATCTCTGCTCATCTCTACGACTTCACGTCAAAAAAAAATCCGGTTGAAATGTCTTACAATGCACTGAAAACCTTCTCCTACTTTCGTTGGACATTTTTTAAGGCAACGTGTCTATTTACATTATTTTATCGAAACTGAGCACATTTGTTTAGAAATGATAAGCCTTGATTGGTAATAAACTTTTCAGGTATTTAAAACAAGAGCCATTCAGCGATAACCAAACAAGTCAAACAAGGTAGAAATAGCTACTCTAAAGCGAGATCGTTCTTCAGCTTTTCCGTAATTTCCACGTCAGGACTGATTTTTAGTGTCATTCCGATCTTATAAGGAACGATGAATGAGTACCTAGGTAGTTTGCTTATACCCTGAAGTCGAGGAAAGAGGCAACCACATGCGACAGTCAGCCTACTGTCAGAGTTCTGGTAAATTTGATTCACTAAAGAGCAAACCTGTTTAAATTACGCGATTTACTTACCATTCTTGTCGCCAATACAGGAAATTCGAACTGAACTGAAGTGCGCTGTTCTCTTTTTTCTTAAATGATTTTCCAAGTGGATAGCAATGAGTGACAGCTGTCATTGGATACCACTACGGTGGAGCCGTATGTTTCATTCCGGCTCAGAATAAAAAATGATGTCCTGAACTTAAATAAATTTTATCGAATTGTTTTCAATATTTTTGGCGGATATTGAGCGATTTTAATAGAAAAAAAATTTTCTTTAAATAACAAAGAACAAGGAAAACATCGCCTAATTGAGCCATCACCAGGAACACTGTAGAGTATTTTATACTTCGCGCGCCAGCAACAGGGAAAGAGAGAGGACCCTGGGAGCGAGGTAACTCCGTTTACAAGATGGCGGCTAGGCAAGTCGCAGGTAAAACTCCAGGTGCGGGATATTTGCTGGTGGAGTAATCGACGACCTCTCCGACCAATAGAAGAAAAACGGAATTACTCACAAATGGCTCACAGACATGGCTCGCATGACCCGCATGGCTCGCATGACTCGCATGGCTCGCACCGTGGCTCGCGTAACCCATGAAACCCATGAAACCATGAAACCCATGAAGTCATGAAACCTATGAAACCACGAAACCCATGAAACCATAAAACCTATGAAACCATGAAACCTATGACACCAGGAAACCTATGAAACCAGGAAACCCATGAAACCATGAAACTATGAAACCCATGAAACCCATGAAACCCATGAAACCACGAAACCCATGAAGTCATGAAACCTATGAAACCACGAAACCCATGAAACCATGAAACCATGAAACCTATGAAACCAGAAAACCCATGAAACCATGAAACCATCAAACCCACGAAACCATGAAACCCATGAAACCATGAAACCATGAAACCACGAAACCCATGAAGTCATGAAACCCATGAAACCATGAAACCATAAAACCCATGAAACCATGAAACCCATGAAACCCATGAAACCCATGAAACCCATGAAATCCATGAAACCCATGAACCCATGAAACCACGAAACCATGAAACCCATGAAGTCATGAAACCTATGAAACCACGAAACCCATGAAACCATGAAACCTATGAAACCATGAAACCTATGAAACGAGGAAACCCATGAACCCATGAAACCACGAAATCATGAAGCCCATGAAGTCATGATACCTATGAAACCACGAAACCCATGAAACCATGAAACCTATGAAACCATGAAACCTATGAAACCAGGAAACCCATGAAACCATGAAACCCATGAAACCTATGAAACCATGCAACCTATGAAGTCATGAAACCTATGAAACCACGAAACCCATGAAGTCATGAAACCCATGAAACCATGAAACCATAAAACCCATGAAACCATGAAACCCACGAAACCCATGAAACCCATGAACCCATGAAACCATGAAACCCATGAAGTCATGAAACCTATGAAACCACGAAACCCATGAAACCATGAAACCTATGAAACCATGAAACCCATGAAACCAGGAAACCCATGAAACCTATGAAACCACGAAACCCATGAAACCATGAAACCATGAAACCTATGAAACCATGAAACCTATGAAACCAGGAAACCCATGAAACCATGAAACCATAAAACCCACGAAACCATGAAACCCATGAAACCATGAAACCATGAACCCACGACACCATGAAACCCATGAAACCCATGAAACCAGGAAACCCATGAAACCATGAAACCATGAAACCATGAAACCATGAAACCATGAAACCATGAAACCATGAAACCATGAAACCATGAAACCATGAAACCATGAAACCATGAAACCGTGAAACCCATGAAACCATGAAACCATAAAACCCATGAAACCATAAAACTATGAAACCATGAAACCTATGAAACCAGGAAACCCATGAAACCATGAAACTATGAAACCATAAAACCTATGAAACAAGGAAACCCATGAAACCATGAAACCTATGAAACCAGGAACCCTATGAAACCAGGAAACCCATGAAACCCATGAAACCCATGAAACCATAAAACCCATGAAACCATGAAACCTATGAAACCAGGAAACCCATGAAACCATGAAACCACGAAACCATGAAACCCATGAAGTCATGATACCTATGAAACCACGAAACCCATGAAACCATGAAACCTATGAAACCATGAAACCTATGAAACCAGGAAACCCATGAAACCATGAAACCCATGAAACCTATGAAACCATGAAACCTATGAAGTCATGAGACCTATGAAACCACGAAACCCATGAAACCATGAAACCATGAAACCAGGAAACCAGGAAACCCATGAAACCATGAAACCCATGAAACCCATGAAACCCATGAACCCATGAAACCACGAAACCCATGAACCCATTAAACCATGAAACCATGAAACCATGAAACCATGAAACCATGAAACCATGAAACCATGAAACCCATGAAACCATGAAACCCATGAAGTCATGAAACCTATGAAACCACGAAACCCATTAAAACCATGAAACCTATGAAACCATGAAACCTATGACACCAGGAAACCTATGAAACCAGGAAACCCATGAAACCATGAAACTATGAAACCCATGAAACCCATGAACCCATGAAACCACGAAACCCATGAAGTCATGAAACCTATGAAACCACGAAACCATGAAACCTATGAAACCAGAAAACCCATGAAACCATGAAACCATAAAACCCACGAAACCATGAAACCCATTAAACCATGAAACCATGAAACCACGACACCATGAAACCCATGAAGTCATGAAACCCATGAAACCATGAAACCATAAAACCCATGAAACCATGAAACCCCTGAAACCCATGAAACCCATGAAACCCATAAAACCCATGAAACCCATGAAATCCATGAAACCCATGAACCCATGAAACCACGAAACCATGAAACCCATGAAGTCGTGAAACCTATGAAACCACGAAACCCATGAAACCATGAAACCATGAAACCTATGAAACCATGAAACCTATGAAACCAGGAAACCCATGAAACCATGAAACCATAAAACCCACGAAACCATGAAACCATGAAACCATGAAACCATGAAACCCATGAAACCATAAAACAATGAAACCATAAAACCCACGAAACCATGAAACCATGAAACCATGAAACCATGAAACCCATGAAACCATTAAACTATGAAACCACGAAAACATATGAACCCTATTACTATGAAACCATGAGCCCTATTACTATATTCAGCATATAAATTAGCATATACTAATTAGCATATATTCATGCTCCGTAACACCAAGTTGTAACCGAAATAAGCCTGTTTGCGTCAGAACAACGATCAGGAATCCTTGGAAAATAGATATTTTTCACATTTTGTAACACCTGCATGCACAAGGCTGACAAGGCATGCACGAATTGTAGCTAAAACATCTACGCAGTCAAGATAAAGCGTAATTTATGCGTGTGTCTCAATCGTTTAACCTGCCGACGACTGACAAAATAACAATCGGTGATGTGTTTGACATAATTCAAACTTCCTGTATAATTAACGCATGCTTGCCAAATAAGAGGCAAAGGCGTCGAAGTATATTATAACTGTATTGTGGTATATTGCGACATTATGGTTTACACCAACAGCCTGAACTTCGGTCTTTTTTAATGACTGCCATTCCTTTTTATATCGTTGGATTCATCGGGAATGTGATGGTCATCCGTATTGTGCCTAAAACACGAGAGATGCACACGACAACTAACTTCCTCTTAGCAAACCTGGCTGTAGGCGATGTCATCACCATTTTGATGTCTCCATTGTATTTTTCTTCTCAATTATTTGGATACATAAATGGCGGATTTGCGGGAAAATTTGCTTGCAAGTTCTTGGTCCTCACTGATATTTCCGTCGTAGTTTCAGCTTTAACTCTAACACTGCTGGCCGTAGAAAGATATCACGCTTTACTAAAACCGTTCAGAACAGATTTATTACTACATGAAGACAATATTAAGCGAGCCATCGCTTTCATTTGGATCGCAAGTGCCGTCATATGTTTCCCGGAATTCTTCATTCAGGAGTGGAGCCAAACATATTCCACATGTATTGGTCCATGGAGTTTACATGCCAATCAAGCAGGCAAAGATTTTGCTAGTGTATTCAGTACTTATATTCCTTTGGTAGTATTTCTTTATTGTTATGGATCCTTGATAAAAGGACTATACTTTACCAACACAATATGTCCCGCAGATACAGACGAAGACAGATCCGACAAAAAGAAACTTGTTGTCACAATTATCTTGGCAACTGCTGGTTTCTATTTTGTGTTTGGTCCACTTCAAGTTGTTTACACAATTTCGGTATCAGTAAGTTATTTACAGACAGACTTCAACTTAAACTCTAAGATTTTGTCTTTGTTTTCTATTTTGTTTATTTGTAGTTTATGTTTCAACCCTATATTATACGCTTTTCGAAGTACAAACTTCCAAGAAGGTTTGAAAAGAACTATGATCTTCTGTCGCAAACCAGCGCCGCAGAATGAGATTCAGTTGTCATAGTTATCTAGCCAACAACTGAATCATTGGTCTGTAATATTATCCTGTTCAATTTAACGCCCACACTCCAGCATCTATCCAGTATCCCTTGTTTGTATTGTTTCTTATTAGCAATAAACGTGCCATTGCCATTGTTACGTGAGCAGAGAATTGTGTTATTTTGACGTATTTAAAGTTACAGAGTACCTTCAGATCGACCATTTTCTCGAAATTTGTTTTGGTGGTCAAAACAAAGGTTTAGGAATGATCTTTCATCCAAAATAAAATTATTGACAAGAGTGAAAATTGACGGACAAATGACGACATGACGTTTTTACCGTGTTTATGACGGGGGATTTATTTTGAAGCGCTGTTTTCTCAAAGTGAATTTTTGCCCACGTCTCGTTAAATCATAACAAGACACAGGAGAACTGCCTTAATCGTTTCACCGTAATGCGATGGAATGTTACGCAGAACTCACCATTCCATTGGGCCTTAACCCTTTCACTATCAGAGTCAATTATGGAGACATGTAGTGTAGTTCTAACTTTTGAGTCTGTCGACACAATCCTATAGTGTGACCATGCAAATGAACCTCTTCAGTAGTACTTTTTCATGGTACCATGTGTTTTTCAATATTAAACAAAATGAAATTTGGAATTTTTCTTGAATTTCGACCTTTGGCACTCTTGGGAATTAAAGAGTTAAAGGGACACTGTCCCGACACTGTCCCGCCGAAATAACAAAATTTCGCTTAGCTTATTTCCATGTTATATCGCCAAATGCCAACAAATATATAACTAAATTGGATAAAAAATTCCATAGAGCAAAATAAAAGCAGTAGTTTGGCGATAAACTCCAGGATTGCAAGGATGGAAGTGGATTACAGTTTATCAAAATTGCCTTTGTTGCGGAGGCCGTTATTTTGTCTCTGTTAATATTTCTTTGCTTTCATCACTTTTGGCGATTTTTTCTTCGTATTTCAAGATAATGAAACAAACTTAAAGCAAGCTCCTGGCCATAATCATGAAAACACGATATATCCAGCGCGGACACTGTCCCTTTGTTGGAAAAGCGTTCACGGGCCTAGTATCTAATCCAACACTCAGTAGAATGGAACTCAGTAAAGCAGTCCTTTTTGTGGTTCACTCAAACGTTACTCTTAAATTGGTTTAATAGTTCTTTACAGCTCATTAACTACACAATGTCCCGCTTAAAACTTGTCTCAGGTAGCTTTTATCTGAGCTGCGAATTAGCTATCAATCAATGTCAAAATTGGATCAAACAGTAATGTATGCTAACGTAAGCCTCATCATGATTGGTTAAAACAAATCGTTAACATGTGTTCCTTCGATGTGTTTGTCAATGGCAAAACTGTCTTCTCTTTCAATTTTCACTAACGTTTCGGAAATGCTCAGCCAAAACAAAACTACAAGAGAAATATAAAAATTACAAGGTTGAGTTCTATCGTAAAGTTTAGACATTTACTGAGAAGGTGAAAATAAAAATAACATTTGAAATTCGTTACACATCGTAGGAAAACCAAAGGTGTCGAGCTTCTTCATCGTTCCCGATTGGCTAAGTTTAGTCCAGCCTTTTCCATATCCGTGTTAACAGGTAGAACCATATTGCACTGAGCAACCTTATTGATCCTTTAATTTATTAATAAAATAATGTTTTTATTACACTCGCGTGATGTGTGAACAACATCCAAAAGTAATTAAACAGTTCCAACGTATCGTCCGAAAAGGTTGCCTAAATCGATATGGTTTTACTGAAAACTAAGACAGTTAATTAAGAATAGGTTACTCTAACTAAAAACATAGAAAAACCTTGACACGAATTTTATTTCATTATCTTGACTCGACACCTGTCAGTATTAGGACAATAGTAATCAAAGTGTGTAAATAATTAGTGATCGTAAATATTGTTACTAGTAAAGTATTGCTCAGTGAAATATAGATAGCTAGAATTTCTACGAGATATCAACTGGTCAGGAGAAAGTATAATTCGGTCACTATCGGATAAACATTCCAAGCAAGAGTACGAGTAAAGGGCGAGCCAACAATCTTTTTAAATGTCCCATGATTATATGTCTTATTGCTATTATATTCAACACCCTTAACGAAGTTTTCCTTAACATTTATATATAGAATCCATAAACATACGAAACGTTTCATTGTTTGCATTTTTATTGTTTTCACCTTTAAGTTTCCGCGTCACCATTTCATTTTGAACGCGGAAGAGGCCCTGGGGACAGGCATCAAGCGCGCATGACAAAAGTAATGTGGTCAATGCCCTATGCACCTGCAAGGTGTTACAGAGTGAAATTTATGCATTTGATGAGTGCCAATCATTTAACCTACATGTACTTGGCGGAATTACAATTAGTGATCTGTTTCACATCACTCAAACTGCCTTTGATTGACGTCAGGTTGACAAATAAAGGGGCAAAAGTGTTGAACATGTTGTGGTAATTAACAGTTTCTGTAAACTAGGCAATTCACATGGTCCGAGTCTTTCAATACATTCACGATAAAGAGTGGAAATGTATATTTGACTATTATGGATGATCTTGGTAGCTTAAACTTTGTACTTTTCATCACTTCCATTCCGTTTTATATCATTGGATTCATCGGGAATGTGTTGGTCATCCGAATTGTGCATAAAACACGAGAGATGCACACGACAACTAATTACCTTTTAGCAAACCTGGCTGTCGGCGATGTCATCACCATTTTGATGTCTCCGTTGTATTTTTCTTCTCATTTATTTGGATACATAAATGGCGGATTTGCAGGAAAATTTGCTTGCAAGTTCTTGGTCCTCACTGATATTTCCGTCGTGGTTTCGGCTTTAACTCTAACACTGCTGGCCGCAGAAAGATATCACGCTTTACTAAAACCGTTCAGAACAGACTTAGTGTTAAATGAAGACAACATTAAGCGAGCCATCGCTTTCATTTGGATCGTTAGTGTTGTCTTATGTTTTCCAGAATTGTTCTTACAGGAATGGAGCGAAACATATTCCACATGTATTGGTCCATGGAGTTTACATGCGAATGAAGCAGGCAATGTTTTTGCGTTCATTTTCTGCGTGTTCAGTGGTTATATTCCTCTGATAGTATTTTTGTATTGTTATGGATCCTTGATAAAAGGACTGTACTTTAGCAACTCGATATGTCCCGCAGATACGGACGAAGACAGATCCGATAAAAAGAAACTTGTTGTCACAATTATTTTGGCAACTGCTGGTTTCGTTTTGGGTTTTGGACCAATTCAAGTTTTTTACACAGTTTTTCCATTAAGTGGTGATGAAAATTTACAAACAAAGTTACACTCCAAACTCCAAACAGTCCTTTCTTTTGTGTTTGTGTGCAGTTTAAGTTTCAACCCTATATTATACGCTTTTCGAAGTACAAACTTCCAAGAAGGTTTGAAAAGGATCATCTTCTGTCGCAATCCGGCACCACAGAATGAGATCCAGTTGTGATAATTATGGAGTAGCATACAAGAAATCATAAAAAAAAATTGTGCTTTTGGCCTGGTCGCATTACAGTCAAAAACAAAAATTAGCCCATGCAGAAATTTCCATGCTGTTGAAAACATACGCGTTATGACAAAGTTTCCGTCGATTAAATAATTGAATACAGGTCATTATTATTGGACATTATAGCATTTTACAGTGCGAATACGCACCAAGACGAGTGCAAATATGACACAATATTACATCCTTCTAAGTACGCGCTAAGGAAAACACTTGCAAAAGCATAGATTTGCCTGAGAGAAGATGTTTGTCATTAAACAATTTATTCAGTGAAAAGTTGTGTAATACGGCTAGTGATTTTTACTCGTCGCTGTTTATTTCTTTACTCGCGTAAAACCTCGAAAAAAATAAAAACTGACTCGTAAAATACCCAGCCGTATTACACAACTTTTCTCTGAATAATCTCTATATCTGGGTCAAATGGATTAGCGGTGACAGCTACGGAAGCGGTTTCTTTTGTTTTCCTCGAATTTTTTTTTTAAATCGGCCTGCCCCACCCATACACTATGGCGTCTTTGAAGATTAACGAAGAACACCGGTCGCATTAGGAAACTTGATGCGATGACAGATTTTTATCTTAAACAAACACAAATATGATCAAAATTTCCCAAGTGCGACCAGGCCCTTATATTCTCCTCAAAGAAAGCCTTTATTTTCAATAACCTTATTCTGTATTGTTGACTTAGTTTTGAAAATTCATTTCGTAGGACTTTTGGATAATAAATGATCATGCACCTAATTGCAGAAAGAGTCCAGAAACGTTGTCATAGAAAACACCAAATACCAAATAGGATAACAGAAATGTTTTCAAATCCATTTTCATCTCAGGAATGAATCGTTTCTTACTCCTTCTTCTTTTCTCCTCTGTGAATATCATTAAGGTAATTAGTTCCTATTTGTTTTTTATTTTTCCTATGTCAGCGTTTCTGTAATTAGGTGTAAATAACAATTACAATAGCTTTATAAATGAAATATCCAAATTGTTTAACTACAGAGAAGAATATGTAGCCAGTTCCCGTATTTTTGGGTGAAAATAAACAAAATTTTATGTTGGGAAATTTCAATTTTGAGCCAAACATTATAATCAGGCTATTATGTGCAAAGCATTTATGAACTTCGTGAAACAAGCCATGTCTCATTGTCAATTAGACAGATAAAAAAAAACATGCAAAAAATCGTGAAGTCCAACATTAAAGAATTAAGCTGTCCGCTTTTTTCACACTTGAATCGTTCAAAGTGGATGCTGAGCTGAGTTATCATGGTTCGCCCCAAGCTCATTTGTCCCTGTTGACCGACGGGACCCGGGCACAAGGGTCGGCAAATGTTCTGGGAATACCAGTGTCCATTCTTACCCAGGCCTGTTTAGATTTTGTGCCCGTGCTGTGACAGAATGTGTACCCGTGCCATAGCAACTCTACCCTGTTCAGACACTGTGGTACTACGTTTCTTGCGAATGTCGGCTGTATTGGAACACTGTCTTTAGAGAGGGCAGCGCTTTGTGCAACTTGTCACAGGTTGGGCTGAGGAGCAATATAAATTGAAACGGACATTTCTTGCATCTGTTGGAACTTTTCTTAGCGTTGCCTACTTCCCTGCAAATTTATGTCGCAACGAACTGACTCATTGAAAATTCATAATTCAAATTGCTCGTTCTAGTCTAAAGCCAGATAAGTTGCAAGGACCATTGCCCAAATTAACAACCATCACGCAACTCGGCTTGCAACGATGCAGAGCACCATTAACGAGTTGGAGGAGGCAGGTTAGGGGGCCTGACTTGAGGTCCCGGATTCAAGACCGGCTCTAATTAGTAATCTATTTACAGCGATCTTACCCGCACTCCTGTTGAGGTATGGAGATATGGCGGCCACCTTCAGATGAAGAGAAGTACAACAGTGAGTACATAACAAGGGGGGGAGGCGAGGGTGGGAAACAACAATCCGAAGGTGGCTGCTTGGAGTGAAGTACAGGTAAGAAAGCTGGGTGACTTCTTACAAAGCGCTTGAGTCTTCTATCGAAATGATAATGAATTCATGGAGGCGATACCTCTTATACTCGCTTGGGTAAGACCGCTGTAAATAGTAATCTATTTACAGCGATCTTACCCGCACTCCTGTTGAGGTATGGAGATATGGCGGCCACACAGAGGAATATAACTAAACCCAGGACACAGCCCAACAGGACAAGGAGACCACATAATGACTCCCAATCTAAAAGAGAAATCCCAAGCCTTAAACCAAAATACACCCTAGCCCGCGGGGAGAGACCGTGGAGAAAGGGAAACGAAAACAAAATTAAGATGGAAGTGGACGTTTAAGCACAGAAGAAGCTGGGAACGAAAAAGCGGCAACAAAATTCTTTAAATTGTTGAAGTCAGAATAAACGCGGGAAGCGTCAGGAGTGGACTGATGCGAAGATGCATCAGAAGAGAGAACATCAGCGGGGGCACCAGCACGGATGACATCAGCTAACTTGATGTAGTATAGAGCAGTCTTAGGACTTGACCAACCAACATGTGACATAACGTCTGCCAGCGGGGAGCCCGACAAGGTTAGAGTAATGGCGCAACCTGCACGGAAGCTATGAAGTGCTTCACCATTGTCTATCTGGGCGTCTTTGAGGTACTTCTTTAAGGTCTTTAAGCGAGATTCAGCGGTAGAGCTTGCAAGCGGTTTATCAACTACATGGCCTTGCCGGTTGGTTGTGCGGAACAGGTATCCATTACAGAGCGAGATTCCCAATTCGCGCGAGACGGCGACGTAAGTCTCAATGCCCCTTATAGGACAAATAGCGGGATTAGGATGACGTCGTATGCCAAAAAGGTTCGAGGACCCATCTCTTAGAGTCTTTCCCCAAATGTGATTAAACAAACAGCCGTTGTCATCTGGAAAGCGGGCTATTTCAGATGCCTTTGCCTGTCCCAGGTCGCTTCCCCTGTCCCCGGAGAAGAACAGAGTTTTAAAGAAAGCTTGATCTCTTGCAGTAACGTATATCTCAGACGGGAAAAGCGAAGGGAGGAGAAGGCGCTTCTCAAGGTGGCGAGAAAGCAAAAGGAGCTTATCAATAAACAGAGGAGTAGCCTGTTTCGGGGTGACACGAGCCTGAAGTTGTTCTGCGGTAACCTCTTTTAGGTAGTGCTTGACTTGGAGGTCAGTGGCTGGGTTGCCCAGGAGAAGCGTGCGATTCCAGTCGCCTTGGCGGCCAATATCAGAGAAAATGGAGCGGAGTTTACCAATATAGGAGTCTACCGTGGAGTAGGCAAGTCGTAACGGGCATTCACAAGAGGAACTATCTCTATGGCCGAGATGAGGGCATCCTTGCCTGTGAACTCGTGTTTTCCCTTTGGAATCCTTAAATACTAGGAAACGGCAGACATCAAGGGGGGTAGCGTCAAACAGAGTTTTTTGACCTGGGAGGACGCATAGAAAACTCTCCAACTCGGACTTTTAAGATTGTTTTTGTTTGGAGTAGGCTGTTGACAAACGATTTGACTGGAGCGCGTTAATTCGCTCGTCGATAGCAGTAAGGCTAAATGTTACAGGGGACGGGGAGGACACTGTAATACGACGTCTGCTATATCCGCAATTCTGACAAAACCGGAAGGTATGATCATTGGCATAATGACAAGCGGGACATGCCACTGCTGGAACAAACAAGCGAGGGACTGGGAGAAGGGCCTAAACAAAAGAAAGGAAGGCATAAGCAAAGGGGAAAATACAAGACTGAGGAAAATAGTGCAAAGAGGTATATTTAATGCACAATCAAGCAAAACTAAATTAAATCGAAGGGGCCAGGAGGGAGAAAACCCTTGGGTAGATGGGGGGAGAACTATACCAGAAGTGCCCTTGGTTGCCAATAGAAAAGAGGGATATGATTGAAGAAGGGGCCACCAAAATTTACGAGGTCGAACATCGGGAATAACAAGAGTGCACGGAAAGGATCGTTCTGTGACAAACCGCAAGATATGGGGAATGAGAACAATGGGAGGGAAAACGTATGGGTAAGAGAAGAGATCGCCATGCGTGGCTGGAAGCTGCGCAAAAACATTGACGCCAGAGGAACCAGGAGAGGGGTATGGGGAAAAGAAAGGAAGGGAAGAACCATCCAAAGCGGATTGCACATTTGATGGTAAGGCCATTAAGTCCGCGGAATGACCAAATTGACCTCCAAATTTCGCTTGAACCTTGGACCAAGCAGATGGGGATAATGTAGCATCCTGCAGGGTCAAAATACGGGAGGGAGCGTCTGCTGGATTATCCTTAGAGGGAATGTAAGAAAGATTGAGATGAATATTAGAGGAGGCAACAATCCAAAACAACTTCTTCTGCGGCGGCCAAAACCTGGGACTTGGCACCTTGAGATTTCCAGGCCTTAATTAGGACTTGACTATCGGTAAACACATCAACCCAGCTGTCGCGGAAAGCGAAGGCCTCTAAAGCATTTGAAAGAGCCAAGGTTTCCTTGACATTAATGTGAAGGTCGCGTTGCTCCGCAGGCCAATAGTCGCGTATAATGGCGTCTTAAGCATTGAAACCAAGAGAACACGCCCACGCGAAAGAAGAAGCATCCGAACATAGCTTTATTTGATGATGGAATTCCTGACGCCAAGGAAGGTAACCAGCCCGAGACTCAAGAAACAACCAATGTTGAATTTCCTCCTTCAGAGAACCAGAAACAGGAATAGGGCGAGAAGAGCGAAGACTTTTGATATGGCCAAATTAATTTCATTGATGAAAAGACGCGCAGCCGGGACTGCAAGAGAAAACGACATGTACTTTCCAGACAAACGCTGAAGAGTCTTAACATCAGTAGAGCGAGAGGCGAGTACATGCCGCGTGAGGGAAAGACACTTCTGCTTCTTTTGCTCAATCAGCAAAAAGGCCTGTCGAACTGAGTCTACCAAAAACCCAAGGTATGGGACAACCTGTACGGGGGTGAGGAGAGATTTAGCGAGACCAATGAAGTATCCCAAGCTAATTAAAGTGTAACAAACAATGAAAATGGCGGTGGACGCCGGGGAAAAGGATTTTTCTGAAGAAGAGGAGAAAGAACGATATGCCGGGGCGTTAGGGGACAGCTGAATTTCTCCTGTATGGCGATCATCTATATACAACGAACAAGGTATAAGGAGAGAACGAAAATAATGAGATGCGAGAAGCCCAATTGAGTTGTAAATGTAGGCTGAAGATTTCCACCCGAAGGGGATGGTGTTACTAGTGAAAAACCAGCCGCCCCATTCAAAGCCAAAAAACGTACGACTTTCCGGGGCGAGGAAGACATGGTCATAACCAGATTTGTCATCACAAACTGACTGGAATGAAGATGGGCTGACATAACGAGGAAGGCCTGCAATGGAATCCAACTGAAAGGGTGCGTCCTTTATCCATAGATTAAGGAAGCGGTTATCGTTGCAAAGGCGCGGCTTTGAGGGCTCCACTGTCAGGGGCATAACTAGATGGGGAGGAGAAACATAACCCACTTTTCCCCATACTGAGATAGCCCCTGATGTTAGACGCGCCAGGATAGTATCCGAGATGAACTTGGAATAAGGTTTACATGAAATAGAAAAAATTTTATGGGGGGGTAGAGCGGAATCAAAATTCTCCCCCTTAAATTGACCTTTAAACGGCTGAAAAAATTCGTGCACATTAACAAAGTTCTTGATCCAGCGAAGTACACTGGGGGTGAGTTCATACGGAGCAACTTTAGAAATATACTCCCAGGCTGAACTGTGGCTGTGGAGATTGCCCGCAACAAAAGTAGCCGGATCCCTGAAGGCAAGCATTGAGGCGTCTGCAAGGGCGTGGCCATCAAGGACCGCCTTAATAAACTCTTGAGAGATATGGAGGTTTTCTTCTGCCATCCCTTGAGCCATCCCAATGGGTGAATTATCAAACTTGACCCAACGTACGGTAGATTTTTCTACACTTCCTGGGCAGAAATCTCGAGTGAATTCCCAATCCGGAATCTCTGAGGCAACCCTAACGCGCTTGAAAGGGGGCTATAAGAAAGAGGCAGAAGGAAAAAAAAAATAAACTTAAAAAAAAAAAGAAAGAGGGGATGGCTCAAGGGATGACAGTTTTGAGCCTCAGTAATCCGAGAGGGAATAAGACTCCCTTTCAAAACTGCCATCCTAGAGCGTGGGGAAAACGAAGAAAGACAAAAGAAATAGCACCAAACAAAAGGAACGTTTATTGTCAGACAAATGGTAGTAATAAATAGGTACAAAGAAAACAAAAGCTACTTATTAAAACCACGACCGCGCGCAGAGTAAGGGGTGAAACGATAAGAAGCTCGTGCTGACTGGGATCGGCGAAAACACCTCGATGCGGTATGCCCGGGGATGCCACAGCAGAAACAGACCACACGCTGAGCTCTAGGGGAACCTCTGCCAGACGGACCTGGAGAAAACTGGGATGCGTTTGAAGACTGCGAAGCCTGGATAGTAGGATCCGAACGAAGCGATTTATCCACCTTAGAAATGCGATCTAAGATTTGTGTATATTCCTTGTCGGCGAAAAGTGCCAAGAAATAAGCCTGAAAAATCTTGTTGGACTTGTGAAGGTGACTGCGCAACGTTTGAGAGGCGACGGTTAGGAAAGACGTCTTGGAGTGATTAACCTGCTTTGCGTCCGACGCCAGTGATTCAGCCATGCTCAAAGCAGTATATTTGTCGAAATCGGCCAAGTTTCTTTGGCCGTATGTAGACAGCCTGGCAATCTGGGATTCAATGTCACCCTTCTGGTGCGCCTCTAAGGTCTCTATACGCTGAAGTAGTTGCTTGATAGTGTCAGACTGAGATAAAAATGAAAACAACGCGAATAAGAAAACATAGCAAAACACAATATGACTGCACCGCACGATTGCAAGCACACAAAAGAATAACGTAGTCAAGGCAAGAAGGGGCGGTAAGACCCTGGAGAATAAGAGAGGCGAGAGGAGAGTGATAAATAGAGGGAGGGGCTAAAAGGTGCGAGAAGGGTAACAATATAAACAACAAATAATACCCGGAAAGATAAAAGGTAAACTAGCAATGGGAATAACAAAGAAATGTGAAATTGAAGCCGCAAAAGTATACCAATTCACGGACTCGCAGGAGGCCAAAAATATGCCAAAATCAAAGAGCAAAAATATACACAAACATCAAACACATAAGACAATGAGACAACAGAAAACATGGCAAATCGGCAGATTTATAGTAAATATTGGACACGAGGAAAATTCATTAACATCGCATGCCGTAAAATAAAACTAAACACGTAAGGACGTAAGGAAATATAAACATCGCATGCCGGAAAATATTATGCTGAACATCGGCTATGCCGGTAAACAAATACTAAAACATCTCATGCCGGGACATTGGTCATGAGGCAAGATCGCAAACATTCGCATGCCGGAAAGTGCTGTGTTGAACATCGGCCATGCGGAAACAAATACTAAAACGTCTCATGCCGGGAAATACAAAACTAAACATCGATCATGAGGCAAGATTTTATAAACATCGCATGCCGGAACATCGGCCATGCGGAAACAAATACCAAAACGTCTCATACCGGCAAATAAATATAAATCTGAGCATCGGTAATGAGGGAAGATTTAAAAAACGTCGCATGCCGGAAAATATCGTGCTAAATAAACATCGGCCATGCGGGAACAAGTACTAAAACATCTCATACTGGGAAACATATAGCTAAACATCGGTAATGAGGCAAGATATAAACGTAATTACTGTGAATAAAGTAACTGCACACAATGGAGCGGGAAATACACGACGTCCGATACAGCAAAAGGGAGCAAAATGCGGGCAACGGAGGGCGACGAGCGGAGGGGCGCGCAGCAGACTAGGCTAACAAAAATGAAACAGCCAAAACTAAGCTGGCGAAGGGGGAATACGACCTAAGGGCTAAACGGCAACAGGGAACAAATGTATAAACGAATACAACCCAGCCAAATAGGCAAGCGGAGTAAATGTGGATGACAGGCCACGTGGAAAAACATGGCGAGATGAACGCGAGCGACAGTAGAACTAATGTACGAAATACAGAAAGAGCAAAAATTAAAATACCTCTAGCTGGCCTGAGTTATCACTTTGAGCTTGAGCTTGAGGAGCAGTTGGAGCCACGGCGTCTTGAATGCTGCCCGCTGGCGGCGGGTGAGGGGCTTGTTCTTCGGGCGGGTTAGGCATTTTAAGAAAATCGCGTTGACTTGAACAAACTTGCTTGAGGCTTCTATCGAAATGATAATGAATTCATGGAGGCGATACCTCTTATACTCGCTTGGGTAAGACCGCTGTAAATAGTAGCTGGAGTTGTTTCACGGTAGACCCGAGTTCAAATCCTCGGTCATGCTTGTAAAATAGTCAACTGGTTTGCCTCCTGCCAGTTGGGATTCTTAACCTTGTTATGTTTAATTTAAGTATTTGTCTCCGTTATTTGAATGCTCGACGACACCACTAGAACTTGTGCTATAAACACTTACAAATGGTAAATAAAGGTCATTTATTTATTTTGATTTAGTTGCACGAAATATCGCCTGGAGTAACATATCCTGAAAATAATCTTTAAGCAATGGGCGACATATTTCTATAGTTTATCGGCTGAATAAAGCACGCGGAATGTTTGAAGAACACGAGTAAAGATTGTAAGTCACGAGCCGAAGTCGAGTGATTTACAAGCTTTTCGAGTGTTATTCTAACATGCCAAGTGATTTACTGCACCGATAAACAAAATGTGTTGTCTATTGCTTTTAAGGCTGGTTGTCATATAATCGTCCAGGTCGCCCGAGTCGTTTCAAAAGTTTTTTGCAAACGACTCAGACGATCGGGACGACTTAAGCGATTTGGGTTCTCATATGATCGTCCCGGTCGTTTCGAACGTCAATAGCGCAGTCGTAAATTGTGTCTGACAACATGTTTTGGGCAATAATACTGTATTCTGGGGTAGATTTGGGTCGCTTCGATCGCCTCAGTCGTCCCGGTCGCCTGAGAATAGTTCTCATATGATCCGTCCCCGATTATTCACGATCGTCCCTGTCGTCCGGATAGAACACAGTTCTATCCAAGCGACCGCGATCGTCCCAGTCGTCCGGGTCGTTTGCGATCGTCTCGGGTCGTCTCAGAAGTGTTCTCATATAATCGTCCCGGTCGTCCGTGCACGTTTTGAAACGACTCGGACGACCGGGACGACCGGGACGATTATATGAGAACCAGCCTTTACATAGTAACTACATTTACCATGTGGTTTACTGGTATAATAGTAAATAGCTATTGACCAATCAGAGTGCACATATTATCTTCGGTTATCATACAAAAAGAATTAAAGAACGGGATGGTGGTGGTAGAATATAGTTCAAGATGAACTGCGTAAACAACAAGTTCAATGTACAAGGCCAGCGTGTCCCGCTCATCAGTTTCTAGTCAAGTTAAAATATTGGCTACATTTTACATGCTTACAAATAATGGTTTCATATAAAACGCACTTAGAATACATTACAGTATTTAAAATAAAACTATCTGGAACAGCTCAATCGATTTTTACAATCTGTTCCATTGCTGTTCAATGTTTACCAGGCGTCTCAGCTCTCTATCGCCTAAAAAAGTTCAATATTACCAGGATGTATGAAGATAGTCTACTACGTGGAAATGTTGTCCGTTACTGAATCAAAGACTGCTATATGTCAGAATTAAAACTAGGCACTTTTACCAGTTAGTTCAAACTCATATAAGAAAAAAAAGAGAATAATTCCTGAACATAATTACGTAAAATTGTAGAGGTCTGGTTGTTCAAAGCAGATCAATTCTAACGTTGACCAAAGTTCAACAAACTGCCTGAATTTCAGCAAGCTTCGCAATTGATTCGCATTTTGATACCAGTGAAATAATGTAGCACCGGTAATTTATCTGACGTACATCAACCTTTGAAGTTGAAAGAACTCTACTGTTGACAACTTTACAATAATTAATCTTAGTGGAAGTCAGTATCCTTTTCTACTATACTTGACTTGTCTAAGTTTCGTTTCCCCACTTTGGAAAACAGTCAGACTCTATTTAATTGCTAAGAAAACAATAGTTCAACAATGATTAATTAACAGATCAATTAACACCAAACCAGTGAATAGTAGTGAGTGAAAAGCCTGCTCGCCGTACAGTGAATGCCAAGGATAAAAAGAAGTATGCTTCTGTGACAAAATTACATAGGGTGGTAGAATAAAGGGGTTTGTTTTCAGTTATCCCCTCGTTAATTTTATACTATTCTCGCAGTCATGTCGCAAATCACTTAGGCAACATCTTTTGCAAACGGACATGGACACCATTTTTCAATCTTGTGATTAAAATAAAATTGTGATTACACAGCCTAATCCAGTACAGTACTCAAGTACCATTTCACCCCACCTCCCCTTCCCTCCTCCAGGTTGTGTTCAGCTCACTCCCCTCCCCACCCTCAGGCATTATTTAGCCCACTCGCCTTCTTATCCTCATGCTGTATTCAACTCACTCCCCTCCCCTCCCCCAGGTTCTATTTAGCTCACTCCCCTTATTATCCTTATGCTGTATTCAGCTCACTCCCCACCCCCAGGATGTATTTAGCTCACACCCTTCCCCTCCCTCATGCTGTATTCAGCTCACTCCCCTCTCCATCCCCACACTGTATTCAGCTCACTCCCCTCTCCATCCCCACACTGTATTCAGCTCACTCCCCTCTCCATCCCCACACTGTATTCAGCTCACTCTCCTCAACCCCACACTGTATTCAGCTCACTCCCCTCTCCAACCCCGCACTGTATTCAGCTCACTCCCCTCTCCAACCCCGCACTGTATTCAGCTCACTCCCCTCTCCAACCCCACACTGTATTCAGCTCACTCCCCTCTCCAACCCCGCACTGTATTCAGCTCACTCCCTTCTCCATCCCCACACTGTATTCAGCTCACTCCCCTTCTTATCCCCATGCTGTATTCAGCTCACTCCCCTCTCCATCCCCACACTGTATTCAGCTCACTCCCCTCAATCCCCCACTGTATTCAGCTCACTTCCCTCTCCAACCCCACACTGTATCCAGCTCACTCCCCTCTCCATCCCAACACTGTATTCAGCTCACTCCCCTCTCCAACCCCAGGCTCTGTTTTGCTCACTCCTCTTCTTATCCCCATGCTGTATTCAGCTTACTCCGCCCCTTAACTACAGTCAAAACAATCAATCAGATCAGAATCTGCCAATCAAAACCCACTCTAACTCAAAGGCATCCAAAGAAAGGTTGACCTCTATAGTTTACATACAATACTACTCACTGGTTTGATACATAATCTATATTAAACATTAATATTTTGTCCATTAAAATGTCTCTGTATTAGTATCTTGAGCATCCTGTTTGGAGTCAGTGTGATGCTTTTCAGGGGAGCATTCGTCATGGGACTTGCCTTCCGTCCAGAAGTCAGCCATTCTTCCATCCAGGCACGCTCATAAGTATAACCATCTGTTTGCACAGAATAATAAATATGACGATAATGATAACACATTAATATAGTGCAGTTTCCATATACACATGTTCAAATGCACTAAGGGGTGAGATCGGATATCAGTATGTCAAGGCGCAAATGGCAACCACTATCGGCCCATTTATGATCGCACTCCACCAACACAACCCATGAATATGAATGTGAACTGGACAGACCAAAACCCCAGAGCTACAATGTATGCCCCCTTCTCATTTCGAAAAGCAACATCTTTTCTTCAACCTCCACTACTACAACTGTACCAGGTTTGGTATGAGAAGGAGTAGAAGATAAGTACAACAGCTAAATGTCGCTGACCAATGATGACAAATAAATAAATATTACAATAACAGTAAAAACGATAACTCTGTTTCTTTCCACATGTCAAGCAAGTAAAAAAAAGGCAAGAGAAAACTATTTTGTGTGATGCCATTGCAAAGGCACCTTTTAAACCTATGATGTGTGTGGATGGCATTTGCACTTTCTTTACACCAGCAATGCACTTACCTGCGGCAATAACTGGATCGGACATGACCTCTCTTGTTATAGGACACAGGAATTCGTCAGGAACGTCCTCCTCCAGTTCCTGTTTCTTGATATCTTTTATCGTCCGTAATATCTTGTTACGGTGACCAGCTGGACCTGAAAGTCAATAATAAAGACCTGTTAGGGTTGATTTAAATAATAAAGCTTCTGCATAAATATGGAATGTTTTCTAAACAAATGCCACAAAATATACAACTAAATTGGATAAAAAGATTCTAAAGAGCACAAAATAACAAGTTGGAAGTGAATTACAGTTCATCAAATTTGATTTTGTGACAGGCAGTCATGATAAAGAAATCGAAATCGCCACTCAGGAGAACTTTAAGTTTCTTAGCCGTTTTTTTTTTGTCTCTTTAGTTGATATTTCTTTGCTTTTATCACATTTTGCAATTTTTACTTCCTATTTCAAGGCAATAAAGCAAGTTTACAGCAAGCTCCTGGACATGCTCATGAGAACATGATATATAAACTGGGACACAAGTTACACCAAAGGGAAAGACACAAACAGGAACAGGAAGCCAACTGTCCCTTAATACGATGTGAGGCACAAAGTTAATATTTATCCAGGGTGCCCACATCACCAAGGTGTTTTTCAGTGGGGCCCTGCAAATTATAAATAAAAAAAAAAGTTTAAATACTGCAAAAATGTAGCTTAAAACATGGTCCTTTACATTTTTTTAAAAATTAAAAGTGAGTTTATATTCCTCACAGACTCTTCTGAAATGTTTTATTCAGCAAGGCCTTGATAAAAAATTCATTGATGCTCACCTATGCCAAGGTCTGATGCCAGCATTTCACTGTTCATGTTGGACAGCTCCACTCCATCAATGGCATTTTGACGAAATGTTTCACAATACAGTTCAAGGTCTAGTGAAATAAGCCAGCTGCACACATCGTCTGTGCTCCACGTGGCAAGTTTCTTTCTCTGTTTTCGTTGTGACTGACAGAAAAATTAATATGGCATGGAATTAACGATACTATATCAAGTGATTATTGAGGCTTCCAGGGGTAGTTTCTTTGTTTTGGCATTGTTTTTTTTAAGCATTAATTTTTATTTGGTTGCTGTGCAACTTTAAACCCCATGAACAGTTTGATCTCATTTTGACATGTCAACAATTATTATGTAGCTACCAATCAGATACAAGATGAAACTGCGAGGAAAGTAAACAGATGGTTGGTCATGAAAATATGATGAGCTTTTTCTGAATTTCATTTTTGGCTTGCAAAAAGCTAACCATGGATTTGTGATGAACCATTTGCAAACTATTCTTGCAGTTTCATCTTGTTTTTGTATTTTTGTACAGTATGAAACCCTTATAAGTTTATTAAACCTTTACCTGGTTTTCTTGTGTTTGTGTAGGTTTCTGCTGTTCAATCTCCCTTGAACTACATCCTCCTGATTGGTCCAATTCACCTATTAAGGTTGAAGAATAGTGAGATCCTGTTTGCACTTGGTAGAGTCTATAGGATTGAGCTTCAAAAATACTAACCACTTTCTGTGAGACAGATTTTCCACAGTTTGACTGTCCTGTCATTTGATCCTGTGGCCAGCCAGTTACCATCCAGAGAAAAACTGCAGCATGTAATATACCTGGTGAAGATTAACAATTAACCAAAATTAAGGCTGTTGATGAGGGTTGGGAGGTTGGGGGGTGCAGAGGGAGGCTGGGGGTCTGGGGATTTTCCCTGGCTATTATGTATTTGAGCCCATTGACAACATCAGAAACCAATTTTGCCCAGCAAGTTTCTCTACTTCCCCATCGGTTAAAAAATGGTGATAGCCCTGCAAAATACAGTAAAGCAAACAAGAAGCCCTACAGTACGATCTCTTTAAAACCAGGCCAATTGGCCCCAGTTCTCACTCGCTTGCTCCAAAGCAACAATTTTAGCCTGACAAGGAGTGTGGACCTGCAGGACGAAATGTTTTAAATTTGGAGTCTCAGGATATCTCTTACAGTGGTTTTGAGAATATCTAAATTAAATCACTTCTTACTCAAGAATTTAAAACTGAAAAAAATATAAACCGGAGAATGTATTCTTCCTTTTGTAAAGTTCAACCCTTAAATTTGGTTGCATCTGAATCAGTCTACAGTCAACTATCAGTGGTAAGCAGTCCACAGTCCATTGTCAGCATTCCATGTTGTTGGCTGAGCAAAAACCAAATGTTTGCGGTGAGTTGCTTACAAAGAGACCTCAGGGTAGTTGCTTAATTGAGGAAGAAAAGAAACAGTATAATGTATGACATTCAATTATTTTCCATACCTTGTATGTCCCTCCAGGGACAGTAATGACACTTCAGCTAACTGTGAAACAAATATAATTTTAATAAGCATTTTCATATTCTACTAACGACCAGATTTTACAGGGTTACTTCTGCTTTTAATAAGCTACTGGTAAATTTAAAAGCCTGTAATAATATAAACATTATCTTATCCAAATTGGTGATGGAACTCTCTGCCAACCACTCATGATCAACCACCTAGACTCTGACTTGCCAGCAAAGGGTTCATGAATGATTAGATGTCAATGAGATTAGGGGGGAGTTCCTGGTCCAGTTGGAACTCCATCTATCAGCATAGAATGGGTCAGAGTTACTTTGTTGATCTTTTTAATGATAATACGCTGATGTGACAACTTTTAACGATGACAAAGTTAAACAAATTAAATGACAAGACTCAGAAACTATTCCAGGTTTTTTTTTTTTGCACAAGGATTTCAAAAACAACACTTTTAATTTTCCCATCCACTCATTGTTTCTGGACAATGTTACAGTGCGAGTACATGTACTCCGACAGGGCCACTTGGAAGAAAATTGACCAATTACAAGGCAAATCGAGAACATGGGATGGCAAACGTTTTCGTAAAAAGACCATTAACATTGAAACTTCTGGACAAAAGATCTTCAATTAAGTAATTTGCAGACCTTTAGATTTACATTGTAATTAGTCAATTTTCTTTCAAGTAGCCTGGTTCGAATAGTCGCACTGTAAGTACATACACAGTACTTACTGGATCCCAGAGGATTATTAACTTGTCTCCAGACCTAAAATATTAAATCAATGAAAACTTGATTAAATTACAATTCTTGCAATGACTACAAAAAAATTAAATGAAAACTATTGAGAAACATAAGTGACCATTTGGTTCAAAGGAGTTTGTTCCAAACCTTAATCAGCGTTTTTCAACTGACATTGAAAAGCTACAGTATGGATCTTATTGCCAGACCACATCAAAAATATTGATTCATTATTATCTTACAAAAATGGTATGTTTAATTTTTTAGCTTTTTGACATTGTCAGAGAATTTGCATAAAAAAGAAGAAGAAGAGTTTTGCCCCTCTTCCACCATGAGTGCTTACCCTGAAGCCAGTATTTTGCCATTTGGCGACATGGCAACTCCGTAAACAGGCCCTTGGTGGCCACTTAATGAACATCGCTTGCGGATATGGCACTCTTCTGAAAAAGCTGAATCAGGGATGAAAGTTATCAACCACTGACTGTAATCTAAAGCAATGTTTTTAAGCAAACAAGACTAGCAATTTTAATAAATATCCATGATACAAATTTACAGGGTTAAAAGTACACAATTTAAATAGCCAGCACGTAACTACATGTATGTTACAGCTGGGAAATGGACTGTGTACTGGCTATTACATCTACATCCCTGACTTGTTTTTCACACATGTACATGTACATTGTAGTATTCATACCTGAGGCTGTGAAGATGTCCCAAAGCTTTACAAGGTTATCATTTCCACCAGTAGCGAGTACAAAATGTGGTGCATTGCCACTTGTGTCTTGATACATAGGATCTGCAACAACATAAATAGTTATTAATAAATAATCATATTAATTCAATAACACAATTAAGTATACATCCTTGAGAACAAAGGTCTCCTACAAAAAATGTCAATCAAGGAAACATTTTACTTGTATAATCCAATACATGTACAGCTTAACCCTTTAACCCAAGAGTGTCAAAAATCAAAATTTAAGAAAAATCCCAAATTTAATTTTGTAAAATATTGAAAAAAAAATGGTACTGTTCATTGACCGACTTAAAAGTTAGAACTAACATGTCTCCATAATTGACTCTGGGAGTGGGAGTGAAAGGGTTAAGCCCGAATAATGATCAGCATCAAATTTCTCCTTGTATATGTAATATCAATGCTTAATAAGAGAGGTCATGAGAATTACAGTGTAAGGGAATTAATTCTCTTGATATTTTACAGTGTATTTCAGCTTACTTTGGCCGTGCTGGTTGCCAAGTTTGTTGGGAAATTCGGAACTACATTTGCTAAGTTGCCAGTTACATTTGTCACTAAGCCAACAAAATTGCTTGTGGTCTAGGCAAAAAGAAGTTGGTAAACTCAAAAAATGCTGTGATGCTGTTTTCGAAAATAAGACAATTTTTTCATTTGTGTCACTTTTTTAAAATATTTATTTGGAAAATCAGATCAACAGACAAAAGGAAACTGACAAGCAAGATCTTTGTTTATGTTGTAGGTTAAAATTATTTTAGGTTGAAATTATTTCAACCTAGGTTAATTTTTATTTTCCTTGAGATTATGTTAATGAATCTGGGACAAAGGAAAATAAAAATTAACCTAGTTTGAAATAATTTTTAACCTAAAATAATTTTAACCTACAACATTTACATTTAGGATTTCAGAACATCTGTTCACAAGTTGCAATATTAATTCATTTCTTTCACTGAAACTAAATAATAAACAACAGAAAACAGCACAAGCAAAGATTGCAAGATATTTAAAGTCAACATAAAAGAATATGTAATCGCGTTCGAAGAACGCAATCCTAATTTCGTGTTGGTTGTCCTGTGGTTTACGTGCAGTAAAATTTGAGATTTTTTGGTAGACTGTCTTCCAAATGGCCGCCCCTATTGTTTTTTTTTTTTCGGGGGCTCATTTCCGCCGGAAATTCCTTCGAACGCGTCTCCATAATCTGTGATTACTGCTAGTTGTACCATAATTTATATATGTTGGTCGAATTTGAACCCGCAAATGAAATGGCTGCATGCATCTTACGTGATCTCACCACGAAAATAATCCGAACCTCACCATATTTGTCTTACATGTAGAAGTCCACAAAAATCTTAAAGAAAACCACCCAGAACTAACAATTGTTTTTCCTTCACAAATAGCAAAAGAACAACTTCAGAGTTCACAACCTTGTTGTTGGCACCGAAGTTGCCAACTTCATTTTGAAGTTCGCAATTTCAAGCCCTAGGATTTCACGGTAACGATCGTTTCCGGTACCGTGTCGTTACCGTGCTCGAGAAATAACGGAACCGAAAAACAGTTTCCCCATTGACATATTAAACCTTACCGATCAAAATTCACTTGATATAAGTTTTTTTCAATGTGATTCTCAACTAGTAGAGCAATTCTTTGGTGGTTTCTCTGGTTAACATATACGAAACTGAAACGTTGTTTATCTTCTCTCGTCCGCCATCTTGTATCGTTCCCATAGTGCATTGCGCGGTAGTTGTAGCCCAGGCTCTCGCCCATGCACGTAGTTAAGTTTTACCGCCATTTCCACGGTTGAAAGATTCTAAATCGACTTTTAAAATGGCTTCCAGCGCGAAGAAAAAAAAGATTGAAACTGTTAGTTTAAGAACCTTTAAAAAGTGGTCTTTTTGTGAGGATTTCACAGTGGAAACAGATGATGACGATCAAATCTCCCTCCTGAAATGCAAGATTTGTAGCGAACAATTCATGTGAGTACATTTGCTTGTATGCTTCTTAGTTCAATTTTTGAAGCACTTTGCCCGTTTTCATCTTCGTATTTGAATTGAAATATTTCTCCATTTATATCAAAATGGGTTACCATGAAATTTGACGGAACCGAAAAAAAGTTACTGAAGGGTTCCCATGATCTCTGGGAACGGAACCGAAAAATTGTTTACCACAAGATGTGAAATCCTAGGGCTTGAATTTGGTTGGTGTACTGACAAATATTATACAGTGTAATTAACAACTTTGCAACATACAGCTGTAGTTCCAAATTTCCCAACAAACTTGGCAACTGACACGGCTAAAGTAAGCTGAATTCTACCCTGACAACTTCTCCCCACTATAAGCGCTACTATTCTATACATTTTATGTAACAAATGTATGGGAACAAGAAAGGAGAATTTGCATATTGATATTGGGGATTAATAATGGTAATTGAACTGAGTGGAGTGCAATTTGGTCTGAAATCATACCTGTGATTTCAAAATCGAACGAGCGCGCAGCACGAGTTCGATTTGAAATCACAAGTATGATTTCAGACCAAAATTGCACGACACAAAGTTCAATTACCACTTTATTACATCCATTTTGAAATCGCACAATTTAATTGCCCAAATACAGGATTTTAGTCAGTACCAATATTGATGTGACTTATTGATGCGATTTAGAGCAAAAAATAGTGCGATTCGGGAATAAATTGCACTGCTGAGAAAAGATGCCATTAAGAGCAAAAAACTGAGAAAAAGATGCGATTTGGAGCAAAAAATAGTGCGATTCGGGAATTAATCGCACTGCTGAGAGCCAATCAGATTGCAAGGATCACCAGTGATTTCAAAATGGTGTAATAAAAAGGTAAAATGTGACAACTCCTCTTAAGTTGCCATATCAATAACAGTAAGAAAGTTCTAATATCGCACCTATAAAAATGCTCACTATGACAGATGTACTAGTCCAACCAGTGTTTATGATATCAGTTTTAAACAATATATTTACAACCTTATATAATTCTAACTTTAACTTTAAAATTCAGTTTATCAACAGAAAAGCATTAAGTTTAGTGATTAGTTTTAAGTTTAATTCTACTAAATAACAATTTTATAGAGTTTTTAGTCACTGAAAGAATTTACACAAGCTTACAGTTTGGTTCAAGGCCATCATGAGGAAACACAACTTGAGTCATAAATGGAGACTCCAAAGTCAGTACTGTAGGAAGAATTAAAACACACCTTATATTTTGTTAGTTATTACAGTGTATGTCTGTTTACACTGATGAAGAAGAGGGAAGAATGAGTTATTTTATCATGGATTAATCAGAATGAAATATTATTTTCTTAAAAGACACTTTCTACATTATTACTAATAAAAGTATTAAGCATATGATTGTATCTACTTTTTTAAAATAACAAAAATTAATTATGGTTCTTCCTGGCTAAAGATTGCAGCTACATGTATATGTAGCTGAAGGTGAAGGTGGACATAAGAAAATTTTATTATTTATTATTTATTTATTTTTTTTTTTTTGGGGGGGGGGACTGGAGAGATCTTTCTTGCATAAAAGAAAGGTCAGGTAAAGAACTAACCATGAGCTACATGTATACACTGTACATGTAGGACACATGCATTTTGTCTCAATAAAAGCCAATAATTGGCTTTGTTATTATTATTTATTATTATTGTTTGTTATTAAAGTGCATACAACCCTTAATTTTAGATTACAAATATCGATTCTACGTCAAGTGAGAAATAGAATCAGTAGTAGAATACATGTATTTTATGATATGAATGTTGCATTCACTAGCAGAACTTGAAAAAAGTCCCCTCCAGTCTTCCAGGACAAGTAGATTTCTGTGTTGGACAAGTAACTTTCCCCACTTGACCAACGCGCAAGGATATAAACAAGCCGACAGCAGGGCATGAAATTGCACCTGATACAGTCGCCAATGCGCCTAAGTTTTCCGTGCTGTCGACCAAGATTTGAAAGTTAGTCACCAGAACCCTTTGCTTCATCCTACCTAATTACGTATTGTGCAATTAAATAAAGCTTGAAGGTGGGTAAATCGGTTTGAATGACGAGGTTTGTAGCAAAACAATCACGAACTCTACAAAGAGAAACGTCAACATCCACCATCTTGGATATTTCAGAGGCTACTTTGTATATTGTGTATTCAAATGTTCCTTTTGCTAACAGTGCATATTGCGGGCTCAGAATATTACGAGTTGCTTCGTCTCTGCTGCTCTCATTTGTTTATGTCAATATTTTTTGTTTTCATTTTTGGAAAAAAGAATGGCTACTAACTTTTTGGACTTGTGACCACTTTGGAATATTTTGGGGCCAAATGTCTTCTTGAGAAAAGAGTTAATTTCGTACCCTGTGCCTGTGACCTAAGCTTAAGTAACAATTTTTAAAAGCTTGTCTGGGCAAGTAAAACTTAAGAATTGCTTGCCCAAAGGGCAAGCTTAAATTTTAGTGTTTTTTTTTAGCCCTGAACAGAGGTCCAATATGCTAATGAATGTAATTTACAGTACATACTTCTCCTTGGGAATTCAACTATTGTCTAATTTAGTCACAATATTTGGTAAAATTACTTACAAATACCACAATGAATGTTAATAAAATGTGATTTATCTCTACCAGCATGTTTTAGTTTTATAAATGAATACTGGTTTGACATCACATTTATTAGCATACATGTATAATCTGCAGATATAAACCTGTATAACTCACAGACACAACATTCAAATCAAGAAATATTTCACCACTCAATTATTCACTTAATGTAGAATTGATATTTGTGATAACAAAAATAAGGGTTATAATTATGCCCTTTAATAGTGATGATGTCACATCATGAATCATGAGATAATACCCCTGAAGGTGTTACATGTTTATGTTGTGGTTGAAATTTTTGTTTGGTTTAAAAATTTTCAAACCAGTTTAGTTTTTATTTTCCTTTGTCTCAGATTCATTATCATATTCTGAGACAAAGGCAAACAGAAATCAAACTGGTTTGAAAATTTTCAAACCAAAGAAAAATTTAAACCACAACATATATAAAATAATTATTATTGTTAAAGAATGTTACTTTCAACACAGATTTGGATTTTTATCTTCACCAGAAAATTGGGAATCCATAGGAAATACACAATATTATGCATTTTGCCTTCTGGCTAAAAAGATAACTCTTTATTATGATAATAAGTCATTGCTTCAGTCTGTTAGGTGAAAAATTCATCGCTATTTTTTTGGGACATAATACATGTATCAGCAAAATTGAATAACTCTGTCGCAAAGAACAAAACAACATGGCCTTTTTTTTAATTACTATATTCACCACTGTGTTATTGTTCCTTATTTTGACTGACAAACATTCAAAATTTAAACTTGAAACCTTTGTGTCATCTGCCCAACATTGGGTTCTTTATCAAGTATTGCACCTGCTTCTGAGAGGAGCCTTACCCAGAGTTCCCACTAGTTTTGAAAGTTAAGGGTCCTTGGGACCCCCAGTTCCAAAAAGTTGGGGGTCCTTTTTGCTTTTCAAGGGTCCGCTGCTTATTACTAATTTTATTGTTTCAAACACAGAGACAGAAACCAAGGCCAGATGATAACAGGATTAATAAAGCTTTATTTTTGGAATAAAAGTGTCCCTCATGTTTCTTATCCACGGCCATGACGTGGTCAGTACCAGACTGATGTCATGTTAGACCTGAGCGCTGAAAATTATTTGCTCCATGAACAAAACTTTGCGATGGTTTAGCTTTACGGCCATAGGCATCGAGACAATCTTTGCACTTCATTTTGCTTTCAGTCGAATCATACTTTAACCATTGAACCTCCTCCACCCTTAACTAGTCTGAACTTTTTTGCTGCGTCCCAAGGACGCACTTTGGCAAAAAACAGTGCGTCCCTTTCATTTTTTGTGCGTATATGACACACACCTGTGCGTTAATGGGAACTCTGCTTACCTGAACCAATACAATGATATTTAAAATTGAAAATGCTGTATGTTTTCACAAAAAGACTTGCAAATGTCTATTGAAGTAACAGATTCATGGATTTCCCCAAAACACAGCTTACATGTAAATAAAACCACTATCAAAAAACTTCAGTCCTAGCAACTTGTCTGTTTTATCTTTACTTTACTTTACATTACTTGTAAATAATATTCTTGACAAAAGTCAGTTTATGTTTTTACATGTAAGCTTATACTACATGTATTCACCTAAACTTGAAATTGAACGTGACGAATAATAAGGTACACGTAACAATAAACGTCTTCATAAAATTTTTATTGAATGAAATTAATATCATCCTCAGTGATGACTTGTAGTTTAATTCCTATGAAAAACGAAGTTGGAAAGAGCCAAAGCTTTTTCCTTGCCGATCAGTTATGGAATAAAATATATGTTAAGTTTAAATTAAATCTAAGACTAAAGCTTGAGGTGATTAGTTATACATGTAGCTTACAGCTGTAGCTTCTAGAAAATTTTATAAAAAAAAACAATAAATCTTCAGATATATTTCTACAAAAAACAAACAACAAAACAAAGCTTAAAAGTTACCTTAACTAATAATACTTGAATGAACTTTAATAAGCACAAAGAACAAAATAAAACAAATTGAACGGTACTTACTCGCAGATCCAAATGTCGGAGAAAAACAGCAGTCTGCTACTCCAAGATCATGTCCCTCTGCATAAAACTTCATCATTTTCCCACTCTGTGCGTCCCATACACTCAAATCCCCCATGCTTGTCCCGGTCACTATATGCAAGCTATCAGGTGTAAAACAACAAGTCATTACGCTACTTTCCAGTTTCTCCATACATCTGACGAGTTTTTTCGACGAGACATCCCAAATACAAAACGATTCATCCGCAGAGCCGGTCACGAGGAAGCGAGAGTTCGGCGAGAAACGACAAACTCTAACGCCGCTCTTGTGTCCTTGTAAAACCGCAACTACAGAGCCTGTGTTCACATCCCAGAGGTGAACGTTGCCGTCTGTTGAGGCAGTAGCAAGTAAAGTCCCAAAAGGTGAAAATCGGCAAGAATTTACCCCGTACGAGTGCCCGAGCAAAGGTGAAATCGAGAGCTCGGTTCCATCTTCAACGTTCCAAATTCGCACGCTTTTGTCGCCAGAACTGGAGGCTAAGATTTTGCTGTTTGGTGAAAAACTACATGATGTTACGTCTTTAGAATGTTTCGAGAAGGTATTCACTAAAACAGACATTCTTAGGCGTTAAACAACCACATTTTAGGTAAATACAGTTTCCTTCAATTATGTTGTATATTTCGTGTCGTTTCGGTGATTTACAAAACAAAATGGAGCACAATTACGTCACTCGCACGCGCGGGCTCGATAAATTTACCGAAATACGAAGTTTACCGAATATTTTCCGAAGATGTCCGTAAATGCACAGTCATGCAGGATGGGGATTGCCAATAAAAAGGGGATTGTAGCCTGCAAGCGGGATAGTTCATTACAAATGAGGCAGGCAGGAATGTTTAGTTCGCGGAAAATTGCCGCGAACATTCCCTCGCCGCGAAAATTCATCTACGCCGCCCGAGCGCGCAAGTAGACTTGGATAAATTCTATTCGTAAATTGACGTATTCTGCCTGCAATGCTCGTAAAAATCGCGTATTCTGCTCAATTGAATTCTGCTCGGTACAATACTGCAGTGAAATCCCGATTTTTCGAACCTCCCCGATTGTTCGAACCACAGCTTGTTTCCCTTGGATTTGATTTCAGTCGATCAGTCCCACCTTCGATTTTTCGAACTTCCAAATTTTTTTGGAACCAATGCTTTATGCATAGCCATCTCATATCAACCAGCAGACAGACTGAGCCCGCGGGACTGAGCCTCCTCCGCGCCATTCTGCTTTAAAGGTAAATGATTACATTGGTCAGTGGTAAAATGGCTGGCAACAATACTCTGAACCCTGGCCATTTCGATCAGTTAAAAGACTTAAAATGCAGGATCTGTATTGAAATTTGCCAACTTGTTCAAGGTCTTTTAAAACATACATCCGGGACATACATCATGATACCCGATCAGTATTCAACTGATATATATATAATTGATTACAGAAGGGCGAATCAGTATTGCAAAATATCATATCGGTATCAAAACCGACCATTGTTGCCGGGGGCAATGTTAGATTTAGTAATTTCATCCAAAAGGTCAGTATCTCCTGCTTTTCTCGCGCTCTCACGATGCTCCTATCCGCGACATCCTCATGCAAGCGTGTGAGAATCTCTACCCACGATACTGTCATCATTTCTGCTCGTCACGGCATCTTCCTTCCCCCATTCCCGACCGATCCCCAGCGTTTGTTGCGTGACCCTTGGTTTTTAGCTGAACCTTCTGGGTTTTTTTATACATTTAGTAGTTATAAAACTGTAGAACCAAGCACAAAATGGTTTATTCGGTATTTAGAGAAACATTTCGTCGTTCTTTTATTTCTCCATCTTTGCTTTGTTGAACGCAGCTGTGCAAATCAGATAAACAGGATTTTGCCCGGAATTTAATATTCCGGACAAACGGGATAATCTTGAACGTAATAATATTCCTCCCGTGAAGAAATCACGCCACATTCTTCTTGCCGAAAAGAAGATATACGCATCTTCTATGCAAAGTTCAGCATACATATATCATGTAAACAGCCTTTCCTTTTTATTGAAATAAAATCATAATTCTTGTCAAACAAGACCCATACAGGCTTTGCTGGCTTGAGGAGGTCATCCCGGCCTCCACCCCACCCTGCTCGTGACTTTTTGAATGGACGTGACTCAGATCATGGATAATTTGCCGATAATTTGCAGGTTGTGATTGGCTAAACCTGGACACGTGGTTGCTCTGGAGACCCTTGTCAGCCATTGTTTTCAGTGAGTCGAGTACAAGGTTCAGTGATGAATTTGGAGGGAATTTGCAGAATGAGAAAGGAAAGTTTAGTGTCCTAGAAGTATATCTAAATGAAATCAAGAGGGAAACGAATTTATTTATTGAGGAGATAATTTCTCTATTCATCATGCGGCTGACAAGAGTTTTATTTCAAGACATCGCCAAGCTTATTCAGCGATACAGTCGCTACCAACAGTCTTGCCTGTCGATTGAGCAATTCACGACTTTCGGTAAGTAGTTTTACGATTATTTTTGCAGTGACATCTACTTTGCTGCAACTTATTTGAATTAAGAACTTAACCAGGTTAGAAGATAGTAACAAAATAAGCTTGTTTTCTTGGAATTTGGAGGTACAAAGAAGGGTTTGAAGCTTAATATGATATGGTTGCAAACTCGATCAAGTGAAATGGTGAATGAATTGAAAGAAATCCAAAAATATGCAAATTGCTTCGCCAGAGTAAAAAATGAAATCCATTTTCTGTTGGTAAGATTAAAACATTGTGTCGCCAAATAACGTAAGCCCATATTCTGTTGTGTTTTCGGTTGTATTAACGAAGCGAAGTCCCTCTGACGATGTTTTACCTTCGCGTGATCCTTCATCCTTTTGAAGACAAAACGTTAATTTTCACGCGCATGATTGCCAATTCGTCATTTTTCGTTCTAGAAGCGTAAGGCTGCTTTATATACGTTGTGTTATATTCTAGTTTATATTTTACGACTTGTACTGCAAAACGAATTGGAAAATGTGTTGTGTTTTTGAGAGTATTTCGTTTCACATCGGACGGGTTGCTGTTTATTGTGACGTAGCAGACAGCGCCCCCAAAACGCCCCCTCATTCATTGAAAAAAATTCCTCTCTCAAACCGCGTCCGTTTTGAGCCTTGTTTACGAATCATGTGATTATCATAAGATTTCTTGTGATGCAATTTATTGGTTCTGGAACTGTTGTACATGTATACTGTCACACTAATATAATGTGACTGGCGTGAAATGAATTTACTACAATTCCCGTTGTGAAGTCAGTACTAAATAATGTAGATACACTAAAGAAAGCTTGGTTGTTCAAGTATATTGTCTTTTTTACAAGTGGCAGTCCTTTGCTGAGAATGTTTTGGCTTGGTTTGGGATATAAACATCATTAAAAATTAAGTAAAAACATTGTAGGTTATTTATAGTTATTTCTTGTAAAACATGTTCTATTCTTGTATAATTTACCAAAATAAACAAAACTTTCAGAAAGAAAGACGTTTTCAACTCGATAGCAAAGGATTTATTTTTATTACATGTAGTTTCCATTCACGGGATATGGGATTTAAAATGTTTAGGCAAACTTTAATTTTATTTGAAGGAAGGATAATGTTTATACATGAATATTTCAAGAAGGTCCTCTTTTGTATTGTCACTTAGAAGTGAAAATTTAGCTAGAGTTTGTTATTTTCCTCAAGAAGTGATTCTTGTCATAAAGGTGTTGTCAGTGTCAAAGAATTAATATCTCTTGGTGGATATATTCTTGGCTGTCAAGATAATCTTCAAAGGAATATTACATTCATGTAATAAGCTTTTGTGGGCACTCAGTAAATGTAAGATCAATATGATGTTATGATACTTAGTCACGGAATGAAATTGTCAGTAAAAATTTTACTGACAATTTCATTCCGTGACTAAGTATCATAACATCATATTGATATTAATATCAACCTACTTTGTTCAAGAGAATTTAGTTTTATCGACTGAGTCGATAAGGTAAATTGACCACCGTAAAAAGATTCAAATAGCTGACGTTTCGAGCGCTAGCCCTTCGTCGGAGCGAATCAAGGAATTGTGGGTAGTGTGTGGTTTTATATAGTAAGCGGTGGAGCTACGCTATTGGTGGAAATTTGGTGACGTGAAAAACAAATGTAGATTAGTTGAATGAAAAGCGTTCGTTGATTCCGTGGGGTTTGAGAGTGCCGATTTGAAAGATGATTTTTTGTTCTAGGTTTTTACGGCTTTCTGTGTTACCCTGGTGTAGGGAAAGGCCGCAGATTGTCATGTGTTGTTTAGAATGGTTAGTAAGATTAAAATGGCGCGCGACTGGTTTGGATGCGTCTTTGTCATTTTTTTCAACGTCTCGGAGATGTTCACGAAAACGGTCGCCCAGTCTCCTCCCTGTTTCGCCAATGTATATCTTTTTGCAAAAAGTACATGTTATGCAGTAGATAACATTTACGGAGGTGCATGTAAAACGATCAGTGATTTTAATAGATCGTTTGGGTCCTGTTATTTTGTCCGCGTTGTGAATGAAAGGACAAGTGTTACATCGTGTGCGTGTGCATTTGAAAGTTCCCGGTACATCGTCAGATTTCAGTGCGCTCGTAACTAGAAAGTTGCCTATGTTTTTGTCACGTTTGAATGAAATTAGTGGGGGTTGTGAAAAAATTCTGCCAGTTTCGGGGTCGTTTTGGAGTAATTTGAAATTTTTTAAAATGATGCTTTTGACTGTGTTGTTGTGTGGGTGGAAAGTGAGGGTGAATGGAATTCTCTCGTTCTCTTCCATCTGTGGCATTTGTAGTGCTGATTGTCTGTCGATCTGTTGTGCACGTTGTTGGCCCGTATTAACAACAGAGTCAGGGTACCCACGTTTCTTGAAAAACTGGCACATTTCTTCTGATTTGTTGGAAAAATCAGAGTCATCACTACATAGACGTCGAAGTCTGAGAAATTGAGAATACGGAATGGCGTTTTTAACGTGCGATGGATGTGAGGATGAATGTAACAGATAACTGTGGGAATCTGTAGGTTTGTAGTGCACACTTGTGGATAAACTGTTACCGTTGATTGAAATATTAATGTCAAGAAAAGCGACTGAGGTTTCGGAAATTTCCCAGGTATATTTTAGAGCTGGATGAAAAGTATTGACAGAAGTTATGAATTGATTAAGTTCCTCTTTACTGGAAGAGGTAGCGCCAATGCAATCATCGATGTAGCGGCCGTAGAGTTCGGGTTTGGTTCCGTGGTACTGATTAAAAAATTTGTCTTCGATGTGGCCTACAAAAAGGTTAGCGTAGCTTGGTCCCATTTTGGTGCCCATGGCGACTCCATTTACTTGTTTGTAGTAGTTTTGGGAAAATGAAAAACAGTTAAGTGTCAAAACTAATTCGGCCAAGCGGAGCAGTGTTTCTGAGCTTGGGTTTTGAATGGAGCGCTGGTCGAAAAAATATTTTAGTGCTTGAAGTCCTTCGTCATTGGGGATGACGGTATATAAAGAGGTAATGTCCATAGTGAAAATTAATTTGTTTTCGCTGGGAAAACTGAAATCCCGGAAAATTTCGAGTGCGTGATTGGTGTCCTTAATGTACGAGGGTAGTGATTTGACAATGGGGGCCATGATTTTGTCTAAATAGCTAGAAATTAGTTCGGTAGGACAGCTACAAGCGGAAACAATTGGTCGGCCCGGATTGTTTGGTTTATGAATTTTAGGTTTGAAATAAACGCGTGAGGTTCTAGGAGTAGTGATGATGAGATTGTTGGCGGTAACTGGTAATTGTTGTTTAGTAATGAGGTCTTGGATAGTTTCTTTGACAATTTTTTGGTTGGTAGAAGTGAGATCTTTATCAACTTTGGCATAGAAAGCGGTGTCAGAAAGTTGCCGAAAAGCCTCTTGTCGGTAAAGGTCGGTCCGCCAAACAACTACCGCCCCGCCTTTGTCGGCCGCTTTGATAACAATGTCGCGTCGTTTGCTAAGACTTTTGAGCGCTGCCCATTCTCCTGTTGAAAGGTTGGAAATTTTGGTGTGGCGGTTAAATTTAAGTTTTTGGACATCGTGACGACATTTTTTGATGAAAAAATCTAGAGAAGAAAACTGGCCCTCTGGGGGAGTCCATTTTGATTTGCGAACGTTGAGTGTTTCAAAAACATCTTTTTCCGAGGTGTTAGAATTGTCTTCTTTGTCGTGGAAAAAAGCTCTTAATTGCACGCGGCGAAGGAATTTTTCAACATCTTGTTTGACTGAAAATTCGTCGGTTTGTTTCGTTATAGGAACAAAGTTTAAACCTTTACTAAGAACAGACCTCTCTGGGTTAGAAAGCGGCAAATTTTCCGGAATGGTAACGACGCCATTGTGACTATCGAATGAATGGTCGCTACTACAAACAAGTAAATGGAGTCGCCATGGGCACCAAAATGGGACCAAGCTACGCTAACCTTTTTGTAGGCCACATCGAAGACAAATTTTTTAATCAGTACCACGGAACCAAACCCGAACTCTACGGCCGCTACATCGATGATTGCATTGGCGCTACCTCTTCCAGTAAAGAGGAACTTAATCAATTCATAACTTCTGTCAATACTTTTCATCCAGCTCTAAAATATACCTGGGAAATTTCCGAAACCTCAGTCGCTTTTCTTGACATTAATATTTCAATCAACGGTAACAGTTTATCCACAAGTGTGCACTACAAACCTACAGATTCCCACAGTTATCTGTTACATTCATCCTCACATCCATCGCACGTTAAAAACGCCATTCCGTATTCTCAATTTCTCAGACTTCGACGTCTATGTAGTGATGACTCTGATTTTTCCAACAAATCAGAAGAAATGTGCCAGTTTTTCAAGAAACGTGGGTACCCTGACTCTGTTGTTAATACGGGCCAACAACGTGCACAACAGATCGACAGACAATCAGCACTACAAATGCCACAGATGGAAGAGAACGAGAGAATTCCATTCACCCTCACTTTCCACCCACACAACAACACAGTCAAAAGCATCATTTTAAAAAATTTCAAATTACTCCAAAACGACCCCGAAACTGGCAGAATTTTTTCACAACCCCCACTAATTTCATTCAAACGTGACAAAAACATAGGCAACTTTCTAGTTACGAGCGCACTGAAATCTGACGATGTACCGGGAACTTTCAAATGCACACGCACACGATGTAACACTTGTCCTTTCATTCACAACGCGGACAAAATAACAGGACCCAAACGATCTATTAAAATCACTGATCGTTTTACATGCACCTCCGTAAATGTTATCTACTGCATAACATGTACTTTTTGCAAAAAGATATACATTGGCGAAACAGGGAGGAGACTGGGCGACCGTTTTCGTGAACATCTCCGAGACGTTGAAAAAAATGACAAAGACGCATCCAAACCAGTCGCGCGCCATTTTAATCTTACTAACCATTCTAAACAACACATGACAATCTGCGGCCTTTCCCTACACCAGGGTAACACAGAAAGCCGTAAAAACCTAGAACAAAAAATCATCTTTCAAATCGGCACTCTCAAACCCCACGGAATCAACGAACGCTTTTCATTCAACTAATCTACATTTGTTTTTCACGTCACCAAATTTCCACCAATAGCGTAGCTCCACCGCTTACTATATAAAACCACACACTACCCACAATTCCTTGATTCGCTCCGACGAAGGGCTAGCGCTCGAAACGTCAGCTATTTGAATCTTTTTACGGTGGTCAATTTACCTTATCGACTCAGTCGATAAAACTAAATTCTCGTGTTTCATCCCCCCACCGACGCAGCACCACAGTTTCTCTAGAAACTAACCCCATTACTTTGTTCAAGATGCAACCTTTTCATACACCAAGAAGTGGGTTGGAAATCGCCAAGTTTTTTAATGAACTTTGAGGTGTTGGATACATAAAACACCCCGTTTGGTATAGCTTCCGAACTGATCATTGTTGATAAGAAATTTATTTTTAAATTTAGGAGTTTGTTCCTGTACATGTAGGCCATTTAATTGAGCCTTCAGCTTATTGCTTCAGGGTATCAGAGTGAAGACTGAAGGAAAAAAGACAATATTCTCTTTAGTAAAACAGATAAATTTGAATACATTTCTAACAGACAATAACTTTGTGTATTGTTTGTGGATGAAATCAGGTTTAAACTCAGTAGTTAAAGGCATCTCTGAAAACTTCTTCAGTCCATCAATAATCTTATTCCAAGCACTCTACCCGGGAAATGTAAAATAAAGGCCAGAATTCAAACGAAGCATCAAGGCTGATCACAGCCAGCATTCCCCAAATTATAAAAAATAGATTGACATTTCTTTGTAGTCATGCATTTGAAGAATGTGAAGATAAATTTGTTTATGGAATTCTCTGATAAGGCATTTTCAGTAAAATGTTACACCTTTATCTCACTGTTTATTCAAAGCAGGAATAAGGCCAATCCAGGATTAGTTTCAACTTTCAATCAAGTTTTATTATTTATCAAATCAGTTTTTTGTTGTTGCTTTGTTTTGCCCTATATTACAGGGTTCTCCGGAAGGTCCGGCGACCGGTGAAAATCGCCGTCTACTCGTCCTGGGGCCGCCAGCTAGTAAGAAAATATTTGGGGGGAAGATGAGAATGAATCCGTCCTATTTTCTTCCCAACACTTGTATGGCTATAAAAACAAATCCTTCATAGCCATAAGATAGAACAAAAGTGATTTCTTTCGGGCCATGTTTTTTTTAGTATATAAAGCATATTAAGGGTAGCAAAAACTTTTTTCAGTGAATAATAAAAAGGTTAAAAAACTGGCTGAAAATGAAATGATTTTTTTTCATCTCTGTTGTCCCCAGAATGCACCAGAATGCGTCTCCAGTGTCTTCATTTTTCAAAATTTTTCGTGGGGGAATGCCCTCAGACCCCCTAGATACTCGTGCCCTTCGGACAGTGGAGTGCCAGGTGCCGCCTACTTTCAATTTACAGCCAGGTAGTCTAATTTCTCTGGAGAACCCTGTATTATCATGTACATATATGTTGTAGGTTAAAATTATTTTAGGTTAAAAATTATTTCAAACTAGGTTAATTTTTATTTTCCTTTCTCCCAGATTCATTAACATAATCTCAGGCAAGGGAAAATAAAAATTAACCTAGTTTGAAATAATTTTAACCTACAATAATTTTAACGTACAACATATACTTTTGTCTTTCGCTGCTTGTAAACTGAAAACATAAAAGAATTAAAAGTTAAAAATAATGCTTAACATGAAGGCAAACAAAAATCTCAGTTATCATTAAATCCTGTATAAGTAGAAATCATCTTTCAAACCCCCAGGTTTAGTACTATAATTTTTATAGTCTTGTTCATATCTAGTCAAACTAATGACCCTATCATTTACTTGCAGGCAAGACTGCAAAGCCAGTGGAATCTTTCCAGTTTGGTCGGCATGAATTACCCGTGCGGCTTGCTCACATCATCCGTGAGATTGATCTTCTTCCTAAAAACCTGCTGAAAATGCCATCTGTTGAACTGGTTAGAAGCTGGTAAGCATCATTCCCAATTTTTTTTTTTTTCGGGAACACAGTGATAAACTTAGAGAGTGCTTCTTTTGAAGTAACATATATGTTTTAAATTTACGTATCATCAGTTTATGCTTGAAATAAAATCACATTACTTGCACTCCATAACAGTCTTTATACTTTGCATTGTCTGTTTGTCTGATTGTACCCTTGGTTTTTGACTTTAAGACTTACATGTAAGGGAAACAAGGAATCAAGATTATCCTGAATCTCTTAACCCTAAAAACTTTTGTGACTCTAATCTGTTTGTTTTGCATTACAACAATTGCTCAGCTGCTATCTCAATTCATTTTAATAACAGAGTTGATAAGGTAAATTGGCTTCCGAAACAAGGTTTAGAAAAGCTGTCATTTTGAGCCCTAGCCCTTCATGATTTGCGTTGACAAAAGGCTAGCACTCAAAATTTACATACCGGTACCTTTTCAACTCTGTTGATAAAACCCAATTTTTGTGTTTTACTCCCCCACTGACATAGCACCACAGTTCCTTTAGAAACTAATCCCTTTATTCATTTGCTAACTCAATGGGTTAACTTGTATTTTCAGGTATGTTCAAAGCTTTAGTGAGCTAGTAGAGTTTCAAGATGAACAAGATACAGATGAAGTTACAAACAGGTAACTACCGGTATTTTGGTGTAACTCCAATACTTTCATTAGACAGAGGCCCAACTAGCAGATTTTGCCATTTATTTCAACCCAAATAAACTTGGTTGCATATATCTAAACATGGACTTGCATGTATGACAGAAAAATAAAATTTATATAATTTGGGATCAAATGTCTGATTATGTAACTTGTTCTGTCGCATCTGTTTGAGTAAAGTATAGACATGTAGGAGCAGTGAATTTTTTGAAAATGAATTTGGTGTACAGAAAGTTATGAACCATGTAGCAGGCTGGTAAACTTAAAATGTGACCAATCATGCTACATTTGGAACCCAATAATTAGTTCACAAAATTTTTGTCACATACTCGCTCTTAGATGCAACAGGCGGTATTCTCCAGGTAGCTGCGTACTTAGTTAGCTTTCAACTAAATTTTCATGGTGACCTTTTTTATTTCTTCAGATTCACTCAAAGTTTGATGTACATTAAACAGCGTCATGACAATGTCGTTGAGACCATGGCCCAGGTAAGAGATGTTGCATTTAATTAAAGAGTTTGTTTGACAGTATTTTCATCTATATAAGCTGGTTGTCTTATAACCTTTTTATCTACTAACTAAAAATGTTGGTTTTACAAATTTTATTCTTATTTATGTGTAGGGAATCATGGAACTGCGGCAGCAGGAGGGTGATGATGCATTTCATCCTTCAATAGAGTACTTTTTAGGTACGCCATCTTAAAGATTTCTTAACAGGCAGGACAATAATTTTGAAAATATAAAACTAATTTAAAATAATTTATTAATAAAATTTCCTATACAACAATACATTCATCTGAAACACAAGCATACTGTATATACTTATACCCAGTTAATGTGTTACTTTTCAACAGATCGCTTTTACATGAATCGTATCAGTATACGAATGCTAATAACACAACACTGTAAGTATACATCAATATTGTTATTTGTCATACCTAAATTGTTCATTTGTTAATTGCTCACTTAGAGCTTCAAGACTTTGCACAGTCCTTGCATGCCCACTTCCCCCTGCCATCAATAGAGTCATTCAATAGGTGGCTCCTTTCTATTATATCAAAATCAGCCCGACAGCAAGGCCTAGAGGACACAAACAAAGAAATGAATAAACATGTTTTAAGTTCATTTAAGTTTATTGATTGGAATTTTAATATATCGAAAGTAAGCCTATTCTGAAAGTCAAAAGATTTTGTTGAAAGCATGTTAATCCTTATGTGTTTAGGGTTTTCTAATTAGACTTTATCTAAGTGATGCAGGGACTTACTGTAGTTTTGGGTGGATTGGTGGACAATGATTAAACTAGCAGTAATCACAGATTATGGAGACGGGTTCAAAGGAATTTCCGGCGGAAATGAGCCCCTGAAAAAAAAAAAAATAGGGGGGGCCATTTAGAAGACCGTCTACCAAAAAATCTCAAATTTTACTGCACATAAACCACAGGACAACCAACACAAAATTAGGATTGCGTTCTTCGAACGCGATTAGTTATGACTAAGTTGATCTTAAAAATACCAGTAATACATGTACATGAAAGGGTCAAACTTCTGAATTGACAATTTTGTGTTGTTTTTGTATTCACCAGTGATGCTATTTGGTCAAGATGCTAGAAGCTCTAAGAGTAATTTCATTGGTTGTTTTGACCCTAACTGCCACGTCTTTACAGTTGTTGAAGGTACAGTTCATAATTATCTTTTTGTATTTCATTTGTCAAAACTAAGCATTCTAAAAATGATAAAAAATGTTATTTATAATTGAACAGTCACAAATTTAAGCAACAGTTTTCAAAATGTTCACTTTTGTACCTGCTGTATGAATTGAAGAGTAACATATTTAACACAGAACGTTATGCAACCACCAATATACATTGTATTATGTGTTATTTCTGTAGTCAACCTGCAGATTTTATTCATTTTATTTCATTCATCTACAGACGCTATCAACAATGCTGCTTACATGTGTGAGCAGTTTTACTGTGCGTCTCCACCAGTAGAAATTTCTGAAGTGAATGGTAAGTTGTCAGTGTTGTTATTGCCAAAAGAAGAGTGCCAAAATTCAAGAAAAATCCCCAATTTTTTTCTGCAAAATATCCACACAAAAATACAGCCAAAGAGGTTTCATTTGAATGGTCACACTATAGGATTGTGTCCACAGACTCAAAAGTTAAAACAACATTACATGTCTCCATAATTGACTCTGGGAGTGAAAGGGTTAAGACGGCCTAAGAAACAACAAGGAGGGATGTTAAGAAAACACTCACTCCCCGGTAAAGTGTTCCAAACAAATGACTTGCAAGAAGCAAAGTACTGGCAAAGCAATGAGTGACCCATGCATTTAAAGTCTGACTTGGGTCGTTTTCATCTAAAATCTTAACATTTTTTGGAGACATTTTCTTGTGGAGCCACGGTAGCCTAGTGGTTAGCGCGTCGGACTTTCAACCTGAAGGTCGGTGGTTCGAAGCCTGGTCTCTGCCGTCGTGTTGTTTCCTTAGACAAGAAACTTTACTCCACACTGTCTCTCTCCACCCAGGTGTATAAATGGGTACCGGCGACAAAATGCTGGGGGTAACCCTGCGATGGACTAGCATCCCATCCAGGGGGGAGTAGCAATATTCCTAGTCGCTTCATGCTACAGAAACCGGGTTAAGCTCCGGCCGTGTGGGCCATTGGCTCGTGTGCGACTTTACTTTACTTACTTTCTTAATAAGGACACTATCCCATAGTTGTGGACACTTTCTTTTCCATATATCTAGGGTGTCTTGACCCACCGTGCATCTTCACCTCACACTGTTTTGGTTATTTTATGTGTTTTCTTCCCAGGAAAACGTTCTGCTTTAACTCATTCTTCATTACATCTCAAAGATCTCCGTGCTTGTTTATACCCCTGTTTATATACCGATAACTCGTGGTCACTATAATGTTCGCATCAATGGAATTATAAGTTTAAAGAAAGTAATTTTACTGTGCTTTTTTGTACAGCTTTTGATTCCAAGAAACCTGTTCAAGTGGCCTATGTTCCTGGACATTTGTATCACATCCTCTTTGAGCTACTTAAGGTATGTGCTAAATTTTGAGTGAAGCCATTGTTTTGGATTTGTGATGCAAGCAGAACCTCTTGTTAACAGAAATTATCATAAGCAGATACTTGGTGGTGGTCAAAGCAAGAAAAGATACTTCAATGTTTTACCTCCTATAACCAGACACTGATGTTTTTTTCTCTCCAACAAACATGCAAGGTACACTGTATTAACCTTTTCATCTTTATCTTAGAATGCCATGCGAGCAGTTGTTGAGCATCATGGAAGCAGCGTGGATATTCCTACATTAAAAATATTGATAACCAAAGGAAGACAAGATCTTACAATTAAGGTAAAAAGAAACATGCATCCTTTGTTTTAAATTGTAATGAACTTACATGTTTGTATAAAGCAATTTGAACTTCAAAACAAGGAGAAGTGGCACATTGAAAAGATTCTAAAGCACTTGCTGGATTTGATATCACTTGGAGATTTTGTTTATATATTTTGGGTACACTTTGTTCCCTTTCACTCTCAGATGTCTACCTCTGCTCATTTAGTATGCAAAATAATAACTTTTGAGAGTCTGTAGATGAAGCCCAAAAATGTAACCATTTAAATGAAAGCCCTTTATACTGGCTTCCAGGACTTCATTTTCTGTTGTTTGTTTCTCATTATTATGAAGTACATGTGCCTTATTATAGGAAATTAACACTCCATGAACTTACAGCAAACTTCAAATTTGCATTGTTTCCATTTTCACTGCTCTACAAATTAAATGAGGGGTGATTATTTGAGTAAATAATGTACTGTATTTTCTTATTGATTTTTCCAATTCATGTATTTTTAGATTTCTGACCAGGGAGGTGGAATACCAAAAAGTAAAATTGATCAAGTTTTTGAGTATCACTATACTTCAGCTCCTGAGCCACTGAGAGCTGGAGCTGCAGCCCCTATGGTAAGAGTTAATAACAAAATAAAATGTGTGAATTCCTCCAAAAAAAAGTTTCATTTAGTTATACATCGGAGGCACGGTGATATAATGTAGTGATACAGTGGAGGCACGGTGGTACAGTGTAGTGATACAGTGGAGGCACGGTGGTATAGTGTAGTGATACAGTGGAGGCACGGTGGTATAGTGTAGTGATACAGTGGAGGCACGGTGGTATAGTGTAGTGATACAGTGGAGGCACGGTGGTATAGTGTAGTGATACAGTGGAGGCACGGTGATATAGTGTAGTGCTACAGTGGAGGCACGGTGGTATAGTGTAGTGATACAGTGGAGGCACGGTGGTATAGTGTAGTGATACAGTGGAGGCACGGTGATATAGTGTAGTGCTACAGTGGAGGCACGGTGATATAGTGTAGTGCTACAGTGAAGGCACGGTGGTATAGTGTAGTGATACAGTGGAGGCACGGTGATATAGTGTAGTGCTACAGTGGAGGCACGGTGGTGTAGTGTAGTGATACAGTGGAGGCACGGTGGTATAGTGGTGGTGCAACAAAATTGTTGAGACGCTTTGGTTTACAAGGATGTGTTTTGGGATAATATCGCCCCTTATGTCCCCACCCACCCACCCACCCCCTCCAACCAAAGTTTTGTTTGTGGTTGCCCACAGCCTTACTGACCAGCAGTACAACATTGGATAGGGGTGGGGAGGTAAGGAAGGTTATAGTATGAGTTTAATGGACAAAAAGGTCATTTTCAGACAGTGTCTCAAGTAATTTTGATGCCGATTGCAGGTGTATAACTGGGTACTGCAGCAAAAAGCTGGGGTAACCCCGCAATGGACTAGTATCCCATTCAGGGGGGGAGTAGCAATATTCCTAGTTGCTTCATATAGAAGTGTGGGCCACCTGTGCCTCGTGTGTGGCTTTATCTTTTACATAGTCAGACAGAATAGAGCTCCAAGCTGCCTATTTCCTTTTACAACGCGTTTTTTGTTTTTATTTGTGGCCTGACAAGTTTTTGTTTTGTCTTGTAGGCTGGTTATGGATACGGCTTGCCGTTATCAAGATTGTATGCTAGATACTTTGATGGAGATCTTCAGTTGTATTCTATGGAAGGATTTGGTACAGATGCTGTTATCTGGTTAAAGGTGAGTTGACTTGGATCTATTATAAGTGATTGCCTAAGTTAAAATTACCTTGAAAAGTGATGGAAACTGTTAATAATCATTTCAAACCAGAGAAATAACTAAAAGTAGCTTAATACTCATTATGAAATACTGGTAGAAAATGGTTGCTTTGTGATCAACACTCTTGGAAGTTTGCAAGAATTTGAAAGTACCTTAATGTATCCCCATGCCTGTGTCTACGGTTCATATAAAGTTTTCAATTCTCTCAAACTCCCTTTTGTGTTTGTATCAGGTCATGTAAGCATGCCATTTTCATGCCATTTTCTAAATTGTACTTGAGTCGAAACTGCTTTAAGATTCTAAGCCCTTTGTACAATTGGCATTTTAAAGGCATTATCTGAAGAGGCAAGTGAAGTTCTACCTCAGTACAACAAAAGAACGCCCAAGAATTATGAAGAAGTGAGACTCTCTGCTCAGCAGTGTCGAGATTGGAGCTCATCTAAATTCTATGGCCATGGATACAAATTTCTATCAACATTTCATGGGAAAATGAGGGCAAGAAGATTGCATAACAGAGGAAAAGCTAACTCTTCATAAAGTATTGTTAAGGCATATTCCACTGGAGAAATTGAAGAATGTTTATTCAGATGAAAACTGAATATTGTTTTACAAGAGATCTTTAAAGAAAGACAAGAGGATATGGAACATTGCAACGACCTATCTTTATCTGGACTGGAAAAAGACAATATAATGTTGGATTTTCTTAAAGATGCATTCATACACTTTATTTTACTGATGTTGTGAGTTAAACTACAGACAAAAAAAAAGGTAGATATTGTCAACATGGTTGTACAAAGCATTTAAACATATCAGTGTTGGATTAAGGAGTACATGTACATGTACTACTAAGAATTTCAAAATTAATAATATTTTTGCACTGCTTCCTTAGTTTAGCAAACAAATCAGATTCATACAAGTCAAAAATTATGATGTTTTAAGCAACGCAGCAACGAGTGTGTGTGAATCGATTCTATTATATTTATAAACTCCCAATGGTAATTGTGTTAAAGTAAAGTAACTTTACATAATATACATGTACAATCACACTTTATGTTATACTGTATGCAATAAGTGCTATGTACATGCATATTCACTATCACTGTCTGGGAATACATTATACTGGAGCTACATTTATTATTTCAACCAGATCTTCCACAGTCAAACTGTCACTAACGTATGGTGAGACTATCAACTAGTTTTACAAATTTTAATATAATGCAAGAAGCAGATTCTAGGCAGATTTGCACAAAGGTTTTTATGGTGAGTTATCAGTCACTTCCCGAGAATAAAGCTTGGGAAAAATTGACTTTTTAGCATGTAAATGACGCAATGGTAGATCAAGTTAAATTTGACCAGAATGTTTATTTTTTCATTTTGGTCATAAAACAACTTGAGCAGATCACAGTTTATAGTATGGATTAGCAGCAAATCACAGAACACAGTAATGATTGATAGAAGACCATTACTTAAATGAGGCAGTAATTTGTGGGTGCAGTGTTCTCGGCTCCACTTATTTGTTCAAAAAGGGGGACAATAAATCCAATGTTAAATGAATTACATGTGAAAGGAAAATATTTATGATCTGTAGTTCTTCCATACCATCCAGCTGTAACACATGATAATTTCAATTTGTGGGACATTTGATAAAAGATGTTTAAGTCTTAGCTAAATCACTTCATTGACATTAAGTGGGTTTCTTTTATTATTTAATATCAAAAATAATTTGTTGATGCTGATAAAGGGTTGTTTTATAAGTGAATTCAATTTGATGAATTCTATTATTCGACTCGCTGTCCTTTTCAGCAACTAATAACTCGGAAATTCAAAACTCCACCAATGGTTGCATTTTTCACATCTACCAATCATCATAGTTGACATCTTGGAAAACACAGAGGTAATTTTGTAATGGGATCAAACAGTCATGTATGCCAGCCAGCAAGCTCTCTTGGTAGTGATACTTCTGCAAGGGCCTTTTTTTTTCTCCAAAGCCCACGACCCCTCCCCCCCAAGAGAGCTTGTTTGTAGGCTATTGCGACTTGTAGGTCATGGATTTTGGTTCATTTTGTGTTTTTCTATTTCTATTTTGAAATAGTTTCAGTGACAGTCATTGTTATTATGATTGATGGCAGTAAAACAAATAATCATTAGTTAGGTGTTGGACTTCTGGAGTTCGCTTGTTACTGAAAAGCGCAAAAATGAGTTTCAGAACTCACTTGGGGAAGGGGAAAAGTGCAATAAAATGTACTTTTTTAAAAACATTTTAATTGTGCCAGTATTTCCCTGTTTCAAACCACAAACCATGGTGTTAGAACAGAATTCGACTACATACTGTGCTCTGCTGCAAGAAACTACGGGAATCCTCCAGACTGCTCTTGACTGCCTGATGCGAGAAAACCTCTGGTGCCTAAATACACCTTACTCCAAAATGGAGGTCATTTTATTATTCTTTTATATCCGGATCCATGTAAATTAGCCCTCTTGGCCTTGTCAGCATGTGCAAAATAGAAAAGAATTTTCAAATGAAAATGAGGCCAAGAGGGCGAATTAACAAGCATATAAAAGAATAATAAATTGGCCGCCATTTCGGAATAGGGTGAAAAGGGACGCCCACGGGGTGTGACAACTAGAACAAGGCCTGTTTCAAGCCTTCTGCGAAGGCAATTTGAGCCAAATGAAGGGCTTGTCAAGAGACTGGTAAAGAGGACAACAATGTGACTGACTAGGATAGGGAGCCGAGGCGAAAGAGTTCATCCCGTTCCCCCACCCCCTCCTCCCCACCTATTATTTTTTTGTCATTTTGCCCCAGACCCTAGAGTTAATGCGGTGTAGGCTACCGTGAAATCTCGGTAATCGGCCCATCAGTTTGGTAACATTTGCGCCAAATTAACTAAAACAACGCTTATTTCTCACAATATTTTTTGCTTGACAGTCAAAAACCCTTACGAAGTTGTATAAGTCCAGGGCTTATAACCGAGATTTTATGGTAGCCTGTTTCGAGAGAACAACAAAATTCTTCCAGGAGTCTGAAGATTTTGCCAGAAATTGGGGGATTCGAGAAATTTTCAGGGAAAAAATGAAATAATCCAGCGATTCAGGGGAAAAATAGGATTTGGAACACAATTTTAATTTCGGTTGGTCTTAGACACCGGGCACCGGCTGGTTTAAAACTTGACAGTTGCACTCCACCTAATTTTCTATTTGTACCCCGATCAGAAGGTTCCTCTTATCACTAATCTAACAAACAGCAGACTGGGCACCATGTTAAGAATGTGTCACGTCAAGTGGCGTGACAGTAAAACACTTTATTTTAATCTGATTACAAATGAAGTTCTTTTTCTTTCGTCAAGGTAAGCCTTTTATGTGTCCAACTGATTAAAAACATAGGCACGCATTGCGTGCATGAGCTATTTTGAAAATTACCTAAATGATATGAAATGGTGAAAGTAACAAAACAGCGGAAGTTAACTCGCACAAATAACCGCTTGCAGATACACGTTTTTCAAATCCTCCGGCCCGCCCACTACCAAAAAAAATACCGAGATAACCAACTGGGTCCCGTTTCTCGTTTCTCGGCTAGCTTTTTTTCACGGGATTTCCGGAGTTATCTTCGACGAAACTACGGCCCCAGTGAAATGAGCAACTTGTTTCAGTAATGAGTGTATTAAATGAAATGTCAACCAGAAAAGTCCTGCACATAAATTTGATGCATCCAAATTGAAGGCTTATTATTTCCTGGAAATTTGTATCTAGTCTTTTTTTTAAAGGTTTCTTTTATTATTCACAAAAGACACGTGGAAAAGGTTCCTTTGGCCTGGAAGACGCAAACTAATTAAATTAAATTGTTTTCAACTCCAAACCACAAGCTAATTAAATTAGTGACACGAAAATTCTTTGAACCACCTGTTTCTGTAATGTCAACCAGAAAAGTCTTTCACAGAAACTAAACGCATGAAAAATGAATATAAGTAGTCTCCTAGTAAATTGGAACTAATATTATTTAAACAACTGTTTTTATTCTCCACAAAAAAGTCGTGCAAATAGAAACAGAACTAATTAGATTAAATTGTTTTCGACTCAAAACCACAAGCTAATTGAATTACTTACACGAACATTGTTGAGGTTAACATTTGGAACCAAACACCTTTTCCTGTAATGTCGACCAGCAGAAACTTAGCGCATCCAAAATGAATTTTGCTTGTTTCCTAGTAAATTGCAACTAATATTTTTTAAACAGGCGTTTTTTAACGCACCATATAAATTAATTACATTACGTTTTCTCGAAAACATGTTGAATTTCATCACGTACCAGGACAAAGTTCAATATTTGCACGTGCACACAACGTGACTGCTCATACAAAATACAGTCGCTTCTCGCTTATAGTAATCGCTTGAGGCATACAATTAATAACCTACACATCAGCTCACATTAATTCAAAGAAAGATAAACGTTTTACATACTGTAAATTGTAGATTAATTGCATTACATTTTCTCTGTTGAACTCCATGCATCACGGACAAGTTTCTATAAGGACAAAGTTCAATATTTTCACGTGCAGACAGCGTGTCTGACAAAAAAAATCCAATTTTAAATAGTAATCTCTTGAAACCCAGGCTTGAAACATACAATTCATGTTCCGCATCATATTATTTGAAATCGGCTTGCCGTTTTTGCAATAAAACTATACTCATACTTCAGTATAAGCTCACCTATGAACGTAACCGTAGTCCACATTTTTTGGACGTCTCATCCCCCGCAGACCATTCTACCATTCATGCATAGGGCACATTATAGGCGGTATTTCCGAATAAATGTCCTTGATATTGCCAGGTTAGCAAGCCAGTCGGGATTAGAGAACAGTTCCCAAGCAACAAATTTTCAAAACTTTACACTTTTAGTGTTTGCGGCAACAATCGCGGAGATTCAAGATGGCTGATTTTCAATTCATGTCAAGTGCCCTTCTTTGACCTTCAGTAATACCATTTTAGAAGCGAAAATTTGATTGGCTGACATAGTACACGGTGTACATACTAGAGGCAATCTGATTGGTGTGACATAACCCAAGACATACATACAAACAAACAAACAAGCTAACAAACATACTAACATCACAAACCAACCTTTGCGCCTGCTAATGAGCTATTTTTTTCAAAATAGCTCAAAAAAACTGTTGGCTTTTACCTTATTAATTGTCAGCATTTTTTTACATATTTACAAATCTTTAAAGAAGATAATTAAACTTGCATGAGTACACCATCCATGCGCTAAGATACCTAAGGAGAGAAAATAAAAAATGTAAATTTATTTACCACAAGTAGCAAATCGGTATCTCTTCTGAACTTAAAATGTAAAAAATAATCACCAAGACGTCTAAAAAATTCAATAACAATTCATACAGTGGAACCCCGTTAATACGGTCGCCAACGGGCCAGGAACATTTGGCCGTATTAACGGGGTGGCCGTATTAATGGGGTAGGGTCAAATTTCATGACTGGTCCATGTTTCTTTTTCATGACAGGAAAGTAAATTGCTGTTTGATTACAACGCCAGAGGTCAATGACATGACAAGTTACAGGCGTTGTGAATAAATACAGTATTGTTTCTCAAGTACTGTACAGTATTTGTTTTGTTTGGTCAATAATGAATGCGTATTTGGTTCGAGTGGCCGTATTAACGGGGTAAAATTATAAAGGATTATACAGGTTGGGATTTCAGAATGTGGCCGTTGGCCGTATTAACAGGGTGACCGCATTAACGGGGTTTCATTATAAGAAAATGTATGGGCGTTTCGTCGGGACAAAAAGAAGTGACCGTAATAACGAGGTGACCGTAAGGCGGGGTTCCACTGTTGTACATAATGTGGAAAATACTCTTAGCCTTTGGCTAGTTTACAGGTACTTCACAAAAATAATTTATAAATTTTATTAAAAAGATGATCAAAGGCGAATTACAAAAAAGATAATACGAAGAAAGTCTAATAAAGGAGCTAGATAAAAATTAAATCATGTAGTGATATATCTAAAAACTGCTTTAAATCTAAAATGAGAACATTCTTATGATACCATATCTAGAAACTAAAAGCTACTTTAAAAATATAAGACTAAGTTAAAAAACAGAAATACTTGACATGTTGCGTATATTTTCGAGAAGTGAATTCCATAGTGTTGGGGCAGCTGTGCTGAAAGCTCTATCCCCAAGGGAACGCAATATCCTCCATCCCCTGCCCCGTGGATACTCTAAATCTACTCCACCACAAGATCTTATGGAGACACTGGAGCCAAAGGAGGCAGTTAAGTAGATTTATTTCGATTTATTATAATTTAGAATTGGCTCTGACGCCCAGGGCAGAAAAACAAAATAAATGATATTGAGTTCAGTAATGAATAGTTCATTAATTTTGTTTCATTCCCCTAAGCCTGGGAGTCACGTTATAATTTCCCATTTCAATTTATCAAAATTGGCTTATTGAAACTGAAAACGAGGTCTAAGTTTTAACATCAGCTATTTTATTGAGGAAAAATACTTACTACAATCCAATCCATTTTAATGTGCTGTTCAAGAATCCTTTGCTTTCTATAAAATTAGAGGAAGAAAAGGGGGAAATATTAAAAGGTAAGTGCAGACTGATTATATTATAATTCACGATTGTACTTGTAAACAGTTACTATTAAAACAAAAAATGCTGAAACCAACTCAGAATTATGGAGATGAGGCGCTGTCGAGTAAACAAAATAAGATACAAAAGAAGATAGAAAAATAAATATAGCACGAAATACAGTTAAGCGCTTTCTTTGATTCTTACTGTTCTCATTAGTAAGAACGTTTGTTTCATGTTTCTTCCCCCTACACCTCACCTGTCACGTACTTGAAATAATGCTCATAATATAAAGACGGCAGCCAATAATCTTATAACAGTACACTACAAAGTGTGATGTTTTTATAGAGATTGATATTATCTTACCGATACCGGAGAAGGGGTTATCGTTGACGTTTTTCTTTTGGTTCATGTTTGTCTGAGTTACTGCAGGTGCAGGATGATTGGAAACAGGGATGAACGGCGAGGATGGTCTCAGCTGTTTTTTGCTTGTGCTGTTTGTTGGAGAGACGATAGGCGGTGGCTGGAGATTGTTTGACTGAGTTACTGCAGGCGCAGGGAGATTGGCAACGGCGATGAATGGCGAGGATGGTCTCAGCTGTTTTGTGCTCTTTGTTGGAGAGACGATAGGCGGTGGCAGGAGATTGTTTGACTGACTTGCTGCAGGTACAGGGAGATTGGAAACAGGGATGAATGGCGAGGATGGTCTCAGCTGTTTTGTTCTCTTTGTTGCAGAGACGATAGGCGGTGACTGAAAATTGTCAGTGTAACAGCCAGCTAAAGAAAACAAATTACAATGATTAAACAAATTCAACGTTTAAACGGAAACTTGTTTTACAATATCACGGTTGCATTTTGGTTTCATAAGTGCTACCTCTCCGGCTCAAGCCACTGCCTTTTCCAGTCCACCTTTTTAGATGTTTGCTTACGACATGTTCGACTGTTACATAGAAGTTAAACTGTGAATATCATTTCACTGTCCGTACCTTTCTCCGGCTTCATCGCCCTCATAGAGAATGGGTTGACGTATCCACAAGCCTGCTGTGTTTGAATTGGATATTTTTCTGGCAGTTGCTCGCCTCGAGACACGATTTTCTTTGCTGGACAGATGAAAGGCGGCGGCCGAAGATTGTTGTTACAGTCAGCTAAACAATAAATTACAAATATATTAATTCCATGTATACAAAGTGAGTTACTGCTTACCATAATCGGTTACTTTCTGGTTACATGATGGTGTACCATCATATTTGATTTCATTCGTCCTCTCTTGAGCGACTACCTTTTCCATTCCACGTTTTAAATGATTGCATACGAAAACTTCTACTACATTACATAGAAGTTTCAACTGTAAATATATATCATTTCACTCTACGTACCTTTATCAGTTGGCTTCATTGCCCTCATAGAGAATGGGTTGACGTATATTCCAGAGGATCCACCAGCCTGCTGTGTTTGAATCGGATCTTTTCCTGGCACTGGAATGTCATGATTGCCTCGAGACATAATTTCCTTTGCTGGACAGATGAAAGGTGGCGGCCGTAGATTGTTGTTACAGTCAGCTAAACAACAAAAATGTAAATGACAATGTATTGTGATAAATGTTGAACTCTGTAACGAATAGGAGAAAGATGTAATGTTCATCATCGGTGTCACGAGCGTGGGGCAAAGAAACATGATCTGAGTCCTCGACAGTATTATAAGCTATGGACTTCCGCACACCTGTCGGATGCTCTAACAACTGAGCTACTAAAGACTTCTGACACTGCTAGGATCAGCAATGTTGAAAACGTCATGTGTGGTGATAAATAAAGAAAGATGGTAAATGTTAAGCTCGGTAATGAAAATGAGAAAGATGCTCGTGACATGCTGAACATTACATCTCTTTTTCTTAGGCCTGGCGCAAACGTCGAATCTAAGGGCCTGGTCGCACTACAGTCAAAAACAAAAATCCGCCCGTGCAAAAATCGAGGAAAACAAAAGAAACAGCTCCGGTGGGACACGCTTTTTGTGGAATATTTTTGTTTTTATGTCATTTTGCACGGGCTAATTTTTGTTTTTGACTGTAGTGCGACCAGGCCCTAAGTCACGTCGAATTTATTATGGCAGATGGGGGAGTCGGTATTTTTGTGACGTTTGCGCAGTCCATCACATTTGAATCAATTATTTTTTAATTTGCATGATTTATGAATTGAGTTCAGCGCGTGTTTAGAACGGCGTTTGCTGAAACGCCGAACCACTGTTGAATTATCCGACTTAGCAAGTCGAACTTATGCTGGAGTCGAACCAATTAATTTGAGTCGAACTTAATTGCGGCAGACGTCGCACCATTCATGCGCCTGTTTCAAAATTCATAGGTTCGACGAATTAAGTTCGACTAAGATTCGACGTTTGCCCCAGGCCTTACTCTCCAGTTATGCAAACGTTTTCGTCCTTCTGTTTCCAAAACATCAAAACCAATCTCATCTTTGAAAAATATGTTATTGATTTTGGAGCTCTGGAAACAGAACAACTTTAATGAAATAAATACTTCACCAGATTACCAAAATATATGTTTGGCTTCTGATCACATTTCTGATCATTTCTTGGACGGCACAATGTTATGAATGTTTCTTGAAATTGTCCTTCCGCTATGTTATTCTCAAAGCTCCGAACCTTCAGTTATCTTTTTCTATACTCTTACCTTTAGAGCTGTTTAATACAGTCGTGATTTCATTCTTCGTTTGGAAGACTTCCTGTAACTCTGCGTTGCTGGAGCTCAGTTGACTCTCTAGTGAACTAATTTCGCGTGAAAGTTCTTCCTTGTCTTTGCTGACTTGTTTATCCATTTGTCTCAGTCTTTCTTGTGTCTCAACAAGTTGTTCCTTAAGCGCCATGTTCATCATTTCCATTTCTTGTTTACGCAGAACATCTATATGTTGATAAAATGAATGCTTAATGTAATTGTGGTAGAAACCACTAATAACGTAATGCTGACAAAATTACTGAACGCCTATTAGTTGAAACATGACATTTCTGAGACGCGTTAAATTTAAGTATTTTAAATTGTAATCGGTTCCAGACAATAGCATTTATAAAGGCCTAACTGCTAATCACCTTTATTTAACTTCGTAACTCAAGACAAATTACAAAGTTCTAAACATTGAAAAAGCTTGTATGTTTTAGTCTGAATTCCTACCTTTTGAGGTGTCCTCCAGCTGGGCCTCCATTTCAGTTTTAGCTCGTGATAAAGCAGCGTTGGCCGAGTTTAATTTGCTTTTCAGCGAAACAATCTCACAAGATAACTGGTCTTGCTTCTCTTGATTGACTTTCTCTCTCATCTTTAGTTGATTGGCCATCTCGTCCAGTTTTCGTTGTGTGTCATCAAGACGTTCCTTCAGGGACGATTTCATAACTTGACGTTCACGTTCATTGTCTAAAAACGCAGAACAACAAATAGAGGTTTTTCTGCGAAAGATTGTGTAATACAGCTGGGTATTTTTACCTACCCGTATTACACAACTTTTCTCTGAATAAATTGTTTATAATACGACAATAACCTTCCGCCAAGTAGTTTTTGAAAACGTTTTTCCAAGCGTGCGTTCAGGAGGGTGGAATAACGTATCATATTTGCACTCGTTTTGATGCGTATTCACTCTAATAATAAATATATTATAATAAAAGTATAATAAAATCAATTATCGCATAGTGTTTTTATGATATCTCTTTTTTCACTTGTTGACATATGGTACTGAGCTGGTTTCATGGCGAGAGCAAATACCGTGTTAAGAAGAACGAAGGCAAAACCAAGACTGGAAAGGCATTTAAAATTCTGTTCAATTTCCAATGTTCATTTGGCTAACACAAAGAAATGTGTACTGCCAGTCTGAGCACAGAATGCTGACTTGCACTATCGAACTATCGCGATGTGTGATGTACAAAGAATAATAAATCTTTACTTGTCTTTCCAAAGTTTTAACAAATTGGGGCAAACTTAAGCACACATTGAACACGGTCTCTTGTGATATTATACATTGAAGGATTTGACAGAAATTTAAAATCTTTAGGGCTAAATTCCTACCTTTAGATATATTTAGGAGAACCGTCATTTCATTCTTGGCTTGGACTTGGTCCTGCAACGCAGCATTGGTGGAATTCAATTGGCTTTTTAGTGTAGCAACGTGTCGAAAGAGTTCTCCCTCCTCTCGGTTGATTTGCTTCTTTTGTTGAATTTGTACAGCCATATTATTCATCTTCACTTGTGCCTCAGCAAGACGTTCATTCAGCGACGTAACCGTATTTTGTGTCTGGTTTTGAAGTTCTGAACACAGAAAAACAGAACAGCTACGTTATTGATAAAACAAAATAATGCTTCATCAGACTGCCACTTCATGCAGTTTGTTTGAAAAAGAGGATTATGAGACCATGAACACTGATTTATTATACTTTTTTGACTATTTACTAAGAAATATAAACTTCGATGTTATGACAGAGTTCGGTTTTTACACTAATTACGTTCTGCAGCACAGTTTTGGTGAAACTTAATTTGCTTTCTATTTCAACTAGCTGACTGATGGCATAGGTTTTACTTCTCCTGAACAATGTCCTGTTTTCTGCAGTTGGTTAGCCATCTTGTCTAGCCTTTCTTGCAGAACGTTAACGCGATCTTATCTAGGATCATGACAAAGAGCTACAAGAGAGGATACCTCAGGTACGATGATCTAACATAGCAACTGTATTCTATGTAGTAGGATATCGAAATCCTCTATTACGCCCCCGGTGGCTTATCTATTTGAAGCCTGATTGAGGCGGGAGGGGTGGAGAGAGGTCAAGCCTAAATAAAGTGGCGACCGCATTCTGATCAACCGCGGCTGATTATGATTTACTACTTGAGAACAAGTAGTAAGGTGTGGTAACAAAAGTGTTTTCCAAAATTATTGCCGTAAGGTTCAGCAGGTAATAAACAGCACACCAAAGCCGTTTTATGACGCTATTATCACATATCTTTGGACATAACGTAACGTACCTTTAGAGGATTCAACTTCATTCTTCATCTTTGTGGCATTGTATAAAGCTTCTTTTAGTTCTTTCTGTAACACTATACCTTGATCTTCAAGGGCTTTATTGAGTTTGCGCAGCTCCGAATTCTCTGCTACAGAAAGCAAAACACCGAGTAAATGTAAGAATCACCATTTGTGCTTCTTATAACTTGGACTGAATTTTAAATATGTAGGGCTAAATTCCTACCTTTACAGCTATCCAGGAAAACTGTCATTTGAGTTTTGGCTTGGAGGACGTCTTTCAACGAAGCGTTGCTGGAATTCAATTGACTCTTTAGCGTTGCAACCTGTTGTTCGAGTTCTTCCTTCTCTCGATTGACCTGCTCCTTATGCTGACGTAGTTTAGCCATCTCCTCCAACTTGTCTTGCGCCCCAGTAAGACGTTCCCTCAGTGACGTAACCGTATTTTGGGTCTGGTTTTGAAGTTCTAACACAGAACAAAAACAGCTACGTTGTTGATAGTGCAAAATAATATTTCATCAGACTGCCACCTCATTCATTTTTATAATGAGAATTAAGACACCACGGACACTGTTTTTTTAAACTTTTTTTGACTATTTATTAAGAAATTTAGACCTCGATGTTATGTAAAGTTCGGTCTTTTCACTAATTACGTTCTGCAGCACATTTTTGGTGAAACTTAATTTGCTTATTATATCAGCCAGCTCACTGATGACAAAGCTTTTTCTTCTCCTGATTAATGTTCTGTTCTCTGCACTTGATTAGCTATCTTGTCTAGCCTCTCTTGCAGAACGAAAACGCGATTTTATCTAGGATCATGACAAAGAGCTACAAGTGAAGATACCTCAGGTACGATGATCTAACATAGCAACTGTATTCTATGTAGTAGGATATCGAAATCCTCTTTTACGCTTCCGGTGGCTTATCTATTTGAAGCCTGATTGAAGCGGGAGGGGTGGAGGGAGGTCAAGGCTAAATAGAGCGGCGACTTATTTAATTAACGGAAGGACAAACCGCATTCTGATCAACCGCGGCTGATTATGATTTATTACTTGAGAACAAGTAGTTAGGTGTGGTAAAAAAAAGTGTTTTCCAAAATTATTGCCGTAAGGTTCAGCAGGTAATAAACAGCACACCAAAGCAGTTTTATGACACTATTATCACATATCTTTGGAGATAACGTACCTTTAGAGGATACCACTTCATTCTTCATCTTTGTGGCATTGTATAAAGCTTCTTTTAGTTCTTTCTGTAACACTATACCTTGATCTTCAAGGGCTTTATTGAGTTTGCGCAGCTCCGAATTCTCTGCTACAGAAAGCAAAACACCGAGTAAATGTAAGAATCACCATTTGTGCTTCTCATAACGTGAACTAAATTTTAAATATGTAGGCTAAATTCCTACCTTTACAGCTATCCAGGAAAATCGTTATTTGATTTTTGGCTTGGAGGACGTCTTTCAACGAAGCATTGCTGGAATTCAACTGACTATTTAGCGTTGCAACCTGTTGATCGAGTTCTTCCTTCTCTCGATTGACTTGCTCCTTATGTTGAAGTAGTTTAGCCATCTCCTCCAACTTGTCTTGCGCCTCAGTAAGACGTTCCCTCAGTGACGTAACCGTATTTTGGGTCTGGTTTTGAAGTTCTAAACACAGAACAAAAACGGCTACGTTGTTGATAATACAAAAAAATATTTCATCAGACTGCCACCTCATTCTTTTTTAATGAGAATTAAGAGACCATGGACACTGTTCTTTTTTTAACTTTCTTGACTATTTATTAAGAAATATAGACCTCGATGTTATGACAAAGTTCGGTCTTTTCACTAATTACGTTATACAGCACATTTTTGGTGAAACTTATTTTGCTTATTATTTCAGCCAGCTCACTGATGACAAAGTTTTTTCTTCTCCTGATTAATGTTCTGTTCTCTGCACTTGGTTAGCTATCTTGTTTAGTCTCTCTTGCAGAACGTAAACGCGATCTTATCTAGGATCATGACAAAGAGCTACAAGAGAGGATAGCTCAGGTACGATGATCTAACATAGCAACTGTATTCTATGTATTAGGATATCGAAATCCTCTATAACGTCCTAGGGGACTTATCTATTTCATACATAATTGAGGTGGGAGGGGTGAGGGGGGTCAATGCTAAATAGAGTGGGGGTTAATTCAATTGACGGAAGGCGGACAAATCGCATTTCGGTCAACCGCGGCTCATTATGATTCAGTTGAGAACAAGCAGTAAGGTGTGGTAAAAAAAGTGTTTTTCCAAGATTGCCGCACATCAAAACGTACCTTTAGAAGATTCCACTTCATTCTTCGTCTTTGTGGCATTGTATAAAGCTTCTTTTAGTTCTTCTTGTAACTCTTTACCTTGATCTTCAAGAGCTTTATTGAGTTTGCGCAGATCCAAATTCTCTGCTACAGAAAGCAAAACACCGAGTAAATGTAAGAATCACCATTTGTGCTTCTCATAACGTGGACTGAATTTTAAATATGTAGGACTTAATTCCTACCTTTACAGCTATCCAGGAAAACCGTCATTTTAGTTTTGGCTTGGAGGACCTCTTTCAACGATGCATTGCTAGAATTCAATTGACTCTTTAGCGTTGCAACCTGCTGAACGAGTTCTTCCTTTTCCCGACTGACTTGTTCGTTATGTCGAAGTTGGTGAGTCATCTCCTCTAACCTGTTTTGTGCCTCAGTAAGACGTTCCTTTAGCGACGTGTTCATATTTTTAAACTTGTTTTCATGTTCTGCAAGTGAAGAAAAAACGTCTTCGTTAAGATAACGAATACTTCATCACATTACCACTTTAGTGTTTTTAATGAAGACTTAAAGACTAATACTAGACTAATATTACTGATAAATATAAACTGTCACCTTATGAAGTACTGTCTTTTCACGTATGATGATGATCTTTTAAAGGATCATGATAAAGATCAGCAAGAGAGGATAGCTCACTCAATAAAATAACTCTGCTATGTGCATTAAGATATCGTAAGTCCTTAAGAGCGCCTGTCCGTAAAAATCAGACAAATTTGAAATTTTCTGGCAAGTAATAAAAATTCGATTTCTTTCATATTTTAAAGTTAGATAGATTAAGGTATAACAAAAATCACTTGATACTTTTTTCGGGCAAATATCTTTTTATTTAAAAGAAAAATTCAAAAAACGAAAGTCCGTTAAAATCGCCATTTGAGGTGGAAAATTATTGCACAACTTTGACAGCTTCGCTTGCAAAAACAAGTAACGCTACAGCATTTAAAACATGAAAATCATATTATGCAATCTTTAGTTATCTAGTAGAGTGATTTAGGGAATTATTTTGTTGTTCTTTGCTTGCAAAATAATTTTATTTCGAAGACATATATTTTACTTCTTTAAAAGTACCTCGTAAACAAAACAACTTTTCACCATGTGCTAAACCTTCAAACGGATTAAGTTTCTGTTGGTTAATTTGTATAAAGATGATCTTAAGATTGCCGTAAAAATTTCTTTGGGCAAATGATTCAGAGCGACGCGAGAGCATTTCAAAGTTAGTTAAATTAAGAGTTATTTGACCTTACGAGGTCAACAATCAATTTGCGGGTCACACAAACATTTCACTTTCCACCACATGTCTTAACACAAATAAGGTTAAAGTAGCCCATAGAAAAAATGTTTTGAAATTTTCTTACCTTATTTGTTGTAGAAGACTTATCCAGAGATCATTTTCTTGCATTTTTTTCACCGTTCATCGTATGTCCGTTAGTCTTGTTTACAACGTCCGATAAACGTCGGACGACAACAGGGTCAGCCAATTTTTGTTAAACTTTCGACACTTTTCAGTATCACGGTATCTATTCAAAGGGCTATGTACCTTTTGGAGCGTTCCTCGGTTTTGTAGTGCGCTAAAAGATTTGAAATGTTACTTTGAAGTACAAACAAAACATGTCGGACGTTTGCTTTCAGTCTTTTTTCGGTTGTCACGCAATGCAGTTTTGTTTGCATTTAAGAGGGTAGGGGTGCGGATAAGGCAATTAAAAATTGAAACACTTTAGCAGGTAAAAAAACAATAACTGTTTAGAAATATATTTCAGCACCATTTAATTTTCTTCGTTAGTCAATATGTTCTAAAATATATTAATTGGTAGCAATAGTCTTTTGCGAGCAACGATTTTTAACTCCTCTCCCCAGTCTTGCTTTCCATATTGGATGTTTTTTTTCTCGTTTCCTAAATTTACCTTCTTACCATACGAGTCGAGGTGCTCTACTTGATGGAGCTGCCCCTGAAAGATGGGTATACCAGGACTTCCTGTGGATAGCATCATGCATGTGATCTCTTTTTCACTATAAATTTCCAGTTGCGGATCCAGCTTGCTCATAAGGAGAGGGGGTGGGAGGGGGAGTGAAAATGGTCCTGAAAAAAAGTTCGGTCCCTCGAGCCTTTTTTTTCGCCAAAAAAGGAATGGAAAGGGGCCGCTTCCCTAGATCCGCGCCACTGAACTAAATTCGACAACTTTAGTTTACAACTACTTCCTTTACATTTCTAGTAAACGCTGCTCGACATAAAATAAGTTCGATCTCATCTCAGTCTCTCATCTTTGTGGGCGAAAGTTAAGGGACAATTTCCGTTCCACGCTTTCGATCGCGAATGTCATAACCACAAACTCCACCAACAAAGAACTTAAACGAACAAGTGCCTTCCATTTTTGTGTAATACCTAGAACTGAACTCGAATCTTTGATGTACAAAAACATGCACTTTAGCGCCGCCTTCAAGTGAAGGCACTAGGTAATTAGCAAAACCAGGTAGTGTTTACTTTTTTGTCAACTGCATTATTTAAACAGTATTTATTTTTCTTCTCGACAATTGACGATACTGTATTAAACTTATACCCCATTCACACCAACGCTTAAACATGTTTAAATGTTGTTTAGTTTAAAACAGGTTTAGAAAAATACCTCCTAACCTCCCGTAATATTTGGAGTGAAATCTTTACTAAAAGAAACTTTATTGACTTTATTGCCATTCCAGGTAGTTTGAGTCATATACATTTCAAAACGTTCAAGATAGAGGCTAAAACGTAGTTAAACTAAACAACATTTAAACATGTTTAACCGTTGGTGTGAATGGGGCATTAGTAAGTTCTTCAATTTTTAGATAGAGCGATTTTCGTATGACTTTGAAAAACGGTTCGGAGAGTGTTTGCGATTTGTTTCATCCGCCAATGATTGAACAGATCGAAACAAAAGCCTCGTTTCGTTTCCCGCGTAAACAACCCTAATATGGCAAATGCGCTTGTTCGATAAACCAATCCGAATGTCGAAAACAGAATGACGTCAAACAGAATATTGATTGCACGATTTTCAGAAAGTTCTTGGACAAAAGATCAAATGTGCTGTGTTGTGCGTGTTTTCGAAAGTCGGTGGAAATTTAATGGTGTTTTTTGCATCTGTGGTTATTTCAGAGGTCTTTCTCATTAAATAGCCAGGCAAGTAGTCTTTTGTGCTTCGTCATTTCATCAGGAATGAGTTTACACCGAATGATGGAGAGCCCGAAGGTTCCATTTTCTTTGGTGGCCTCCCTCTTCCTCCAGCTTCACAATCTCCGGTCGCGATGAATTTTTCGCAAATTGTTAGAGCCTTGTTGTAGCATACGCGGTTTTCGCGTGCACTGACTGCAAAACTTCCACTTACTGCATAGTCTGCCAAAATCTGGTTCCTTTTTTGCAAGGGATAGGCTACGTCAGAGTTGTAAAGTCCTTCACGAGTATTTACTCTCCAGTTCGGCATTTTGTTGTTTCGAGTTGCGGAAAAAAGCGGAAAATTACTTTTTTTTGTATTCAACATGTTGCATGTTCGATAACCCAATCAAAATCCGCGCGCGTTTGCTTCTGTTCGATAAACCAATCTAATGTTTACCTTTCGCGTTCATTTGTTGTTTTGGCTGTGTACGCGCGTTCCATTTCAAGGTCATACGAAAATCGCTCTATTCTCTCGTTATCAACTTTAAAATCTGAGCGGGTTTCTAATTATTTTGCTACTGCCAAAAAAATACTTAGGTTTACTTAGTTTGTAACACCGACAAATGCAACAAATGGTTCTGAATTAAGGCATGACATGAATTTGAAGTAGGGCAGTGAGACTCCCCACCCCCCACATCTATGGTACATATCATCGACGGAATTCACGAACCACAGGTAACCCAAACTCACAGTAAGATTATTGACAAGTAGAAAACATCCAAATAAGTCCTCTTTTGAGGCTCCCTCTCGGTCAATTAAGAGACAAAGGAAACATCAGTTGCGGTGTGTAACGTTTAACAAAAGTTTACATCACTAGTTGCACTGTACAAATTGATATATTTTGGGGGCCGTGCATGTGGCAAATATTAGACTGATTTTCCCTTTTTCACATAATGTTTCATGAAGACAGTATCCTTCTGATAAAAAGAAAAAATAAACAGTACGAAAAAAGGACAGAACTAGCTTAATACCACAGTGATCTTAATCAGGTAAAAAGCTAGTGATGCCATTTGCATTTCATGAAGACAGTAAAAGAAAAAAAAAGAAAAAACAATACGAAAAAAAGGATGGCTGAATAATCTTTCCGGAGTAGAGCAATAGAGAATGAAATCGCTTAAATGTGCTAAACGTGACTGAAAAGACTATTTATTTTTCTCCGCTGCAAGAGTTTCAGACATAAATTCGGTGTTTTCCAGCTCTTTAGCCCTACCCCTACCCCGCTAAAATGCCGAAGAACAGCTGCATTGCGTGACGACACAAATAACTGCCGTCACGATCACGGCTTACATGTAACGGCCCGACATGTTTGTTCATTCAGTACTTCTCAAGCAGTGATTAGATTTATCTATCCGTTAACTTCAAACCGAAGAACATTCGACAAATGCTATAGCCTTTAAATAAGACGCCTTAATGCTGAAATGTCTCGAAAGTTTAACAGAGGTTTGCGTGCGACCTTGCATGGCAGTCCGCGGTCGGCGTGCATCGGACGTTATAAATTAAAAATACGATGAACAAAGAAGGGATTTATACACAAAAATGGTCTCTGAATCTGTCTTCTACCGCAAATGAGGTAAGGAAATTTCAATGTTTGTCAATGTGGCTATTTTAATTTCATATTAAATGGGTTAACACAGAAGCAGAAGTTAGAATATTTGTGTGACCCGCAAATTGATTGTTGACCTCGTATAAAGGTCAAATAACTCTTAATTTTAACGAACTTTGAAATGCTCTCGCGTCGCTCTGAATCATTGCCCAAGGAAATTTTTACGGCAATCTTGAGATCATCTTTATGAAAATTAACCAGCAGAAACTTAATCCGTTTGAAGGTTTAGCACATGGTGAAAAATTGTTTTGTTTACGAGGTACTTTTAAAGAAGTAAAATATTTGTCTTCGAAATAAAATTATTTTGCACGCAAAGAACAACATAATAATTCCATAAATCACTCTTCTAGATAGCTAAAGATTGCAAAATACGATTTTCATGTTTTAAATGCCGTAGCGCTACTTGTTTTTGTAAGCGAGACTGTCAAAGTTGTGCAATAATTTTCCGCCTTAAATGGCGATTTTAACGGACTTTCGCTTTCTGTATTTTTCTTTAAAATAAAAAGATATTTGGCCGAAAAAGGTATCCAGTGATTTTTGTTATACCTTAGTCTATCTAATGTTAAAATATCAAAAGAATCCAATTTTATCACTTGCCGCGATATGTTTGATTTTTACAGACAGGCGCTCTTAATTAAGCTTACCCGGGGGTGAGTGCTTATTTATTTCAAGCATGTTTGAGGGGGAAAGGGCTAAATATAGAGGCGGGAGGGGCTTATGTAACGAAGTACAGAATTATTGCACATAGATGAACCATATTTTGAAGAATAAAGTGTTGCGCTCATGTTTCAAGAAGATTTATTTTATTTGTTTAATTGGGAGGATTACTTTTGTCTTCTCCTCTTAACGTATAGAGGATTCCATAGAGGATTCCAGTTCATTATTCATCTTCATGATGACGATGAATAATGAACTAGAATCCTCTAAGAAAATTCTCTGATAACAGTGTTATAACATGACAAACCTTCGTTTAGTTGTTTCTGTAAGTCTTCCCTTTGATCTTAAATCAAAATAAAGATTTGCATGAACAACTAAAAGAAGTAAACTATTGAGTTTGCACAGCTCTGAATTCTCTGCTACAAGACGTAAAACACCGAGTAAATGAAGGTTTAGTGTGAATTTCCATGTGTGTTTCCAAACAGATGTTTGACGTAATATATCAAACACGAGGAAGAGTTGTTTTGTTTGGGACAAATGCATAGATATAAGACTGCAAGACTATAGCCCCAGTCAAACCAGGTCCACTAGACTGCGCTCTGTTTTGGAAACAGAACCACAGCACCAGCGAACGATGGAGATGAGGAAACAGAGCTCAGACAGACAATAAGACCAAGGAATTCGCGAAACGGAGAGCTATATAATGCATGGAAGAAAAACGGGGAAAAAATGGGATGTAAGCGCAACTACAGGCCCCCAAGTGAAGGAGAAATGTAGAAACGCAAGAAGATGATTTATTGAATTGAAGAAGAAGTTGAAAAAAAAACGCCATAAGAATTAGGATTAAAAACAAATAAAACAAAACAAAAACAAGCTAAAATTCTTGATCATTGATCATTTGCAATTCATATACCTGTACTTTAGTGATTTTGTTTTTGTAACTGAAGTAAAAGACACGAACAGCTCAACTCAAAATCGCAAACCGAGAATGGACGAACGGAAGGGCAGCCAAAATGAGGCACAGAAAATCAGAGCACAATTGAAAGGACAACTGAACCCATGAATGACTGAACAACAAGGTGACCGACAACCGAACGTGAAAACCAGCAAGCAAAAGAGAGAAGGACTGAACGAATCCTTTGTGCTAGAAGAAAAGGAATTGTAGCAAAGAAAGAAACCTTAATATGTCGCATATGCTATCATTTAAATTTAAACAGTAGAGCAGTAGATTTTGACCGTAAATGTTTTAATACCTGTTGTTTCATAATGGTAATTGAACTGAGTGGAGTGCAATTTGGTCTGAAATCATACGCGTGATTTCAAAACGGAACGAGCGCGCAGCGCGAGTTCGATTTGAAATCACAAGTATGATTTCAGACCAAAACTGCACGACACAAAGTTCAATTACCACTTTATTACATCCATTTTGAAATCACACAATTTACTTACCCAAATACAGGATTTTAGTCAGTACCAATATTGATGCGACTTATAGATGCGATTTAGTGCAAAAAATAGTGCGATTCGGGAATAAATCGCACTGCTGAGAGCCAATCAAATTGCAAGGATCACCAGTGATTTCAAAAAGGATGTAATAAATCAAGATGTCCAAACATCGAGAGGTGGCTTGAAAAACGAGGCGCAGCCGAGTATTTTTTTAACCCACTTCGAGATGTGTGGATCCCTGACAAAACCCTCTTTCGAGTGTTTGATATAGCTTCTCAAACTGGTCATAAAGTGCGGCGAAAACGAAAGAATAAAATCCCTAAAATCTATGCTAATTAAGACCAAGTATCCAAACCTCCTTCACGGTAGTGATTTCTTTTGTTTTCTCGTCATGAATTATCAGCGAGTTTTAGAAATAATTATCTCACATCATTTGATATAACTTACCTTTAAAGGATTCCAGTTCTTCATTCGTCACCTTGTTATCATACGAAGCTTCTTTTAGTTGCTCTTCAAGGGCATTATTGAGCTTGCAGAGCTCCGAATTGTTTGCTACAAAAAGTGAAAGACGGAGAAAACTTACGTTAGGAAAGATTTTCCATGTGTGCTAGGATATACTTGCTGATTTGTGTTTCTTAGTTCTTCCTGCATGTGCATACTTCCTTGTCACGTGCACATCTTCCTTCCTTTCTTGTACTTATATTGTCACATGTCCAACTCCAGTGATGAAGGAATCTTTATTCTTCGTTTGCAACCACGTGACAAGGCGGCCATGTTGGTGGTCAATACAATACAATTTTTGTCGCAGAATTTGCATGAAAATAGAGTTTAATTCCCAGCGGAGAAAAACGCTTTTGTTCTTGACCACCAACATGGCCGCCGTGACGTCACGTGCAAACCAGCAATACTTAATAGCTTCGTCTATGAGTTCAATAGACATTTCACAGTGTATTTGTATCTAATACAACGGTTCTGATGCCAAATTCGTACCTTTGCAGACGTTAAGGTCCTTGGTAAGGTAAGAGATGTTGGCCGAGGCCTTTTCCAGTTTGCTCTTAGTATCCTCAGCTAACGCTCTGATTAATTGTTGTTGTTGTTTCTGTATTTCTTCTCTTTTAGCCAAGATCGTTTTAAGTTCTGCAACTTGGCTGCTTAGGGACTCCTTTGACTTGCTAAGGTTTCCAAAGACGTCTGAAAAGGGCAATAATTAAAAATATTTATACCATTCCATCAGTCCAGAGAGTCGGGCTATCAGTTTGTGAACCATTTTTTTAATCAATCAGTCAGTCATTTAGTCAGTCAGAGGAGACAGATAAAGTCAGTGAGTCAGTGAACCAGTACTGAAGTTAATACGTCACTGTTACAGTCCGTTTAGTTGAGTCAATCAGTGTCATTCCGTCAACAGTGTCATCCGCCGGTCGGACAGTCATTCAGTTATCAATGAAGTCAGTCAGTTGGATTATTCCATCGTTAGTGTTGGTCCGTCTGTCTGTCGGTCGGTTAGCCTGCATTGCAAGCGTTTAATGATGGGGCGAAATTTCGAGGACGCGCGCGCGCGTCCTAGAAGATTCGCCCTATAAAGAAACCGGCGCCTGCAATGCAGGCTATCGGTCGGTCAGTCAGTCAGTTGGATTATTCCGTCGTTAATAGCGAACTTTAGATCGGACTACGAGTACGAGATTGAGTACGAGTACGACTTTTCAAATCTAGTTCGCGTGCTCTACATAACCATTTATCACACAAATTTTATACCTAGAGTCTACTTATCTTCTGTTCAGCAACAGGAAGAACCGACAGCTCTGGGGATGTGACTAGCTCAAAATTCGCAAGTCGTACTCGTACTCAATCTCGTACTCGTACTCAAATCTAAAGTTCGCTAGTGTCGGTCCGTCTGTCTGTCTGTCTGTCGGTCGGTCGGTCAGTCAGTCAGTCACTCAGTTGGATTATTCCGTCGTTAGTGTCTGTCCGTCTGTCTGTCTGTCTGTCTGTCTGTCGGTCAGTCAGTTCGTTCATTCAGTCATTTCATTTTAACAGTGAAACAATCATACAGTCAGTCAATCAGTAAAAGAAAAAATTTTAAATGTAACGTTTCCGATAATACTCCTCTTTACAAATTATGATGTGGAACGTTTTCCTTTTTACAGGCCGTTTATCTTTTCAAAATTGAATTCTTGCCATAGTTGTGGGCTTTTACCTTTCATTGATAGAAGCTCCTTGTTCAGTTCTTCCACTTCTCCTTCCTTTTTAAGCAATTTGTCTTTGTACACAGAAACAAACTTTTTCGCCTTCTTCATCAGCTGGTCTTTTCCTTCCAATTTCTTTGCCAAATCATTGGTCTTTTTCTCGTCATTCTGTTGTAACTCGGATACCTTGTCTTGCAGACAAACATTCTCCTTGCTTTTGGCTGAGTTAAAAGATAGTAAAAAAGAGTCACCACCGCCCAATATGACATCAGTGAGAAGATAAGTGTACTGACAATGACAAGGAAGCCTTCGTGGAATTCAATGTCATTATAGTTATAATTCTATAATATAATTACAATTTTATAAGCACAATTAGCTGCAAAAGTAGTTTAGACTCTTTCATTCACAAGTGCGCTTTTGGAAGAAGTGCACCATTGCTACCTTTCCTTACCCCTACCCCCTTATAAAAGTTGTTTTGTGACCGGCGCCATGTCCAAAACTATGGCTAACAATATTGAACGGGGGATGGGGGGTTGTGACGGAAATATATTGTTCTTTTGTTTTCCGAGGCATCATTTTTTTATAAAAGTGAGTGTTGTTTGTGAGAGTGTCTCAACAATTTTGCAGCTAATTGTAGCATTTATAACGTTTTTTGTATTCACCATACTCAAAAGCGCGCGACTGAAGTGCTACATGCTGCCATATGTTTATCGGATTTTTTATTTTAATTTATAATAAAACAAACCAATGATTCTTGAACCTAGGAAATTCAGAATAGGTTACGGAAGGTTTTCTCGCGATTTTCTTCCAGCTCAGGTAGAACCTCCATGTAATAGACGTACAGTATAACATTTGTCCGGCCACCTTTATAGGTTTCGTTTAACTGCAAGAAAAAAATGCTCCAGCCGTTTCAAATACAATGGAATGCTATACAAAACTATAACTCACCATTGCACTGTGCCTTTAAAACGGCAATCTTCTCTTCTAGTTCTCTTTCTCGGTTGTACTAGAAAAAATATAGTATTGTCTTCCGTTAGAAATATAAGGAGAACTACAACAACTTATATATGTCAGTGATTGGAACGAAAAACATAAATTAATAAAGAAAACGCACTCGCTATGACCTTATTAATGTGTACTCGTTTTCTCTTTTGATGACATATTTGGATTAAAAAAACTTCAATTTCAAAAAACTTCAACTTCATCAACAGTTCTTTTTTAGCTTCTCTTCTGGTTTTATTTTTGTCTCCTCTTTGTTACAGAAACGTTTTTTCTTATTGTATGCCTGACTTGTGCAAACTTAGCTTTTTAGCTCACGAGTGTCATTCGTGCAAGGAAAAGTTCGCCTCGCAGCCGCCTAAGATATTACTTAAGAATGACGTTATTTTTAAATTCAGAGCGCAGTTATTATGAATTCATACTTAACAACTTAGGCTGGTGATGAAAAACGAGGTTTTAACTTTGCAAAATAGACGTGCTTTACACGCAAATACATTAACTTAAGCTTCGAGAGGTCTCTACAAACTACTTTTTGCTTGTACGGTCAAGGAGGTTTTTCAGATAGTCAAGGTGATGTTACACGAGACAATTGTTAACGTAGCATTGTTGTGACAACATGTTGCAGGTTTTCGTTGCCGCAACAAACTGTCGTGTTAAAAATCGTCCCGCGTGTTGCGTAACACGACTCGATTTTTAACGCAACGATGATTCGCTAAAACTTACCGCGAAAATCGTCCTGTGACCTTCAGGTCACCATCACGCAGTACAATTCTTACGAGATACGAGCTCGCACATTTTCTTTATTGATTTATAAGCTGTCAAATCATCTGTGCTAGGTTAAGCTACAGATGCAATTTTCATCGCGCCGTACCTCACTTTAAACTTGCGATGCTTGTGCATGAAGAGCACTCGCAACTATAGAACTGTCCTTCTTTCGTTGCGCAAAATAGGCTTGTGTCAGAAGAATATTCGAAGCAAGTTACGTCATAATCCAGCCCACGGTGGCGCGCGCTTCTTTTTTGTTCTGTTCTTTTAGGCGATTGATTAAAAACAACTTATTTTAAATCATAGAAATTTCCACTTTGACAAATATTAACAGATTCCCTCATTTTCAGTTATTTGAGTACCAAGTAAAAAGAATTTAGTGATATCAGAAGCTTATCTGTTATGAGCTTCTGGTGATATACATAGCATAAAAATTAAGAATTTCATGAAAAAAAATATATAATGAACTCATGTGAGAATTGCGCGCTTTTGCTGGCGGAGAAAATATCTTTTCACTTGCGCAAACGTTGGTGACATCTTTTTGTGACCTGGCGGTACGTTTGGCAACAGATAGGAAAGAAAATAAGTGAAAAAGAAACGCCCACCTTTTTTGCCATGGCCCGTGCGCCATGCGAAGCCTCAAGAGGTTCGTAGTTATTTGTGGGAAGGTCTGTAACCTGCATCCCTTTACAAAGTTGTAAATTCCTTGAACGGTAACCGGTTTCCGTACGCTCATCTTCGCTTTTAAGTGAATTATATACGTAGTTAAACATGCCACTTGTAGCGCTCGATATCCACGTGGTGTCCATGATTGCATGTGCTACGACAAGCGCTCAACACCGAATGTGAAAAATTTTCACTGTGAACATTTGTTATGACAACGCCCTTGGCAACGCCCATGGTAACTGACTGTGTCGTCACTTCGAACGCGGAGAAGACGCGCGAAGCCTGGGAAGAAAAAATCTTTGCGCGAAGAAAATTAAAAGTTCCAAGAACAATCAGTTTACGGTGATAAAGATGATTTTCAAAGTTTTTAAAAAGCGTTAAGTTTTGTTCTGCTAATTAAGATGAAAAGCGGCAAATATTAAGTCAAATTTTAGGTCCCTCTAAACACTTTTTAAAATAAAAATCCTGTTTGATTAATGTTTGTAATTAAGACCCTTGATAGCAAGTTTCAGATGCTTGTGAGACAACATGTCTAATTGTTACTTGATAGTCATTTGAACAAATGAAAAAAAGCCACTCTGTTTGTACTTTCCAAGGCAAGTTAACTAATTTCAAGTTAACTAATTTAAAAATTCAATCTTACCTTGGTTTTAATTGCTGAAGAATGAGTCTTCCATGGAAAAGTTTACTTTTTCACTTGTGGCACGCTGTGCGTAGATAAAGTTTTAAAATCCCACGACAGCAAGTTAGTTGTTGAAATGAGCGAAAGCCATGAGTGTATTTACTAATTTTTGTTGTTGTTGTTTGGCTAAATCTAAGTGGCCTTATTTCAGGCTTCTTCAGCTAATGTGAACGTTAAAAGTAATGTACGCGCCATTTTAAAAATGCTAGCGCAAGACACGCGCGCGCCATAGATTCAATACAATGTCCCGAAAATGTTTCGGGGCCAGGAAAGCTATGTTTTGTACCAAATACTTATGGTTTATTAAGATACGTTATTTATTTACTTATTTTTTAAATAACATCTTATTTCATGAAACAGTTCAGGATGTCAGCGGGCTAAAAATCACAGCACCACTTGAGAGAAACTCAATTTCAAAATTGCTTTCGGGCCTGAAGTGTCTTCGGGAGCTTTCACAAACGTACGGTGGTCATTTCCCGCGTTCGGATCTTTTATGAATAACCAAGCTTATTTCAACAATAATTAGTGGAACTTTAATTTAACTAAAATCCAAAATTTGCTTTGTTAAAATCCATTCTTTGGTTACGCAGCTTTCCGATTTGGGTAGCGGAAAAGACTTCTAATCGGTCCTTGCGACTTACACGAGATTAAGGTGTTTTTCTCTGCAAACAACAAAAGGCCTAGGAGACAGTGTAGTGAATATTGTTAATTCATAGATAGATACACTCCTACTTTTAATCAGACGCTCCTATGAGCCAACTCGTGAATACGAAACAAATTTCTGACACTCCCCTCTCCTACGCGTTTTGCTTCACCGGACCCCCCCCCCCCCCACCCTCTGCGTGTGCAACCCCCACCCTTCCCTTCCTCCAACCCCGTCCCGTGGATACGGCAGATGACCATTTGGAACGGGCAGAATATATGCGCAAGCCTTCTGTACTGTTCAGCGAAATTACCGAGAAAAGTTTACAGCTGAAAGAAGGAGCGAAAATTTGCACATCTGTCCCCGTATACTATATTTCGTTCAACGCTTCGCGGATTCAAGAGATAAAAACAGGTTTATTGAAATTCTTATTTTGCAAGCTCGCACTATATGTTCGTCATAAATTCATAAACATAAAAACAATTTTGAATCCATTGATTCGACGACATCCCAGTTAATGCAGTACCTCGTATGTGGTAGTTAAATGGTAATAAGAAAACCATGTGTTTTTTAAGTTTTTCTCTCACATTTTAAAGAGTCGCCACGCAACGCTCCGACTATCCCCTGACTAACAGACCCGCAGCCGGAAAAAATAATTACCGAAACGCAGAAGAGAAAGAAGACAGATTGCGTAACGCAGTAAATGTTAACTTACGACAGACGTTATCTTCAAAACCCTTTTTAGTCGTTCAAGTCACGCGACATTCCACACAGGGATGGTTCTTACAAAAAAAGAGTTCTTATAGGCATCAATTGAAGTTAGTATATGTCTGTAATTAAGGTGGTGCTGTGTTCTACCTCACTATTTGTGAGGTCGGATAAGCTGTAAACAAATTCGGCGCTACTTGTGTTAGTTATATAAACGACGTCTTTCCCGCTTCATTGCAAGGACCGGTGGGAAATGAAAGAAGAAATAATGGTTCCAGACCGCTTGGTTGTCAGTTGGCATTTCTTACACCGCGATCACCCCAATGACGTTGTACTAATCCGAGCCGAAAGGATTAAAATTTAAGGCAAGCTATGTTGTTAGCCCTGTTACGTGGGTACATAGGTCCAGCTAACCGGGTCATCCTCCGTGTAAACTGACTGGATTTTCCCCTTCACGCTGTGCATTGGCGGTTTTAAATGGATAACCCCCTGTTACATTTCAAAAAACAGTTACTTTTTTATATAAACCCCGAGTTCTCTATTGTGAAAATGTCCCCCCCCCCCCCCCCCAGCGCTTCCGTTGAATAGTAGTGCCGAGACTGTGAACAGGTTCACAGGCTACCCAGTACCCAAAAATCAAATGCCGGATCAAATTCTAGGAACATGATTGGTTGGTTCAGTTGTAATCCATGTGCTTCGTTTGTGACAGGTTTGTGACAGTCAATCTGAATCTGTGAAGGCGAAGGTCGGCGTTCGCTTGTTTCGTCCTTTTCAGTATATTTCTATCCATGCAAAGGGCAGTTAAATGCTGTATTAATGTATTTAAACTTACTGTTTCTCGTACGGTAAATGTCGTCTTAGTGAATGGCCGATAATTGGCAACACAAACAGAAAGCTGGGAGAACTCCATGCTATAAACAGCTGGTTAGTAAAAGTTGTATTGAAAGGAAGCTGGATTGTAAACTTCTTCGTTTTAAAAGCCTGGCAGTTTTGTTTGCTGGCTTTCTTGAATGTTATATTTTAACTACCGCTTTCTCTTTTGTTTACAAGAGTAAGATTCGACAGCTAGGAACGGGAGAGTGCTAAATTCAGCCGTGGTTTGGGTCCGGCAAAATATGGAAAAGTCGGGAAGCACATAAGCTTAAATATCCCAGTTATTGGTAAGTCGTATTATTAAAGCTTGCTTACAATTAAACTTAAAACAAGTGTTAAAGTAGCAGTAAATAGTAGCACTATTTCGAGGGAAGATTTTCGCGAATTACAGCTATTTAATCATGTGTTATAACCCCGGACATTTGAAACACGCTTCAGCTCGCATTGAACACGCTTTTGTGACTTCAGCAGTGGATGGCAGTACATTGGATGCTGGTTGCTATTTTATTTTGACCCCACAAGCAGCATGGCTTTAAAATATATCGCATATAATGCGGGTATCAGTGGCCAGCCTGTGGGATCAATCCCGGGCAACCCCAGGGGAGCCCATGGGTTTGGTAGGGGATTTGTAGCAAAAATGTTCCCAGGGACAGGGGCATTAGTGCACTTTTGCTTTTTTTTCACAAACCTCCCTTGGTATCCATCTACGGGATTTGCTAATGGTCTGCTGTCGCGAGGTTCAGTGGTAATTTATCCTGCCGCGTGGCAAAACTCCCGAGGATCTGCACGTGGGATTTGCACATCGTCTGCGTCCAAATATTGTGAAAATGGGCCCTCAAAAAGTTCCATAGGGGTCCCAGTGGCTCCTCATATGCCAATTTATTGAATAAAATATCTCAGTGGGATAAATAATCAAGAAAGGATTGATAATTGATAATTATAGACAGCTCATCTGATTTTACACGAGAATTTAGTTTTATCGACTGAGTCGATAAGGTAAATTGACCACCGTAAAAGATTCAAATATCTTTTTATGGTGGTCAATTTACCTTATCGACTCAGTCGATAAAACTAAATTCTTGTGTTTCATCCCCCCACCGACACAGCACCACAGTTTCATCTGATTTTACAGCTGGTTAGGTTTCATATAAACCCATACATTAATTATGCATGTATGCACTATTATTTTTCTTAACTTTTGTTTTTTAATCAATCAATCAATCAATCAATCAATCCTTTATTTGCCTTTTTTAAACTAATTGTGAGATTTACAATTGTGAGATTTACATTGTGAGACATACATGGTAGAATAATTAAGCTTCTAAACTTAATCATTCTAAAGGCAGGAGCTTTCACTAAATACATGTACTTTAGAGCTTTTCTAGGAGAGACCCTGTTAATAACTTAAGGTTACTTGTAGACCTTTGGGGGTGTCTTCAGTGTAATAACTCTAAGCATCTTGATATTACTCTTCAGCTTATAGAGCTGGCTATCTAAAAAATACCTTTCATTTCCTACAACTTAAAGCGATTTTTATATTTTGCTACTTTGATTTGTTCTTGAATTTCTGCACTTGAAGCGCTAAAAAAAGTGTCTTAATTAAGTGTCTCTTATGTTCAAAAATAGAAGATTTGTTGACCTGGTGAAATCCTTTCAGTCATATTTACATGATCCAGTCATAATTTTGGCAAGTGAGTCCCTAATTTGAGGGCATAAATCCAAGATTTCAGTGAAAATTTTCCAACGAAGTACTTAGGACGTTCTTGCCCAGAGCCCTTCAATTATGAATTACTATTATGAATTACGAATTATGTGCTAGATAGTGACTACAATGAATAATAAATTGAAATAGCTGTATGCAACATGCCAATGAGAGTTGACATCCCATGTCTCAGTTGAGACTGTTCTTGAGTATCCATTCACTCCGTTTTATAGCTGCGAGTAGCATGATTGAGTCAACATACAGTACCTGTCAAAGGTAAGTTGACAGTCTCGACTCGAAACTCGAAACTCGATCCTCGATCCTCGAAGTTTCTCGAAGTTTTTCGAGTTTCGAGTTTCGAGTTTCGAGTTTCGAGTATCGAGTTTCGAGAATCGAGTTTCGAGTTTCGAGACACGAAGTTTTTTTCGAGAATCTCGAAAAGAGATTTCAAGACAAGGATTAATTTCTCGAAGACAGAACAATGACGATTTCACACGGCCGCTTTTGTTTCGCGTGGCCTTTGTTTTGTTATCACACTGCTGTGAGCTGCGGAACCTCCAGCGAAAAAAACCTTGAAAAAAACTGTCACCAGCCTGCGAGAGAGAGTGGCAATTTCACGGGTCCTGTTCGCTACCATGAGTACCAGAGGTTTATTTATTTTTTAGTGGAAACCGGCTAGTTTACGAGCGGAGAATGCGAGAAGGGAACGCATCGGTTGTTGTCAAAAAATTGCGACGAGTAGCAGTCTGTAATGCTTTAAATTTAAACCTAGAATTTTCCCGGCGGATTAGAAAATCATGAATTAAACAAAGTTTATGATAGCAGAATCGGTAGGAATGACGAGGGTTTAACGCTAAATAACACAAGTTAATATTCTTTTCTGCTGCGACTTGATTTTGCATCGCATACCGTCAAAAATATTAAACTCCGGCAGCGGCTTGAATTTGCATACGTCAAAAAACAACTCCGGTCTTCGACAGGAAAATGTCACGCTTTCAAAACTAAAATTGGAAGTCTTCAATGAGACCAATATTAAAAATTTAAGTTTGTGGCGAATGTAAAAAATTAAAAGTAAATTTGCAAACTTTGACACTGAAATCAAAGAGTACTAAATATATTTGCATACAGTCGTGCGGGCATGCACGGCCTTTGTAACTTGAAACCCGTAAACAGCGCGTAACGCAATAATGTTTTAGATAAGCTTAAATACGTTTCGCGAAGTTTCGCGGCCATGCATATTTATCTTTAGCAAATATATCTCAGCTGGTTTTAAACGTCTAACTCCAGCGCTAACTCTCAAACTTATAGATAATTGAGTCAAACTTGAAAAATTTAAAAGGAAGCTTGCGAAAGAGAAAGCGCTGAAATGAAAACAACGCCGTCGCTCTTCGGTACGCTGTAAAATCGTGTATTAAGTTCCTTGGAACAAAGAGAAGTGCTGCCTTTTGTTTGTCTTCTAAAGAATTAATCGAGCGGCAAGCTTTTTGTTTTCTCGTCTCGAAACTCGAAGTTCGCGACTCGAAGTTTTTCGAGTTTCGAGAGTCGAGTATCGAGTTTCGAGTGACTGTCAACTTACCTTTGACAGGTACTGTAAGCAGCCTGGGAAGCAGTTGGATGATCATGAATAGCAACATGGAAAAAACTTCTATCATTTCAGATGAATAACTTACCAAATGGATCTTGAACAGTGCTGCTTGATAAATCAGAAAATCTCTGAATCATATTGTAAAGTCCAATGCATCTGTTGTACATTGTACATGTCTAGTATGTCAAGCTAAAATATAATACTTACATACATACATACATATACTATATTTCAACTTGAAAATTTAGAGTAGCAAATATATGCTAATGTATTTGAGCACAATAAAAAATACAATAAAATGCTACAAATATACTAGACTATATACATAATAAAACTACAATTATAAAACTATAAAAATTATACATTATAAAACTAGTTACCATGATGCTACTAAAGTGAGTCATAGTTTAATAATCTACGCTTAAAATCCGTAAAAGTAGATGTTCGAAACAAATCCGGAAGAGAGTTCC
>JAJLRJ010000007.1:26210599-26338099 GCA_024195265.1 Dendrophyllia cribrosa | reverse complement strand
AACATACCTCACGGGTTGAAATTATAATAACAATCAGCATAGAAAATTGCACGAAGAACAAGTCCAAATTTTTTGTTGCTTTTTGCGTGATTTTCAATACTTACGGGAAAAAAAGAAGATATTGCTGATGAATCGAATATTATTTCACTCTTTTTATTTTCAAGTGTTATTGTTTCGAGAATGTTGCTCGCTTTGCAATTTATATTGCCAATGTAAACAAACCACCTTCAAGTGCTCACCCTCGTGTAGAGACAAGAAAGTTTGCTACAAGGCAGCATGCATGGCTCTTTTTTTACTTTTTTCGGCTGACAAAGGCAAATAATTCCTACTGTTGTAAAATTAGAACATGAAAAACAACAGAAGCTCAATTTTGTTGAGCAGCAAGTTTTGTTATAGATTTTATAAATTAAATGAGTAAATACATGTAGTAGCATGTGGTTATTTGTCACACGTTTGGCAGTTCTTTGTTTTATGAACTTGACAAACTCTTCATTGTCATTTTTTATTAATGCTCTTTTATTGTTCATTTGATAATTTCTGTGAAAATACAACATGTAGTATTGTTTTTTTTTTTCTGAAAGAGAACTGGTTAAAAACATATGGAGAGGGATTTTATTTTTTAGAGGATGTTCATTAATAAACTTGGTTTGGTGGTCAATTAAGTTGATACTCCACTTGTGTAATTACCATCGCACCATGACAGACATGAGTGAGAGACTGGCTGGGGCAAACAAATTCTTTATTGGTAACGTGCCGATAGAAAGAGACCCATGGGTAGGGTGGGTTGGGTCTTTCTTTTACACGTTTGACACGAGATTGCAATAACACGCAAGAAGCTAAGCAAGTTGACAAGTATATATATATATATCTGTCTGATTTTGAGAAAAGGTACCTCACCAAAAGTGAAAATTGAAGGTTTCAGAGGCAAACCCCTTATATTACTCCTAACACGAGGTACACAATAAATAAGTCAATAAAAACATTAATACAGTTTACACCACCTCAAGGCTATTCGTATTAAACAGATTTAAGCCTATATTAAGCGCAATTCTGGTTTTGTCAAGAAGAATTAATAAATCTCTCTCACCTGTATAATTTGGGAGCGGTTTTTATGCTGCGTTTTTCTGGCAAACTGAAGGCTTTTGGGCCAAGGTAAACTGTGGTGGCTGTTGCTCCGATTCCCACGTCGCGTTAGGCGCGTACTTCATTTCCTGACATTGTGTTAAAGTGGTCAGGCAACTCTTTAAAAATGCAACTGATAGTAGAAGGCACTACCGGGCGCCATTTTGTTTGTTGACACGAGCCTTGCTGGGTTAGAATGTGAGCAGCTGCTTTCGTTGTGCATTGGCAGGCAATAGTGGCAGATCATAGATCAAAAAGTAAAGTCGTGTGAAAATAAAATGAGCCATCGATACACATGCCAAGGAGGTGATAATCAGCCGGATCCACAGGAATTTGGCGATATGCTCATTTGAGGTCTTTTTTGAAAATTGGGCAACCTTGGCCGAGTCGGTTCACAAACTCTACAAGTTGGTCGATTCCTGGTAGTTTTAATTTGTAAGGATCATTAAGGAAACTGATGGAATGTGAGAATTGACGTACAATTCTTGGTTCGGTCGAGTCACGCTTGGGTATGCACGGTAATGGTGAAATCATGCAACCCGTACTGAAAGGGTTGTATTGAAATGGGCCACAAACTGACTGATATGATAACACCTTAGAAATGTATGTGTTCAACACACATTCACAGTTCGCTCCAGCTGCCAATCCATGATTCTTCAAAGTATATTTTGGTAAGACTGTAGTGTCGCAATTAATGGGCCAACCGAACTTTAGAAAATTGACAACAATCTTGTCTTTGTACGTTGTAAGGTATGATTCCCATGCGGAAATATTAAAATGTGAAAAAACTGGTAATCGCGCCCCTATATAATAATAATAATAATAATAATAATAATAATAATAATAATAATAATAATAATAATAATAATATTTATACAGGATAACCCTGTCAGTGTAACAACACTGGTATCAAAGGGGGTCCTGTTAATTACTAAAATAAATAAATATATATATATACAATTATGTATACAATGTGCCCTCCCGGTTGTTACCATAATGGCTTTATGGCAACTCCTGAACTTGGGCACAGGATGTACGGTTACGCATTGTTGGATTGCATTGTGGAGTCACAAGAGTGCTCAAACTGCAAGCAGTGAGCGAAGCAATATGCCAATAGTGAACACCTCTTACGAGGCTCTCCACCCAATCCAGAGAGTGCTCAAACTGTATGAACAGTGAGCGTAACATACAATTATGTATACAATGTGCCCTCCCGGTTGTTACCATAATGGCTTTATGGCAACTCCTGAACTTGGGCACAGGATGTACGGTTACACATTGTTGGATTGCATTGTGGAGTCACAAGAGTGCTCAAACTGCAAGCAGTGAGCGAAGCAATATGCCAATAGTGAACACCTCTTACGAGGCTCTCCACCCAATCCAGAGAGTGCTCAAACTGTATGAACAGTGAGCGTAACATACAATTATGTATACAATGTGCCCTCCCGGTTGTTACCATAATGGCTTTATGGCAACTCCTGAACTTGGGCACAGGATGTACGGTTACACATTGTTGGATTGCATTGTGGAGTCACAAGAGTGCTCAAACTGCAAGCAGTGAGCGAAGCAATATGCCAATAGTGAACACCTCTTACGAGGCTCTCCACCCATATTATATATAATAAAGATGAATTGCTGGAGTCGGACTTCACAGCTCTGGTTCTACCATCGAGCACTTTTATAGCAGATGAAGTCTTCAGTTTTACCACTGGTAGTCATATTATATATAATATATATATAATTTGGAACTCCTTGGCTGTAGGCGTGAACTGCATCGGCCAAGGATACGGGGAGGTTTGTTATTATATGATTGTTTTGTGACCTTCCCTCCAGTAGCGAGCGTTGGAATTTGATATTTACGCTTTTTACAGTGAAGCATGTGGTGATCTGCACTCTTGCAAACACGGCAGTGGTGGTGTTCTTTGTTTTTGGGTTTGGTCACAAGAGCACTCCCCAGTGTAATTCCATGTCTCGCATGACTTATTCTGCTTCGATCTGGCGGCACAGAGTGGAGCTTTGCCAGGTGCTGAATGTTTGTGCACGCTCCCTGATTTTGTCATTGTCAGACCATGTCATATGCTTGTTCTGAACTGTGTTATGGACGAACAGGTGAAAATTACGTACACTGGACCAGGAGTAAGTAGTTGCTTTGTCCATGAGCAACTGTAAATGGTTTAGCAGGCTGGATTTGGAGAGCTCTGACTGTGTTTTCAGGAATTCTGAATAGCCACTAACAAATTCACTCATGGACAACATACCTTAGCTAGAGAAAACATATTGGTTAGGTAACGTTGATGATGCTTTCTGGCACGTCCGGAGCATTTCCAAATTCGGAAAATTAACTTGAGCTGGATTTAAGGGCGTACAGGCTGCGTAGAGGCAGATCAGGGCTTGCGTGCAGGTGATCCGGCGAGTTCTGATCTGGGGTGCGGCCAGGCGTTGTGTTCGAGGCTGTGATTTTCGCCAATTCCAATTGTGCCTTAGTAATCTCCAGCTGCAGTTTGAGATTCTCTTGCCTTGTGCATTGTTCTAGCTGGGAGGAGGTGGTCGATGACGGGATATCGTCGCTAGCTTTAGCTTTTGTGGCTTTCTTGGTTTTTTCTTTGGTCGAGCCCCTTGTGTAGAGCCAAGTTCTTGCTCTTCCATAAGGTGGGTAAGATTGTCCAAATTGTATTCAAAATTAAGATCTCTTGCTATTGCCATCGTAGAGGAGAGGTGGTTGCGTTCAGAGTCAAGGTTACAATGAAAGAGATTGACTCAAAAGGCAACCAGAGGTTACGATTACTTTCTTTTACACGATTGACATGAGATTGCAATAACACGCAAGAAGCTAAGCATGTTGACAAGTCACAATATATATATATATATATTACAATACTGTCATGTGGATGACCGCGGTCGGGTAACCATAGTAATTACTATATTTGATCCAAGTATTAAAACCCTTGTTTCCTTGCAGCTACATGGGCAATTGCGAAAGTGCATTAGGTCCACTTCTAATAATGCTAAGAAGGACTCAGAGTGAAGAGGGTGTTTGACTTCTTTGACTCTACTAGTAATTGGTTTTTTTTCTGCATGAAATTTACAAAATGACACAAAAATATTGATGACTTTTTGATGGAGTAATTGTCACAGCCATTTTTGTGTTTTTTTTTGGTCGGCCTCGGTGAGCAATTGTTTGGTGGCAGAAGGAGAGAATATCGTAAAGCATGTCTTTGCTGACAACTTCTTTATTGTCACTCGTTAGCAATTTGTTATTGGAGTGCTTCCATTTCTTTCTGTTCAAAGTATTTTCCTCCCATTTCGTGAGCACTGGTTTTTCGCTCAAGGCCAATCCAAGATTCTCTTCAGTTGTTGCTTTTAGATATGTTTTGGTTTTATCACATTTCTTGAGCACTGGTTTTTCGCTCAAGGCCAATCCAAGATTCTCTTCAGTTGTTGCTTTTAGATATGTTTTGGTTTTATCACATTTCTTGAGCACTGGTTTTTCGCTCAAGGCCAATCCAAGATTCTCTTCAGTTGTTGCTTTTAGATATGTTTTGGCTTTATCATAGAACGTTTGCTCCAAAAATAAAGTGAGTGGTGAAGATTTGTTTGTCTGGATTGTGTCCTAGTCACCATACTAACAATTATGGGTGGAATTTCCAACTGATGTCGTGGTGGTCAAGTGGATAAGAAGATGGACTGCAGATCTCTGGAACTTTAGTTCTTCCAATGAAATTAATAAAGTCAGTTGTATCTTTGAGATATGACTTTTGTTGTTGTGCTATCGGCTGGAGTAGTTTATCAACAAAGGCTGATCATTTCTTTGTTGGGCTTGAAACTCCTGAAATAATTGGTCTGCCGACCGGGGTCGGTTTGTGGATTTTCGATAGGGTATAGAATACTGGAATTCGAGGTGGGTTTGGTGTTTGACAAAGCCATTCTTAGTCATTTCGTCAATGTGGTGCTCATCGTGAAGTTCAGTAATCAATTGCTGAACTTTACGTGATGTCTCCTCAACTATTAAGCCCTTCATTTTTCTTGTCAGCTAGGCTCATGAACACAGTTGTGGTTCCTTTGTCAGCTTTCCTGATGTTAATGTCTGTGTTGTTTTTTAAGAGCCCTAGCGCTTTATGTTCAACTGAAGGCAAATTATTATTTGGCTTTGTTATAGGTACTTCTGCGAGTTCGAATTGGACCCTTTCTAGATAGCTCTCTAAAGCAACTGATGGCTGCACTGGTGGTTCCCAGTTAGATTTAACATGGAAAGGATGTGGTTCATTATCTTGCTCATGATATATGTATTGTAGGCGCATTCATCTTGCAAAATCCTGAAAAATCGCGCAAGACCTGACGTCTAGTAAGATTATCGTTCGTAGTGGGTGTAGGAATGAATTTAAGTCCTTTCGACACAAGGTTAATTTGGTCGTTTGACAGTTCTTTATTTGAGAGACTTTTGATGTGTATTCTATTTTTGTCAAGGGTCTCGTTTGCGAGATATATACTTTTGTCTTTTTTGCGTTCTTTTCGTTTTATGTTAGCAATGTTTTTCTTTTTATAAACCCGTTCACCCTTGTTAATGTTATGGAGTTCAGGTAACAGACATATATACATGTACTGTTTAACGTCTTTATCGAGAGACTGTTGAAAATTTAACAGCATTTGGTTGAATTCATTGAACTTATCCTGGATGTTCTCAGCTAGCTTAGTTACAGAATATTTCACATTGGTTTCACTGGTTGCCGAGTGCGATGTTCTTTTCGAATGAACCTTAGTTACAACAGTACCATGGGCCGCTTTCATGCCCAATGGAGCTAAAGGTCGTTTTTGACTTTTTAAAGCGATTCTATGCTTTTCTATTTGACAGTAGTGAAATCTGGTGAGAGCTCCTACGATCCCTTGTTCTGCTTGGCTGCGAATGCATTTGATGTCTTCTTTGAAGTACTTGTCCGCTCTGATTCAAGCACGTGCTCTGTACTGTAGGGTCTTAGGGCAAGTTTTGCTGTCAGAATGTATTTTAAGAGCCTTAATGGCCTTCTCACTTTGCTCAATCAGGACTTCTGGTTCCAGCGTTTCGCTGTGGCGGCGTTTTCTAGTCTGGTCTCTTCGATGGGTCTGGTCTTCTCGACTGGTCTGATTTCCTTTGCGATTGTGGCTACAATCTTCTCCATGATTATGGCTACGATCTGCTCCGTGATTATGGCTCACATTCTCACCAGTGTGTTTTTTTGCCTCGTGGTCTTTGGCTTGGTTCAATGTCTTCCTGGGATTCTACATAGTCTAATAGCTCTGCTTCATTTTGGTGTTCTATTTGCTCCATGTTGAAGTCATCGTCATTGCTTATGCCAGCTTTTTCGGGGACTTGTAATAGTCCCTCAGTTGTCAGTTGTTAAATAATAAATGAAAACTTTGGCCGAGGTGTCCTAGTAATCATACTAACAATTATGGGTGGAATTTCCAACTGATGTCATGGTGGTCAAGTGGATAAGAAGATGGACTGCAGATCCAGAGGTTGGTGGTTCAAATCCCAGTAAGTGCCATGTTTTTTTAAAAAAAAAAAAAGCAAGGGGGGATAATTGTTGGTAGTTGTAAGAGGGTTTGGGAGTTAGGGGGGTTTAGAAGAGGGGAAGGGTGAAAGGAAGAGGAAACACAGGGAGCAGTCAGGGGGAGTACATGAAGAGGAGAGGGAAAGGCTATTTTTTTTTGGTGTATTCCATTTAGACCCCCTCCCAAAAAAAACAAGCCCCTATTTTTTAAACCACACCCCATAAATAAAATCCCAAACCAGTTAAAAATTTTTAAACTGGTTTAAAAAAAATTTTTTTGAACCAAAACATAAATGTTCAACTGCACTTTAATATTCAATTAAGGAGTGAGATTGGACGTCAGCATGTAAGGGCTGAGGGCATAACTGACCTGTCAAATTTTTAGTGAAGGCCCGCTACGTAGCTTCAAACTCATAGAACCTATGCCCATCAATTTTCATGGTCATGGCTAGCAGAATGTTTCGTGGGCGGCATCTGTCACGTGTGTGTGTACGAGCTAACTTTCAGGCGCGTATGACGTTGCAAAACATGCATAAGATGCCACACAACATCCAGGATCTTAGCAAAGTTGAAACCAAAGCGAAGCTTTGTTTTTAACCTACAACATACACAAATAATTGCCTGTACTAGATAAAGAGCAGGGTGTGTATTCCTTAGAATGTACATGTTGTCTTACTTTTAAGACGATGTTTGTTAGACAAAAGAAATGGACCCAACCCATTTGGACCAGCAAGCACCTTTTCCACTTTAGAAAACACGAACCTATTTTGAAAGAACTAGTGAATAGTCTAAATTCTCAATAGGCACTACAAGGAAGTAATGCAACTTTTTCTCTATTGTTTTTTCATATTTTGATCTCCAGTGATCACGGTTCTGGTATCCGGGGGAAATGAGTTAAGGAACATTTAAAAAAAACTAAGTGGGTTCCCACTAAGCCATCCCCTTGCACGAGGACTGGAGTCAATGTGGGATAGACTACAGTGAAGAAATTACTGATCCAGAGCTAGGAGGTGATGTTTGGCTAGAAGACATTTCTTGCCCACTCTCAGATGAGAAATTGGATGAACTTAAGGAAAACATAGACCCACTTCAAGAAGCTGATTGTTTTGGGATTCAATTATTCATTGATGCTTGCCGCTGTGAGAAAATGGGATACTGAATATTTATATTATCAAGAGTCTTGGATAAAGTAAGAATGAACAACACAGAGGTCAAGTTTGCCAAAAGACAAGATGTTGTGAACTAGCACACATTTGTGTTCAATTTCAAGGGGCGTGACAGTGTGGCAGGTCAATTAGGCTACAAAATGTTGTGAATGCCGTTAGGCCATACTTCAGTATATCACAATTTAACCAACAACTAAAGGATTTAATTCCAGTCCTATCCTCTCAGTACAATGGCTCGCTCACAAACAATAACAATCTGATATAATTGAATAGCTATTTATATGTTTGACCCTCTATCAGTATAATCCGACAGACAAGTGTATCTATTAATAAAAAATTAATATTTTTTAAGAACAATAATAATAATAATAACAACAAATATTTAAACAGGGTAGCCACTTCAGTTATTTTTAATGCAACGAAAAGATTGATTTTTTTAAATTTATTTATTCATTGTCCAAAAATTAACAAGTTTACAGCAATGAATAATTAAGAAACAGAGAAAAGGGGCAAAAAATAGTTAAACTAATACCTTGCCCTCATAGTTGGAAAATATAAAGGATATTAATTTTAATTAAGTGGATAAAAAGAGAAAATGCTAATAACATACAATAAACAAATAAACACACACATACACACACATGAAAGCAATAATTATGTATATTAAGTACGAGTAGATAAAGCAACTAAGTCAATCTAGTATTGGGATAAGTAATGACTGAAAAGAGATTTCTTCAATAGTTTTTTAGTAGGCTTAGAGCGGATGGAAAGGGGAAGATCGTTCCAAAAATATCGTCCAATAATGGTGGGAGAGAACAAAGAGGAGTTGGTTATATAAAGTCAAGGTGTGTAAGAAGAGGGATGGGGGACAGTGAATTGGTGGATTTCTGTGACAATTTAATTTTGGATGGGCATATTTTTACATAATCTCACATTCAATAAGTAATGACTGAAAAGGCTTAAATGCGATCTTGGGGCTTAAATGCGATCTTGGTTAAAGGGTGTGTTTCAAAAGAGTTACTATAATTCTTAACATGATCTGTGTCATGTCTTCAAAATGTACATGTACTGGGTATAACGCCCACCTTATTCTTATTGATGATTCATTTTTGGTGGAAGGATTTATAGCAAAGTATAACAATAAAGCTGTACAAATGATGCAATGCCATACTTTTTTTCGACCAACAATGCTGATGTGGACTTCTTCACTTCGGACATACTCTCGAGAGTTTGAAAGTTCTCAGATGTGACTGGCCAATCTTCCGTCTGTCCTGTCAATCATTGTGGGCCACACCACCAAAGTTCGCCTTTCAGTTGCAAAGCTAGCACAGTGCTCGACCTTAACATTTTGAGTCACTGGTCCTGGGACTTGTGGAGCTGAAAATTTACTAGTCGAAAGAAAATTTGTGGTAGTCCTTTTACAATTTCATACATTATGTAATTTTATGGTAGGGGTGCATCTCTAGGGTTTGCTTTAACACGAATCGCCTCTTCAGCCTGGATGTGTCCTGTTGACTTTGCGTGACTTCTCAAAGATTCGAATCTGAAATTACTGCAACCGCTTACAAAATTTGACGAATCATTTGATTTGTCTGGACAACAAAGGCAGGTCAAACAAAACATTTTACCATCGTTGTATGAAACCCAAGAAAAAGTGTTTTTCCATTCAGGATGGAAATGCCTAACTTTAATGGTTCGATCCTCTTCTTGATTATTTGAGGATTTCTTGGTCGATTTATCTTTCTCTGTCGATCTCTTTCTTGTCTGATCTATTACCTGTGTCATCTCTTCCTTCTTTCTGGCGCTTGTTTGGAGTATCAGTGCCGCTGGAACTAGAAAAATAGGCCTCCAACCTCTTCATTATAATCACACACACGAGTGAACAAGTCAAAACGAAGATGGCGGTGATTAAGGGCCGAGCTTAGTGTCCAGTCCTCGCCTCGCCTTAAGCTTAGTGCCCAGTCCTCGCCTCGGCTTTTCGGCGATTTCTCCGTTTTCGTGGTTGTTTTCAGAACGTTTGCGAAGAAACGCGTTCAAACAACAGTCAAAGGACAAAAGGATTTGTGTTTTATCTTTTATTAAACATTACAAATTACATACTAGCACTACACATGCTACTAATAGTTACTAGTCCTGTGACTAGTGGCTCTAATTTTTTACTAGTCAAGAAGCGTTTCGTACTAGTCCAGGACTAGTGGACTACCGCTAAGGTCGAGCGCTGTAGCACTCCTCTTAAACCAAGGTCTGCTGGATTCTCAACAGTCGAACAATAGGCCCATTCCTTCTTGTTTGTCAGCTTGAGAATCTCATTTACTGTGTCGCACAAACTGCTTCCATTCACCCTTGTTTTGGATCCAACTGAGCACTGTTTTGCTGTCCAGCCAAAATCTCACACCATCTACTTTCAGCTGTGACTGTAATGCGTTATGTACTGTGTTCATCAATTGTGCCAGTTTTCTGACATCAGTTCGAGCCGTGGAATGGAGAACTCTTTTAAGGAGCAACTCTTGTCTTACTTGCAACCAACCTTGTATGGGCCTCTCCATCTGTATGGTACATGAAATAAACCATGGCACAATACACTTTCTTACTGGCGTCCCCAAACCCATGTAAATAACATTGTCACACACTCTTCTCTCGCCTCATACAGACACCTACTGATTTTAATTTCCCTTGTTTGAAACAAACTTTCGACCCATTTACACCATTTCCCTTTGATTTCCCCTGTCAATGTTTCGTCCCAATCAAACTTGCCACTACAAATTTCCTGAACAGGAATTTTAATGCAAACTGTCACTGGACTGATTAGCCCCAATAGGTCAAACAAGCTGGCTAGCAAGCTCAAAACATTACGCTTGGTGGGTTCTAAACCTGCTTTTTCTCCGATTTGCAATTCCACATAACACCCAGAACCTTTTCTCCCTTCGACTCACCCTGGGATTCACATACGTTTCTTCATCTTCTGATCTTCTCAAACTCATTAATAATTCATGAGGTTATTGGCCAACCACAGCATCGGATCTGATCATGTGCATAACTTTTGAAACCCCAATGAAACACCAGTTGAAAATCACTAGTGTTTCATCATATTTTCATCACTAGGGATAAAATTGTTCTTAATCTGCATATTCATAGAAACAACTCAAATACGGCTTAACAAGAATCGATAACTTTAATTGTCTCAAATAAACAGTGGGAAGGCAAATACATTTCAAATTACGTACAGGCTTACTTGTCATTTGAAATTGAAGTTTACAGTACAATAATCAAGTCGCCAAAGGAAACTGGCAAGGCATTCATATCTACGTTGCGAGAAACTTTTTCTATCTCCCCTGACACTGATTCACTGCTCAACTCAACACTACCTGTCGCAGTAACTGTTGGTGATTCCAACTTAGGACCTAGTATTGCTGATACATTGAACTGAACCTTTTCATTAGCTTTTTCATACTTCATCAAAGCATCCGATCTATGACTGGTTTTATCACGAATTAGATTGCTGTTGAGGGACACGTAACACGCAAATAGTGCGCAGTTTCTCGCTTGATTTTGGCAACATGCACATATCAGACAATAAACGTTTAGTGTATTAATACCTACAGGTGATTTGGTACACTTCTCTCAACGCAAAGTTCCTCTTCCTCGATAGTTCTCGAGGAGCGAAATCTTCCTTCGGCCATGGCAAGAGCGATATGTAAATCACTACTCGTTTACAATACTCTTGAAATACAAATTTGGTGCAACTCGAAAATATTGGATAGTTAAAAAGAAAAGCTTACAAATACAATGACTGCTGACTGAATACAACGGATCATACATGCATTGGCATTTTAAAGAAAAATAAAAAAATGTGTCCTTGCGAATGACAGCTTGATGAGGCAAATAATGGACTTCGCCAATTCCATTACCCTTTCAATGACACCCGAACTTAATTGCTCTTTTACGATAGAATCGTACTCCTCAAGTACATCCGGTTCCTTTTTTAATCTCTTAATTTGGCCCTTCATACGTGACAATACGTGCGTTAGGAATATCTCCGCACTCGCTGGTTCAACAAACACTCAGGACTGTATCTATCGTTTTCTTCACTTTATTGAGACTTCGTACGTACATCCGTTGTGATCATTCTGATCATTCTTATTATTGTTTCTTGACCATCAAAGGCTTGTCCATAATACTAATTCCTAAAGGATAGCGTGGGCTGCAATTATCTATTATTAATTACCGAGTATAATCGGATTACAATCTTTTTGAAACCACTAACAATTGATTACTTATTCCTTTTTACAAACTGAGTCATATCTCTTATTTGTCACAGTGTATCGAAGTTGTGGGGTACAAACAATTCACTCCTTTGAAATCACCTTTTAAACAAACCTTTTACTATAAATAATTCCTGATACAAGCCTTTCCACGGCCCTTTCGCTCTAACCCTCATTGTTGACAAACTTGACAGAGATGTGATTGTTGGGAAAAAAGCATTTCCGCAGCAGTTGGCGTCAGGTGTCTAACCAAATCGCGCTTCTCTGCACGTTTATGAAGGATAGTTCCCCTCTGTTGATCCTGCCTTGAATTTGGCAGAGAATTTCAGCCAACATTCTGTTTCTGCTAAAAAAAGAGACGTGTAGGAAACCCTAATTAATCGATATACATTACCAGCAGATCTTCTAAGATAATTTTTTGGAAAGTAATCTAGTTTAGGAGAATGGATCAGATAATCCTTTCCACCATTCCTTTATTGCTCAAAGAATGAATCCACGGACTTGGTTGCTGTCAATCAAACGGTTTGATGTGTGAAGTAAATCCCAAGGTGTGATAAAAGTTAACAATAACGCCTTAATTAAAGGCGGGCAGCACTCTTTACAAAGCGTTTTGTCAACAAGTTCGTGTGAAGCAAGATTTTTTTTCGACTCGCCAGACTCGCAATGGCTGCAATGGTTAGAGCGTGAAGGCCAAATCATTTTTCCCAAAACAGGATTTTTTGAAAAGCTTTGCCAAATAGCCAACGCGATGCACGAGACACTTGCTTGTACTTAATCGTTGCGCCTTTTTACTCGACCGATTAATGCAGTCCAGATCTAGACGCGCCCTTTTACTCAATCGATTAACACAGTCCAGACGTTAACCATTCATTTAAAAAATAATGTATGTCTTTTCTGTTTGCAAGACAATGAGAAAAGTGAAATAAATGTTTTTTCTCTTTGAAATCCTAACTGGAACAAGCAAAAAGTATAACCGCATGGGTCTCGCGCCTGAGGAAACATTTAAATATTCAAATTTGGATCCGGTTAAATTGAACAAAACATATAAAAGGCCAAGTTAAATTCCAACCATTCAGTTGTTAAAAACTTCTTTCGAACAACATGTTAAAGCGTGTGAGACATCAGCCCGGCTTTTACGCATCATTTTTAAATGATTATGATCGCAATCGTGGCATAAATTCCAAATGCCGACCCAAGGCAAAACCTGTTGTTATGGGTATTTATGAAGTTTAGCGAATAGTGGCAAAACGAAACCGAGGAGGCAACTTTGAGTATTTCATTCAGTAGCAGAATTACTCTCCAACAGAGAATTTGTGGGAGCCGGCCGAGCTGTGGATCCAGTTCGCACAGATGAATGCAGAGAGAGACTCGCTCTTCTATTCGAGAAGGGTTTGAAAGTGCCCCTGGCATGCAATGAGACCATCATCATGTGGCACGATGTGTTGCGAACGATTTTTCATGGTTTGCCATCAGACCTTCATGTGACTCCTTATCTCGCCAGTGAAGAGGAGTTGATAGCAGCGGGCTTTGGATCTTCTCTAAAGAAATGCTTGACAGTAACATGCGGTTGTTGTCATGTGGACGCTCCTGTCAACATAAAGTTATTTCTAGGCAAGTCGCTTGCCTTCTTTGATGAACAAGGGCGTAAAACAACATCCCGTCCAGTGGAGAAAGTTCAAGTAAAGTTCACAAAGAGTTGGTTCACCGGAAATATGCAGTGAGCTGATAGCTCCTACCAGTATTATAAAAACGGCTTCTTTAGAAGCCACCAAACATAGTAAAAGTTGATGACCAACTTGACATTCTCAAGCGGGCAAAGTCCATTGCTAACCAAGATCATTTCATATAGAGTTATTAAACTAAATGTAGACATTATTAAGCCATTCATTCATTAAGCAATAACATTTATTTAATCTCTCCCTCCCTCGCTTCCCTTACAATCTTTTTCTCAGCTCCTTCCATTCAGTTGCCGGGTAAGTGTAATCTGTCACTGCCGGTCTACGAAACAAAACAGAAATCATACTGTAAGAACAAGCAAGTGATTGTTAAATTTTTGCTGAGGTGACTGATTTCGATTTCCAATGAAATCCTGCAGGCCAATTGGAAGAGTCAACTTTCAATCATTCAACCGTTTCAGATCACTTAAACTTTTTCGAAAATCAGTCAGCTTTGCTAAATAACATAATTAATAAACAAGGAAAATATATTTACCAGTATCACTGTTTCCCTGGTCCATTATTTGTTCGATAATAAACACAAGTGACATCACGATCATGAGGTTCCTGTAAAGGTGATAGGAGAGCATACAGTGAGTCTCTGAATCACAGATGTGTGATTTTTTTGGTTCATAATTTTGATTTTTTTTTCAATCATCTGCTTAGTACTTACCATCTAGTGATGTAGTTCATCTGCGGTTGGTTCTGAAAATCAGTGCAAATTGAAGAGTCTTAGTATAAGCCTTACAACACATACTACTGAATAAAGTACGTGTCAAAACAGTGTAAGACTGAAACGATGCTTTTCCCCAGGTCTATGTATAAGTGCAAGCTTCTTTTTTTATATTTCGTCAGTTACAAAAATTACTCTTTGTACTTACAACATCCAATTGAGCTAAATGAGCCTCTAGAAATGAGCTCATTTCTTCTAGGAAATCGGCGAGCTGGCCGTCAGTAAAAGTAAGCTGCAAGATGAAACGTTTGAGCCTTAGTTTTGAGTTTGAACCCCAAAGTATATGGAAAACAGTTGTTGAATAGTTGAAATGAAGCCCTCGCACCGTTTGAGGCTGCGTATTCAACATTTCTATTCTTGTCTTTGTCTTTGTCTCTTGTACAAATTGTCCCACGATCGTCTTCCCGGTCTTCCCGCAAATCTTACCCACCGGAAGTGAGAAACAGTTAGCCCCATTCTCGTCCCCAGAGTTCGCTCGACATGTCTGCGTGCGCTGATTATTACATGAAAAAAAAAAGATGGCGGCCTCGAGGTTTTTAACGCTTGTAATTTTCCTTCAATACTAAAGGAAATATTCTATGGTTTGTAATTGTTGCTGTATTATAAATACAAGTCTTATATTCTAGCCCAGCCATGTCGTTTCTTTTCAGCCCCCATTTCTTTTGCATTGGAGGCTCAATTAGGCTATAAGTTCTCAAGATAAGAAATTTAAGATAAATTAATAGGCCTGACTCAGGTTGTTTTACTCAGTTCTGAAGGTTATATTATGAGTTATCTGATATTCTTTTTACTTTGTATTTATTTTTATTATTATTATTATTACAAGTCAAACCGGAAATAATATATTATAATTAATTTAACATATTCCATAGACTATAGTCCAGAAAAGAACTTCAACAACGTTGAAGAAAAATCTGCGCCATTCAAGTAAATTCTGCAAATAAACATATGTGTATACCACATGGCCTGCTTTTCAAAGGTGCTAATTGTGGTATTGGGAGGGTTCATACTAAATATATAGAGAATTTAGTTTTATCGACTGAGTCATCCAGCTGTAAAATATACCTGGGAAATTTCCGAAACCTCAGTCGCTTTTCTGTAACCCTAAACATTCCACCTTTTCAAGGGTCCAATACCCAAATGACAGCACAAGATGTTGTCAAGACCCAGGAAATTGCTTCTGTTAGAATACACATTGAACGAGCTATCAACAAAATCAAGAATTTCCACATTTGGGATAGTGTCGTACCACTCAGTTTGTTTGGGGTAGTAAACTAAATGTGGAGTGTCTGTGCTTTTTTGTGCAACATTCATGACGCTCTTATTTTCATGTAACAGTTAGGCAGAGCACTGAGGCGTACTGCGGAGGCTCCACTCAATTTAATAAAAGTATGACACTATTGTAATGTTATATCTAAAAAAGATCGCAGATTTGGTTAACTAAGGTTGTGTTTTGGCTGCTTTCAGCCCCGGGAGCTAGTAAATTGTCAGTTATTTACATGCAGTCTTTGTTCTTAAGATCTAAAAATAAAGAGAGACTAAACTTACAAAAGCTGTATCTTGAACTCGGATATTATACAGAAGATATGGGTTGATACTCTGTTTTAGACATATGAGACACTGATACAATTTAACAAGAATGACATGACTCGTGCCATGATTAGATTGCGTTAACTCAAATGGTTACAGAATTCTAATGCAGCTGGCCCTATAAAATGATTAAAATAGGTGTTGTTTAAGGCCTTCATTCAATGTGTCCCAGAACTGAGGATCAAATGTGATCCTCTCTATACTCATTCCTTTGCTAGTGTAGATTACAGTCACACCAGCTTGCCCCTGAAACACCAAGTTGGCCCTGTAATTGGAAATAGTACTGATGTCCCCTTTTCAGCCTTGGTTTACCATTTACATTTTCTGCAAAGAAACTTTCGTCTGCACATGCATCTTAGGGATTTACATGAAACTTACTGTAGGGACATTTAATCTCTACTAGCCCAAAAGGCTTACTGCAACCATGGTCAATGACCTTGCCATCTGGTGATGCTGCTAAAAATGGAGAGGCCATACTCACAACAAGGCCACTTTTAAACAATGAAACTGGGTTCCTAGTTGAAAACATATACTTTTCATACTCTTTTAAGGCTACAGGTTCATAGGTGTTCCCATGTGTTGTTTGTTTGGCAGTAAATGGCTTGGGATGAAGCAGATTGTTTACTAGAGTGTCATGATTCCTTTTCTTTTTTTACAATAGTGTGGAAATTAGATGCTGTAAACCGAAATTTCCTTTGAGCCTTCCATTCTTGAGAGGCTGCTTGTTCTCTTGTAGTCTTCTCTATGTTATTGAGCTTTGCCTCATCAACAATCAAATGATCAAGGAGTGCTTCTTGGTTGCTGCTTAAACCATCTGGCTTTTCATACTGCTCAGATTATGACAAAGGAAATGCAGGAAATGTAGAAATAGCATTTTGGTCACCATTACAGTCCACTCTAGGCACTGAGTCAATATTACCGAAAACTTGAAAATTGGACTCTGTGAACTGTAACTGGTAACTTGCATATGAACCACTTGGAGATATTCCGAATTTAGTTTCCTGTAAGTTGGTACCACCAGGAGACATGATTTGGGACAGGGCAAATTTAGGGTTGATCTTTTGAAGCTTGTCTTTCAACATAACTTCATCAGATGTTTGTGTGCTCAAGTTTTTCCTAGCTTCATACAACAAACACCTTACCCCACTATCAGGGTTATACTCTTTATCTAAATTGGACCTTTTTACCTCAAGTCCCATGACAGGTTGGGGCTTGATTTTATCCCCTCTTACAGGCCTGTGCCATAGTTGTAAACTTGAAGTGCATGCCTTAGATGGTGTCATATCAGACTCATGGTCCAACTCCTTAATATCTTGACAACTATACAAGCTGAACTTACAGAGTTTCATCATAAATGCAAGCACATGATTACAAAAGCCAACAGATCCTGCCACACAGGTACATGAAGCATATTTTACAGCTCCACTTACTAAACAAAGCGCAACTTGTAATTTGTGAGGGTCCTCATTTTTTTTTATGCTGGAAGTAAACAGTTTACAGCGTCAGAGGTTTCGAATACACAAGAGATTGCAAGACTTAGGATACACGTTGAGAGAGCGATAAGGCGTATCAAAGAGTATCATGTTTTTGACAGAGCTCAGCCTCTTATTTTAGGAGGTTCAGTAAATCAGATCTGGAGTGTTTGTTGTTTTCTGATCAATTTCAAAGGACCATTATTCTAAGTTGAACACGATCACTCGAAGTCACTTTTTTGTGTAATGTTTGCAGTCCCCCCCCGGGGGGGGGGGGGGGGTCCTATATAAAAATGATGGGGTGCTCGTTGAAAATTTTTGAAGAACACTGGTTACGCCCTCGAAGGTACCATAATCTCGTTTGATGGGCATGGCTCAAATTAATTTTTACTCCTAAGAGGTACCAATTCTAAACAGACACGTGACATTCTGTAAAATCTTTTGGCTCAATACTCTAAAAGGTACCGCGATAATTCTAACGTTGGTCATTTTAGATTTCAGTACCCTAAGCGGTACGACGAGCACCCCCGTCATTTTTATATGGGAGTCCCTACCCCGGGTTTTGCAGTCCCCTTACGTCCTAATGGTCCTCGCAAAAATAAAACGATGCATGTAAAATCATGTTAACATCAACTTTTCATTACACTGTGCATGAAATATTCAAAATAAAATTGGTCTAGTTTGTCTTTCATCGTTGTTAACATTTGACTGTCTGATCTGATTCATTCTAAATGATAGTCATTCTTACACAGAACAAAAAAATCAACCCACTCGGTTTCAGACAGGAGTAATGGCCCGTGAACTTGGTAGTAGGAAGCGTGGCTTTTCTTCAGTTTCAATGTGCCATTGACCTCTTTTAAGTACGGAAGTTTGACGACAGAGTCAGACAAAGAACATTTTATTTCACGAGTCCCCCATGGGTTTGCCTCAGCCGGGTCGTAAACTCTGCGGTCAGGGGAACATGCCAGATGAGGACATGAAGGATTAATGAGTATACCACAGGGATAAACATTCAGACGAGTGATTTCGGCATAGTGCGTGGCTGCGTTTTCTTCATTTGCAATGCCGTACTTCATTGCAGCCGTTTGAATTGTCTTCTTCATAAAACATGCCGCTAGAGACTCAAAATCTTTCTTTCGACAACAACTGCCACAGAAACATTTGGATTTACTCTGGATGCTGTAATTTGACATGCATTTGTTGGCAGGAGGTGGAGAATTTGACACAGGATTCCCTGAAATTGTCAAATTCCCTTAGGTTTGACCAATCCCCAACCCACTCCCTAGCCATCCCCCCCCCCCCCCCCCCCCCCCTGCACCCTGGGCATATTATTGATAGTTGCATAAGACGCATAAGACAAGACATTAAATGCCGCTCAAATCTCGCTGAACAGCCGTCGGAAGAAAGAACTGAATGCAATGCACATACTGCACTCATAGATTTAAAATATTACAGGAAGGCTAAGTATCCTGCTGTGACTTGATTACAATTTAAGGTAAATCAAAATAACTTGGACATGTACATTCCTAGTAAATGAAAGCTGATTAAACAATATTTCGCATCACTGTACCTGAAGTCTCCAGGGATCATCGTTTTTCCTTTGAGATTTATAACTGCATGCTCTCACTATCATTTCGTTTTCTCCGACATTTTTTACTGTTAAAGTGAATTGTTTACCCTGTTAGTTGTACGCCTGTAAACAAAAACCGACAGAATTTCTAGAACAGTCAAGTACAGATTATCGATACTTCGGTGCAAACCTTCAACATCGAAGATGTAACCTTCGCAAAAATTGCTATAACCTCGAATCAGCAATTTCTATGGAATTTTAATTTCATGTTTAATCCATTGGTCAACAAATTTAAGGCTGATTTGTGGAACATCTTTCAACTACTTTGTCCAACACGCAGACTTCTCAGCCGCGGCCATGTTGGCCAGTTTCCAGTGATGCACGGCTAGCCTCGTTTTCAATCCAGTATGGCGGAAGCGCGACAAAGGCATATAAGCTCTAAAGTGACGCGTAATTAAATTGACCACGTCAAGAAATTTTAAAGTCTTAATATGGCATGTAAAATGTCACCCGAAAGGACCCGAACCTCCTGGAGGAGGGAATGGCAGCCTGACCCAGCAAAACCGGGGGGACAGATTTTCCTCCTTTTTCAGACACCCATCCTACCAGTAGGAGAATAGAAAAGAAAATAGAACAAATCACAGGTAATTCTGGAAGAGTGAATCAATGCTTTATTAAATAAGGACGATTTTGAATGGATGCCAGTACATGGCTACAACTACAAATGAAGCTAACGCTTTCTATGTGGGCATTCTCTATACAAGTGCTGTGTTGACTCACAAATAAAGCATATCAAACGCTTGTAATTAGGACGCCGCCCATAGGGGCGACTTTGGCCAAAACGCTGGTTACGGCCGCGGATACTTGCTGGCCTGGGATTCCATGCAGCCTGGTTATAGGTAGGGAAGTCCATCAAAGGCGGAATGCTCTCCTCAGGTTTTGTGCTTTTTGTTGAGGCCTTTATGTTCTTCAAGACTTTGCTGGCCTTCTCCAACACCTTGCCCTTCACTGGGTCACCAACCAAGGCGACGAAGAGATCTTTAAGGGCACTGTTATTGAGGAGCTTGGCATGCTTCTGAACTTCGTCGAGGATACACTCATATTCATGCGCTTTTTTGTCGTTGTTTACTTTAGCAACACGGACCAGGGTTTCCAGGTCGGCTATAGCATCATCGGGGTCAAACCTTGCTTTGTCAAGGGTTCCATGAAGGGTCTGGAGGGTAACAGCGACAGAGTTGCTCTTTCCCTGTTCCTCCAGTATTTTAATCCTCTCCTCTAACGTGTGTACACGCTGAAAAAACGCGGGTAGGCTGTGTAAGGGCGACATGTATAGACTATGTAGGGATAAGGGGGCAAGCGGGAAGTAGGATGTCACATTTTATTTTATTTATTTGATATATTTGCTCATTTTGCTTTTTATAAATGTCTAGCCTGGCTCAAAAATTTTATATCACAAAAACAATCACTATAACATACGAGCGGTAGACTCCAACCTGCATGGCTCAACAACTTAAGTTTACTAGACAATCTCTTAACATGAGCGGTAGACTCCAACCTGGCTCAATAACCCGTTTTATTTCACAATAGACTGACAATCACTATAACATGAGCGGTAGACTTCGACCTGCATGGCTCAATAACTTTAGTTTACAAGACAATCCCTATAACCCGAGCGGTAGACTCCAACCTGGCTCAATTACTTTAATTCTTCGAAGCAATCACTATAACATGAGCGGTAGACTCCAACCTGGCTCAATTACTTTTATTCTTCGAAGCAATCACTAAAACGTGAGTGGTAGACTCCAACCTGGCTCAATTACTTTAATTCTTCGAAGCAATCACTATAACACGAGCGGTAGCCTCCAACCTGGCTCAATTACTTTTATTCTTCGAAGCAATCACTAAAACATGAGCGGTAGACTCCAACCTGGCTCAATGACTTTTATTCTTCGAGCAATCACAACAAAAGAAAACAAATGCCTAATAAAAAGACAAAAAAACAAACTTGAAGATTTTACCAAAATTTGCATACTACGAACTGGAGACAATGGAATCTACTAACTAGTGAATCGAAGTTCTGTTAAAAGTGTGGCGAAGGGAAAGCAACTCTATAAAGTAAAGGACATTAAAATGCTCAAAAGAAGTTGCAAAAACCTGCGTGTACAAGGGGCGTACAAAATACAACGGGGAACTTCTTAGTTTTAAAGCTAGAACTTTAATTACCTGCATATACACGAACTTGAATGGGAAAGCAAAACGCTAAACACTGAATTCTATGAAGACTATAGGCATGGAATGGGGGTAAATGTCAAACTAGTTGATATCTATCGAAGTATACCTCTAAAGGTTGTGGAGCGTTATCCGGTGGTTGAGCTGGTTCGCCTTGGGCTGGGTCGCCTTGGGCAGCTTGTGGTCGTTGGGCAGGTTCGCCTTGGGCAGGTTCGCCTTGGGCAGCTTGCGGAGCAGGAACATGTACAGGGCCCGCTATAACAGGCGTTGAATCTGATTGTCCTCGGCCATGACGCGTTGCGAAACAGTTAAAATTCAGGAGCTAACTCTCTAGACGGCATCGTAGATGAGACTGGCACAAAAGCATGTGTGCGAGGTAATTTATACATTGCAGTGCATGACCGGATATCTATTGTCATGTAAATACTCGCAATTATTCTTAGTACTTAGAATAGTGATACATTCACGTACTAACAATACCCGCGAGTATCCATATTAAGATATGGGATTATTTAAATTTCAATGATAATACATTAAAAAGACTTTCTGACATACATAAAAGATAATTGATCTGACAAAATGTACTGGTCATTATTATTAAACTATTGTCACTTTCCATACATGTATCTTCCCTATATCAACCAGTGTACATTCACTTGGAAGATGACAAAGCTTTAGAAAAAAGTAAGAACATTGTCATGATGCTTGAACTCTCTATTCTGTGTGATCTGGGGATGATCAAACCGTTCATGTACATGTATATAACCAATTCACTAAGAATGTCCTATCCATCGAGTGATCTAAATCACTTTGACAGCTCCTCATTTTTTTTGTTTATTACTTTAATTTACTATTTGTTTTCATGTTTTTAAGAAAGAAAGAAATCCAGTTTGCCAATGTTTCAATGTACATGTACATGTACCTCAATAGAACCTTAACCTTTTGCAATAATCACTGGGTGGCCTTTTTCGCAGCACCCAAAAATGGCCACAAACAGAACCGAGGAAAGCAATATACCCTGGATGAGACTGACCCTTTAATGATTTAAAGGAAAGGTCACATAATTACACTACAACGCTTTTTACAAACAGACAGTATCATTATTAATTAAAAATATTTAAATAGTCATTGTAAAAATTCCATTTACTGCTTCAGTCGTAGAAAATCCACCTTATGCTTATACTGAATATACCAAGGGATGCCTCTTCAACAGTCTGTTGAAATAGAAAACTTTTAATTTAAGCACGTTTGCACTTATTGTTTATGTGCATCCTTACTGCACATACAGTTTGTCACAATGCCATGCTACCATCATGCAACTCAGCTGTGCACAGAGGAAGAAAACTAACCACATCAACGGTTGGTAGCCATTGCATTAACTTTGCTAAATAAAAGATGGTGTCACCCCCATTTTTTTGCATTCATTTTTTTTAATTCATTTATTTATCCGGGGACATCTGATTAGCATAAATACACACAAAAGTATCAGTATCAGTAGCAAAAGTATTACAAAAATAATCAGTGTTAGAAAATTTTTGGCCAACCCCCTCTCAAGGGCAATATTCAGTTTTGCTACTTTTCTTCATTAAGAAGTATCTTCCTAAGAACTCATGGATCAGGACGTTTTGGCTAAATGAAATTGGCAATGCAATTACTGTCACTATGCAATGAAAGAGACAATTTCTTGCAAGTTATGTTCTGAGCATGTGTAGTCCATATAATAGGCATCGTACAGTATAACTAAACAATAGTAATATTGTTAACGCTGTGCTGTAGCAGTCGTACAGTATGTACATGTATGAAGAGGCCCAAAATATACATGTAAATGTTCAGTATTTACGATGAAAACATAACAATTATAAACATGCATGTAATATAAATCCACAACCAATTATTCTTATTTACATGGAAACTTGTATATTAACAATTTCAAATTAACATACCTTAGAAAGATCAGATTTGCAGTGGGTTTTACAATGTGGTGTAGACTTTTATGTCCATAATCCATGACAGTACATGTAGAGTATGTGATGTTAATAATATAGTAAGTGAACATCTTGAATTGATTGATAAATTTTTCAGACATAAAAAAAGGATTAACTGCTGGTATACAGTACATGCACCTAGTTCAGTCGAGGGAGGGCTGTCACTAAAGGCCAGGGGCCGGGGATTTCCCCTGGCTACTATGAGCGTGACCCCAGCTACTTCCATAGGAAAATAGAACCAAAAGCTGACCCCACCATGAGGCATTTGCAACATTGTTAAAAAAAAGACCAATGCCTGACAAATGCCAGGGGGATGAGCGGGCTTGGAATTGACGGAGCCATTGGGGGTGGGGGGGGGGGGGGGGGGTTGAGCGGGCTTGGAATTGACGAAGCAATTAACTTTATTCGACTTGTTCCTTCTTTGAAATGTAAACCAAAACATGTACATGTGACTGTAGTCTTTGAAAGTCTAATTACCGGTACCTTAGTTGAACAAAAATAAACCAAACTTCGAAATAGCAATACAACTTACTGTAGTCGATGTTAAATTTAATTTTAGAGCATGATGCAAGATGCAGACCCTCAGGTTTTTGTTTTAATTCCACCTCTAATTTCCACTGTCAAAGATCTACTGTACATCTTTGCGCTTGAAATACAGTGAAACAGCTAGTGAAATGAAAGGCAATGAAACATCTTTCTTGCTACACGTCATATTTAAAACCTCTTACAAGTTCAAATGTGGACAAAACAGCTACTATTGAGCTGATATCAGGGCATAACATGTCAATAATTTTTATAGTCTATAAACATCAATCGTTCTCTGTTGAATTCGATACTAATCAATCGACAAATATCGGAATTCGATAAAAGTCGATCACACAATTTTTTGTGATTATCGATTTTTTTTACAGGTTGATTTTGATTGATTTCAATCAAAAAGTATCAAAATATAATCAAAGGGCTCTTAAAGCCACCGCGTTACCCCCGGGGCTCGTTAATGCATTAGAACGTGATAGTGAATATGGTAAAGATGGCGTTGTAGAATCGGACATTACGTAGAAAATGCGAGGCGCAGTAGTCAACTGGATATGGTTCTTGGCAGGATAGAGAAGATTGAGAGAAAGTTTGAAAATTCGTGTTGGTGCAAGTCAATAAAAGTTGAGTAACAAAGAATCAAGAGTGTGAATGTAAATAATTTTGATGTTAGTGAAGTGAAAGTGAAAGCCTTTCTCCGCCTTGCTAGTTAATTGACGATGAAAATGTGTTGTTGGGTCAATTTGCACAATGCATTTTCAGTTATTCATTGTCTATTTTCTGTTGGGATATTTGACAATAGAAAAACATTTCTAAATCAAATACAATAGGTTGCCGCAATTTCAAAACAATTAAAAGCCCACACACCTATCAAGTGATCGATAATACGTCACGTGCAGTGACTTTATACATACGCTGCCTGAAATAGGACATGTTTTTGACGTTTTTTTCCTTAGTACCGATGATTAAGGTACTAGGACTGTTTTTTTTTAGTTGACGTCCCAGATCAAGGTAATTAAATGCCGATGACTGGCATGTATACATTCATAGAGTTCTGTAGCTTTGTGAAAATTGGTTGTAGTTTTTTTCCTTAATACCAATGATTAAGTTACTAGGACTGTTTTTTTTCCAAGACTCTAGGTCCACTGTGACTAGAGTACTAGGAGTTGCTAGAATACTAGGAGTACTATTGTACTAGCATACCAAGACTCTAGGTCCACTGTGACTAGAATACTAGGAGTACTATAGTACTAGCATACCAAGATTCTAGGTCCACTGTGACTAGAGTACTAGGAGTACTATAGTACTAGCATACCAAGACTCTAGGTCCACTGTGACTAGAGTACTAGGAGTTACTAGAGTACTAGGAGTACTATAGTACTAGCATACCAAGACTCTAGGTCCACTGTGACTAGAGTACTAGGAGTACTAAGACTCTATTAAATAGCTGTAATAGGAAACAGTTAGGGACTCCCGTACTAAGATTCTAGATACACGGTGAATAGCGTAACAACAACCTAAATATAATCGAAGTTAAAGACAGCAGGGAAAGTTATGTATCAGGAAAACAAATTTAGCGGTTTTTAGTTTGTTGTACGTAGTTAGTAGTTAGTAAAAGTGCACCAAATTTGCATGTGTCAAAAGGGTAATTTGAAACCTGAATAAAGACCATGCGCTTGCAAGAATTCTCTGTTATCCTTGTAGCTTCGCTCGCCAAATTACGGCTGATAAACGACAATTACAAGCGAACGGCTCGAACGTGTGAGAGGTCAGATATAATACATGTACACAAGCTGGTCTAACTGCGGACCTGGTAAATGTTTATGGCGACTTGTGAATGAATGAATGTTTATGACTAGCATGTGCAACAAAAGTTTGACACATTATTTTAAACAAAAGCTCTTAATATAACTGCAGCATTCTATCAATTAAATAAATACAACAAAGTGAAACTGCAATAAACTATCGAATTTATTTTACCGCAGAGCTCCAGGAATTGCTTCAAATATTCTGAGAAACATATTGCATCAATTCACTGGAATTTAATGCTTTCAAATTCTTCGCCTTCGCAAAAACGTGGCTTTCTACACGATTTACGCTTTAAGTTTTCCACATCCCACTTTATCGACGGTCGAGTGTTCTTTAGAGGAAATTAAATAAATAAATAAAAGTTAATCTGCAATAAAACATCGAATTTCTTTTACCTTAGCGTTCCAGTAATTGAATCAAATATTCTGAGAAACGTATCGCATGGTCTTAACCTTTTATTTGCTTTCATGCCGTGCGAAAACCATGAATGTTATTAGCAGTAGGACAAATGGATCTTTTAAATCCGAAAACCATCACTGCATGACACCGGTACAAAAATACCTTGGCAAGTGACCAGGATTTTATATAAGACATTTCATGATTTTTATAGAAGACAGGGTTTTATTTTTCTAGGTCTTACACTGTTGGCAAGTGGCCAGGATTTTGTATAAGACATTTCATGATTTTTATATAAGACAGAGTCAGGTCTTATTTTTCTCGGTCTTAGTTTTCCAGACACCCTGGAAAAAGGCCGGAAATTCAGTGTTCGCCGACTGACATCTCTAAGTTGATATAAAAAAAATTAACCAAGGTGAGACTGTTGGCTTGATGCTCCAATTTTAACGCGATCGTTTCAATGGATAAATGAAATAAAACAAAAAAAAAAGGAAAAGAAACATTTTAAGACAAAAAATCTATTTAGATTAACATTGGTTTGCTTCTTAAAGTCCTTAAAGCGAAACGTGCTTCGAGTACAGATCATCACTTGATACTTCACTGAACAATTGAGCTCATTGTATCCGGAATTGTGCAAGTTTTTCTTACATTTCGAGCTACAAAGCCTACCTTCCTGATTTAAGTTTAAGAGTTAAGGTTATAGTTTATTAGCCTTTTTCCTCACCGACGACTCGTCAAGCCATTTGAGTAATACTTCTTTGGAAAGTGACCATGCATACATGTATTCTCCGCGGCCGATATTGATTTCCGTTTTCTGGCCGATTTGTCCCGGCCAGGAGCTACATTCCAACAACAAATTTGGAAACAACCACTTTACTGGTAAAGGTAACAGTCAGCAGTCCATGCACTCGCAATACTGTTCTTTAGCCATGGATTTTAGACTTACAAAGAAATGAATAAGCTTTGTGTACTTACATGTGAACGTTGTCCTTTCGTTGAACGTGAAGAAGGTAGCCATTGTACCGCTTCAATTCATCTGGGAATTCAACGAAGCTATCAATTCGAAAATAAAAATTTGAAATTGATTTGGAAAGGTTTGCTGATTTCTTTACATGGATAGATCTCTTCCCGTCGCCATCCGAACGGATAGAAATGGACTTGACGGGTGAGGAGCTCGCCATGCTACGTGATGTCCGGCAAACAAGAAGGCCTTCAATGATGTTTTCACGTAGATTCTCATCAGGGGTTCCTTCTTTATAGGGGTGGGCACCCAGCAAAATTTGGCGCCAAGAACATTTTTGGGACCGATAGCTAGTTGAGATGGATCCATCATCTTAACGAAATAACTACTAAAGCCACACAAATCTAGAGACACACCAGGGTGTTAAAAGTAGGTACAAATTCCGCACGGGCTAGTTTCGTGAACCGTCTATAAACGGGTTTTTTCTCTCAATTACACCACTGTATGAGGCGAGGGTGAGCCTGTGCCTGGTAAAGGGCGACGGTAAATGAGGCGGAGGAACAAACCAAACGAGGAGACAAAGCTGACTTGGAAGAAAAACCTAAAACGGGGAAGGAAACCACCCGCTAGCCAGTCTTCGCTTTAATTGTGAAAATTCTTACAGCTTTACTCATTAAGACTTGCCACAAGTCGACCTTCACTTATTTTAGTCGAGTTTTATTCAATAAATTTGCGCGCGGAATTAATTTAAGTCGCGAAGGACGACTTGTTTCACTTTCAACAATTTGCGCAAAAAAATGATCAACACCTCGCAAATTATATGCGCTCCGCGCGCAGACATCGCGACCTCGAATAGCGTCGGACGAGAGTTCAACTACTACATGTTGACCGCGCGCTAGCTTATAACGCAGGTAGAAATTGCTTGTTCATTGGCTAATATCAGGAGCCATAATCAGGGACGGAGACCGTAACAACATGTCATTTCTTTAGAGCTGCCTATCCCCATATAAAGGACAATTTGGGCTATTTTTAGCAGAAATTGCGCCATTTGTACTTTGACTCGCACAGAGAACACGAAACACTCAATACCAATTTAAGGTGATGTTACACGGGACGATTCGCAACGACGATTTTTAGCGCAACAATGTTGCGCTAAAAGTTGACGCCGTGTCACATGGGTGCGCGGACAATTTTCTTCGAAATCTGTGCGTTGCGAGTTTTTGAAGCTGATAAACTCGCAACGCAAAAATTGCGCATAAAATCGTCCGCGCACCCATGTTACACGGCGTCAACTTTTAGTGCAATGTTGCGCTAAAAATTGTCGTTGCGAATCGTCCCGTGTAACATCACCTTACGCTGAGATGAAGAAATGGCTCAGTTTGCAGCTTGGAAACAAAAGAACTGACGCTTTCATCGCGACTTTCTACAGTGGAAATGGAAATGCTCTTTTCTTGTGTGCAACAGTTATGTAAACCGCTAAAATTAAGCCTTTTTTTAAAACAGTTCTTCAATAATTGTTGTCACCTTAAAATAAGATGAAGATATTAATTCAATGTTGTCATCATTATTTTATTGGTTCAAAATATTTTCATTCACTTGTTCACCTGTAAAACGAGAAGTCGTATTTTTGGTCAATGATGTACCGCATTTTGAATGTGTTCAGATTCATTTGTTTTCGTTATTCCCTTTGTTAGCCATATCAGTTTTGATTTGTAGCTTGATTGGTGATAATTGTAGAAGTTTATAGCACAATTTGGTTGGATTACGATAAAGATCGACTTGCAGCTAGGAAAATCGTGTTCCATCTATTACCGTATTTTCCGGTGTATAAGTCGAACCGGTGTATAAGTCGACCCCACTTTTTGAGCCTAAAAATTAGGATTTTCTTGATTTGGCATCAAGTATGAGTAGAAAAATTCTTTACGATTTTCTAGGAAAACAAGTCTTGTCTCTCTTGCAGAGCATCTTCGAGACCCAAAGTCAAAGTAAACTGAATGAACCACATTGATCGACTAACACGCGAACGAATGCACTTCGTTAATAAATTGACAAATATGAATCCAAATTCTTAAGATACCTGCTCTAAAATTGCTTTTGTTATGTTTGTGGGTCATTTTGAGGCTTTTTACAATGAAGAAATGCCGTAAAATGAACGCATGAAGCCATAGATCGAACGAGTCTGTAAACAGGCCGCCATCTTGGATGCTTAGTAACCCAGCTAAGCTCGGACAACACTGGAAACCAGTAGCCAGAAGCACGTGCTCATTTCGATTAGAAAAAGATGCCGGTTCTAGGTCCCCCTTCAACAGTTCAATTCAAAATAAACTGATATTTTGGTCCACAAACATTTAATATTCTTAAAGCTATGTTACACGAATAAGATGGACTAAACTATTTACAATTTTATATACAAACAAAGTGAATAAAGTCAGTGCCTCGTGTTGATCGATTGTTGTCCACAATAATCACTTTTTTTTTTAAACAAGTTACGCTATGAATACCGATTACATGAATTACCGGGTAACTATAAATTTTACAATTCTGTATACAAAAAAGTGAATAAAGAAAAATGTCATATCAGTCTGTGTCTCATTAATTGTTCAGAATCCTTCAAACTCCTCATTGTCACTTTCTCCAAACAAGTCTCGCCATTGTTCTTCTGACAATCGGTCATCGTAGATGTCTCCGAATTCTTCTTCCTCTTCAGCCACAGGGATTTCAGGAGCTGTCGATTGCTCTTCATTCCATAGAATGTCATCTTCGGTACCATCCATTGCATTCGTGATTCCGCATTTCTTGAAGGAGCGTGAAACAATGTCCGCAGGAATAGCTTTCCATGCTTCGTTGACCCATTGACAGACAGTGCTTAGTGAAGCGGCCTTCAAATTTCCACCAGCAGTGTACTCCTTCTGTCCCTCGATCATCCATTCCGTCCACTTTTCACGAAGTCGATCCTTGAAGGGTTTGTTGAGGCTCACATCAAGGGGTTGCAAAACGCTAGTGAGTCCTCCTGGAATGACTGCAATGTCGGTGTTGGTTTCCTTCAAAGCTTGCTTAACAGAGTCGACCAGATGAGCTCTGAATGAGTCCCACACTAATAAACTTTTCTTTCGAAGCAGGCCTCCTGGTCTCGCACACCAAACTTTCTGTATCCAGATTTTCAATCCTTCTTCATCCATCCACCCTTTTGGATGGATGTGGACAACTACTCCAGGTGGAAATTTCTCTTTAGGCATGGTTTTTCTTTTAAAAACTACCATTGGTTTCAATTTCGTTCCATCGCCGAGGCAAGACAACACGACAGTGAATCGTGACTTCTCATGGCCAGTTGTCTTGATCGCCACAGTCTTCTCTCCTCGAGAGTTCACGGTTTTCGCCGATGGCATGTCGAACCACACCGGGGTCTCATCCATATTTCCAATATGGACTAGTTCATACTGTTTCTCTCTGCGATGTTTGATGATGAATCTGTGGAATCTTGTTATCTTGTCCTCTAAATCGTCTGGCAGTTTCTGGGCGATTTTGGTCTTTTGCCGTAACACAAAGTTCTTTCGGCGAAGAAACCTCGTGCACCAGCTGTTGGTTGCTTTGAAGACGCTCGTTTTCAGTTCACTTGCCAATGCTTTGGCCTTGATTCGGATTAGATTCCGCGTCACAATGTAGCCACAGCTTCGTTGGTCTTCTATCCATTTGGCAAGGCTGTCTTCTATTTCTGGCCAGTAACACTGCTTCCCTCGATCAGCACATTTGTTCTTCGGCATGCACTTTAGTTTTTCTACTTGACGTCGCCAGTCTCTCACCAGCTTCTCGTTTACACAGAATTCTCTACTTGCAGCACAGTTGTTCGACTTTTCAGCAAACTGGACAACACTCAGTTTAAACTTAGCGGAATACTTTATACGTTTCGAAGGCATTTTCCAAAGCAGGTAAGCTGAAATCTTGTTTGAAACAAAGATGAGACTAAGTGATTTCAATTGATCTAATTCAGTGATTAACAGTACTAGGAAATGCATCCCTCTATTGTTTTTCAGCTTTCTGATTGGCATTTCGTTATTCCCAACAACAAGACTAACAAAAGATGACACAATAGACTTGTTTTAGAGAATTTTATTGGCTCGCGCGCGCGTGTTGCCAATGCTGGGTTGCTAAGCAAGTGTGCGGTTACCAAGTTTCTAGCGTTTTGTCGATCGATGTGCGATTTGTTTCCTTCAGAAGTATTATTAGTCATGGATTTCAAGCACAAAATAACCTCAAACTTGCACGCATTGAGCGGGAAAATGAACATTTCTAATGACAAATCCCTAATGTGAAGAATTCACACTCGTAAAGGTAAGAACGCGTATTTTGCTCGGAAAGTGAAACCAAGATCGATCGTTGCTCCTTTACTGCAATAAATGTCACTTCGATGTTACTAGTAATCTCAGGGTGCCATTGTTATGCTAATTTCCTTATGAACCGACAGCTCTTGAGTTTTGGCCGGTGTATAAGACGAGGTCGATTTTTGGGGCAAATTTTCGTGGTTTCAGAGGTCGACTTATACACCGGAAAATACGGTAAGTATCTAAGGGTAGTACTGGATGAGAAATGGAATTGGAAGATGCATATCATTAGCCTCTTACAAAAACTAGTGCATCGCCTTTCAGTGTTTAACCGAATTTATCATATGCTCGATAAGAGAAGTCTCATGACATACTTTAATGGCCTTGTCCTACCACACCTGGATTATGCAGATGTTGTCTGGGGAGATCAGCTGGGTCTTTCAACACAGATGAAACAATTGCAGTCTTTCCAAAAGAACGATTGTAAAAGCAAAAGTGACATCAGCTGAGGCCCTGACATTGTTGTGGTGGGCCCCATTGCACGCGAGGCGTTTCGGTCATCGATGCTGTCTTGTGCAAGATGCATTGCAGGGAAAGATCCCCGAACATTTCGAGGTGTTCAGTTCTACAATGAGCCAACATCACGGTTATAATACCCGAAATGGTTACATGCCCAAAGTCAATAGGCCAAGAACGTAGTGGGGCAGAAACAAAACTTATATAGCAATTAACGATTGGGCCTTCCTGCCGAGTGAGCTCAAGAGACTGACGCCAAAAACGATTTTTGAACACAAACTGAAACAGTTTTTATAAAATCATTTTGAATTGTGATTTAGTATTTTAATCTTAGTCTTAGTTTTAGCCGCATTTAGTTTTATGTATTTTTGACCTTCATTTAGAGGACCCTCTTGAAAACCACCTTCAGGTGATTGGAGGCTTCCTCTTAAATATTATTTATTATTATTATTATTATAAACTAAGTTTACATCTTGGGAAAATCAGTACTTACACTTAACTTCTCTTTAGTTTAAACTTGAAATACATCTTGGCGTAAGTTACTTTAAAATTCCTGATCATTTCACTCAACATACAAGATCTTATAAAAATTAACGTCACTGAACATTAGTCTAGTTTCTCAGTGGCCAATTCAATAGTAAGAATCCTGAGAATCATCTTCAATTTTCCTAAAAAAGTGAAGAATGTTTGGAAGCTTTCTATGTACTATATTTGCTTCAATAGTATAAACTTACTGTCAGGGATATACCAGAATGTATCATTCATAAGCTGTGTCTTCTACTTCTCAAATTAATAAACGCAGCTGATTGTAATAGTATCAAATAAGTTTATGTGTGTTTCAGTGGGTTTTAGCGAACTTGCACCGGTTGGTGGAAGCGGCCGCGTTGAAAAAGTTTCTTATGATAGAAAGAGTGACCTCAAACCAGCCTGTTCAGGGATTGGTAAGCCACTTCAATGCGAAGTATTTTCGAGCATTTTTGGCTTGAATTATGAAAAATCGTAAACTGGGTCAGTTATCAGTGTTTTCATTTGCGGAAAAATAATTGAAGCTTAGCCAAATGTCGTCAAGGTTTTTTTGTCGGGAAGCTCTTCTGACAGATGAGTAGTAGTATAAGTATGGATTTAACCTCGCAAATGGATAGGTAAGGATAGGTAAATCATTAATATGCATTAGTGGATAGGTTGATTAGGTGCCTAGGTGATGACGTAGTTTGGGATAGGTAACTTATTAATATATATTAATCATGACGTCAATTACCTATACCTTTTGTGTTAATAAATGACTAGGGATAGTGCCTAGGTAAATCATTGATATGTACATAATTACCTTCCGCACCCATTTCAAAACAATAGACCGACCCAAACTTGCCCGCTCTATTCCAACTCACTTCAAAACAAAACACAACTGACACAGATATCCTTTACAGACATAGAGCAAAACAACATGCCTTGACCAGGACTCGAACCTGAGTTACTGCGGCCACAACGCTAGACCATCAAAGCTGTGGATATTATAACCGAATAAAACTAATTAGAGGTTTCCGAAACATTCAAGTTTAGAAGCAATAAAATTGCACAGCATAAAAAACCGCTTCTTATTCGTATTTACCGCAACATTCTTATAGCCGCTTCATCGCTAGTCTCTATATCGATTTCAGCTTTCCCACCCATTTCCAACTTTAAGTTTTAATTTCTTTAACCGTACCTTCAAAGTTCAAACTTTTAATTATGCGAACTTACACTGAACCAAATTTGCATGAAAAATTAGCACCTCGGAAAAATTAACAAAGCAACCAATAACATACGCGTGCTAAACAATAAACCCACACTTTGTTTAAGGTCAAACTATATTTATTGATAACAAACAATTTCATAATTATACAGACAATTTAAAAGCTTAGTTGGAAAGGAACAGACAGAGTTGATTTATTCTTTTTCATCGGGTTTATACAAAGTGCTCTTTGATTCCCTTGGTTTTCTGTGTCTCACCGCACTGCAATCATCGCAACGAGCAAGGGTTTCTTTCACGTGTTTAATTTTGTCCAAAGGAATCTTGTGCTCGCATATGGGGCAAATCTTTTTATTATCATGCCAAAAGCATTTGGGACATTTCACGACTCCGGTTACATGTACATTTGAACTCTCGCAATGATGACATGGAATTTGACTTTTTGCCTGAATTATTTTCCTGCTTTCCTCCTCTTCGTTGTCGGTTGAATTTCCTTCATCCTCTTCATCACTTTTAATTTCTTGGTCGCTCTCTTCAGACTCATCGGCCGGACTGTTCTCAGAAGCGCTTTCCTCCCCTTCGTTGTCGGTTGAATCTCCTTCATAAGTCTCGTTGTCGGATTCTTTTTGTTCTTGATAGATCTTTTCTTTCTCTAAAAGATCGCTTAACAGTTTTTTATTCTTGATTAAACGCTTATCAATTCCCAACTCTGCGAGTCCATCTAAAAAGGTATTTAAAGCACGGGGTCGGGCTACATCATCGTTATGGGGAAGTAGCACATACTCAACCAGCTCTGCGATGTTTGTCACGGGTATTATGCGTTGATTTCGGAGTAATTGGCCTCTAGGTGCCCAAAACAGGATATCTTTGGAAGCGGCCATGCTATGCAACAAATCAGAATCACGTTCTTTTGACACCGCTTTGGAAAGATTGCTTAAAACATCTTTAATTCTTGGCTCCTTGTTATCTTCCTCGTCATCGTTGTCCTCATCGGAGGTAATAGTGTCTCCCGTACCGCTCTCTATTTCTTCTTCATCCCAGTCTACTTTTCTCTTCATATCGATCCTTACTCGTTAAAGACAAGCTTCAAATGATCAGTGCAACGATGCATAGTTTCTTTTATAGCATCAAAACGCCCAAGCTTGTAACAACGGGGGCCAATAAGTCTTGTATAAAGCCACCACCCTCTTGTACAAGAATTTGCTTCTTTGTCTTGAATGGAACGTTTTGGTTGGCCAGATTAATAAGAGCATCCTTATGTCGGAGCAAAACACGCTTATTTGTTTCAGGACAGGGAATGTTTTTCGTAAGAACATTATAAAGAATATGTAACAAGACGTGAACCTGTTGTGGAGAAGCTGTCCTTAAGAGAAATTGACGCTGATGATCGGGACCATTAGCTAAGAGCTGTAGAAAACCCCGGTTGTTCTTTACTACTTGAGACATAACTGTAGAATGAGCTAAGAATAGTGAGTTACTGTCTTATATCGTGGAATAGAAGGAAAAAACAATGGATGGTGGTGGTGGTGAAAACAATAAAATTGTGGTGGTGGTGAAGGTGAAAACAATAGAATTGTGGTGGTGGTGGTGGTGGTGGTGAAAACAATAGAATTGTGGTGGTGGTGGTGGTGGTGGCGGTGGTGGTGAAAACAATAGAATTGTGGTGGTGGTGGTGGTGGTGGAGAATTGTGGTGGTGGTGGTGGTGGTGAAAACAATAGAGTTGTGGTGGTGGTGGTGGTGGTGAAAACAATAGAATTGTGGTGGTGGTGGTGGTGGTGGTGAAAACAATAAAATTGCGGTGGTGGTGGTGGTGAAAACAATAGAATTGAGGAGGAACTAGACAAGTCTATATAAGTGAGTAACATTCGCCTCTTTCTCAGTTCACATTGAGCTTTCATTGAGTTGACATGAATTTATCCTGTCCCGTTTGTATGAAGACATTTAGCAGGAAATATAGTATGCAAAGACACATGACCAACAAACACGCCAGTCCTACTTTCACTCCATTTAAAGCAATGCCGATTTCTACACAAAAGTGTCAGCGGTTTCACTTCGAGCACCCTTTTACTTGCATGGTTGCAGGGATGACCGGTTCGGGGAAAACGTTTTGGGTTCAATCATTGTTACAACAGGCCTCAGACGTGATAAACCCACCACCTGAGAGGATTGTCTGGTGTTATTCACAATGGCAGCCCGCGTACATACAAATGCTAGTCACAATACCACAAATTGAATTTGTCAAAGGTATTCCTCCCGCGTTGGAACACGATTCCTATTTTGATGTCAACAAACGGAACTTAATCGTCTTTGACGATCAGATGATTGACGCTGGCAAAGACAAGCGAATAGTAAACCTTTTTACACGAGGTTCTCATCACCGCAACCTGAGTGCCATTTATATAGTACAGAATCTATTTCATCAGGGGAAGGAAAGCCGAAGTATCAGTTTAAACAGTCACTACTTGGTCCTTTTTAAGAATCCCAGAGACAAACTGCAAATTTTGACTAGCCAAGCAAATGTATCCTGGGCAAACGGCTTTCTTTATAAACCAGTACGAAGAGGCTGTACAAAGACCCTATGGTTATCTCCTGGTGGATTTAAAAACAACCACACAAGATAATTGTAGACTGTGAACGAATGTACTACCCGGTGAAAAACAGTTTGATCAAACAGAAGTACAAGACAATATTTCTCAGGAGCTACTAAAGTATCTCAGACAACAGAACCTTTCGACATCTCCAGTTCTCTCAGTCATGCAAGGGAGTACAGGACAGAATGGACAGCCTTCTCTCTCGATCAGACCTTGGGGAATATGACAAAGCCAAACAGTACCTTGAGCTGCAAAACAGATATCTGACGTTTAAACATCAATTGAATGGAAGACGTCAACAGTCTGATGAAATGAAAAGAAGTTTTGCAAGTCATCTGGAAGCTAATTTACCCACCATTATACAAGAACCCTCAGCAGTAACAGCGGTGACAACCTCTACACCCTTAAATCCATTTATCGCGACACCCTCCCCAGCGCCCACCATACAAGAAACTTCCGCAGTAACGCCACTACCTTCAAATCCAGCCGTCTTGACCCCTCCCCCCACAGTTCAAACACCCTCGCCAGCGCCGAAGCGCAAACGACCTAGAATCCAATTAGTAAATTACTTAGATGTTGGTGATGATAAACCTAAAAGGCGATCGCGGCGTTACAGACATTCTAAGAATCAAGAGGATTAATTTCATCCGAAACGATGATTGCAGTGCGGTGAGACACAGAAAACCAAGGGAATCAAAGAGCACTTTGTATAAACCCGATGAAAAAGAATAAATCAACTCTGTCTGTTCCTTTCCATCTAAGCTTTTAAATTGTCTGTATAATTATGAAATTGTTTGTTATCAATAAATATAGTTTGACCTTAAACAAAGTGTGGGTTTATTGTTTGAGTAACGCATGTAATTGGTTGCTTTGTTAATTTTTCCGAGGTGCTAATTTTTCATGCAAATTTAGTTCAGTGTATGTTCGCATAATTAAAAGTTTGAACATTGAAGCTACCGGAAAAGAAATTAAAACTTAAAGTTGGAAATGGCTGGCAAACTGAAAATCGACATAGAGGCTAGCGATGTAGCGGCAATAAGAATGTTGCGAAAAATACGAATAAGAAGCGGTTTTTTATACTGTGCAATTTTATTGCTTCTAAACTTGAATGTTTCGGAAACCTCTAATTAGTTTTATCCGGTTATAATATCCACAGCTTTGATGGTCAAGTGGTTAAGACACTGCGTTGTGGCCGCAGTAACCCAGGTTCGAGTCCTGGCCAAGGCATGTTGTTTTGCTCTACGTCTGTAAAGTAAATCTGTGTCAGTTGTGTTTTGTTTTGAAGTGAGTCGGAATAGAGCGGGCAAGTTTGGGCTGGTCTATTGTTCCTATTGTCATGAAAAGGGAATCCGTTTATTAGTATGCAGGAAGGCATATTGTGACGTCATGATTAAGCATAGCTAATGAGGGAAAGGCAGGGGAAGGCCGTAGCGGGGCTTAAATCTAATCACCTACTACTACTCAGATGTCTCTTAGCCAAGTAAACAAGTATAAAAAAGACCATCAAATGACTTTTTCGATAATCTGCACGTTCTGTTAAAAAAGTTAATTATAATTAATCTTACACCAGTGTCTATTCTGTTAAGTGCACGGTAGATAAAAAGTTATTTTTGTCGTTTCAGTCACTTTGTTTCAGTAAACTTCTAGCGTCCACGTAAAAACTTCATTTGCAATCAACAAGCCCGAAAGACAATCATTTTCCATATAAGGTAGTATGTGCGCGCGCTCTCATTGCGTCAAGGGTGGCGCAATTTCTGCTAAAAATAGCCCAACACGTCCTTAACATGGGTTTGCGTGGGACCCACGCTTACGGTCTCCGTCCCTGATTATGGCTCCTGCTAGTATGCTTCTTACATCACCGGTGGATTTAAATTTCCCTCGCTGCAAGTGGGAAAAGTCCCTTCCAATGAAGAACCTAACTTACCGAAAATTAGTATCGGAAGGGTCTTTCAGAAAGTCTATACGCATGCAGCATTGAAAAATCTTTTCTTGATCAAAAGAGTCTAACAGAATGATGCGAACGATGAATTGAAACTCATCATGGATAAGTGAAAATTTTTCATCCCGGTAAACCAAGCTGAATTTTCCATATATGAACATGCAACAGAATTCATGAACGCCGTTAATTTTGTTTTGCAAACTTTGTCGTGCGCGCGCTATTGGAGCTTGTTTGTTGCAAGTCGCATGTTTGTCGCGTGTACTTTTGCGAGAGACCAGAGAGGAAAAAGAGTTGTCTTTTGACTCCGCCAACTGAGGATGTTATTTTGTGGATTTGTGTATCATTTCGGTTTTCGCCGTTTTTCCCATTTGACAGTTCCGAGTTTTGTGTAAAAAATTTACCACATGTAATAACACTGAGTTTGGTTATTGATACGATTGGTAATAGTAATTGGACTTGAATAAAATTTGACATGAAGACATAATGCTTGACTGGCGGCTATAACAATTCCATCGAAAAAAGGAATATTATGTCCGAATTACTGGGTAATAACTCTCAACCGAATTGTAGCAAATGAGCTAACAAAGATCTCAACTGTTGTGAATCTCACGCATCCACTGTTTTGGTAGCACTGGAACGTTGTTTGATTGGTGACAACCAGGGCTCGAGACTAACGGTAGCCAACTGGCCAAAGTCTAGTAAAAATTCAGTTTTGGCTAGTGGATTTTGCTTTCACTAGCCATTTGAGCTAGTAAAAATCTTGATCGAAGCACCAGACGTAACAAAACCAAACTGAAAATTATGTTTCACCTCTGTACTTTCGTTAAGTAAGGCATTAGTCTTACATTTTCAATGTTTTCCTGTACATTCGTATGTTCCTAAGGTGTTAGTGTTAACCTTACCGTCTCAATGTTTTCCGTAAGTTTGTAAGTTATTAGCCCTATCTTCTCAATGTCATTTCTTACATTCGTACATTTGTAAGCTGTTAGCCTAATCTTCTTAATGTTGTTTCCTACATTGTGCGTTTGTAAGTTGTCAGCCTTATCTTCTCAATGTTTTCCTGTACGTAAGGACGTTTGTAAAATGTTAGTCTTATATTCTCGACGTTTTTCCATAATTATGTTTAGTAGGTTCGTAAGGTGTTAGTATGAGATTTATGAAGAAAACTAAAATATATCATCAAGCTGTGTTTCCAAGTCTTGGAGATTTTTTTTCTTAATCAGTGTGACACATGTTATTGTCTCCCCCGCCCAATCCCCAGCCCCAACCCACCCCCACCCCCACCTCCTGTACAATTTTGGCTAGTGAAAATTCATTTTGGCTAGTGAATTCTAACCTGTTACTAGCCACTTGACTAGTAAGCTGAAAAGTTAGTCTCGAGCCCTGACAATGCTGGGTGTAAAACTTGCACCATTTAACAGCCTCAAGGAGATAAAAGAACTGATGAAGTAGGAGAGCGTTGGGGGCTATTAGAAACAGGAAAACCACTTAAAATTTCCAGGAATAATAATTCAAATCCAAAAACATCAACCCCCAACCCTTAATACAACTGCAAAATATGGCGTGTACTTTAAATCAAAGAAAGACGAGTAGTTTTGCTTCTTCTGAAGGATGAAAACATTTCATTCGAAATCATTAAAGTACCTTTTAAAATAACAGTAGATTATTGAACCTCATATCATGGCCTGCCTGGCACCAAACAAAATTAGTTGCAGTCTCCCCAACTTAATTTTCTCGGAACGGATGATCTGAAGTTGCATCGCTGGTTACTACATTGAGCTCCACCTCTTCTTCGCTACTTTCATATTCATGATTCTTTGCCTTCAAGATTGTCAACAGATTCACTGACATCTTCACTTTGGCTACAATTAGGTACGTTCGAATCTTCATCTTCGTCCAATGTAAAGTTCAAGGTAACTCTCTCACCAACATCAAACTGTCGCCTGTGAACAGGGCTAAAAGAAAAGCCGAAAACAGAAAAGCAAACTAACAAAAAACTGGGAAGAGGGAAACGGGAATGTTTCCCAACAGCTCGTTTCGCTCGTGGCATTTCTTTTCTTTTCTTTTTGCGGGCTGTTCACAAGCAAGACTCTTTTAACCTTAAACTTCAAGTAAATTGCTGTTGCCTACAAGCAAGGGGTGCAGCAAAGGTAAGGAAATGATAATAACTTCGGATTGTTACAGACTGCTACTTCAACCAGTGTAGTACGAAATGGAATCCTAAGGGTATATGTGTTCAGAATTGGCTAAATGGGTATAAAAGAATTGTCAGTGCATGTTAAATAAATTATAATTTAATATGAATTCTAAGAACAGTTGTACATGTACAGCCATTTTTAGCACAATACATAATGCATCGTATCATGACAATAATGTCACAGATAGCAATGTCCTCAGAGAATTCATGCATTTCCCAAAGACCTACAGGTCAGGGGTGTCACTTAGTAATTAAAAAGGCTTGAAAATTTTCAAACCAAGCTTAGCATAACGCTAAGTGGTGATCAAATGATTTGGCATTGAGATCCAAATTCCTCCAATTTAGGTTTATTTTGGCACTGTTACGTATTAGAGTCAGTATGCTAGTCACGGTGAAAAAAGTCCTAAACTGTTACGTATTAGAGTCTTAGTACGCTAGTACTGTAGTCACGGTGTAAGTCCTCAACTTTTACGTATTAGAGTCTTAGTACGCTAGTACGCTAGTCACGGTGTTACTCCTCAACTGTTACGTATTAGTGTCTTAGTACGCTAGTACGCTAGTCATGGTGTTACTCCTCAACTGTTACGTATTAGAGTCTTAGTACGCTAGTACGCTAGTCACGGTGTAACTCCTCAACTGTTACGTATTAGAGTCTTAGAACGCTAGTACGCTAGTCACGATGTTATTCCTCAACTGTTACGTATTGGAGTCTTAGAACGCTAGTACGCTAGTCACGGTGTTATTCCTCAACTGTTACGTATTGGAGTCTTAGTACGCTAGTACGCTAGTCACGGTGTTATTCCTCAACTGTTACGTATTGGAATCTTAGAACGCTAGTACGCTAGTCACGGTGTTATTCCTCAACTGTTACGTATTGGAGTCTTAGTACGCTAGTACGCTAGTCAAGGTGTTATTCCTCAACTGTTACGTATTGGAGTCTTAGAATGCTAGTACGCTAGTCAAGGTGTTATTCCTCAACTGTTACGTATTGGAGTCTTAGTACGCTAGTACGCTAGTCAAGGTGTTATTCCTCAACTGTTACGTATTGGAGTCTTAGTACGCTACAGGGCTGTCATTAAGGGCCGTCACCATTAGCATCTGTTACGGGTGAGTGCACTTGACGAGACCCTGATGTTACGGGATATCTTGCCTGTCATAGGTTAAATTGAATGACAAAGCAACAAGATTATTATGGCTGAAGATCAGAGCAACGCCTGTCTTAAATCTTAATGACAACCCTGCGCTAGTATGCTACCGTGTATCTCATAAACTGTTGTGCATTAGAGTCTTAGTACACTAAGTACTACTTGTCTGTAAGTTGTTTGTAAGTATAACTCGAACTTACTAATAAGAAATTACAGACAAATAAAATTGCATCACATTATTTTCATTTTTCTCCTAGTACGTTGTTCAATGGTACTAAGAGAAAAAAAAAGAAAATCATGTCCTATTTTGAGCATGGTATAACTTTATATCTGATAAAAACAGTCCTATAAATTAGTATGTGGTGTTTTATTAGATATAAAGTTACTGCAGGTGACGTATTAATATTAATTATCAAAATATCAATTGACACAACAAATGGTGATTGAATCTTTAATATTCTTTCAAGTAAGGCCCGGTTCAAACTTTGAACTTCACATGTGCCGAATCTAATGGAAGGAGACCGTAACAACATGTCATTTCTCTAGAGCTGCCTGTCCCCATGCCAGGATAATTTGGGCTATGTTTAGCAGACATCGCGCCATCAGCCATTTCTTTTTCAACTCTCCAGCAGTATTCGAAAATAGAACAAAAGTCAAAATTTATGGTATTTTGCTGTTCCTACTCTTGCATAATGAAACAGAAAGTTTTGTAGTTAGCTCAAGTATCAAGTCTGCTGTTTTATATATTTTGACGTCAAATGGCAGGAAAATGGTGAACACGTGTCATTTTTCGGTCACGTCTGCTATGGGCGCACTTATATAGAAAATGTTGGGTCTGGAGCGGGTAAACAGGACACCACTCCTGGCGGTCACTTTTTTAGTTTCCCTTAGATCGAAATGAGGTTCATGACAGGCCTACACCGACTCCGCTATGTGGTTTTGCGGTTGCGATACATTTATATTAGCTTTCAAAGTTTGGCTGTTATGAGTATGTCGTTAAGTGATTTACGTCTTGTATGATATGATAGGCGGCGTTTTGTAAATAGTTTTCAGGAATGGTTGGTTTTGAACGAAACTCCATTAATTTTTTCATCAGTATTTGTTTAAGGTTTTTCAGTCGTGGGTGAAATGTTGTGACAAAAGGCATTATTATCTCGTGAGTTTTTTTCGTTTTGTTTTTTAATGCCAATTGCGTTCCGGCAAAAGTGAAATTCAGAATACCAGTGCATTTAGGAGGGTGCTAATGGGGTCAACAGTTAACTGACAATTGCCCAAAAATATAGTAGTTAACTGATAAATGAAAAGTTAACAGTTAAGTGACATTTTATTAATTATACTAAATTAACGATTGTTGTTGTTAATAAAAGCAACATAGTTTTTTCCTAACAGCAAAGCTATTTTGTGACATTTACCTGTCTCGCTGCGTGACCAGGTGACATATTTACCGATATTATATGCGAAAGGTACCAGGGTCGTAGAGCGTTGACCTTGATCTCCGTGATGGTGTCGAGTGGCGTGGTCAAAGTTATTCCGAGTTTTTATCGAGATGATGACAAAGGATCGGCATTCGAACAACACATAGATCGCATACCGTTTGACATGACAAAGCACAATTCAATGGACATAGCTTGTAAACATTTAATCGAACAATAAGCGGAAAGTTTGGACTCGGTGTGTTTGATTTAAAGTTGTTCCGATTAGAGAAGATCGACGGGAAAGCTGTTACAAAGGCTCAGTTGGAAATGCAGCTACCTTTTCTAATGGGAAATGCGACAAGTGAGATACATGCTGTGTATTTTGTTTCGTCTTTTTGTTTAGAATTTTGTCCAGCACGCGAACGCGGGTTGACCCAAGGGTTGACCACACGAGCCCTTTCAGTGTTAGATTAAATGAGTAAGATTTCTGGTTACAGAGGAAGTGGACACACCGTATTTTATTGACACAAGCATCAGTGAGTTTCGATTTTTTTCCTTCCCATACTCTCTGTGTACGATCCTGTACAAACAGACATCTTAACGATCCTTATTACGGTTTTGGAAGCTATCTTGACAGGTGAGAAATTATGGTTTTTGTCTCAGTTTAGCATGCTCGATATGTATTGTATGACCCTTTGATAATCTTTGGGATATAAATCTCTTAAACGACGATAGTTTTTATGCGGTGTAGCCATTTATAGAATTATTGTTTCTCTATGCCTTCGTTATGCTAGTTCTCTTGGCATATTATGTTAGAGCCTCTTTGGCTAACTTTTTTGCAAGATAAGTAGTGATCGGCCGTAGCTTTTCTTATGAATATGCTAGAATCAATCAATCTCTCAGCCCGTGATTTAGTGTCTAAGTCTGCGGTGTGCAAGACTCGCGAGAAAGTGGATCTTTATCACGGATGTGATCATCTAAGATCAACGTCTGAAGCTGCCGTGTCTCTATTGGAATCATGACCTCTTGCAGTTATGGTTTAGCTCCTTGTTTTATGCTGTTTTTGAGTAGTGTTTCCTGGAGTGTGAAGAACCTCCGTTGTTTCATCATGGCGTTATTGCATCCCGACATGGCTTGTACAGATATGGTGATCTGTTTTGAAAATCTCATGGATGCTAGTGAATTCTTACATTTTTCTTAAGCAAGACTCGAGTTTCGCATTTTAGGTGAACCTCATCAGTTGCTCCCATAAGTAAATGTCTCGCGGAATAATATGAGATAATTCCGTTGTCCATGAAATGTTTGCCGCTTACGTATTCTTGGGAAGGATCGAATGTTCCGTTTTCTCATTGGCTCGTTTAATTGAATCAATAGCATTGGTGTAGTTTCCTTATAACTCACACTATTCACTATTGGTGGAGGTTTTTTCTGCTTTTAAATAGCCGAGTCAACCCCACTGGCATTTGGACTTTACCGGTTAAGAAATTTCATTTTTCAATGGGAATTTATGTTGATATCAATTCTGTGATTGACTTTTTCTTTGTGTTCTCGCTACCTTTGGAGAAATGCTTATAAAACGTGTTCAAATTCAGTCGTAAATTCAGTCGTAATAAAATTAATGATATCTTGTAAACAAAACAAGACTTAAGTCACGCAAAATTCGTTGAGAGGGAAGGGGTGCATTGTCGCAAACGCCTCTGTTTGGCACAAGATGTCCATGACAATTCTCAAGTAAGAATGATTTAATCACAAAGTCCCTAGATCCTTAGTCACAATGTTCACCGATCCCGAAAACGCATTCACTCTGGTCATACATGGCCTGTAAAGTAACCTTATCTTAACTTTGTAAATTTAAAAGGCTTACTGATATACGTAATTTCCTACGTGTCAAACTAAATCACTTGATAAGATCAATAAATGAAAATATTGAAATGAACCGATTTCCGACAGCGTGACCCAGTTAAAAAGAAAACATAAAACTTTCTTATACAAGCGCATGAGTATAGGCTACCAGTGTAGCCTCTTGTTAACTGACAATTCGCCGAAAAAATAGTAGTTAACTGAATTTCAATATATATTTTCTTGCTTTAAGTCTGCTATATTCTTTGCTAATTGAGCTCGTTGAGCACTCTAAGGCAACTCTCTTGCGTCAGGATTTCAATGCGATCAAGCTACGTTGAGCACTCTAAGGTCTTGTCTGCTTCAGGATTTGAATGTGATGAGAATAACACACCGACGTATTGATATTCCTCTTCTTTTTATAAGCGGAGAACGTTTTCTCTGTCTTCCTTGCCACTAAAATAATACATTATCTTTTTGTTTGTCTTGTCAATTAGCTCCCAAAAAGTGCCAATATTTCTCTCAAAAAAATCAACAGGCTGAAATCGCTTATAATGCTTGCTTGATAAACTTTTGTTAACTAAATCAGCAAAATTATTACGTCTTTTGCATACTATTGCATAATCATAATAATGGCAATGATTCAGTGTTCCAAAATAGAACAAAAGCCAAATCCATACTCTTGCACAATCAAACGGGAACATTTTTAGTTAGCTGAATCGGCAAAACCTCACCTCTCTTGCATACTATTGCATAATCATGACACCTCAACATTTAATAACCATTCAAAATTGAAATTTCTCTTTAATAATCAAACCGTAATAGGAATGATTCAGTATTCCAATGACTACTGAAAAGGGACATTAACGTTAATTTTGCACAAAAGCAAATCCATTGTATAATACAATCAAATTAGGCCCCTTCACGAGCGATGCATGAAAATAGAACACATGTTTTATTTCCGATTTGACAGCCTTGTCGGATAAATGATCACAAGTTGCTTCTCATTGTCTAGAATTAATTGCCGACTCGCTTAAGCTACCTGGTTTGGTGGCTTAAATTTAACGAGAGTTTAATTCAATTAAGCTGGAAAACCAACTCTTTTCACTAGATTTCCGGCTGTCACTCGCTAAGCGACTTGAAAAATCGCTCTTCAGGGTTAGTCATACCAAGTAGACAACATATTGCAGAACATTCCTGACAATTTTTCTTTTCATGAGATTTCCAGTTGTCACTCACTAAGCAACTTCAAAAATCGCTCCTCGTGGTTAATCTTCCCGGATAGACAAGGTATCGCAGAACATTCCTGCCAATTTTTAGAATTTTCTATCAATTTTCTATTTAACATGTGTAGATTTTATCTGTGCTTAAAACCACAGAAACAATAAATCCTAGATAACAAACAATCTGTCAGGCGATGAAGTCATAGCTCTAAAACAGTTGAAAAAGAACTCTGCTATAAACCTCAAAGCGGACAAAGATACAAGGTGAAATTTTTTAGCTTCGTCGAGCGCGGAAAATGTGAGCTATAAACCTCAAAAAGCAGACAAAGATACAGGGTGAAATTTCTTAGCTTCGTCGAGCGCGGAAAATGTCAAAGCGCAACACGCGCAGATCACTGTAAATAAGAACTGTGATACCTTTGTGGTGAGGTCATAGCTCTAAAACAGTTGAAAAAGAACTCTGCTATAAACCCGGGTATAAACCTCAAAGCGGACAAAGATACAAGGTGAAATTTTTTAGCTTCGTTGAGCGCGGAAAATGTGAGTTATAAACCTCAAAAAGCGGACAAAGATACACGGTGAAATTTCTTAGCTTCGTCTTAGCAATGTCAAAGCGCAACTCGCGCAGATCACTGTAAATAAGAACTGTAATGTATGGTGGCCCAGCATTCTCATAGCAATATTGCACAAAAATATTACGCGGAAGAGCAAAATCCCAACTGATATTGTTAAAAAAATAAATTAAAAGGAAATATTTCTATATTTTTATTTATTAATAAAATTTTGTATTTTATTTTTTTTATTTTATTTTTGAAATAAAAATTACATTTTTTATATTAAAAAAATTAAGAAAAAAATTTAACTAAAAATTAAGTTATTAAAACGGTAAAAATTAAAAAAAAAGATAACAATAAATTAAATAGAAAAAATAAAAAACGACATGTGAAATCTAAGGAAAAAAGGCGACATGAAAAAAAAAAATAACATAAAAATCGACATGTGAAATCTGAGAAAAAAATTCGACATGAAAAAAACAAAAAACAAAAAAAAAAACATTTGATTTTTAATTTCATTTTGAGTTTGCTATGAGAACGATGGGCCGTCAAATGGAAAATCAAAAACCAAATTGAAAATTCGATGTTGCCTGATAGACCAGCGTTCTTGTAGCCTGAGATGCCTTTGGTCAACAGGGTATGCTGCAAAGCCGTTCCCAGGGTCTTTGGGCTGGCCCGAACATCCAAGATGGCGGCAAACTTTGCGTTTTTATAGTCTCTTAGATTTCAAGCTTTACAAACTTAAAATGAGCAGAATTAGAAATCCGGATTGGGAGACTGACGAGGGCTTTAAAGGTGACATCCAGCGATATGTTCTCCAGAACCTCAGCCGCAGTGAGCTGTTAGACATTGTGAAACGTGATTATCCTCAATATGCTTGGAGTCTTGGAACGCTCACTAGAATAATTGCTCACTTCGGCATAAAGTATATTGAATACGAAACAGATGTGCAAGCAGTCGAACAAGCTGTACGAGATGAAAGTGATGGACCCGGGCAACTGCTGGGGTATAGGTCCATGCATAAAATATTGCGGGAGCAGCACCAGCTTGCAGTGCCACGAGGGTTGGTATATGACCTGATGACCCTTGTAAACCCTGAAGGTATTGAGCGCCGGGGTAATGTCGGAAAAAGGAAGCGACACAGAGGGGCCACCGGCACTTTTACTTCACTGGTAAGGAAATTACCATGCTTTTGGTGATGCCATGATTCCTTGTTTTCATTTGAAAGGCTTTTCGAATGTAATATGTCACTGAATAGTCAAGTAAGTGTCCCAGGGCCAGGGACACTTATCATAAGGGAGTGGGATACTTGGTTGAAAAGTGAGCTGGAGTTTGTATTAAGACGCAGTCTCCCTTAGATCCTCATATTGATTTTCGCTCCGGAAATAGTTTTCGCTTATAATTTTTATGTAAACTTCCATTGGCAAGTAAGTCACAAATATGAAATTAGATCACAGAAATTCTGCTTTATACAAATTTTCTGCCGTAAACTTTCCGCACCCCTACTGTCTTCGAAACTCAATGACGAGATCGTGAATTTTGCCAAAACTACAGCTATTCGCTCTGGACAAAATAGTCCACTTGAAACCTTCAAATTTGCTAGCTATAAACAGTGACCCTTTATCTTAATAATCAGACGAATTGTAATCACAAATACTTATTAGTATAATAAAACCGAGGATACAAAGTTTATCCATTTTGAGTACTTATCACAACATGCGATTTGATCCAAATTCAGGGGAAAAAATCTCAAAAGTGGTTCGTACTCACAGGCTTTCCTGCATATCATGGGAAAGTTCCATCTATCGGCTACTAAAATCTGTTAAAACATTTGGCCGTCATCCAGTTGTTGGTCCGCAAGTGAGCGCTGAACTTGTGCTACTCAGCTAAACACGGCCATATTTCCATCGGACATTTGGTGAACGAATGCCAGTCATAAAACACGAAATACGTTTTTCTTCACCATATAGTTTATCCAGGCACGAAGATCAAAGTTTCTCAACCAATGTCATCTGAATAGAATCGCTGGATGCGTTTCATTAAAGCAGTCATACAGCAAGATATTTCTGTTGTCGGCGAAGGGAATTCGCAGTCCGCCATGTTTTCCTAAACCGCTGGCCAGATTTTTTGTCGGCTCACGAACCATATGTTTAGGTTTTGCCGCAATATCAGAACACTTGGCGATCATGTTTTCTAGTTTTTCAATAAGTTTGTATTTTTCTGTCTTTCAACTTAAAGATTGGCAGTTGTTTTTAACATTTCCATATTACATGTCAGGAACTAACTGGCTTGCTTTTTTTTTTACGCAAGTCACAAAGATTATACGCATCATAGTTTTTCGTAAACTTCGTCCACCTGTAGCCTCCTACGCAGACGTCCTTAGAGCTCGTCACGCAATCTTTCCTCCCTCTTGTGGGGAGGAAAGATTGCGTGACGAGCCCTAAGGACGTCTGCGTACGAGGCTAGTCCACCTGCTGCAACCAATCTTCTTCGTGCACCACGTCTTCCAAGTCATCTATAGTTGCTTGACGGGAAGATGACGTGTTAGTTTACTTTCTCTTTAGCACGGATAGTCTTGAAACGTAGAACTGGACCTGCTTTCTTGACAGCCACTCATCTCTCGAGAACAATCGTTTGTTATCTTCCGTCCGGGTATTTCTCATGTCGATAGAAACTTGCTGAGGATCAGCTTTACATCCTGATTCTTCGCCAACATCAAATTGCTTTCAATTAATCCTTCACTTTAGAAGAGTACCTTGTTCCATCTCCTCTTGGCTTTTGGAGTGCCAAACCCATTGGAAGGGAAGAACTGGGAATGGCCATTGAGGAAATGTCTGATTTCGGCCTCGGATGATTTTCAGGAACAAGAGTGGAAAACCTTGCCGCCCAGTCACGTCGTAACTTTATATCGTAGACCGATTCTTGGCTTGTTTTGTTTTCATGTTGACCACAATCAAGATGACGTTGTAGGGAGTCAAAAGTTTCAAAGCTGAAGTTGCAGCCTTCCTGTACTGTGTGACCTCGTGTACTACATTTTGTTTCCTCCGTTCCTTTGTTGTTTTTTCGAATCACTTTACTAACTAAAGAATCAGACCCCTTCCAACATTTATCTCTTTAATTCATTGTGTTACGTGACATTCTCAAATATTGTTGGAATAGAAGATAGTTAACACGACCAATTTTGTGTGGCCCAATTTTATTCAAAATTATCTCGCTTTTATTCGCTTTACGTTTTAAGTAATGATCCGCATAAGAAGGAAAATGCTAACGGCAATGCACGATGGAATGTCAACTTTATCCATTGTAACAACTAGTGATCTCATTGGCCTAGACTCAAAGACCGCTTAAAAGTTAGGTTTCAAGATGCATTTTGTTTGATTTTTTAAAGGTTTCATGTAATTTAAGACCCAATCGCAAAACATGCAAATTTTTAAAGAAATTGTATTTCAGGAACTTCATCAAAAAAGCAAAATTATTAGCTACTGTCTTCTGCTATTTTGATTGGTTAAGCACAAACATTTCCTAAAATTTATCTGACGCAAATGGATATTCTTTATTTTTATACTGAAATATAATTATAAACCATTAACTCCTCCCCTGTTCTTGAAATCAAAGACATTCTATGTGAGAAAGAGCCAATGCCGCAGAACAATGAAGTTTACTGTAGTTCTTATGTGGAGCGTTACTTAAAAGCCTCTTTTAGAAACCTGAAAAACAGGAAACTTTGCACAACTGAAAAAAAATGCTTACGCGACCCAACTTGTACAGGTGTAATAAACATCATCTGTATCTTTTGTGCCATCTGCTAGTTCACGGGATTCTTACAGTGCAAGGGAATTTTCCTTCCTTCGTGATTAGGATACTGACCTGTCTTCAGAGGTCGTTAAGTAATGATCCGCATAAGAAGGATAGCGCCAACGGCAATGGAATGTCAAACACGATGGAATGTCAAGAATTTTCATTGTTAAAACTAGTGATCTCATTGGCCTAGACTCAAAAACTGCTAAAAAGTTAAGGTTCAAGGTGCATTTTGTCTAATTGTTTTAAGGTTTCAAGTAATTTGAGACCCAATCGCACAACATACACTTTTTAAAAGAAATTGTATTTGGGGAACTTCATCAAAGAAGCAAAATTATTAGCTATTGTCTTCTGCTATTCTGATTGGTTAAGCACGAACATTTCCTACAATTTATTTGACGCAAATGGATTTTCTTTATTTTTATAATGAAATATAATTATTAACCATCAGGTCCTCCTCTATTCTTGAAATCAAAGATATTCTATGTGGGAAAGAGCCAATGCCGCAGAACAATGAAGTTTGCTATCGTTCTTATGTGGAACAATACTTAATATTGCCTTAGATTGTGACGGTGCTTCGGACAGATTGATAACTTCTCTATGTCCAGTCCAATGCAAGATTGAACTTTCCCGCCCTAGCCAGTATCAATTCGTATTCCGTCACTTTTTCGCGCGAAAGATGACAACTCTTTAAATGATTTGTTACATTAGAAATATACTGAATAAGGGGAACCATTTCTTCTTTACCTCGTGATTCTCTGCATGTTATTTTCCCACTTCCAAAAAATGAACATACAATCGGCCTAGTCGGTGCGCTCACAAGGTTATTGTTTGTTTATTGCAGGTATGCTCCGTTGCGATGTATGTGGTCAGCGGCCTAGCAAAAATATCTGCCGATTTCTATAAAGGATGATAACTTGCTTAATAATGTTGTGTCAAAATGTGGGACAAATTGTGCTAATTTACCGTCAACTGAGCAAATCCTAGCCATATTGGTCGTTTCTTGACCTACCAATGGTCATACAAGAAAATATAGCTTGGTTTTGTTACAGACTTTAGGACGCAACATAAACGAAGGAAATTTTGAATAGAAATGTTGAAATCAATCTACAATCATTTTGAAATTTCTTTTAAGTCAAAAAACAGAAAATACAACTTATACAAAAACTGGAAAACATTATCGCCGACTGTTCTGATCTTGCGGCAAAACCTAAACATATGGTTTGTGAGCCGACAAAAATACTGGCCAGCGGTTTAAGAAAACATGGCGGACTGCGAATTCCCTTCGCGGACAACAGAAATATCTTGCTGTATGACTGCTTTTATAAAACGCATCCAGCGATTCTATTCAGATGACATTGGTTGAGAAACTTTGATCTTCGTGCCTGGATAAACTATATGGTGAAGAAAAACGTATTTCGTGTTTTATTACTGGCATTCGTTCACCAAATGTCCGATGGAAATATGGCCGTATTTAGCTGAGTAGCACAAGTTCAACACTCACTTGCGGACCAACAACTGGATAACGGCCAAATGTTTTAACAGATTCCAGTAGCCGATAGATGGAACTTTCCCATGATATGTAGGAAAGCCTGTGAGTACGAACCACTTTTGAGATTTTTTCCCCTGAATTTGGATCAAATCGCATGTTGTGATAAGTACTCAAAATGGATAAACTTTGTATCCTCGGTTTTATTATACTAATTAGTGTTTATGATTACAATTCGTCTGATTATTAAGATAAAGGGTCACTGTTTATAGCTAGCAAATTTGAAGGTTTGAAGTGAACTATTTTGTCCAGAGCGAATAGCTGTAGTTTTGGCAAAATTCACGATCTCGTCACTGAGTTTCGAAGACAGTAGGGGGCGCGGAAAGTTTACGGCAGAAGATTTTTATAAAGCAGAATTTCTCTGATCTAATTTCATATTTGTGACTTACTTGCCAATAGAAGTTAACAGAAAAATTATAAGCGAAATCTATTTCTGGAGCGAAAATCAATATGAGGATCTAAGGGAGACTGCGTCTTAAATGCATAAACTGGCCAATTTTGAGGGTATTAAATTTTGGCTTCATTTGCACCTGTCTACACTGTACAGCTATCAGCTAATTAGATGGTGGTGCAGTGGTGCCCATAATAATAACCATAATCCTATGCATTTCAAATTGAAAGGGCCTAACCACACACACTCAGGAGATGGTCATGACAAGCTAATGGATTTCATGAATAACACATTTCCATTGGCTGTTTATGGACTTCAAGATGTATTCAGTGGTTATATCCTTTATTTAAAACTGTGGACATCAAATTCTGACCCCAAGCTGATAGGACGATGGTATTTAGAGCATCTTTACAATTCAAGAGGTATTATTTTAACTTTTTTTTATAACATTTGACATTCAATTTGTACTTTCAGTACATTGCCCTAGGTGGCTGGATATTATTTTTCCCTTACACACCATGGTTGGTGGAACACAACAAAATAGTTGATTGAACAAATGTAAATTTGGACATTCAATTGACTGATATGTTACACATGTAGTTCTTATCCTGTGGCCTGTGACAGTTTCTTGTGCCACCAGGTATAAAAAATGTTGAATTTATTTTTCTGAGTGATATCCATGCAGTGTGCATCCTGAGTGGGTTATGGAAGTACATGTAAACTGCTGTTTAAAAGATTCAGCATAAATCAATACTGATGCTGTACACCAAATTCTATACACTGTAGTTTCCAACATTGGTGAAGGGGAACTTAATTCAAAGCATATAGCAGTCTCAATGGTTATTACAAGTTTTTACCTTGTCTGGTGAAGTTTGACAGCTGGTATCATATTGGACACATGAGACTCGTTCCCATGTGTGTTGTTCAATTTTTTACTTTTATTTCCATCGTTTCAGATTATCAGTAAATTAATGACGAGAAGCCAAAATGAAGGAAAACAAAATTTGAACCAAAACCAAATTGGAACCACTAAATGATTATATTGATACTTACTTACTACTTAGTTCTCTTCATGTTAAACACATAAGGCCATAAATAAGGTATATTTATAACCTTCTAATTAAATTTGATAGTGTGCCGTGCCTGAGTTTGTATTTTTTCTTGTCACCTTCAATAGTGATCAGTAATCAACTGAGACTGGATAAGGGGACGGAGACTGGTCACATGGCAACTATTCATGCCTATTTGAGAAAGAGCCAAGAGAATGCTGCAAATCATGATGCAGATGACACAGTTCATTATGGTCCGTCTACCAACAACAAGGTACTAATTAGTCAAACTCAGGCAGCTCAGACAGTCTGCAATTTCTTGACATAATTCTTTCTTAGTTATTGTCTGCTAATTCATTCAAAGAAACATGGTGAGTGAAAAATATACAGTAAGACATGTTCTGTGGTGTGTGCAGAAGTTACTCTTTTTGCATTTGGCGAAGCAGTCATTGAAATGATTGATGAAAGATCTATACGGAGATCTAAACCAACAAGCAACAAGAAGTATATTCTTGTCCGATATAAAATAATCCAATAAACCTACTTATAGCCCTTTCATAATGGCGGCCGATTTATTTATTCTTTTATATGTATGTTGATCAGCCTCACTGGCCTCGTTAAGGCTGGTTTTCACTAGCGCATAAGCACAAGCATAAGCATAATCGGCCGAAAAGCAAGTGAGAACGCCAGAACATAAGCATAAAGACATATGCAAGCGCAGTATGAACGAAATTGGCGGATGATTTGGTTGACTGCCTTGTGCTTATGCTTGTGCTTATGCTATGCTTATTTCATCCCCGTTCTCACTTGACATAAATGTGACACAAGCATAGCATAAGCACAAGAAGAACGAACGTGTTCGTTCTTCTTGTGACTCAAGAGACAGTTAAGAATGTTGTTGGAGAGAGGGCACTATGACCCAGACAACCAGACAGACAGAAACCTGCTGGCATTTGTCTTCATTCCTGTAATAGAAAAAGAAATGGACATTTTCAGGGAAACCATCTGGAATTCTCACCGAGTTAGAAGCCAGAAAGAGGCACAAATGCCCAAAGGAATCCCCAATCATTTATATTCCTTTCCAGAAAGATATGGTGCCCAAGAATGTGGTATGGTTATGCATGCACAAAATAATATGAAACTAAGTAATTAATCACTTACATACAGCATTTATAAAGCAAGTTACATTCAATTCACTGCACATGATAACACAAACCTCTACCTCAAACCATTTCCCCATTGGAATTCCTCTACTCTGTCACGTGGGAAAATTTCAACAACCCAATCTTTTCACTTAACTTGAACCAGGAAAGTTTAACTGTTACTAGTCAATGCAATTTCACCCACCAGTTGAACCTAATGTTTTACCCTAGATGACTGTTTTGTGTCACTAAAAATTTGGTTGCATTCTGCAAAGTTATGGAAAGCGACATGCTTGTTTATTGGATTTTTTATAACCTCAAATAACTTACTAGAAAACTTCAGATTGCTGATGGATAAATTTAGTTCAACTTTATTTCCCTAGAGGTCTGAATTATCTGTATGCCACTGCAGTTATCATTTTCACCCTACTCCTTGGATCCATATACATGTATATATAAATAGTTAAGTAATTTCATGTTTCACTAGGTTTGCCAGTCGCCCTGGAGGCATTAAATGAAGTCGCAGAATTGTCATATGTCATGTCCATTGGGGAGGACTTCTTACCAGGCACTGTGAGAGCTGAATGTGAACGCATTATCCCAGATGTCAATGGCATAAAGCCCACTGATGCTGCGGACACGTTTCTATTCCTGAAAGCTTATTACCAAGCTCATCACCAAGCTCATCTCTAATAATACCCCCCCCCCCCCCATGCGAATCAGGCAATCAGATTGTTATAAGGTTTCAATATTGTTTGCTGTTGTAATGGAAATTTTATTACTCAGCATTAAATTGCCTATCACCCCTAGAAAGTTATTTTCAGAATCAACTCTATGTACATTGAACAGTTGAATGGTAAAATATTTCTTGTTTTGAACATTGTGTTAGTGAGTTATAGAGATTTGAATTTACAAAATGCTAATTAGATGACATCAACCCGGGAATCATTTATTATACAACCACTTGTTTTCACCTCCAGGTAATATTTTTTTACGAATTAATTGACTATCCACAGTTTATTTTTAGTATTTATCAAATTAATTATCCTAAAGCTGTAAACTGCGCATTGTAAATTGGCATAAAAATAATGGCAAAGTCCCAGGTTGATGTCATCTTATTAGCATTTTGTAAATTCAAATCTCTGTAACTCACAAATGCGACGTTCAAAACAAGAAATATTTTACCATTCAACTATTCAATGTACATAAAGTTGATTCTAAATATAACTTTCTAGGGGTAGCTTAATATTGTCATATCAATATGATGCCACTAGCTATTATTGGTATTTATATTACAAGGAGCCATAAGGGAATTTAATTATGGAAGAGGGTTGGTGGGTGAGAAATTCCCTGAATTGATTTTTTTTTCAGGATGCCCCAAAAGACAAGCCACTGTTTTTCAGGACACCCCTATAAAAATTAAAAATCATGATTTGGAACTTGTGTTTTACACATTGCTCCACTGGGTTGGCAGATTAATATGTTGTGATATTCTCATACAGACTAAGAGGGTATTAAAAACTTGAACTATCGATGTTGTTCTATAAAACAACTGACATTGCTATTTAGTGTGAAGACTTTCACTATGTGTTATAACACCTAAATATTAAACCAGACTCTGGAATACATATATTTGAAGAAAGTTTATGTTGAACATGTTTACACTTTATAACTTAAATACACTTGTGGAGCTGAATTCAATTATGTACAAGTGTTATGTGTAGAATACATGTAAACATTGAAATCATTTTCAAGCCACCCCTGAAACATTTTTCAGGTTTAAGACCACCCCCGTTTTCATGGAAAAATATTTCAGGCGCCCCCTTTTTCTCACCCACCACCCCCCTCCTATAACAATTATTTATGACTGGTCCCTAAGAACAACTACCCAGAACACTACGGACACTGGGACAAAATTCTCTTGAAGTAGTTATGTAACTGTTGTGCAAAAAAATTAAGTACATGTGTATGAACAAGAACTTCATTCAACAATTGGACATGTAACATTAAATTCTTGATATAAAGGTTGTAGGTTTCTGTATTTCTAAACTAAATTTTAATGAATACCTTTATTTAATACATCTAGCCTTAGTGATAGACTGCCATATATAGTTTGCGTTGAACATCAACTGAAGTTTTATATTATCTTTCATTCTGAAAATCACTGCATAATACTCTCAAATAACAGCATTTTTAACAAAATTGATGTTACTGTCAAAACCCAAATTTTATTAATTTTCTGAACTAAATTTAAATGAATACCTTTGTTTAATTAACACATCTAGCCTTAGCGATAAACTGCCATATAGTTTGTGTTGAACATCAAGTAAAGTTTTATATTCTCTTTCACTCTGAAAATCACTGCATAATACTCTCAAAATATAACAGAAACTCAAATATCCTAGATGAAAAACACTGAGCTTGTTTCTAGTAACTCACAACCAATTAGGGTTGCTTCAGTGGCAGGATATAATTAACAGTGGGCCTAACAGTAACTGTGAAATAACTGTTAGGGAAGTGGTCATAACAAGTATACTCAATGAGGAGCCACCTTGTGTAGTGGTGGGGGGTTGCACAAAATACCACCTATATGATAAGTCCAATGGACAAAATATTTTGGCCTAAAAATTGAAGATGAGACTTTAATATTCTGTGTGCATGAAGCTTGCATTGATAGTAAAACGGCACAGGAAGATTTGAATCTTTCTCTCAGTTTCTACTCTTGATAGAATGGGGGCTATACCAACAAGACACAAGTCCATCTTTTTAGGTGGGGAGAGGGGGTACATAGAGACCACCAGTCTTTGTAAAATGGTGTCCTGTCTGAGTACAAAAGTGTTGACCATTTCCCTTATTTCAAAGAAGCTTCAGTTTGTTTTGGTATAGAAGACTTTTTTGAAATAAGCTTATACTAACAGCAACAACTACAACTACCATACTATTGCCACTTTGATAAGTTTCACACAACTTTTTTGAAACCTTTTTCATGGCTTCATTCTACTGACCAGTTAAAATGAAAGAACTGTAAGAGGCTGAGTTGTCAAGTTTCATGTTCATGCCCATGACTTCTCTGCTCGCAGTTTGTGGATTTCATTTGTCAGTTGTCCAAAAGTTGTCCAATCGAAAACTTTACCCAAGTGGCAATGGTAAATGTATGGTGCACAGCACTGTAAGACCCATTTGGGCCTTTTGAATTAGTGACAGAAGGCATTTTAAAATGGAGACAACCAAGAAGTGAACCCTCCTTCCCCTTCTTGGCAAGGTCTTGTGTATGTTTGACCACCTATCTGCTGCCTGGGTGGGGCTGGCTTAAAGTTGATAGGTGCATCTTTCCATACATTCATACTTGCTGTTACTTAAGTGCACTATTCGTCAGGCAAAGCCATCAACTTACAGAACTCATTACAAGTATGACCTTTTAAGAAGGCTTCTATCCCCACAGTAGTGCAATTGCCACAGCAAAAGTATAGTTCATGTGTTTCTTCATCCATAAACTTGTCTGTAGCAATTTCTGGATCATACAGAGTGTAGTCTGATCCTTGAATGTCAAGAAGCATAAGCTTTTTCTCCGTTGAAAAATAGGTATAATGCACCAAGCACTGTGCTTTGGCACATAGCTGTTTGCACTCATAGCTTGCTTCCTCTGGAGGCTTCACACTTTCACCATTATTGTTAATAATCTTGACAAATGAGCCTGACACATACTCCTCTACAGTGGCTGGCTGGCCATTGTAAGTAGTGTAAAAGCAGCGGTTATATTGGAAACACTTCCCAAATTGTGGTGGCGCTTTCAGCTCAAAGTTTTTGGCAAGATGCCTGGCCACAGCATGCATTTGCACCTGTTTACGGCAGTGGCTTTCTACTGAACTGTTAAGTGTCTCTTCAATTGTTTTCAAAGCCTTAGCATTATAAGTTTTTACAACCCATTCGGTTGATTGCTGGTTTCCTCCAGCTTGCTTACTTTTTGTTGCATGGTAGGCATCTCTTAAGGCACCAGAAGAAAATTTCTTACTGTTAACAAGAACTTCCTCTTCCATAATTTCTACCCATTCTCGAGTTTTTACATTGAACTTCTCAAAAGTAAGAGTTACCTTGTTTTTGGGTTGTGGCTTGACCAACTTACCAGCTTGTAATAAAGCATCTATTGACACAGAAGCTGGGTAAGCTGTTTCCACAAATGTATTCCTTTGTGTTTTGCCACAGACCTCATTGGCACTCTTGCATGCCCTTGTGGTTGGTAATGAACTGGACCTCTTTTCAAAAGTAAAACTCAGCTCATGACTCAAGTTGTTATCTTCAGTGAGTGCTTGATCTTCCAGCTCTTGCAAAACAAATCGCACCAGATAAACCTGTGAAAAGGACTCTTACTATCATGAGATAATATTGAAGAGAATAATTATTGCATTATACATTATGTGATCAATTCAAAACATCAACATCCCCCCCCCCCCCCCCCCCCCGGCAATGCCCCGGGTATTTGAACTTTTGAAGATCGACTTGTTCAAATTCTGCCCCCTTGGGCCAAAATTGCATTTATATACCCCACCCTAGCACTGGATTTGACTGTCAAATGCCCCTCCTAATTTAAGATAAAATGTTCTTAGTGACAAAAAATACACTTTGCAATCAGTTCTGATTTATTCTGGTATATGCATTTAAATGTCACTTATATATGGCAATGTAGTCACCTTTTTTATATATAACACTAAACTAGACAGTATTCCGGTCGTCTGTCAGAGTGAACCAGGTAAAGTACTTCCTGACAATACTGACAAATATAGTGTAAAACTGGTGTAACTGAGGCAGTGATGATTATTGGAGTCACGGTATTAAACATGTTTCTTGACCCTTTTAATATATGATGTTACCCTTTTTACCACTTACATGTACATTGTTCTCTCAAACTTCAGTTATTTATACTAACAAAAAAACAAAGCAAAGCTTTGTCAGCTCCTTTTTCACTAGCCATTCACTAACAAAAACAATATTTTTCCTTTAAATTGTTCCATGTTGAACCTGAACTGCTACCACGTGTGTTTGATAGGCGCTGGCCAAGAAAAGATTTTTAACTTGACACTTACAGTACGGATCAAATTCCCCACCCCACCCAGGCAAAGTCAAACTCCCCACCCAAAGTCAATAAAGTAAATAAATAAAGTCAATAAAGTTCCTTCCACATCAAATTCCCAACTCCCCAAGTACAGAAAACATTCAAATGCCCAAGGCATTCCTGGTTGGTGGGGGAGGGGGGGGGATGTTGATGTTTCCAATTGATTGGTGCATTATAAACGTTTATTTCACTTCAGTTTTGAGAGAAAAGAAGAAGCTGACACTATACTGGGGGGGGGAGAGAGACTCCTTATTTTTTTTAAAGGTACCCCACCATTTCGTCCCATTCTTTCCGAAAAACACAATACAGGTATATTTGTCATGCCTTAAGTAGTGGGTTCCCTTGCCCATTATTTTCTTGTTTTAGCATAAAAAATACATTAATTCTGTGAGTCTGTTATTAAATATAACATAAAATTATGTCATAATTTTATGACATAATTGTAAAGACTGACAAGCTTAGTAATCATAGGGTTTTTTTTTATCTTACCTTATCTTTTCTGTGAGGAATTTGGTTTATGTTCGAACAGGAAGGGCCCTTGTTCGAAACCAGCACATCACATGTACTCGCTGGCAAGTTAAAATGTCCTGCACATGCTTTCTTGAGGTTTCCCAAAGAAAGTTCTTCATAATCAAATTGAACAAATTCTCTCGGCTGTACGGGCTTGAATGTTTGTTTGTTATCTGGCTCGGATGCCAGTTGTTGTACAATGATTTCATGTGGGGCATTTGATCCCTTCTTGTTTTTACGAGCTGCATCAGTTCGAGATCTCTTCTCGCTCATTTTCACTTGAAGATCGTTCCAAACCGCCTATCGTTTCATTCTTGCCTTTGATCAACCAAGTATTAGCGGAAACTGTGTCTGTAAAAGGGTCTGATAGCTGAAATCGACTGAAGAGTTGACTGAAAAGACTCACGAGAAAGCAATTAAAGGCAGCAACCGGCAACCGAGCGAAGGAAACGCCGGATGGCTTAGCAGGAAACGTATCCGCTGACCAACGACATCTCGGGCTACGAGAACGCTGGTCTTTCAGGCAACATCGAATTTTCAATTTGGTTTTTGATTTTCCATTTGACGGCCCATTGTTCTCATAGCAAACTCAAAATGAAATTGAAAATCAAATAGTTTTTTTTTTGGATTTTTTTTTTCATGTCGAATTTTTTTCTCAGATTTCACATGTCGATTTTTATTTTATTTTTTTTTTTTCATGCCGCCTTTTTTCCTTAGATTTCACATGTCGTTTTTTATTTTATTTTTTCTATTTAATTTATTTTCTTTTTTTTTAATTTTTACCGTTTTAATAACTTAATTTTTAGTTTAATTTTTTTATTAAAAAAAATTAATATAAAAAATGTAATTTTTATTTCAAAAATAAAATAAAATAAAATACAAAATTTTATTAAGAAATAAATTAAAATATAGAAATATTTCCTTTTAATTTATTTTTTTAACAATATCAGTTGGGATTTTGCTCTTCCGCGTAATATTTTTGTGCAATATTACTATGAGAATGCTGGGCCACCATAGTAATGCCTTTGTGGTGACGTACCGTAAGACATAACAAGTTCATGACATTTCAATACCCTAGGGAAATTAACAATAGGTCCTGGGGTGCTCCTCAAAAATTGTACTGGCGGTATGTGACGCACTTCTTGAAATCCTACCCGGTTTAACCAACCATATCCTCAATGCCCTGATATAGCTCCTATAAAAAAGAAAGAAGTAACCTCCCCGGACAAAAGTTAACAAAACTTAACAAAGAGCCTTTGTTAACAACTTTTGCCCCTTTTTCAGACTTGATTCCTACATCTGGTTTGCGCGCATGCGCGCGCATTAACGAGATAAAAAACGAAGTTGGCGAACGCGGATCAATGAAGCAGGATCGGCCATGTCAAGACTTTATTTTACCGATTTCACACTGTAATTGGAAGCTCAAATAAACACAAGCTGAAATCAGAAACTACTCTTTTCTTTCAATAAAGTGATTCATTTTCATGTCAAATCATTTTACGTCTTATCAGTGATTTATGCATCTCAGTTTCATGCTACTTCTTGATGCCGCCTTCTGTCACACTGTGTCACGCTGCTTCTGTCCTGTTCTCATAAAACCTGATTAAACTCCAGCGCTAATCAATTTTAACAGAATTTAATGGCTTTTTGGGGTCCATCAAGCACTGAACGAACCACTGTTTACCTGGTTTATCATTTCTCAAGGTGATTATTCGATTCTACATTGAATAACAAACCACTTGGTTGCTCAGGGTTTTTTTAATGTAAGTTTATTGCTGTAAAGATTTACTTCAGAGCGGTTTATGCTTCCATAGAAAAGTCGTTCGAACTATAATTAGTTTGGTTAATTTCGTAGTCATGAAAATCTTGTGATTATCGACAAATTAAACCTGTCGATTGACAATTATCAACAAATATCGAGTACTGTCAACTTATCGACTACGTTTTCGATGATCAATTTTGATCGACATGTTACGCCCTGTGATATTTTTTTTTCAGCGTTCAAAGTCGCAGACTTTTGCCAATCTGTTTGTAAACAAATATGCTTTAATAATAATTTTAAACTAGTTAGATGTGCACAATATCAAATAGAAACTAATAATCAATCGCCCCAAAAGGTCTAAAATAACCCTGAACCCTATCCAGTTGGACATTAGTTTGAAAGTTAAACTCAAATCACTTAAGCTTACCTTTTCCAGCTTTTCTTGTCCGTGACCGGCGAACAAGCAGACTTCTTTGCGCTATATCGTAAGTTAGCCACGAAAAGGGCAGTTTGCAAAGCAATTTCGCCAGCCTTTTATCTTTAAACATGACTCTGCAATTTCACCGACTCTTTGTCACTAAACAGGACTCTGAATCGACGAAATAAAATAAATTTTCTGTTCTGATGCTACGAGCAAAAATGGCGGAATCATTTGTCGTGAACACAATTGAACCAGTCCTCCTGCTGACCATGTCCTGCAAACCCGAGCAGGGTAAAGGAAGGAAGTGGACCGAAGGGGGAGGGGAGGGTGGGGGAATAAAAAAAATGTAACCCCTGATACGCTTGCCGCAAAAGACCATGTGTAAACTTGACATGTATCAGTTGCAATTACACGAAAGCTTTTACATACGGTATGCACGGTATGCATTTTACTCACATGTTTTAAGAGCGCCTGTCTGTAAAAACCAAACATATCGCGGCAAGTGATAAAATTGGATTCTTTTGATATTTTAACGTTAGATAGATTAAGGTATAACAAAAATCACTGGATACCTTTTTCGGCCAAATATCTTTTTATTTTAAAGAAAAATACAGAAAACGAAATTCCGTTAAAATCGCCATTTAAGGCGGAAAATTATTGCATAACTTTGACAGTCTCGCTTACAAAAACAAGTAGCGCTACGGCATTTAAAACACGAAAATCGTATTTTGCAATCTTTAGATATCTAGAAGAGTGATTTATGGAATTATTATGTTGTTCTTTGCGTGCAAAATAATTTTATTTCGAAGACATACATTTTACTTCTTTAAAAGTACCTCGTAAACAAAACAATTTTTCACCATGTGCTAAACCTTCAAACGGATTAAGTTTTTGTTGGTTAATTTTTATAAAGATGATCTCAAGATTGCCGTAAAAATTTCTTTGGGCAAATGATTCAGAGCGACGCGAGAGCATTTCAAAGTTCGTTAAAATTAAGAGTTATTTGACCTTATGAGGTCAACAATCAATTTGCGGGTCACACAAATATTCCAACTTCTGCTTCTGTGTTAACCCATTATGAAATTAAAATAGCCACTTTGAAAAACATTGAAATTTCCTTACCTCATTTGCGGTAGAAGACAGATTCAGAGACCATTTTTGTGTATAAATCCCTTCTTTTTTGTTCATCGTATTTTTAATTTATAACGTCCGATGCACGCCGGCCGCGGACTGCCATGCAAGGTCGCACGCAAAACTCTGTTAAACTTTCGACACATTTCAGCATTATGGCATCTTATTTAAAGGCTATAGCATTGTCGAATGTTCTTCGGTTTGAAGTTAACGAATAGATAAATCTAATCACTGCTTGAGAAGTACTGAATGAACAAACATGTCGGGCCGTTTAAGCCGTGATCGTGACGGCAGTTATTTGTGTCGTCACGCAATGCAGCTGTTCTTCGGCATTTTAGCGCGGTAGGGGTAGGGGTAGGGCTAAAGAGCTTGAAAACACCGAATCTATGTCTGAAACTCTTGCAGCGGAGAAAAAAAAATACAAAGTCTTTTCAGTTACGTTAGCACATTTAAGCGCCTTTACTCCGGAAAGATTATTCATTCGCCGTTGCACAGTATAAAGTATAAACGAAATGTGTGAAATGCAAATGGTATCACTAGCTTTTTACCTGATTAAGATCACTGTGGTATTTAGCTATTTCTGTCCTTTTTTCGTATTGTTTTTTCTTTTTTTTTCTTTTTATCAGAAGGATACTGTCTTCATGAAACATTATGCGAAAAAGGGAAAATCAGTCTAATATTCGCCACATGCACGGCCCCCAAAATATATCAATTTGTACAGTGTAACTAGTGATGTAAACGTTTGTCAAACGTTACACACCGCAACTGATGTTTTCTTTGTCTCTCAATTGACCGAGAGAGAGCCTCAAAAGGGCACTTATTTGGATGTTTTCTACTTGTCAATAATCTTACTGTGAGTTTGGGCTACCTGTGGTTCGTGGGACCATTTATCTCGCTCGTGAATTTTCCGTCGATGATATGTACCATAGATGTTGGGGAGGGAAGGGGGGGGGGGAGAGGGAGTGGGGGGGGGGGGGGTCTTCTCCCAGCCTTACTTCCAATTCATGTCATGCCTTAATTCAGAACCATTTGTTGCATTTCCTTCAATTTAAAATTTGACTCAATGGGACTAATGTTTGGCTAATCCATTGTCGGTGTTACAAACTAAGTAAATTTAAGTATTTTTTTTGGCAGTAGCAAAATAATTAGAAACCCGCTCAGATTTTAAAGCTGATAACGAGAGAATATCTAAAAATTGAAGAACTTACTAAGTTTAATACAGTAATCGCCAATTGTCGAGAATGACAATAAATGCTGTTTAAATAATGCAGTTGACAAAACAGTAAACACTACCTGGTTTTGCTAATTACCTAGTGCCTTTGTTTATTTGAAGGCGGCGCTAAAGTGCATGTCTTTGTACATCAAAGATTCGAGTTCAGTTCCAGGTATTACACAAAAATGGAAGGCACTTGTTCGTTTAAGTCCTTTGTTGGTGGAGTTTGTGGTTATGACATTCGTGATCGAAAGCGTGGAACGGAAATTGTCCCTTTACTTTCGCGCACAAAGGTCATCTCTAATCACAAGACCTCACAAGTCTGTCTTGAAATTTACCGGACCTGACTGGGATGACATCGAACTTATTTTATGTCGAGCAGCGTTGTTTACTAGAACCGAAAGGATCAAGTAGTTGTAAACTAAAGTTGTCAAATTTAGTTCAGTGGCGGATCTAGGGAAGCGGCCCCTTTCCATCCCTTTTTTGGCGAAGAAAAAGACTCGAGGGACCGAATTTTTTTTCAGAACCATTTTCACTCCCCCTCCCACCCCCTCCCACCCCCTCTCCTTATGAGCAAGCTGGATCCGCAACTGGAAATTTATAGTGAAAAAGAGATCACATGCATGATGCTATCCACAGGAAGCCCTGGTATACCCATCTTTTAGGGGCAGCTCCATCAAGAAGAGCACCTCGACTCGTATGGTAAGAAGGTAAATTTAGGAAACGAGAAAAAAGCATCCAATATGGAAAGCAAGACTGGGGAGAGGAGTTAAAAATCGTTGCTCGCAAAAGGCTATTGCTACCAATTATTATATTTTAGAACATATTGACCAACGAAGAAAATTAAATGGTGCTGAAATATATTTCTAAACAGTTGTTTTTTTACTCTTGCAAAAGTGTTTCAATTTAATTGCCTTATCCGCACCCCTACCCCCTTAAATGCAAACAAAACTGCATTGCGTGACATAACTGTAAAAAGACTGAAAGCAAACGTCCGACATGTTTTGGTTTGTACTTCAAAGTAACATTGCAAATCTTTTAGCGCACTACAAAACCGAGGAACGCTCCAAAAGGTACTTAGCCCTTTGAATAGATGCCGTGGTACTGAAAAGTGTCGAAAGTTTAACAAAGATTGGCTGACCCGACCGTTTAATATTACGTTGTTGTTGTCCGACGTTTATCGGACGTTGTAAACAAGACTAAAGGGTATGCGATGAACGGTGAAAAAAATGCAAGAAAATGATCTCTGGATAAGTTTTCTACAACAAATAAGGTAAGAAAATTTCAAAACATTTTTTCTATGTGGCTACTTTAACCTTATTTATGTTAAGACATGTGGTGGAAAGTGAAATGTTTGTGTGACCCGCAAATTGATTGTTGGCCTCGTAAGGTCAAATAACTCTAATTTTAACAAACTTTGTAATGCTCTCGCGTCGCTCTGAATCATTTGCCCAAAGAAATTTTTACGGCAATCTTGAGATCATCTTTATAAAAATTAACCAACAGAAACTTAATCCGTTTGAAGGTTTAGCACATGGTGAAAAGTTGTTTTGTTTACGAGGTACTTTTAAAGAAGTAAAATATATGTCTTCGAAATAAAATTATTTTGCAAGCAAAGAACAACAAAATAATTCCCTAAATCACTCTACTAGATAATTAAAGATTGCAAAATATGATTTTCATGTTTTAAATGCTGTAGCGTTACTTGTTTTTACAAGCGAGACTGTCAAAATTGTGCAATAATTTTCCACCTCAAATGACGATTTTAACGGACTTTCGTTTTTTGAATATTTCTTTTAAATAAAAAGATATTTGGCCGAAAAAAGTATCAAGTGATTTTTGTTATACCTTAATCTATCGAACTTTAAAATATGAAAGAAATCGAATTTTTATTACTTGCCAAAAAATTTCAAATTTGTCTGATTTTTACGGACAGGCGCTCTTAAATATTTCACACAACACGACCATTCTGTGTGGTCACGCTAGAGATCAAAGATTGCTGTGGTTCTGTCAAGAGCAAACCAAACTCATCTTGTGCTATGGCCAGTTCTCAAATTGGAAGAGTTAAAAGCAAGGAGTACTACTCGTGGATGCGCGAGGCCACCATGCTTACAAGGACATTTTCAAGCCTGTTATTGGTACCACGATCACTTTACAGCAGGACTGGAAAATGCAAAAGATCCGCATGCTGTTGCTATTGTAGATACTGGACGCATTGTTGGCCATATCCCATTAGGTTTATTGAAAATTGTGTCGTCGTTTTTAAAAAGGGCTAACCATAAGGCAACAGCAGAAATCTGTGTAAACCGGATCAATCGAGGAGCTGGCTTGGGACTGAAAATTCCAGTTATTTATAAAATTTACGGCAGAAGGAAATATTTGGACAGACTGGACGAACTTATTCATGGCAGCGAGACTGCAAAGTGGGCCTTAAGAGAAAAAGATTAAGGAATTTTGCTTGATGGACAGAAGAAGCGGAAATCGACCAAAAAAAACAACAACAATCTCAAAAAGCAGAAAAAATAGACTTGATTTATGTGTGCAAATATTTCAAGATGCTGCTCGGTGTCCGCTATAACGAGAGAAAAAACAATAAAATTGTGACGTTGGGACCGACTAAAGTGTCCGTAAGTCCGTAATAGCGGGAGTTTGTTTCAGTCATACGTCTGTAACTTTCGCGGGGGATTTGGCTGCTGACCGTAATAGCGGGGTGTCTGTAATAACAAGGTGTCCGCAAAGCGGGAATTGACTGTATCTACAACCAGTTGCAAAATGGTTAGAATAGTCTCTCAAAAAAGCGGGTTTTCCTTAAAAAAAAAAAGGATAAGAATTTCAAAAATAAACAACTTAGTTTCCTTCTACCCTCCCGTTCCCCCTTTCAAAATTGTTTCGCTTACAGATTGAATGGAATTCCGACATTCAGACAACATTGACAAGGGAGGGGGGAGCATTCAATGTTTAAAGTGTTAAATTTGTAGAATTGCCGTTTTTATGCAGTGTCTAAACTATTTTTGCAAGTGATTGTAGGTTAATACAAACATCTTTACATCTTAATCACAAATGCTCTTTTATTCTTAAGCCAATAATTTACTAATCTATTTACAAATCTAGCATGAAAATTTATTTAATTTAAAAAGAATGTCACATTTTTGATAACATTAAATCAAGAAGTCTTATAATGTCAAAATTTTATGGCATTAGTTTCCCCTAAGTACACTGGTACTTGAACATGTACCCATGTAAGCATTTATTAAGTCTTGCTTTCTTGTTTTTCTGTTAAATACCCTTCCTTGTTCAGTTAGTAGGGCAAGGAGTTCAGTCACTTTCATTTTCTTCAGTTCTGCATGAGTGCACTGTTGAGTTTGAGATGCTGCTTTCCACCATCTAACCAGAAGGACGTCTTCCTTTTCATAGCACAAATTAAAATGTTTTTTGCTGCGTGGCACTCATGGTTAATGATAATATTGAAATTTAAGACTGAATGCCGAAAAAAAGTCAAAAAAAGTCTTTGTCAGTTTATTTCGGCATTCAGTCTTAAATTTCAATATTGTCTTCCTTTTCATACATGGCCTTTTTTATCTTTCGCAATCCTTGAGCCCCTCCTGCCGTTTCTCCACCAATGGTAGGTTTTTTGCCGCATCCCATCGGTTGATCGTTCTATGGAAATACCTCCTGAAATTGTCGTTCTTTTTTTCAATGCCTGTGAAAATAATCAAAGTTGTAAAATAATTACATTAAATTACCCCCTTCTTCAGTTGCATATTTCTTTTTTGGGGGCTAAGTTTATCAGTGAGAATATCTTTATAAGAACATTTTGTAAGCAAAATGTTTGAAAATCTAAAATTGAATTTTTGATCAAGTTATCATTTTTTACACTTTGGATTCTCAGTAAAGTTCTTTAAAAGAAATACCTTGTCCACTGAAAATTCTAAGGCTTCCATGTCTTATGAGGATGTGTGGTAGTGGTGGATAAGTATGTGCATGTATGGTGTGATGATGATAGTATGCTTGTAGCCAGGTCCACTTCCAGACATGTTTACCATTTTGTTTACCCCAATTTAATACCTGCAACAAGAGCAATAGCAAAAGTTAGAAAAGACTGGCAATCTGGTTGGTAAGAATTTCCTTGTTCCAAAAAATACAACACTAGGGATGTTAACCTTCCTAATATATTCAGACAACAACTAACCTTAGTCTCAAATTCTGTTATCCCATCTGTTATGTGAAATGATATATATGAAATAAATCATATATGAACCGCGGAAATGAAATCAAATGAAGAATGATCCTCGCAGTTGTAAATGTAATTTAAGCAATAGCGAAAAGAAGCCTGAAAAAAAATTCAGGACTTCAACGGGGTCATATATGATTTATTTCATATATATCATTTCACACTCACTCCTTTCAAGGGAACATATGAACCTACAATTGACCTGCTCCCAACGTCAGTGGCTTCATAGCTTAGTTGGTAGAGCATCGCACCGGTATCGCGAGGTCATGGGTTTGAACCCTGTTGAAGTCCTGAATTTTTTTTCAGGCTTCTTTTCGCAATTGCTTAAATTGCGTTTACAACTGTGAGGATCATTCTTCATTTGATTTCATTTCCACAGTTCATATATGATTTATTTCATATATATTTCACATTAACCCATTGACACCTGAACCGCCCGTAACCGCCCGTAACCGCCCGTACAAGACTCCACTGCTTTAAAAAATTGTAACTTTCTCAATCTTGTGAGCATTGACTAGAAAGTCTTTCAAATTGAGATACCCAATAAACACAAAAAAGTCAGCAATTTTTGCAGAATATCAGCGTTTGAATTTGGACAATAACAAAAATTACCGTTTTTAACGTCATAGAAAAACAACAAAAATCACGTTTTGGCCTTTCGTTTTTTTATTCAAATCATCATGGCAAACCCAAAATTCAACATTTACAGCAAAATTCAGTCCTAGTCCTAGCTTAGCAGTGAATTTTTTTGCTCTTATTCGTTGCTTGGGCCTAGCTACAGCTTCTTATACTAGTGCATACTCACCTTGCCTCGATTTTCAACACCACCACTGCACTGCATGCTGGGAAATAAACAGATTTTTTGACAGCGTCCATTCCGTCCTCCACAATTTACATATATATACTAGGTCCACAGCCACTCTGACCCACCGCCGAAATTTCGCGCTTGTTGTGTTCTCCTGTGGTCGCAACTTCCAAAATATGCCGCGGTAGGTCGAGAAATTCATCCAGAGTCGAGTCCCAAAGCTACTTCATTTCCAGGCGGCCATTTTTCCAGTTCAACGAGCAACGAGCCAAATTCGTAAACGAAGTACAACACCTAACTCGCTTCATTGAGAAGTGGACTCTGAAGTACCTCCAAGCTTAATGATGCTCATCAGGCAGCTACTAAAAATGAAAAATGGCTGTGAACTTACCAAAAATCGTAGATAATTCATATTGGACCCTTTATTGCAAATCAACCGAGCAAAATGAGATCGTCACAATGACGTTTCCAGTAAACTCGAGCCTTCAGTGTTTTAGAACAGCAGCACTTTCAATGGTAACTCCAAATATGAAGTCACGAAATCCCATGGAGCGTGTGTATGCAGAAAATCACTCAAAAACGTAAAAATCCTCAGGTGTGAATGGGTTAACTCCTTTCACGGGAACATATGAACCTACAATTGACCTGCTCCCAACGTCAGTGGCTTCATAGCTCAGTTGGTAGAGCATCGCACCAGTATCGCGAGGTCACGGGTTCGAACCCTGTTGAAGTCCTGAATTTTTTTCAGGCTTCTTTTCGCAATTGCTTAAATTACATTTACAACTGCGAGGATCATTCTTCATTTGATTTCATTTCCGCAGTTCATATATGAGGAGTTTTCGACCTGAGGTAGGCGCCTTTCTTCTCCTCATTGCTAGAGTCGGTTGCACATAGGCATATGCCTCAGGACTCTCCGTGTTCACGACATCAGGGCTGACATGTGGACTACACGCTTTATCTATCACGAGCTAATTGACCTAATTGCAGCGCCAATTTTGTGTTGTCTTAGGAAACCAAAGAAATAACGGCTAAGCCGAGTGATCCCGTAGCGTGTGCGTTGGCCGCACAAGAATATGCCTAGATTTTTCGGCAGAATTCTCACCAGTTATGTTGCTCGCAACTGCTGGCCGCGATAGAGCGCTCTGTGCTCTGGCCAGTTGCTCGTGTTGGTCGCACAGCAACAAGAGCGCTTTTAAGATCTCACCACTTTTCTGGTGTTGGTCGCACATAACAAGAGCTCGTTGCGATCTCGCCAGTTTTTTGTGTTGGTCGCACATAACAAGAGCTTGTTGCGATCTCGCCAGTTTTTTGTGTTGGTCGCACATAACAAGAGTTCTTTGAGATCTCCACAGTTTTTTGTGTTGGTTGCACATAACAAGAGGCGCTGTGTGATCTCGCCAATTTTTTGTATAGGTCGCACATAAACAAAGGCGCTAAGGGCACGCTTGTTACGGTGTTGGCCGCACACCCACACACACACTTGCCATTCTGACTAATAGGTACGGGTCCCTATGTACGGCCCATACAAGATTAACAGACAAAATAAATTGTACCAAATACAGAAAATAACTACAAGGTAACACTAGAGAAACCCAATACTGCAAATAGACTAATATCTATAAATGGAGTGAAATAATGAGGATAACATATCCTTCACCATATGGCTACAAAAGATCCTACATAGACTGGAAAAAGATGACGGTCTAAATAGGGTTGAGGGACCGATATAGAACCGCAATTACTACCTGGGAAGTCATATCCTATCGACGGTAAGGAGAAACATAAATGTGGGTACTCCATTGTATGGATACAATGCCCGCGCGGGAAAAGGCCCGCGCTTTAATACCGAGGCTGGAAATGTTCCCCGTATACAACGAAATTTGCGTTTCTGAACACATCGTGTCATAGAGCATTACTGGCACTGCAAACTCAGTTGAAACTAACCTGATAAGAGGCTTTCGAGGGGCTTATAGCCGCAACCGATCCTGATGCCGCCGAAGTTGGGGTGGTGGCCGTGGTCGTCGTGTGGTGGACGGCACTCGCTAGGGTTGGCGAAGTTTGGCTTGAGGTAGCCGGGGCAAGGTTGGCAGAAGACACTGGGGTCGCATCCAAAAGTGTTCCGATGCTCCCAGAAGGTGACTGAGGTGTTTGTGCAGTCATTGTAGATTTGATGGAGAGGAGCTCAATGAGCAAGGTCCGTTCAGCACAAAATGTTGAGTAAAAAGATCGCCTATCCAAGTGTGATAAGATCTTTCACTGTGCGCATGACTCGGGACAGTAGGAACAGTAGGACTAGGAGTAATTGTAAATAAGAGTAGTGCGTTCGGCAGTTGAAAGGGGGGATTTTAATTCTTGGTTATTGGGATAGATAGAATAGAATAGAAACTTTATTAAAGTGTCAAAAGCCATCTAGCTAGGGAAAAAAATCCCTTACTAATTTGGGGACACCAATAGATAGATAAATGTCTATGGCATACTGTCAAATTAAGGGTTATTGTGTACAGTGAAACCTGTATTTACTCTGTGTATGAAGACGGTAGGGAAAGTTTGGTAGCAGAAAAAAATCCTTTGAAGTTTGTTGTAGTTGTCGGTAAAGAAAAGTGCTTGGCGGTCCCTTGGGAAAAGTGGGAAAAGTGCACCAAATTTGCATGTCAAAACGTTAATTTGAAACCTGAAAACACGCTGGCAAAAGTGAAAGTGGCAAGTATTTATATAAACAGACTATGCGCTTCTACAAATTCTCTGTTTTCTTTGTAGTTTCACTCGCCAAATTAAGATTAAGCTTTTCCAAACTCTCAGCCTTCATTTCCAAGTTTTCCACCGCGCTAAAACATCACAGAAAGTTTGGAGTGTCTTCGGGAATAAACATAAGCTGCGTTTGCAGAGATGCCAACCTCTGGAGATTAAAAATAGGGAGACAGAACTGGTGAGAAGACTGAATTACACCTTCCTGTTCATGCGGTATTATATATATAGTGCGAAACTCGAAGAGAAAGCTCTTTCTGTACAAGAATTCATGCGCAAAATTCTCCTAAAATATAAAATTGAAAAACTTTGTAGTTCAAATATTGTAAGTAATAAGTGATGTATAAATGTATTATTATTGTTGTTAGTCATTGTTAAATGTTACTCCTTTTTGATTGAAATGTAATTGTACGTATTGTATATACTGAAGTAGAGTATTGTATTATAAGTAGTGTAAGCATTGTATTGTAAGTAGTGTGAGTATTGTATTGCACGTGTTGTAAGTAGAGTATCGTTAAGTAATGTAAGCATTGTATTGTAAGTAGTGTAAATATTATATTGTAATTAAACGAGGAAATAAAAAAAAAAAAAATTAAAAAAAAAATTAAAAAAAAAAAAAAATAGGGAGATTTTTCTAGGGGTGAAATTCCACCATCACCCCCACCCCCCCGAGGCGTGAATCGAGTGACGTAGTCATGAGAATCAAGGGGAGTCCGAAAAGTTAATTTTGGCTTTATCCTTTAAAGGTACCATTTTCTGCATTCTTGAGACCCGAAAAGCGTTTGTGAAGTTAAGATATGATGAAAGACCGCATTTTGGGGGGTATTTTGGGTAAATTTGGGTTAAAATCTTAGCCTATTTTAGAGAAAAGATCCAAAGACGCTTTTATCCGGGAGATTTGGTGACCCGTACGGGAGACCGGGAGATTCGTTCCGTATCCGGGAGACTCCTGGATAATCCGGGAGAGTTGGCATGTATGCGTTTGGTTTCGCGAGCGTTCCATCGATCCATCCGCATAATCTCCATCAAAGTGAGAAAAACATTCGTCGCTTGAATCTTGCTCGTGTCTGGCCATAAATTTTCGAACGGGATGGCTTGAATATGGCCCGATTCTAGCTCAGTCAAGCCATCCGAATGTCACGGCGGTACATGTCTCGCTCTATTCTTGCTCAATTCTCGTTTGTTTGTCTCGTTCGTGTCAGCTGAGTCATCGCCATGATTTGATTCTCGCTTAAAAATTATCACATGGAATCGAGGCTGTGTGTGCTAGTCCAAATGGAATCGAGGCTGTGTGCCAGTCCAAGATGGCTTCCAAACCCTGAAATCGCATAGCATCCAGCCCAATTCCTCCCACAATCCCCTGCGCCCAAACCGATACCCGACGAAATTAGAAAGTGTCCTCCTATCGTCGAACGTAAAAAGAGGAACAGTAGGAACAGTAGAAACAGAGGAACACAGGAACAATAGGAACATAAATACAATCCAATGCAAGCTAGTAGCTGTTATTATTTATTGATTTGAACATTTAGATTAAGACATTTGCCGTATTTCAAAACAATTTCTTCTGATTATTTTTGCGTTACCCCATCACAATCCAAGTGGGAAATGCGGCTAACAAACGCGAATTAACTTTAACAACTTTAACTTTAACTTAACTTTAACTAGCGGCATATTTTTGTATTTTCTATTCTTAAGATGGATTAAATAAACTTATTATTTAAAAACGTATTATTATTATTTGAAAACGAGCGTTATGCCTCTTTATAATCCCTCAAATATTTTCGCTTGTGTGCGATTGGTCAAAATACGTCACACTATATGCCGCAACTAAAAATGCTTTCATTGGATGTAAGAACGTTTTGCTGTTGTAACAGCCGAAAAACACTAAAAAGTCCACATCCAACATACAAAATATTTTGACCGCGATAAGCTTTTCGTGCCAAGATTGCAAATAAAATTATACAGATATTTGTGATCTCATGTTGTCCAATCCGGAATAAAACACACCCGGCATTGCCAACAATAAAACATTAACTAAGTCGTGTTTTTAGCAAAATATCTTCTCGTAGTTACAGTACAGTCTAAAGATTTCGTTCCAAGAGCAGCATTTCTTTTGATCTGCACCAAAAAAAAAAGAATTTAAAACTGAGACGGGTGTCAGTTTTAAGCAAACGTAACTTCCATCTAACAAGTTCAATACGCTCTGTAAGAAAAGTTTAAACTGTTACTTTTAGACGATTGTTGAGATCGCCTGATTTCTTTATCTAACGTTTTTTTTATCGATATTGTCACCTTTGTTGCTTTCTCAGCTATTCTCAGCTATTCTCGTGTGGATAGTCAGTCTCCGTGAAACAGTGTACCATTCAATTTAAGTGACCAAATGCCACGCATGGAGACCATACTATCTACTCCTGTGAAAAGTTCTGCTTCTTAATATTACATAATTGGTTTCAAAAAACTTTAAAGGGGCAATGTCACAGGAATATCGTGTTGTTTTTTGGTTAATATTGTACAAGTGTTAGACTTATTACCTTTGCTTATACACAAAATGCTCTTAGAACACCAAGATGGAAATATAAAGTGATTCCTCGAAGTGCACCATTATTTCTACGTTTCCATTGATACAAATATGACTTTGCTTGTTTAAAATCTAGTCATGTGGTAACTCGGTTTAATAGACCCTTCCACGGTTTCTGGGGTACACCATATTGGTTGCGGAGCAAACACAGCAAAAATTACAGTAATTGTATGGGATTTGTTAAAATAATTTTTCTTGCAATCATCTTTTTCATTCGTTTGATTAAAAATTAGATCATGGAACGCAGCAGAACGCTCTGAAAGATTTTCTCATGTTTTTTGTAATTTTTTTTGTGTTTTGATTTGAAGGGTTTGTATGAAGTTTTTAAAATCAGGTTTATTGCAGTTCAAGCCACAATCTGTTTCTTGTATTTTAAGACTTTAATGACATAAGAACCAGCTTTTAAGTAACTATTTAGAAAAATTCCCACGATTATGAGCGAAGTTAATGATCTTCAAAAACGATAAAAATTCCATACATTTACTGTAATTTTGGCCATGTTTGCCCCCCAACTAATATGAAACAGGAATACAACTGAACTTGGAACAAATATTAAAATTGGCATTTGTGCAAAATGTTATCAAACCTATGCTAAAAAATCTAGCAAACAAAGGTTTTCCCTGTATAAATATAAAATTACAAGCCCGGGGTGGGGATTTTGACATTTTCCTTAAACAGATGTTAAAGTTCCACTCCCCGGGATAACACGATTGGTCATAAATATCAAAATTTACCACCCTGGAGCAAGTGCAAGTGATCAAATATACCCAAAAAATTATGCTAAAACTGCAACAATGGATATTCAGTCCATTTATAAGAGATAGTTTTGACAACAAAGGGAATTGTACCAGCAAGAAGGACAGAATAGCAAGATTAAAAATCCACAAATCATTCCTGTTTTTGGCCGCATCCATTTTGGAATGTTTCAGTTCGGTCCCAGTCATCTCCAGACTCCTAGAAACTCCCCGGCTAGGATATTACTTGTCACCAACCTTTCTTGGTCGTGGGCGATGACGATCAAATATCTCCACCCTGGGGCAGGCATGTAATGTTAAAATCCCCACCATCGGGGATGCCATGTCAATAAAACCCCTACCCCTTGCCTCCTCCCTCCCTCCCTTGGGCTTAAGATTTATAGGTGCATTGCATGTTCTCGCTAAAAGTTGTGATTGTACCGATTATCTTCAGTGATCAGTCTTCTGCTGTAATGAAATAAACCTTTTCGAGATCTACCTTGTCAGGGGACATATTCAGCATTCTATTAAAAGATCCCTTGAAACAATAGTATGGGCTTCCCTCTCTTTGAATTGATTACTGTAGTGTTCTTGAATGACACCATAGTTTCCGAGGATGACCTCGTTAACGTTGCACGGAAGGGCCTTATAAAACACAGTGATACTCTAGTACTCTACTTGCTATGGATTAAGGGTCTGCCTTCTAGCTTAATGCGGTTTCCATGTTTCCAAGCTGCAACTGAGTAAGGTTAAACACATTAATATACACCTTAAAATACAATGACACTATCAGACGAAAAACTTAACGTTTTTTTTGGCAATTGATCAAATGCGCAGTCAGTCTCTGAATTTCAGAATAACGCTTTCCGTAAGGAGCGACCACCCGAGAATTGATTTCTCGGATGGACATTATCAGAATCAGGAAATTAATATCTCACATCGCCGGTTGTTTTAGAGTTGTATTCCTAAGTTCTTTAAAATTTTCATCATTAAGATTGAGTTATTTGACAAATTTGTGAAGACGTTTACTTGTATATTGTAAACACATTTGACTGCCTCAGCGGGTATATATAAAACCCTTTATGACTTCGTTTAACAGCTGCTAAGGGAAAGTGACAACATAGCTTCTTTTAAAGGAAATATGAAATAGCCATCCAGCAAATCAGTGTGCGCGTCGGATTTTAATTAAAGCTCGTATAAAGTATGAATTCATTCGATGTATCATCTAAAGTATTTTCCATTACCTGATCGAGCACTCCAAACTACATCCTTGATATTTTTCAGTTGTGTAACAAGAGAGGCGTGGTATGTTTCCCAGAAGTGCAGAATCACTGGGTAAAGGAACTTCTTCTGGTGGATGAAGTAGGTCCGGGCAGTGTAGGCTGATAACCTCGGATGCTAAAAAACCAGCAACACCTTGCTGATGGAAGCTCCAGCCATAAGTACTGCAAAGCTGAGAAGAATATTCCCTGCTGGATGCCTTCCAAGTACGAGGGGCTGCCCTGGTAGAAATCCTAAACAGGATCCTGTACAGGATCCTATTAGGATCCTAATAGGATCCTGAATAATTTCCTATTTAGGATCCTGTAGGATCCTGTAAGATCCTGTACAGGATCCTGTAGGATCCTGACAAGATCTTGTAAGATCCTGTACAGGATCCTGTAGGATCCTGACAGGATCCTGTAGGATCCTGATGGGATCCTGTAGGATCCTGTCAGGATCCTACAGGATCCTGTACAAGATCCTACAGGATCTTACAGGATCTTACAGGATCCTGTAGGATCTTGTACAGGATCTGGAAATATCCTGTAGGATATTGTTAGGATCCTGACATATCCTGTAGGATATTGTTCAGGATCCTGAAATATTTTTTAGGATCTTGTTAGGATCCTGAAATATCCTGTAAGATCTTGTACAGGATCCTGAAATATTTTAAGGATCCTGTACAGGATCTTGTTGGGATCCTGAAATATCCCGTAAGATCTTGTACAGGATCCTGACATACCCTGTAGGATATTGTTAGGAACCTGACATATCCTGTAGGATATTGTTCAGGATCCTGACATATCCTGTAAGATCTTGTACAGGATCTTGAAATATCCTACAGGATCTTGTTAGGATCCTGTAGGATATACATCTTGATTTCATACTGGCGGCTGGCTAATTTGTAAGAAGTCAAATTACTATTGACTCATCCAATATGGCATCCTAATTCAACTCAAAGATATAATTAAGACAAAAACATAATATCAGTGCAAAAATAACATTTATTCAAAGTTTTAAACTATTTCACATTTCATTGTGTGAAAAATAACAATATTTTGACTAATATTATGGTCAAAGAACTGAGATTTCCTTATTGAAGTTGGCTCACAACTTATAAAACTCACAAGTTCACTTATATTTCTATATATGCTGCTCTAACTTCAAATTTTCACCAAATCTTAACAAATTTTCACCAAATCTTAACAAATAACAGCGATTTAAATCAATTCTGTTCTGTAAAAACTTCAACCTGGCAGATTCTCTTTTAAATGGACAAACAATTTTTTGAGGTCATAAAATTGAGATACAATTTGGGTAAAACCTCTTCAAATCAGTTGAGAATCTTTAATAATATATAATATGAGGAAAGTACACTTGTTGTACCACTCAGCTATTGTATTTCAAATTGAACACCAAATGTGAAAACAATTGACATAAATGTGAGCAACCTTTATGTAACAAAATTTGTTTAGGAAATTTAACAAAAGTTTTGCTTTTCTTGCTAGGGACCGGTCATTTACAGGTTATACCAGGCTGGAAAAATTTGAACTAATATTACCGAGTTAAAAAAATGTTTACAAAATAAACAAGTTGTTTTCTAGACTATAAGTGAGTTCATTAAAAAGTAGCAATTTTTAAAGTAATTATATATAACTCAATGTAAAGTGACGCTGAGTTATTAGCTGAGTAGGGAACATTATATGAAAATTTCCTTGCTTCTATATTTGAAGACGTCATACTAATCCAACAAACTTGACCAAAGATGATACCCTGTGGACAATATTTCAATTTTTCAATATCTAATGGTTTATATGTTCAACACATTCACATTTGTACACTATATTTTTGGGAAATTACATAATATTTAACGGGTATGGAATTTTTGGAAAAGCACTCAGGCGGGGGTTTACATTTTTTATTTGTACCTTTTATTGGGGCATGGGAAAAAAATTGATATCCAGCCTACAGTTTTCCAGCCCGATATACTTTTGTACCCTGTAAATAATGACCTGTCCCTGAAATGCAATGAATAGTTCCAGAAAATATCCATACCTTCTCCCATCTACGGAGGTTTGAGAAAACTAAAATTTCCAGGGGAGTTCATGATTGCGTTACTCTGACTAAAATTCCGAGGGGAGGGGGGCAGGTACAAAAACACTACATTTGGAAATTCTGAGGGGTCTCAAAACAAACCCCTGCAGTGAGGGGCTATGGATATTTTTTGGAACAACACAATTGCTCGTTTTTGATCAAATGCAGTTAGCCCAGGTTACGACTAATTTATCATTCTGCCTTTTTAGTGTCCTCTGCAGCTGTGGTACCTGTCAATTTTTTCCATATCTTTAACTTATCAAGGCATTTCTGGTTCAGACTGGTTCTGATGTCATGCCAGTTTCTGTCCATTGTCTTCTCCCCATACTTGAGTGTGATACATTCTATTAAAAAAAAAAACAACAGTAGAGACAAGGGTTAGTTCAGTTACATTCCCTTCTCTGCCTTGCTTATTTACTCATACACTGACAATAATTAGGGATGTATAAAGTTCTTGTATTCTCTTGCATCTACTTTAGAACAATTTTTAATAGAAGATAACCATACATTAACCAGATTTTTTAATTTTCGTTCCTAAACATTCTGTTTGAGAAATAACAATTTTCCTCACAACTTTGAATTATAAAAACTATTTCTTTATTTTCTTAGAAAATATTAGCAATTTAAGAACTTGAGAACTACCATTCCCATGCTGCATAGCATGACTAAATGAAACATCCGGGTTATGTTTATCCCCTATAACCATGTTCTGTAATCAGATGATTGCTTATTATTCGAGTTCTCATGAAATACAAGACAAGAGCAAAACATTATTTTAAAATCGGCGAGAGAGCAAGTCGAAAGATTTCAATGAATTCACTTACATTGTATAAAATTATATTCTCTAAATCAGGATTTAATTTCGCCACATCACCCACAAAAAAAAGCTCAGTTTCAGTGAAATTCAAGTCCTGTTTAATCTCATTACAGGTGAGAACTATAATTATATAATTATATAAGTGAAAGATCAAGACTTACTCTTGATAAGATTTATCTTAACAGGATCTAGGGCAGGCTTTTTACCCCCCTCCTTGGGTTCAACACAACCCATCCTCATCTCTTCATCTGTGAAGATATGGGAGAGGAGTGCCGTTGCATAAAGATTTGGTTTTTTTGCTTTAGAAACCACATCTTGAAGGAGATTGATTCCATTATAAATCTACAAGACAAAATAAACTATCAGTAAATAAAATTGTATGACACAATGTATCTTATGCAGAGAGCAGTAAGAACAATTGTTGGATACTATACATTTCACAGACTTTAAAATGAAACTAACAACATCAAGGTTGCATTTTTCAATTGTTTAAAGCCTCTCCTGGACCACAATCTTGCAAGACTTAATTTTAGGCAAAGATGCTGATCTTGTACATACTTGTAGGTTTTATCATTCAAATTTAATCATTGTCAATATTCAACCTTTCTGACAAATTTAGTATAAGATCTTAGGCTATCCACACTTTTTATGAATTTTTTACAGGGAGTTTTCGTTTTTCAACCCAATACCCCATTAGAGCCCACCCTGGGAGTTTTGAAAATTACATTAATATTATCAGTGCTTCGTGACTGGGCAGGATTAAGACATCCTGATGAAAATTCTGCTTTGGTTGAAGGTTTGCAGTGAATTTGATGGCAGGACTTCGACTCTTTTGTGCTTCGCAGGCAACCCCAAGCACACACATCCTTAAAATATTCAATGATAAAGATAATTAAGTTACTTACAAACTCTTCATTTCCATTGTCTGTTTCATTGTCAAATGCAGTACTAACATCTGCCAGGGGAGTGGGTGATCTCTGCAGTGAGAATGAGTTATTTATTACCATCTAGCTCCAAATATTTGCTAGAAATATTTGAGATTTTTTGGTAGACGGTCTTCCAAATGGCTGCCCCTGTTTTTTTTTTTTCCAAGGGCTCATTTCCGCCGGAAATTCCTTCGAACGCATCTCCATAATCTGTGATTACTGCTAGTGTAGCAGTCTAATTTTGTTTACTGATTTGAGAGGGTTTTCGAAATTGCTTAATAACGTAAGATTAGGTATCAGACCACTAATTTCAGCTTTTATAAGTATTAGATAAATTCACTTGTGGATTTACCTGTGTCCATTGGCTATCAAAGTCCGGAGGGCTGGCATAGGGTTTCGTTTTAAGTTTTTTGGCAGGTGGTGGGGTCACAGATGCTGCCATACCAGCTGTATTTTGTTTCACCATGGCAGTTTTCTGCAAAGCTATCATCTGGTCCAGCAGGCCTTTGATGTCATCCAGCCTGCTAATGACACCTTGCATGGCTGAACTCTGGGAAGAACAGGTGGGGGGATTGCTTGCTGTCTACAAAATGAAATATGAAATATTTAGATAATGATTTGATGATTCTTTTGTAAGGCTCACTCCATAATCGTGTAACACTATGAACAAAAAGCAACATTTGTGACCATAAATTCCAGGTTAGTGACAACCATTAGAAAAGTGATGGGGGTGGGACTTTTTTTGCACAATATCTTTCTAGTCATATGTCTTGCAGAAATTGTTGGCCTTTTTTAGCAACTTTTACATGCAAGACATTTTTTTCTGGACGTCTTTCATGCATCACTTTTCTGATGGCCCATCCCTATATACCTTAAAAACAATTTTTGATGCCCCAAAATTATGAATTGACATTCTAATGCGCGAGGCTTATACTCAAGGTCATGCCACATAATTTTCAAGCTGATGTAAACTGAGACAAAAAATCTTGTAATATAAATATAAAATAAGTTGTCAATTTACCTCTGATTTCTGTAAAAGGATTTTAACCCTTTCAGCTTCTTTGTCTATTTCTTCAGGGCGTATCTAATCGATCGAAATCGATCATCGAAAAGCTAATCGATTAATCGATATTACTCGATAATACTCGATATTTGTCGATTAATTAGTTGATTTAATCGATCGAAATCGATAATCACAAACTTTCTTATCACATCGATGAAAATCGGTAATAAAAAACGTGCGCCAAACCTTAACAGCCATCTCGTAAACAAAAATGGTGAAAGCTGCTCCTTAGGCGGACGTGAAAACTTTCTTACCTCGTAATCGACTTTGATCTTGCTTTATGCAGTCTTATGTTAGCTACTTTTTCTAATTTTCTTTCTTCATTGACAGGCAATATTCAGCTGAATATTCCGGCCCAGCAGTCTTATGGTGCTGTACTCTGTGCTGTAATCGGTGTTATCCAGTGTAATGACGAATTGAATATCGCCAACTAACGTACAAGGCAAAGGAAATTTTTTACCGCATTGGTATTCGAGAATCTTAGTAATATTCTGAGTCACTGCCTAAATCATGCTAAATTTTAAGTGACAGAAAACTGCAGAAGTTGACAAATTTGACGCCCGTTCTTGAAGAAATTCAAGCGCTTGTGGGCACGTATAATGGCGTGCTTGTTTACATTTGTTAGCCGCTGACCACAACAAAGACAACTCTTTCTCCTTCAAAAAACATATTTAATCACAAACTAATCAGCATTTAATCTCTGATAGACTTGCTCTGATTGCTATACTCTGTTATATTGTCCGGGCGTGTACGACCCCTCCTTCCACTTCCTGCGGTGGTTGTTCAGCCAAGTTATAACCTATAGAGAGCAAATATTATAACATCTTCAGTGCTTCAGTTCAGGGAAATGCAAGGAATACACTCTTCTTTTTAACACTGTTTTTAAGAATCTTTTTTTTATAAGAACGGAAAAAAATAATAAAATGTATGGGCTGGAAATAAGAACAACCTCAATTTTCTTTAAACAAAAGCAGTGAAAACGAGTACGCGGATAGCACCGTCAACCGGGGCCAGCAGTTGATCATGACGTAAGCGCATACCCCCCCCCCCTGAATAAAACCATTTGAAACGCCGCAGCGCCAGCATTTCTTTCAGCAAACATGTTTCGTTCGCTGTGCGCCTTTCTCTCGTTGTGTCTTGTAGTAAGTTCTTGGTATTACTTTATTCTACAAGTTGAAAGTGCCCCTCAGAGAGATGTAAATGACCTTAATAAGGAATTACAACAACGTGGTTTTAAACCACTCTGTTCTGGTAATGATTTCAAGACTTCTTTGACATGTACATCGTGTGGAACTTCTCTGCATTATCAAGACAATGCGAAAGCAATGTGGCTGATAAAGCGGCATGCGAATGAAAACTCTCATAAAATCAAAGCCGGATGGTACTTGGATGCAAACAGCCACGTTCTGGCAAGTAAGCCAAAAGGTAAGCGACAATAACTTACTGTTTGCTCGTCAATCTTAAGGGCATCTGCGGTCCTTTTGATGATGCCTTTATCTGGCGCGCCCCCAGAAGACAAAAACACTGTGTCCAGGGCAGACAACTCTAAGTCTGAAAACTTCTTTCGCTTTCTGGGGACTTTAGCGTTTTCTTCTGATTCATCTTCGACTCCGCTCTTCGATTTTTTCTCTTTTGCACCTTAAAAAGAAAAATCAGATGAATCAGGTTGAATACATTCAATTGCACTGCGTTTCCGGTTTTTTCCTTGTATTTCCGCCGGTGGAGGTGATAAAATTATTTTATTTGTTTTTTTCACCTTCAACTCTTTTAGCATGTTTAGAAAGATATGAACAGTTACTGGGTTATTGAGCTTACCTTCCCTAAGCTGTTGTAGCAGCTCCTCTTGCTTCTCTTTGCTTTGCAAAAAATCGTTCAGTTCTTGCCAAACTGCCCGGCCATGTGTTTTTGGCATAGTTGATGGTGCCTTCGACATGTAGTCGGAAAACGATCCTTGTGATCGATGCAAAACTTTCTCGGCGAAAACCTTTTGAGGAACACTGTTTCTTTGGAGCCATCGACAAATTTTTGACGCGATTTCCTTTGGCACAAGAGCTTCTGCGTCAAGCACTGCGTCAGAACACCCGGGATCACATGCGGCATTTACATCTGAAGTCTCCGAACTCTCCACGCTTCCTCCTTTTTCTGTGACAAAACCTTTCAGATCATCCAGATATTTATCCTGGATGATAACCGATACTTTAACAACCTTAGAGGCTTCCATTTCATTCAGCGTTCGTGGTGCACGTGGACGGAGAGAGAAAATCGAGCCTTCTGAATGCAACGCACAGACTAACTGACGCTGACAGACCGTACACGCGTGCAATAGCAAAGCATGCAAGGTTTAAAAATAGAATGTAAATTATCATACCCCCCTATGAGGCTAAGACAACACACTGGACAACATCAGCGTGTTATGAGAAAAATAGAGGGAATCTAGGCGAATTTTTCATTTCAAAAATGTGTTTTAGAAACACCAGTTGTCAGAAAGTGTTTTATGAAAATTACCCGCCATTCGGGTTTGTTTGTATGGTTTGTCTTGTGTGAGTCATGACGTCTCTCGCGCGCTCTGCTATTGCACAATCAGAGAAGGCTGGTAATAAAATTCGGAAGTAAGATTTAAGACTCTCATTGCGCTTTCTCTCTCGATGTCATGATTAAATAACCGCCAGAGATTGTGGGTGGTGGGAACAAAAGAAAACGAAAAACAGTATCAGTCAATGATAGCTTTATTACTATCTCCAAACAGTAGTATTCATACACTGATTACAGCTGATTAAGAGTGCAGTACTGACGGTCTAGAAAGAATTGTGACGATATTGCTGTGCGTTTGACTCATACCACCTCCTACCCGGATACAAGCACTTAAAAGTCCGTCCAGCCACCCTACGAAATTGTCTAAGCCGGGATTTTCTAGTACAAGAGGACTTTAAGTGTATGTAATTACGGATCTTTGAGTACAATCTTTGTTTTTAAACAACAGGAAACAAACTATTGACAACTTTCTTTGGAAAGGCAGCTACAAACAGAGTCCCCGCAAGGCCACCGCCCACCCTGCCAGTTACTACAACCGATTCAAAATCTGCACATTCATTGAGCATGAGGACAATTGCTCTGGCCGCAGAGACGGAAAAGGTTGTCTCAGAGACATGAAAAGAAATGAATAAGAAATTTGGACAAAGAGTGGGTGAAATGGTGTTGGAATCTTCACCATCTTCGTCAGCGCATACATCAACAACCATGGGGTCAACCATTCCAGTTGAAGAGATTATCTGCAATACAAAACTACAACACGTTGAACGCACTGCGGAAGCAAGAGACAACATTGAAAAAATGTTACTTTCGTCAGCACTGTCGAAAATGTAACGGATGTCTTCTTTTACGGCGAAAATAACATCTTTTGACAGAATACAGATACGAAATGCATAAATCCACTAAGGAAAGAATTGATGCGATGCAAAAGTTCTGGGGACCGTCGCATCAAGATAGAAACTATTGTGAAAAAGTTAATCTACTGACATCCTCGTTAATACAAGGCATGGTAGGAGTGTATTCTTTAACAGGAAAGTACAGGAATGAAATCGCAAAACTTCGGCTGCAAGTAAAATGTTCAGAAGAGGCATTACACGACTTGGAGCGAGAGCTAGCCGGAAAAAATGCCCGAAAGCAGTTGCCAGAGATTGCAATGCAACTTGCCGCAGTGATTGGAAATCAGAGTGAGAAGAGTAGCACATTAATATCCATTGTTTCCAATCTACTAACAAACAGCATAAAAGAAAGTAAACGCTGGAATGATGACACAAAATCGTTTTTTGCGGTTGTCCTGGATTATGGTGGGCCGGCATTGTTAAGAATAATAAGAGAAAAAATTGGCGGGCCAAGCCTTCAGACCGCTTACGTAACGGCAAGAAGCAAATTCCATACTCCGACCAAATTAGAAGCAAGTATTTTTGTCAAAGCAGCTTCCTTCTATGATCGAATTGGATATCACGGGCCCTTTATCATTGCTATTGATGCGACAGCCATATTACCTTCTATCAGGGTGAAAGGAAACAAGTTGATAGGTATAGCCACTGAAGAGGATGTTGTCGTAAAAACAGCACAAGACATCATTGACATTACAGGCAATGAAAGCATGGAGAAAGCGCGATTAGCCAATGCAATTGTCCTGACCCCCTTAAAGGAGCATGTTCCTTGCTTTGTGCTTGCTGTGTCAGCTGCTGTTAAGGGACAGAACTTTGAAACAGTTGTTAACTGGTTCAACAGTGCAGTAAACTGGGGGGCACAACAAAATTTGAAAATATTAGGCATAGGCGCTGATGGAGATTCTAAGTTTAGAAAATATTATTTCGAACGGTTCTTAAAAAGGCGCGAACATTTGAACAACGTGATTTCGATTCCCCACAAAGGCTTCAATTTTGTCAGTGTTGTCGAAGATATCCACGGTATAACAGTTCCTACTCTTATGTTTCCTGACTGGAAGCACCTAATTAAGAAATGGAGGAATCAAATACTGAACGTTAGACGGGTCCTGGTGCTCGGAAACGGATTCGTCATGATCGAGGACTTAATGCGACTGTATGAAAGAAACAAACTGACCAGTGGTTTATGGAAAAGTGACGTTTTTGTTAGGGACAGACAGAACGTGGATGCCGCACTGCGGATTTTACAGCCACAGGTCCGACAGTGCTTACAAGACTGGAATGACCAACGTACGGAAGCAACTCGTACTTACCTTAAGATAGGGCATAACATGATGAGAAGTTTCACAGAAGAAAACTTACCCGTCAAAGAAAGAGCAAAGCTAGCGTGGTCGGCGGTCTGCTTTGTTCGTTTATGGAAAGCATGGATAGAGATGTCAAGCTATTCGATAGAAACCTCCTTTATATCGTTGCAAACGTACAATGATATGATACTCGCAGGACATACACTTGTCCTCTCGATGAAACTTTTCTCCAGGCATTTTCCTGATGAACCGTTCCATCCCAAAGTTTTTGGTTCGGATAGCTGCGAAAGACTGTTTGCGCGTCTACGAGGTTTTTATAGAGGCAAATCAAATTTATGCATGCTAGACATACTTGACATTTGTGGGAGAATTTTAAAGTTGGAGGAGCTGAGATACAAAGAGGTTCCTCGGAAACAAACTCAAATGTCCTGGTCGACGAATACAGAACAAGAAATTCTGAGTGGGTTACAAGAGGCCGAAAGGGAAGTTCTAAAAACAGTTGAGCAATTGGGTATGTTGCCGTTGCTTACTGCTGGAAACATCCTTAGGAAAGATAAGGATGGTGAAATAGTTTATCTGAATCCAGGAATGGAATCCACCTTAACAGATATTGGTGTCGAGCCAGATGAACTCGATTCTATACCGTTACAGGAACTGATAGAAGCAGAAAGTGACGTTTTGTGCTCTGTTGCCGAAGAAAACGACCACAGTTCAGCATATGCTCTGTCAGATATTGCTGCATCTGCCCAAACATCCGTAACTGCACAAACAGATCTGCTAGAAGACGAGGATGATGACGACCCTAGCCACTGCCATTTGTTTCAATCGGGGAAATGCAAATACATGGATGGGAACTTCAAGGCACCAGCAAAAACTCACTGGTTGGGTTGCGATTACCCTGGGTGTGAAAACTGGTTTCATGAATCATGTTTAGGACTTAAATTCCAATCCGATTTTGAACGGGAAAATTATGCGTTTGTATGTAAAGCGCATGACAGCGTTAAGGACATGTTTTACAACCAAGTAACCGCAACGACAACGGATCTTACCATTCTAGATGAAGAGCAATCTGAGGGTCAGCCACCCTCAAAGCGGTTAAAAAGAACGCAATACAAAGAAGGATCCTCGTTGTTTACTGACCAGACGGTGCGCCCAAATTACGTCGAATACGAAGGCGAATACTATCACATTGCTGAATTTTTATCCCTTCGCCAAGGGAAAGTATACAACCCCTCAGCATCTAGGATGTCTCGCTGGATGGCAGTTTCGAGAAACGATTTCTATGAACGAGTGGAGAAACTAGTTTCGCCAAATAAAACCGATTCTGGGCTCTATCTTGATGATATTGCGGCGTTCTGGGTTCCAGGGGTTGGTTTGAAGTGCGGTCTAGTTTTGCGACTGCTGCGTAAGACGTCAGCTAAGTCCGAAGTGCCGGTATTCGAGTGGAAAAAAACAAACAAAAAAGAAGAAACACTTAAATTTTCTGTTTGCATCCAGGTGCTTTCAGCAACTAAGATAGAAGGAGGAAAGTGGTCATTGTCCAAAACAAAGGAGAACTTATGGACTGATTGTAGCGTGCACCTGTTAACTTTTGCCGAAGTACCTGAAGTTCGACTTTGGCCGGTCGCTGTAAACGCTGAACATCTAGAGGAGATTTTACCGGAGCTTGAGGCGGCTGAAAGGGAACGTTTACGTGCAGAAGAGCGCTGTAGAGAAGAAGAGAAAAAGAAAAAGAAAATGGGAGAACCAGAAAATATGACCATACGTCTTCTCAAAGAAGTTCTTGACGACCTTAACGTCACTTATAAAGCGAGTGAAAAGAAACAAGACCTTATTGCCAAAGTTCGCCAGGCCCGGGAAGAGTTGCAAGAAAGTCATTGTCAACAAGGCAGGCCCTTTCATTTTCCATTGAATTATAATAATAACCATGATGATGACCAATCACACTGGCATAAAATTAATAGCGTTACATTTAAGGCCTCTTTGTTCCCGTTAGTTTATTACGACGAGAGAAGAGAACTATTTCTACATCTTTTATTTCAGTTGCTCTTTCTTTTTGAACTTATAGGTTTATACTTGGAAGTAATTCTTTGTCAAGCAGTAGTTTGTTTTATTGTTATGGTCTACAGTTTACATCTACATGTAGGTTTGGTCACAGGGTTTGTTACTGAGTTCTTTCGTCTTTGGATGGAGTTACTATCTTGTTGGCTATTCGCGAAAGTAAATTCAGAAATGCTTTCTGGCCTGGACATTACAAGTCTGCCTTGCCAAGCTTTAAAAGCGATATAGATATCTTTGATTGCAATAGTTTTTAGGTTGTTAATGTTGAAACAGAACGAGAAAAGGACTCGTGAAAGATAAACCTGCAGGATAAACTCTAGCAGGCGTGCCAGAAAGCGTGACTTCTTGGACGTGTAAATTACAGTTGCGTTACACTGCGTTACAAAATGTTCAATGTCTTGTTGTTTTAATACACTGTATGCTCGATTCTTTTAAGTTTTATAGCGAAATTTAAACTCCGATAGTCAAACTTCAATAAAGTGTTAAGAGGATGTTAATTGAATTTATATGGGCTGCTGTTTATTAGTTCGAGTGAGTTGGGGATTCGTTCTGGCGAGGATCAACCAGGCGCTAGAAATAAACACTTGACGAAAGTGAATCGACACGATCTTCGTCTATTTTCGAACAAATCGATAAAATCGATAGCTAATTACAAAAATCGATCAAAATCGATAATCACAAGAAAACGAGCGATCGATATATATCGATTTCCGATATTAATCGATTGATTATTATCGATTACGATCGATTACCATCGATTCCTATCGAGTATCGAAAATATCGATTAGATACGCCCTGATTTCTTCAAAAAAGAAAATATTACATTAATACAATTTGAATTGTTATTCCTTAATTAAACACTGGGGTAACTTAATTTGATTCCAATTGCCATTAGCTGAGAAAAATCATATTTTCAGAGTTTCTCATAATGTTTAACAAATTCAATGATCAACAGAACTTTATAAATGAAATTATATGGATCTTCCAAGCTGATGTGAAGACTCAACTGGGAAGATCCATATAATTTCATTAGTTATTCTCCAGGCTACACTCATTCATTCACACATAGAACTTTTTAAGTTTTACTTTTGCTGGATGTTCTAACTCAGTACTGTATATGAGCTACTATAATTATTATCTGTCTTTTTCCTTGAGTGCAAACTGATAACTTTGACTCAATTAACTCAACTTACCACTGTCATTTTTTAATGAGGTGTCCTCATCTGAAGAACCATCATTCAGATCAACATTGTTTTTGTTGGTACTTGCCCTGCCTCTCTTCTTTGATATCTGCCTTCCTGAATTTTTTTAAATACAAACAAACTATAAATTAAAGATGAGAACCTCCAGTTTGGCCTGAATCTTATATGTTCACTTTTCCATTGGTTGAGAAAGTTAATAAATAATTATGTTATTTAATAATAATATTGTTTTTTCATGTGCATGATTCCTATTATTACTTATATTTCCTATTTCATTCTTTGGTAATACATGTAAATTAATGCAATGAATGAGTAGTCATTTCATTTAATATTTTATAATCCCCTGTGATGTCGACACATGACTGTATATAACAAAGCTAATCATTAAATTATTTATGGTTGCCACAGGTCAGGAAATAGTCAGGGGAAAAAAAGTCTTCAAGGTCAGGGAAAAGTCAGGGAATTTCATTCCAAGTCAGGGAAAATTTAAGTCTTTGGGAGAAGTCAGGGAAAAGTGAAATTTTAAGTTAGAGTACTAATTTATTTATTGCCAACTCAGCGATGTTTTTATGTAATCAAGAATGCAAGCTGTTAATGTCAAGGTGAGAAAACAAAAACATTTATTCACACATATAGCCATTTTTCCAGGTTGCATTACAATGAAGCATAGCTGAAGTTGGCTGTGAGGGGAGATTGGAGGCCATTGCCAGGACTAATTTGTGAATTTTCTTAATTTAGTTTGTCAGGGAAGTTTTACATTTGTCAGGGAAAAGTCAGGGAAATGTCAGGGAATTTCAAAATCCTGTGGCTGTGGCAACCATGTTATTATCTCTGAAACTAAACCATTCGCAAACAAGCTAGTGGCACGTTTAAATAAGAAAAATAATTTGGAAAATTTTGCAGGCTTGTAAATTTATTGACTTGTTTAATATTAAGTAGACATAACAATGACAACATCACTGTGTTACTTTCCAAATGTAAAAATTTGTCAGACAATTCGTGGACTAATAAGGAAAATGTAATTCCATACCCGACTGGACATCCTCACTGGCTGCTTGCCCCAGGCCATTGGATTCTTCCTCAAGGGACACTGATAAAACCTTTTCCATGGCCAGCTGTTTATATTTACATGAATCTGCATCCCCTGTATGAACAAAATTATAACAATCAGTTGATAGAATAGAGAACCCAACACAAATTTCATGTGTGTTAACCCATTAATGCCCGGGGATTTTTCAAAACACAGCCTTATTAATTCACTAATTATAAAGCCCTTTTCTGACAGCTATCTAGACGAATTGCAAGCAAACTGTCCAAAAAGTTGCGTGCATCACAAGAACTAAATGTCCTAACCTTTCCAGGGCAAGTATGCATGTCTACTTTTCATTTCAGGCATGCACAGAAATCAAAATTTTGACAGTTTTCGGACACGAAAAACTGTAATGAGCTTGACTTTTCGTTTTCTTCTTTTTCACTCCCCCGTTCTGTTTCATTCTTTTCCAGGTTCATTTTCCCTTGTTGTTGTTCTTTCACTAGACTTTAATGCAGTCAAGTTCTTAATAATTTTTGAGTACATACCTACAAATGATACAACCCCCTCATAAGTCTCGCCTTTGCTGTCTTTGACAGTTATTTTGTTATGCAGGGAAGGATTTTCTGGCTCCACCACATTTTTCCCCTGCACCACTGAGTATTTCAGTTCCCCAGGGAAATATACAAGAAATGTGTTCTTTTCTTTTCCTTGAGAATCTGTAAACGATGAAAATAACTACAGGAACACTTCCTTTACCTGTCAATTATTTTAGCAGGCAAAGTCTACTTTTTGTCCTCGTATTTAAGAGACAAAAACATTCACTAAGCTTTAAGTGCCTATGAAGTGAAAAACAAATCAAGTTTATTTGAAAGCCATTTCAGAATTAGGAAGGATAACATTTTTATTTTTGTAATATCTCCTATGAGACGAGGTATTACAAAAATAAAAACACCATCCTTCCTAATTCTGAGAGGGCTTTCAAATAAGCTTGATTTGTTGTTCACTTCATAGGCACTTTAAATACAAAACATTAGTGTATTAAATGCTATGAGAGCTGTTTGAAAGTTTTAAAATACGCTGTGGCTATATGGCCGGTAACCGGTCAAGGTTTTCAAAACACTAAATGGCCGGCAGTCCTATATTGGGGGTAAATTTCACAAAATCGAAAAATTCCAGCTAATCTAAACTATCATATCTCGATTTAGAAAGGTCAAGCGATCCTGAAATGCTTTATAGATCTCAAGTCTAGTGTTTGGCTTTACGCTAGGCTCAGAAGACGAAACCATGTTTTGTGATACTTAGAACTTTTTTCAGCTCGACTGCCGGTCAAGGTTTTCAAAACACTAAATGGCCGGCAGTTCTGTATCAGTAAATTTCCCAAAATCGAAAAATTCCAGCTAATCTATTTTTTTTTAATCTAATTCGATTTTGGGAAATTTACTGAGAATATAGAACTGCCGGCCATTTAGTGTTATGAAAACCTTGACCGGCAGTTGAGCTGAAAAAAGTTCTAAGTGTCACAAAACATGGTTTTGTCTTCTGAGCCCAGCGTATAAAACCAAACACTAGACTTGAGATTATAAAGCATTTCAGGATCGCTTGACTTTTCTAAATTGACATATGATAGTTTAGATTAGCTGGAATTGTTCGACTTTGTGAAATTTACTGAGAATGTAGAACTGCTGGCCATTTAGTGTTTTGAAAACCTTGACCGGTTACCGGCCATATAGCCACCTAAATCTATAACAGATAAACAGAAACCAAAAAGCTTAAAAGCAAATAATGAATAAAATCTCTCATCAATTGTATACAGCTATTTCAATTGCTTTCGCCCGGCAACGTTAATTGATATTAAGTCTTAAGACTTACAAGTCTTATCAAAATTTGGCCAAACTTGGAAAATGGTCTAACACGTGCACTACAGTATGTGGACCTTGGACCGGCACTTGCACGAACATGATGTAATTTTTCTTCGATAAATAAAATACGACAAAAAATAATTGTGTCCGATGATTTATCGATAAGTCTTCTTTAACTGGTTTTCCTGCTGTTGCCGAAGGCGCGAAATTCCAGTTTGTTGACAGGTATGTCTGTCTTTTTTCATGCTTTCCGTAAACAGCATAGCCATATTTATTACGCTAGTAAATAGTTAAAACGCAATAGTAAACCTACGTTTTTTGTCGAATAAAGTCCGAAAGAATAAGTTCTCTATTGATGAAAATGAATTCGCTGTAGCGTTTGAATGTGTCGTTTTAGCGTCTTTTGAAAAAATGTCAACAACTCTTGCTTGGGTGGCGCCTTGTCCGGACTAATGTCGCTTGGGAAATTTAGTGTGCTTATTGACAATTTTTCGCTTTAAAGTTGACCTGGAAGTTAAATATAATTATTAACTACAATAAATATTTTTGTCATTTAGTCGAAAATGCTATTTTAGTAACGCTTTAGGCGTATACCAATCTCTAATATTTCTCTGACGAGGGTACTACAAGAAAAGAGCGGGAAAACTAGGAAATGGACTGTTTTGGCTGATATGTCTTGAGTGCCCGCAAAATTTTGTGAATGCCTTCCCAAGAATTCAAGAAAATTCAGCTTAAATATATCAGGAATAATACAAATCAGTAAAAAACTATTAGAAAACACTTTCTCTTGTAAACTCTTGCGAAATTATCGGCATTAAGGGTTACTTTTCGTGTCCACATACTGTACTCTGTAAAAGCCGTTTCTATCCTGTCTTTAGCCTCAAATTAAGCTTACAGAAAATAATAAAAAGTGGAATGCAAATATGTGTGACTTACCGGGAAATCTGTCTTTCATTAGACGATTCTGAAGTCTTTCAGAACTAGGGAGACGCTTATTTGCCATGACAGAAAAGAAGCAAAGGTCAGAGACGAAAAGGCGTTTCTCGTTTAACCAGGTCGATGTAATATCCCATAAAATGTCACGTGCACGCCTACAAGCCAATCGTTGCCTTCCACATTGATCAATTAATCTCGTACCCAGATCTTCTCCCTCTCTGCGAGAGAAAAAATATCTGGATCCGAGATTATTGACCAAGACCACATGCTTTTATTTTAGTCACGATGTCCAAGCGTCGCAGACTTAATGATAATAGTATTTCATTAAATGACAATTCTTCTCATTCATCTGCAAGCAGTGGAGAAGAATCAGTTGACTTAAATGTAAATTCTGATCCCGAAGAACTTCAATCCAGTGGAGAAGAATCAATTGGCTTTAATATTGAACATCGTGATCCCGAAGAACTTCAATCCAGTGAAGAAGAATCAATTGGTTTTAATATTGAACATTGTGATCCCGAAGAACTTCAATCCAGTGAAGAAGAATCAGTTGACTTAAATGTAAATTCTGATCCCGAAGAACTTCAATCCAGTGGAGAAGAATCAATTGGCTTTAATATTGAACATCGTGATCCCGAAGAACTTCAATCCAGTGAAGAAGAATCAATTGGTTTTAATATTGAACATCGTGATCCTGAAGAACTTCAATCCAGTGAAGAAGAATCAGTTGACTTAAATGTAAATTCTGATCCCGAAGAACTTCAATCCAGTGGAGAAGAATCAGTTGGCTTTAATATTATACATCGTGATCCCGAAGAACTTCAATCCAGTGGTGAAGAATCCAGTTCTTCGGATGAAACCTTAGTAGACGATGAACAACAGCATAGGCAGCATGATCACGAGTTGGACAATGGTTCAGAACACAATGATTATACAGAGGGTGATCGGAATAATTACGGTACGTTGTGGGAATATAATAATCAATAATGGAAAGGCAACACCAATATATCCGCTACAGTATGATTGGGACATCCCAAAACATTTCCGAACCCCCCTATAGAAGACATGATTCTGACACCCTAGTTTTTGTTGTCCGCATCTTGGAAGATTGCATCTGAGGGGTTCAAAATTTTGTTGGTTCCTTTGAAAAAATATTCCGACATGTCCTGTGCCAGAGAATGCCTTCCATAAGGGGGGGGGGAGGGGTGTTTAGTACATACTAATCTCCAATAGGGGCTTAATGCATGTTCATTGTAATTTTTTTTTTAATAATGATAGTCATGTGTAATACTTCCAAGTAAACAAGATCATTTTTGATGCTATCACAGGTGAAGAAGACCATGCTGAAGGCATGGGCGTCGGTGATTCAGAAGAGGAAAGTGTTGTAAATAGTTCATCTGATGGTGAAAGTGATGCTACTTCTGCCAGTGAATCAGAAGATGACACAGAATCTGAAGGTACCAGTGACGATGAGGATGAAGATGAGAGTGCTAATGACCAGCTCTATAATGGCTCATCACTTTCAAAAAATGAATTTAATAACATTTTGTTGGCCATTCACCAAAGACACAATTTTCCATCTTCAGCTATGGACAGCATCTTAAAACTTTTGCAGATGAGTCTTCCGGCAGGTAATAAATGCCCTTCTTCAAGCTATAAGTTTGGAGAAGGTCTAAGTGCAGAGCTTGGCTATTCATTTACGAAATACTCAACATGCTTCAAATGTCAGCACCTGCTGCATAATACATTATGCTCGAATGAACAATGTTGCAATTATGGGAATATTGGAATGGGAAAAGACTCCAGCATATTCTATATCATCAATTTGTTTGAAGAGATGAAAACATTAATTTCAGGTAAGTTACAATTTGTAACCATGGTTTTAAATGAGACCCAACACTAAATAACTTTAGAATGAAAGGTACCATTGTATACTCACATCGACCTCTAAGAGAATGAAAACACGTCATTCAGAATCGTAGTTAATATATGCACGAAAAAATAAAAAAGACGCAGTCATATTACGAAGTAATTTGCACTTTATTAAAGGTCATTGAGCAATTTTAATTTAGAACTGGGTCGAGTAATAGAAGAATCCTGGAAGCAGGATTTCTGAGTAAAAGCTGAGCACAGAAGCCGGATATCTCAGCTTTCAAAACAACCTGGAAGCCGGATTTACAAAAGTTATTCCGACCCTGGGTGTCTTTATTAGATGTATAAAAAGCCCAATACTGTATGTTAATCTGTTTTGTACAATTATATTACCTTTCAGTTACTTTTGTATGTCACTAGTAATTTGGATGTTTGGGTGATATGCTAATATCCTAATGTAATGTAATCATTTCAATAATTTCATTGAGAAGCAGTGCCTCGGTATTCTGGATGCATAGGTTTCATTATTTTCACAGAAATGCAATTATATATACGTAGCAATTATTATCAAGCTGGTCACTTTCTGAGTATGCAAACCCTGAAAATGCCATGCAATTTACACTTTTTTTATCCTCGACAGAAAACCTTACCCATATGCAGAATTACGTGAACAGTTTTGTTCATCATCACGGTATATATAAAGACATAATGGATGGAGATGTCTACAGAAGACAGAGTGAACAGGCTAAGAGAGATGGAAGTTTTTGTATTTCATTATACTGGCATCTCGATGGGGCCCCAGCCTTAAAGTCTCAAAATATGTCATTGTGGCCTATTCAGAGTTTTGTTGCTGAGATGCCACCTTCTTTGAGATATTCTTTTAAAAACATTGTACTTTCTGGGCTATGGTATGGTAAAAAGAAGCCTGAAATGACAGTATTCCAAAACAGTTTTGTTGAAGAAACAAAGGTTCTAGCAAAAGGATTTCAGATAGATGGAATACAAACAAAATTCAAAGTTGTTGTAAATGGTCAATTAGCAGACCTGATGGCTAAAGGACCATCAATTAACTGCAAATTACATAATGGCAAGTTTGGTTGTAGTGTCTGCTTACATGCAGGAAGGAAAATGCCAGGGCCTGGAAACAAACGAGTCTATGCATACATTTCTCCTACCCCCCCTAAAAGGAATCACCCTGACTTTCTTACTCATGCCCGTCTAGCGGAACAGTCAAAGGAGGCAGTATTTGGAGTAAAGGGTACATCACCTGTCCATGACATACTTGAAATTCCGGATATGGTCTTGTTGGATTATATGCATCAAGTCCTGGAAGGAGAATATACAAGGAGATTCTCAAAGTGGCTATCAGGAACCTGCCCAAGTGAGTTTACACTGGACAATGCTATTACAAAGGAAGATTTAAGTAGACAACTCCAATCTACCAGTCTTCCTCATGACTTCAACAGGAAGCTCAGGCCTATAGAAGAATTTAAGAAATGGAAAGCAAGTGAAAAACAAACACTTTTTCTTCATGTTGGACTTCCCGTAATAAAGGGACACTTTCCACCAGAATTGTTTTACCATCATTGCCTTCTTGTTACTGGTGTCCGTCTCTTATGTGAAGACAGTATAACAGAAGCTCATATATTGATTGCTGATGCAATGCTTTCTAGTTATACCCGACTTCTTCCAACTCTGTTTGATATCACTGAGGCCACATACAACTCACATTCCCTAACTCATCTGGCTGATCAAGTGAGAAGTCATGGTCCTTTGATCCTGCATTCTGGATTTGTTTTTGAGTCCATGTTGGCACATCTGAAGCGTCTTTTCCATAGAACAAGGGGTATCCCTGACCAGATTATCAAGAAATTGGCTGTGGCACAGCATGCAACTGGACATGTACTTAAAAATGTTCAAGGTAATGAACCTGTTGAAGAATTTGCTGAACAACTTCTTAAACCAGCAGCTTCAAAAAGAGAGATAACACTAAGTGATGGAATTAAGTTTATAACACCTTTGCAACAACAAATTCCTGATATCCCACACCCAGTCGAAGGCTTCCCTACTGATACTGATGGACTAAGAGTTGCACAACGCATGAAAAAAGGAGGTCAAGTTTTTCACAGCTCTCATTATGCAAGAAAGAAAAACTCTGTAAGTTTCTTGGTGCAGTTTGAAGAAGGTGGTGAAACGTGTTTTGGAAAAGTGGAATACTATGTAAAAAAAGGGAATGATGGCTTTGCAGTTGTTAATTTACTTACAAATCTTCATTTCAATGTTTCCCAGAGAGGATTACCTGAGCCTAAAGATCCTGTATTAAAAGAGTTCTGGGCAGCTGGCTACCTTGGGTTCCACTTTACAGCTGTACAGAGGTCTGTTCTATACAGGTTTATCAGATGCTCTCAAATTGTCAGCCGAATTGTTTTTGTAGAAAGTGGAGATGACAATGTTGATGGTTATGTTACATCTGTTTTAAAGAGTTATCAACACGACTGAGTCATAGATGTAGTAAGTTCTTTAATAACAGTGCAGCATTTATAGAGACCATTCACAAACATAACATAATTTTATTACATCAGCACTAAAATATTTTTTGGTCACATTTGATTGGTTTTCATTTTCCTGATAGTATCTTATAATTAATAAACCCACGATCCTGGCTGTAATCCTATCAGACAAATTCCTAAGACCCTAAAATGAAATCAAATTTTAAAAAAATCCATGATGGGATTCTGTTCAGGACATTAGTTTTTCCTCATAGGATCCTGTCGAGGATCTTAGGTTTTCATGGTTGGATCCTTCCCAGGATGTTGGGTTTTCCTAGTAGAATCCTGTATAGGATCTTAGATTTTCCTGATAGGATCCTGTCCAGGATCTTAGGTTTTCCTGGTACTGGTTTGGTTTTCCTGGTAGGATCCTGTCCAGGATTTTTGGTTTTCCTGATAGGATCCTGTACAGGATCTTATGTTTAACTGGTAGGATCCTGTCCAGGATCTTAGGTTCTCTTGATAGAATCCTGTCCAGGTCAGGATCCTGAAATACTTAGCATCCTGTTCAGGATCTTGAAACAATATTGACAGGATCCTGATTAGGATCCTGAACACCATTACGAACCTGTTCAGGATCCTGAAACACATAAGATCCTGTCAGGATCCTACTTAGGAACCTGAAACTTATAAGATTCTGTCAGGATCCTGATCAGGATCCTGAATGCAAATAGGATCCTGTTCAGGATCCTGGTAATTTTAGGATCCTAACAGGATCCTACAAGATCCTACAGGATCCTGTTTAGGATTTCTACCAGGGTGGGATCTCCAGTGATAGCTCTGGTCACCACAAGTGGGGCAGTGCTGTTGTACCGTTACCATAGTCCCATGTTGCTTCATGGTTACTGCTGGGTTTTTGCGTTTACACACGAAGCAGAAAAGGGAAAAGAGCTGAAATAACTTGGAGTAAAATACAATAATGCTGGGCCTTCATGGGGCGGTGTTCCTGGTTCCACCCTAGAAATAATGATTTTCATATTCATTAAAAATAAAAATAAATTTCTGTACAAACATAATTGCACATGTGCTTTAATTCATAGCTGAATGTAGAATCAAAACAGAGCGAGGGAGAATTCAAACGTTCAAATGTATAACTTACTTTAATCTGTATACTACCAGGAATGTTTCACTTTCAAACTTTCTCCTTCTCAAATGGATATGCATCAGATATGCATCAGACGTATAAAAAAAATTGCTAATCTATATTTCTTTTTTAAGAAATAAATCCCACCTGAAATCCAAATGTTACATGAAAAATCCATGATTTATTAAAATACAGTCTCTGGTTTATAGTATGTAACCTGAGAGAGGCGGTGTTTAATATTCAATCATTTAATGTTCATCATGTCAACGAAAAATAGTTTCATTACCTAATAGTGTTTCTACTTTCTTTATCTAATGGATCTTCTTCGCCACTCTCTTCGGCAGATGGAGCACTGTCTTCTAGAGTTTACCAGTCAGGTTCTTCATCAACGTCATTATCGTCCTTGTCACTAACTGATTCTGTGGAATAACACTCCTCATCAGCAGAATCGTCCAGTGGCAGCAAATCATCCATTTCACTGTCATCTGGTTCTGAATCTAGTGACTGGGTAAACTGCACAAAAAGAAAAATTAAATAAATAAATAAATGAGGATCAAACATGGGAGACATTTTAGAAAGTAAGATTTCAATTCATATAGGGTATTAAAATTGATTTCTGAGATAATCTGGTCATTCTGAAGTCAGAAAATGCTGAAAACACATTTCAAGATAGACATTGTCAAAATCACAGTATTCTGATTTTGAAATACCAGAATATGACCCAAAACAAATTGTGTATTAAAATGTTGCAGTTGTATAATTAAATTTACCTGCAAATTTTGAAGTTCCTTGACTTTATTTTTCATTTTTTCTACATGCTGCTGAAGACGAGTGTTCTGTCTTTTCAAAGCCTTCTTCTCAGAATACTGGCTACATTTCTTACATTTAAGCTTCGAGCGTTGAGCTGGTGTAACATCTCCGGGTAAAGTCAATGCAGAGCTTTCAGGGGTACAGGCAATAACAGCAGACCCATCCATGTTCATGGGACTTTGCAAGGGAGTACCAGATGTTGCACTGGTAGACGTGCATGAGGATGTAGAAGGAAAACTAACAGCAGGTGGTAAACTGGTCAAAGCATGAGGGGAGCTTTCAATTGTAGCTGTGGTGTCAGCAACACTACTACTTGACAACTGTGTTTTCTGCTTTTTAGGGGCTTCACGAGGCATTGTCTCTCTGAGGATCTGACCACATCACAGAACAAAAACAGTGGAAAGTTAGTTACAGTGGTTCAAAAGTAAGAATACTGCATAACCTTCAATTTGAATTGGGACATTGGTTATTCAAAACATTTTTCTCCTTCAACCGTACCGTGAAAATCGCGTGATCAGTACACATTTGGCGGCAACTTATAACGGTATTAAAATTAGTCTTTTTTGTCTTTTTGATATTGGCCCAATAGCAGAATTCCATTGACACTAATGAAAAGAGAGCCTTAAAATTAGTAAAATGACCAAGTTTTGAGAATCATGTCTTCAAAAGGTTGCGAAGATATTGTTCCGTAAAGTCGGGAAATTTTATACATAAATCAATACTACATACTGTACTTGTAAATTACATAGAACATAAATGTGGAAAGCTAAGTCAATAACATAGCAAATTATCATTTGTGAAGTTTGTTTTCTTCGATTTCGACACTGCAGATTTTATAATTTTTACTCGAATTAGTCCCACTTTCGTGAGCTTACCTGCCGACGCTTTCGAGAAGTGGAGATGAATGGGGAGCCACATTATCCATGGTAGGTACTGATCCTGGTATTAAATATTTCTTTAACTGGATCGGCCCATCCTCATCTTCTCCTCTTGGTATGAACAGGGGTCTATGTTTGTAGCAGCTGTCCTCGAAGTGTACTGAACAAAGTGCAGACAAGCTAGTAGGAGTAAAACCCTTGCGATGTTTCCGTACGAAGCGCGTCCACTTTTGTCGCACAGATTCGTTTTTGGGGAAATAATGCATAGATACACCTGGTGTGTGCGTGTTATTCTTACAGCTATAGCGTTCGGGAATCCAGCCGAACAATAAGTTCCCCCTTTCTTGCCTTTCTTCGAACTTCCCTTTATCGCCATATTAAAACTGTACACAAAACTGTCGTGTGCGTACATGCCCACGTGTTTACCACAGTTTCATATGTCACGACTTGTAATACGATCGCTTTTGACTGCGCGGGCGTGCAAAAAGGAGCCATTTTAGAGCCGTCAACTCCGAACTTCCGCGAACGAACGAACGCGAAAAAAAAGGACAACGGAAAGGTTGCAGGTCACTTAAATTGCTTTATTGTGATTAACAATGTAATTAACTATTTAGAAACGTTAAAAAAATACATTTTATATACACTTTAAAAGAGGCTGGATCACTATTTTACTACTTAGAATCCAGTGATCTTTTCTTTACCTTTTGCCGTTATTAGAATGTTATAATATTTCAACTAAAATTTGTTAGGAGTTCTTTAAATTACCGTTAGAAACGGTGTTTTTAAAAGTGCCAAAATTGGCTAACTTTGAAACAAAACTCACTACAGTAAACACCCGCATATAAGAACAAATGGATTAAGAACACCAGGCTGAAATTTGGCCAATAAAGCCCCAATTTTATAAGAACAAGATCGGCATGAAAATTGTAACAGGTTCTTATAAAATGGAAAAAGTGTCACAATTACAAAACATGTAAGTTTATGTTTGCTGTCAGATAACTACATAACTCTATCAGCTGTCAAGCTGTCTTATTAATGTGTTCATTTGTTAATATAATAAAATTACAGAATAATTATTTTATTTTCCTAAAATATGCTAATTATACCTCTAGCAACATGTTTTGGATAGTATTACTAAATAAAAATTTAAGAACATTTTAAGAACATTTTGAGGCTGATTTGTGACTAAGCACCCAATAAATAAGAACTCAATCAGCCTGACCTCCGAAATCGTGTGTTCTTATATGCCGTTGTTTACTGTACCTGGTATGTGGATTTCGAACTCAGGTTAACATTCTTATGAAACAGAAATTCTAGTTCTATTGAAATATGAAAGAAAATTTTGAGCAATTACAACTGCGAAGTTTGACAGCCGAAAACATTCACACTACTTGATCGAAATTGGAGAAGTTGACCATCGCCCGCCGATAAAATTGAATTGCCCTAGCATTTTCTTCACATTTTCTCCAAGGAGACCTTTCTCTTACCACTTGATGGCCATATTTAGGTTTTGCTGGTAAAGTGCATCCTCTGTGGCTTCGAAAAAGTTCTATTCCTTTTGTCGTTTCTCATGCAAATTTTGAAAAATCACTTTATACTTTGTTTACAACCAAGAATTATCACCGATAAACCCTTATAAATCTCTTCATCTTCATTACCTTCTTAGGGCATCTTATATGATAACATAAATAAAAAAAAAAATAAAAAAAAAGAAAGTAAAGCGGGTCTCACCTTTGATTTCTTTGGGTCAAGACTACAAGAACGTCGAGAAAACAAAGTTCTGTTCATTGCCATGCCAGCCGTGACAAGTTTTACTAAGTCCCATGTCACCAGCTCTGTCACGCCAACATTTCGTACATTGAAGGTGGAAATGAGTAGCCTCCTGAGTTCTGTCTAAATATTCATTAGTAAAATTCGTGGCAACGTATTTTTTTAAATTAAAGCATGAAACATTGACTTCATTGCAATAACTGTGAGTCATTCTTACAACTGTCAGTTTTGTGCTGCTGCACTTGTCTTACAATTCGTTTCTGGTATTGTACCCCTAAAAGTTTAGGAACATCTTTGTTTCGGAATTTCTTCTGCAGCCAGGGTTCTCGGTATCAAAATAAGTTGATGGGTAATCTTTGCTCCAGAACAATAAAGCTCTCAACCTTCCATTCCCCCATACTTCTGTGGTATTGGTTTACTTTGTTGAACATCAACTTTGGAGAGAAATGTGTAATCAGAATAAGAATTCGCAACCAAACTATGCTTGGTATGTTCTTCTAACCTTACTGTATAATGGAACAATTTTTGTTTTTAAAACACGCCAGATTAAAATTGCGAAATTTCGTTTTTTCCTTTTTCGAGACAGGGGTGGGGGGGATTCTTGAAAGGGGACAAAACAGAATTGCAGGCTTTATGGCATTTTAAATATTTCGGGCCCAAAAATAAAAATCCTAAGCAGGATCCCCCTCACGACAGTTGCATGTTTTTATAAGGTCTTCCAACAAAGAAAGATAAGGCGCTTTCCTTCGTCCTTTGATGTGCGCTATTTCCACGTCAAAATGATCGTAAATAGTGCAAAGCATTGATAAACTGAGTTGCAGTTCACGAGACTTGAGCATGTTATACCCAGTTGAGTGCGTCAAGGCCACTTTCAGAAAACTTCAAAGGGCATGTTCATTTCCCACTTCCCCTTTTTAGCTGCTATTGTGTCTTCGTCCTCTTTGTGGTCGGATTCACGTTGTGCATGTCACTGTTTTGACGCTCTTCTTGAAAAGAAGGACTGCACTTGCTGGGCGGTCAGGAATTCCTTTACAGTGAATAGTTATTGTCCATCTGTTTTTCAGGCGTACCACATATCTCGGGAAACTTTAGCTGGATCAAGTTTAAGGCCAGTTTCCTCACCAACCTTAAACTTACTCTCGAGGTAATTTTGTGCTGCTTTGCTAAACCATGTGGTTTTCTTGCTAGATCTTAGGGCCCATCCTTCCGGTAGTGCTTCAGTTGTTGTTGTTAGACATGGAAGCGGCATACATTCCAGAGTTGGGGGAGGAGCACTTGCATCACCTTGCAGCTTTTCGTAATACAATGTCGTGGCTTTTGCCTTGTCCATTAGTGTCTCTTTAACAGGGCCCAACTCATTTCTCATACAACAAATGATTTTCTAAAGCTGAGTGACACGTGTATGCCTTTATGCAACCATCGCACATGCAAGTAGCTTTCTGTTGCTTTATACTGGCACACTTAGTTTTCTTTTGCTGCCTTTCTTTTTTTTTGTGCGTTTTGTGTAGCTGTGTGTCACGTTTGTACCTGACCCTTAATAAAATCATTTATTAATAACCTAAGTATGGATGCCCTATTTTTTTAGCCCTCAATGGTTATTATGGGCAGCCTGTACTCTCTATATTTAACAGTAGTTTTTATAGAATGTAAATCAGTGTGGAGTACAAATAATTTTGTTGTTGTTGTTGTTATCCTTTGGACAGGAAAATAGTGGATTTGCCAAAGAATCCAGTTCAGCTTTTACAGAAACTTTTCGTCGACCTCTACGTTATTCACAACCATCTCGTTTTGAGAGCCAGTTTTCTTCTGGGGACTTCTCGTTGTTATCTCCATTGCCAGTTTGAAAGGGACAACTACAACAACTCAGTTTATCAGTCCTTTGTTAGAAGACCTTATAGAAACCTATCAACTGTTGTGAGGGGGATCTGGTTTATCATTTTGTTCTTCGGGCACGAAATATTCAGTTTCACACGTAAAAGGATTGTTTCTGAGATCCACGATCCATAAATCAGGTAGCAGAATCAACGGTAAAGAAAAATTAACTTGTGTTAAATGATTTTACCGTAGAGAGAGTTCCATAAAATTAGTGAGAGATTTCTTTGGATGTGGCAATGTTTTTAACCCAGCTCTCGCACAATCAACCAACTGTGTTGCTCATACACGATAACAGCGCTCCTGAAAACACTTGAATGTGAAAATCGTTAGTAAGAAAGGAATAGCAAATACAAGAAGGTCCAACAAATCCATTTTGCAATCAAGTTGGATGACATACACGTGGAACAAGAAATTCGAGAACACATGAAAACTATTTCAACATTAATCATTCATAGTAGAAATTCGAGCGTGTGAAAAAATTTGGAGATTTAGTTCCTTACAGGAAAAGAGCAAAACAAAGAAGACTGACACTCACATTTTGAGATTCCCAACAAGGTTGAAAATAACGCGCAAATATACTTTATTTGCCTTTTTAAGACCGCAAACACTCCGCATGAAACGCATCTCGTATTCTCCAGACAACGCATCCTAACCATAGTAACCCAGATTCCTATATTTTTACGCGAGTTATTATATTATAGAGTTTTAAAGTCGTTTACATTAATGTATTATAGATACTCAAAACAACTTTCTACAACCTAAGATTGCCTGGAAACGTTCAACGTGTGCAACCTGCACGCAAGATTTTTGGGACAAATATAATGCTAAAACTTGGTGTTTTTGGCTATCTTTTCGAGTTTAATTCAGTTGGTAGCTAACCCTAAATTTAGGAAAAAGCGACAAAATTTTGCAAAAAAAATATTGCCATTTTTCACTTGCCTTTTAAGTGTTCTTTAAGGCTATGTTTTATTTTTTCAAAAATTTCAAAATCCCACCTCGAATTTACAATTAATAAAAAGATGTCATTAATTATCTCATAGCAACGGTTTGTTTGGATTTATTTATTTTGGTTGTTAAGGGGTTTTTATTCCAGCATTTTGGCAAATGCCACTCTAAAACTCATTCCTCAGTTTTAGAATCCAGATTTCTTCAATTCCAATCTAATTTTCCCCCAAGAGCCACCGCAAACCCACTGCGAAAGCTTTTTCGTTTTGTTTTGAAATTGAGCGCGCTGTGATCTAGTCTTCGAGACAAACTATTTTCTAGAAAGGTTTTCCCTGTTTTTGTCTTGGTAAAAATGGCCAAGACAGTGAAGTTTACAGCTGTTAAAAGAAAGAAAAGGAGAGGCTTTTTCGGCCAAAGACCAGCAGAAATGGTAAGGGTGGGGGTGCTCATGAGGTAAACCGTAGATCTGTTTTAGCCTCATACCAGTTTTTAGCCTCATACCAGTTTGGTCTAGCTGGACTGTCCCAGTTCTGTGCTGGGATGAATTTACCACCACCAGTAACAAAGAAGGCATACAATCAAACTGGTGAGATCCTTGACTACAGTGTCAAGTCACTTGTCTGTCATGAGTGTAAGGCTCAAAATGGCATGGACAAGGACAGTACCGAGTACCAGGCCTGGAAAAAAGCTCATGCTGCAACTTGTCAAATCAATCACCAGGGTTCAGCTGAGAAAACGGAAGCTGTGGCAGCAATTGAAATATTCAGTAGGAGTATTGAGAAACGTCAACTCAAATATACCACCTTTGTTGGAGATGGTGATAGCAGCTCATACGGAAGGGTAAGAGATGCCTTGAAGGCAAAATATGGTTCCAATTATGTTGTAGAGAAGGAAGAGTATGTGGGACATGTGCAAAAGAGACTTGGAACTGCACTAAGAAAATACAAAAGCGGTACGTAAAAGTCAGAAGCTGTCAGATGGGAAAGGTGTTAAAGGGAGGGGACGCTTGACGGACAACATCATTGATAAGATGCAAAATTATTATGGGCAAGCCATAAGGAGGGGAAACAAGGCAACTTAGAGGGCATGAAAAATAGCATCAAAGCTATCCAGCACCATATAATAAAAAATGAAATCATCCGTTTGGAGAAACAACATCAGTACTGTCCCAAAGACAAAGAAACATGGTGCAAACTTTGGAAGGATAGCTCAACCTACAGTATGATGAGTAACCACTTGCCTGAAGTGTTTATGGAGGAGCTAAATTCTATATTTACCAGGCTCTCCAATGTTGATCTCCTTTCAAGGTGCTTGAATGGAATGACAACCAGAATGAAGCAGTGAATGGCCAGTTATGGTCCAAATGCCGAAAACAAAGTTTTGTGGGGCAAGGAAAGTCTGTATTGCCGTCTGTGAGACTATAGCAGTGTGCAACACTGGTGCTGCAAGTAAAGCTGTAACCATGCAATGATGTGGAGTGAACCCTGGTGTTAACACAATGAGAGCATTGAGGCAACAGGATCAGTTTAGAATCAAAAGCACCTCACAGAAAATAAGTGCCAAGTATGCAGATCTCAGGAGAAAGCTTCAGGCTCAAAAGAAGTCTAAAGGAGATGAGGCTTCCTATTAACCAGGAGGATTTGACTTAAGTTCCCAGCCAGATAGATGCCTGCAGACAAAGGGAAAGAAAAGCAAAAAGCAAAACACCAGGGAGACACACTGTGAGCCATCAGTGGCTCAAATTATATTAATTGAGCCAGAGGTTGAAGTGATTGTTGCAAAACGTGTCCACACTGAATAACTTATTACTAAAACCAGCCCTAAATTTAGCAGGCCGGTTTTTGTACTGTTTTTAGTATTTTGTGGACTGAAAATATTCTGTTTTTAGGTTTTGGTGAAAATTGGTGATTTGTAAATATTGTGCACTGTTTTGGTACTCCAGAGATATATATTGAGTCACATCTGTTGTATGATAAAGTTCAAGTTCAGGCTTGATTTTCCAAAATTTAAGTTGCCATTAAAGTCTGTTCTTGTGGAAAGCCTAAACTGGAGGGATTTTAAGAGTGGATGTCTGTAAATATCGACCAGGGGTGGGAATTATAAAAATTTTGAAAAATCCAAAAAAAATTCTGTAGACTACCCTAGGTATTTTATTAATGAAAATATAAATTTTAGTTTCATCGGATAAATATTTTGGCAATATGGCGGGTGTCAAGTTCGGGCGCTTCACGGCCCTCGCCAGACCGCTTTTTCGGGGCCCGAGACCGGGCTATGAAAAGAGCCCGATTTGAATCTAATTCAAATATCATTCAACCCAGAAAGCTACTTATCGTACTAAAGGGATTTTAACAGACATTTTGAGTGGTCATGTGCTTGAATTGATTGCGACTAGATTATTTTACAGATTTTTAAATATTTACAAAAGTTTGAGGATTTCACGCGAGCAAAATTTTGTCGAAATTCGAAGGCCTAAAATTACACCCGGTACCTAGTTTGAAACAGCAAAAGACATTCCATATTAAAAAGCAATCTCTAAGCTTTCAAAATATGGTTTTAAAACTTTGGGCAACACATGAAATGAATTTTTGGGAACGCGAAATTCAGGGAGCACTTGAGTGAAATTTGACCTTCTGACTTGACAGTTTTGAGGTTCGGCGCGACACACAAATCAATACTCAAACAAATGTTTCAGCCAAAATACGTTTAGTTTAGGCAATCTCAAGTCCCACAGTGATACATACATGTTTCATAGATATTATGTGGAAATTTTACACCAATTTTCAGCCGAAAAGGACTCATATCCTGGCTTTCAGGTATTTGCACCTTCCTCGCTAATGTAAACATGTGGGTCAAATTCTCATCACGACACAGCGAAGTGTTCAAAATCTTTACCAAATATCTATCCTGTCTAGTATATAATCAGATCTACAATATGTATGTTTGTACTTTATGTCTTTGTTTGTCTTCATTTCCGCAAAAACTGAGGCAAACTACAGCGAAATCTCCGCGCGCTTGACGTGTTACGAGTCTTGTGGAAGTGCTATTACGTGAGTCGAGATTGCGTTACATAACATGACAAACAGGGAGACCAAAAACAGGAAGACCGACAACACGGGCACTCGTCTACAGAAGATTCTTAGGAAAAAAATGAATTCTACAAGCAGTTGCAAAAAGGTTGAGACACTTTCCAAAAATAGTGTTCATTCCGTATAAAAGCGACCGCGTAACACAAATCAAATCAATGCAATGTGCTACTGACCCCCCTCCCCCTTCCAATGTTGATGACTGTTAGTTTGAATGGTATTTTTGATCTGGTACAACATTGATAAGGGGGGAGGGGGTGCGGACTTTTTGAAAACCATGTTATCCTCAATATATGCACTACAGTACACAATGTCTCAACTCTTTTTGCAATTGCTTGTAGATTTAAAAAATGAAAATACATACATACACACACACACATACACACATACATACTTTATTACCACGTTCCTAAAGGGGATTTTTAGAGGCAATAATAAATACAATGATAAAATTAGAAATATTATACAATGTATAGTAAAATATAATACAAAATACTATAAAATCTATAAACATAATAAGTGGTCACAGTAGAACCCTGGTAACTTGAACTCGTCAAACCCAAATTTCCTCGTTTATTCGCGCTGATTCCTTTTTTCTTGTGATAGTCTTGATAGGAAAGTTAAACCACGCCCTAACTCGAAGCGCTAACTCCAACTGCTTTTGCTCCCGTCAAGAGTTCGTGTTACACTGGTTCTACTATGATAAGTTCGAGGATGCGCAAGAGCAGGCACCTACAAGTTCCGAAATAAAATCCAGATAGGGCTTCTTCCTGCGTCCAGAGGGTTTTTCCTCCATGTTGAAGTGGGAGCAAATCTCGTGTAGCTGGGTTACCGTCAGCTTACTGAGCTTGTTGGACGAGCTCATCGCACAGAGGTTCCACGTGTCGTAGACTATGGGGTGCACTGGTGCGCATTGCATCAGGATGATGTTGCGTGCATCTGAGAAAGCCTTATCTTCGGCTGCTCGGTTGTTGTCATCCGTTTCTTCGTCGTCTTCTGGGGCGACAGCGTGGCGAAGTTTGGCGGCTGTTCTGGAGAAGAAGCTCTGTATCTGCCCCGCGGTCAGGAACTCTTCCACCTTGAATCGGCGCTCGCCTCTTTCGTTGCGCGCATACCGCATTTCCCGTGTAACTTGTTCGGGGTCAGCTTTATGCCCCGTCTCCTGGCCAATTCTAAACTTGTCCTCCAGGTACTTCCTCTGGTCGTCCGTAAATCTGGCTGCCTTCTTGGATCCTTTTAGGGCCCAGCCTTTCTGTGGTGACTCGACGGCCCCACATTGTTCAGCCTGGACGGCGAGAGTGGGCTGGGCGCTGTCTCCTTCCATGAGATTCTCTGCATAAAGTAGGACTGCCTGGTCTAGCAAGCTGTATTTTCTGTGAGGTTGCAAGCAGCACTGACCAAATATGATATGGTTCTCAAGGTTTGAGTGCCGCTGGTAGCTCTTTATGCAGCCATCTACTGGGCAACAGAAAAGGCCACTTTCTTCAGCACCCTCTTCATTGGCCGAGTCGTCGCTGCTCTTAGGTTCGGATGCTTTAGACGGTTTCTTTGCCCAGCATGTGACAATTCGAATCTATACGACTGACATGGTAGCTTGCTTGGTACTGAAAGGAGAAGTAAGGGATAGGAGGCCATTAGAAGACATCATCACATTGCAATCGCCCCTATCAACGGCGAGGTAATGAATGGCTGGCTAACCTTGTAGTCGAGACCAAAGAACAGATTTTCCCGGTCCAGTGTCGAAGGCCTTCCACACGGTCACCTGATTCTTGTCTGTGTAAACAAAGTTATTTATGGTGCTGATTCCTTCCCAGCGCCCTGGTGCCTCCACCTGTAATAGTAATAGTTAACAATTATTCACCGAAGTGGAGGTGAATAGTGGTGGATATTTACCGAGCCGCGAAGCGGCAAGGTAAATATCCACCACTTTCACCGACACTAAGGTAAATTATTGTTTTAGTATATACCACACAAGCTGAATAACAAACTAGATTGCTTCTAGGATTGTTCGTTTTATATATATATATATATACATATATTTATTATAAAATTTTCTTTTTATCCTGTGCCCGCCTCGAATAGCCCTTGCTAATTGCGGGCACAAGCTTTGTAAACTTATAACTTAATTTGAAATAAAACTTGTTGTTGTTGTTGTTGTTGTTGAATAACTATCGGGCTTAAAAATTACTTTATTTTTGACAACACATGAATATACCGACAAATGGTCGGAAATTTTAAAATCTTGTGCGCGCCGCTGCTTGGAGGTGAATAGTACTTTGCTAATCACCTCCAAGTTAACCAATCAGAACGCGCGAAAACCACTATTCACTTGTGTGGTATATACTAATACTGATTATGGCGATGCTTTAGATAGTCGATTCTTGCAACAATAATAGTATCCTTCTAAATATAATTCTGTGTAGTCAGAAGTAATTACCTGCTGGCTCTGGTCTGTAGAACTGGTGACAAGAGCTACTCGCACTCCGTTTATGCCCCCGTGAGACAGCATAGCGTCATGGAATTCCCGGGCGGTAACCACATTATGGCCTTTGTTGACATAGCGGCGAACGTGTGCCTTGATAGTTGCAGCTTTACGATCGCACGCACCCTTCCCTCCCTGGGGATCGCTGAAGTCTACTCTCTCTACGCGGATGCCAGTGTCATCTGCCATCAGACAGCATGCTGATACCGTCGCGACGCTGTGATAACAGCCGGCGTTATCTTGCCTCAGCGCTGCTGCCTCAATCTCTGGGTGTTCGTGTTTGAGGGTCTTCAGGGTGTGGCGCAGGAGCTGGATCACGCTGTTGGCATCTTGGCTACAGTCTTGCACGATGTGAACAAAGGTCTGGTGTTGTAGTTCCTCGTTAACTCTTCGTACGACCACACTAATATGCCAAGAGATACCTCGTTTCCCAAACCACTCGGCTTGGGTTTCTCTGTATCTCTGTGGCAGCCATTTCATAGCCCAGTCCTGGGTTATAAGTACCTTGGTCTCGTCGAGTTGATCAAGGACTGTAGTGCACGCCTTGTCCTGCTGTAGTGACCTCAGCTGATGAGCCTTCCACGCCAGTATCGCTTGTACTGCATTCTGGTAAGTATAGAGAAGGTCATCACGCACATCCTCGGGGATGGTGGAACTCTTATAAAGGACTGCTTCTTCTTCCTTCAACGCAGATTTCAGCTCCTTGCACTGGGGACAGCTGCTTTTATGATCGTGTTGACACTCGACGCAGAGAGATTTCTCTTTTGGGTCACTAAGTGCGTAAGCGGTACAGTGATCGGGCACGTTTGCTTCCGCTGTCAGGTGCACCTGTTTTTGAAAAAGAAATTTAAACTCATCGCCACTGGTAACTCTAGAAGCGGGGTTCACATGACCATAGAACTACTAAGGCCCTTTAAAATAAAACACCCCTGACAAGCTGCCAACAATGTAAGCAGACCTTCATTGCCTATGTTTTGTCGATATATTCTAACGTCTGCTGCTCGTAGCATTTTGAAGCTCAGCAGTGCAAAAAAAAAACAAGGCCTAGTACAAACACCGCTCTTATCATGAGCCGTTCCTGATGCAAATAAGCTTAAACACTAAAGTTTTTACATTTGCATTAGGAACGGCTCACTATAAGAGCGTCCTTTGTACTAGGACTGAGTGCGTAAGTAACACAAAGTTACTTTACCTTGTAATCAGACTTGATATACTGCTTTGCCTCCATGAGTTCTTTCTGCCAACGGTCGAGCCAAGTACGGTCACTGCTCAGTTTAGGAAGCATGGTAATGAGCTCGTCGAATGCTTTTCCGCCGTCTGCCGCAATATAGTCAAGACCATGAAGTGATCGTCTGACAGTCGCAGAGCACGAGGAAAGTATGCGTAGCATCATGGACCTACTGAACGGGGTAAACTCTATCTCCTCGCAGTATTGCTTGTATTGCGCCACAATGCGCTCAGGAATGAGTGTGCGTATAATGTTTGGCGTCTCAACAACCGTTCCGTCCGCAAGAGCTAACGTTTTCTGACCAAAACGAAGGTCCTGTATGATGTGGGGACTCGTAATAAATGTTAAGAAATGGTCAAGCTGCTTCTCATTAACTCTCATTCGAGGACTCTTTGAAATGGTTACAGGCGTCCCCCGACCAAACCTAAATGCGTGCTGCTTAGCCGCCTTCACCCGGTACTCTGTGATGTTTGGCAGGTACCGCTGTATGACAGTGTAGGACACTAAGTCAGCCATTATGGACAGGATCTGCCTCTGGGTGTCCCATGTTGAAGCGTACCTATACGCCTCCGCGAGTGACGTCAGATATTTATCCTCTCCGGCGGAGATTGGAGATGGCAACCCGAGGGACTTCTCAACTTCGCCAGACTTGAGGAGAGCCTCCCATAAACTGCCGCTGTCCTCAGGACTTATGATTCCCAACGTCGAGACTATGGCATCTGCCGCTGTTCCAATATACTGACGCTTGGCTTTGGAGGAGGTCAGTTCGCTCCAGGGCTTTTTCTGGACGATGAGGATTGGTTTGTCGCAAACAGTAAGGAACTCATTCAGCTTCCTGCGACGTAGAGCCAAACTTACACTTTTGCCTCTGTCGTCACTGGAGGACAGTTCACTGCTGCTTGGGTCCGTTGCCTCGGGTACATACAGACTGGTAATGGACACATTCCCCATAGACTGGCACAGGTCACTCACAGCGCTTCCAGGTTTCTATTTTGCAAACAAAAAGATGAAACGTAATTTTCTCTATAATATCAAAGTCGAACCCTCTAAGCTGCACAGTCTCAGTTTGTTGGTCATATTCTATTAGCTTGTAGCTCGTTATTCGCACGAGTTACTGTGAAAGGCGTGCGATGACACTGGCATTTCATGGCTCCGTGGTTCGTTTGCGAAGTCGTACTAACAAGAACAAAACAATTTCCATACTGAAACTTATAGCCGGGTAACCAATAGTTTTGAAACAAAAACAATGAAGCTCTGCCAAAGAGTTTTTATTGACAATATAATTAATTACCATACCATTACTCTCCTCGCTCGAAGGGGACGCCGATTCTTCCTGAACATAGACCTTACGTGGGAGTGTGCGCCCAGTTTCTCTGGAGCTGGCGGTTTCACTGTCCTCTGGCAGCTGCGGCTTTGCCTCTTCAGTCAGGGAGCCGCGACACGCCCTACAGATTGCTGACAAAGAAAACAACAAAGATATGATTCCGGGGATCGGAGAACCTTGAATTTAGAGCGCTGGATTTCTTCTTTCGGCGCGGAGACTATACTTATACTGGTCCTTCGTACTTTGTGGGTTGCCAATGACAAATCGATATGCCGAGAAAGTATGACAATAAGACCAGGCACCCAGTATTAGATATTTAGGTAATCAAAGTATACTAAATATCACAGTTTCATGTAAAAGTCCCATCATCACTCAGAGTACTATACTTACGAAATCCAACTGGCACAAGTATCAACGTAAGCTTGTAGATCAACTTGGACTGTGCAAAAGAAAGAGTCCTTTCTTTTTTTGGTGACATGATGGGGTGCGAGAGCCAGGGGAACTTTACATAACTTTTGCCGGCAGTGCCATCCGATACCAAAATCATCGCGGTGCTTCGGGCAAATCGACATTTGAAAGCCTGAGTCATCAAATTCAAATACACCTGGGACAAAAATAAAAATGACGGTAATAACAGAAACAATAATTCTAACAATAATAAATGGCAATCCTATAAGTATGTCCATTGCCCGACGAAGGAAAAAATAGCACGAGCCTCAGTTGATGTCCGCGTGCGCATTTTGGGGCGCCACAGATGATAGTAAAATCCATTTTAAAACGCTTCCCTCGTGAGCTTGGGGACAGTATTTTTTAATAGTGGGGAGCAGGCACCTATTGCTTTGCTAGAGAATCGTCCATAGCGCTCGTGTTAGATTTGATGTTATGAAATTCTATATGTAGATCTGACTTTTGCCGACAAAGGAAACAAAGGTAAATTCTATGGGAAAACGTTATATCACACGAGATATGTTCAGTCAAACTTTTCCAAAGTTTATTCGCGATCCTCAAAATATGCTAATAGATACAGCGTTGTTTTATTTCCGGCTCCGTTGGGAATGATCGCAAAGTGCGCTTGGTCTCTGAGCATGTTATCAAAACTGTTCTTATATGCGGGCTTCCTTGTCTTACTGGGAATACCGTAAAATTGCAAAATAAGACCCTCCCCCATTTCATAAGCCCCTGCCCTCAAACATAGGCCTCTTATTCTTGAAAGGCAAAATACTATCCATAAATAGCCCTCCAAATATAGGCACCTTGAGCCTAAAAGTGGAATTTAACTTTTATTTTTTTTTTTAATTACTATCATAAGTAAACAGACTCAAAGATGGGGTAAATAATCGTTTATTTCGGTACGACTCTAGCACCGGACAACCCCCCGGGAGAGGTGGGTTGGGTGCTTTCACTAACAAGGAGTCACAAGAATGAACTACTGACATGTAGCGTTAGCTAAAAAGCTGATCTAACTGATATAGAATATCTATTACGGAAATTCCATACATACATATTAATTAAACCTTTTAACCTAAACATTAAAACAATCAATTACTATCATAAGTAAACAGACTCAAAGATGGGGTAAATAATCGTTTATTTCGGTACGACTCTAGCACCGGACAACCCCAAACCCAAAGGGGAATAAAAATGGAAGAGAAAAACAAAGTAATGGGTGGGAGAAAGTCTGCGTGTGATAGAATTGAGAATTTTAAATTTATTGGCGGTGGAAAGAGTGAGATATACTAAATAAGCGTCACTCTTCCAATCTCCTTGAGCTTTAATAAATGCTGTAGGCGCGTCATGGCAAAAAGCAAAGGTTGCACCCCCTCGACGAAAATTGTGCGAGGAATAGTGCGTGGGATTGACGCCAACAGCCGATAGCGATGCTTTAAGAAATGCATTATACTGATGGGCTAAGATAGGCTTGTAAATGTCCCTAGATTTACAAACAAACAAGGGAGAATTAGGTGGTATTTTAACACTAGCTAAGTATTGCTTGAGAGCAGTAACCGGGCAAAGAGGAGAGCCCGGAATACGAGGCAAGGGAATTTCTAACTGCCGTTCGCGAAACTGTATAGTCTTAGTATGTGTTATACATAACAAAGCCCCTTGAGCGTTGAACGTCACGCTAGAGGGCGTTAAATGACAAGCCTTAGGATCTCCGATGTCAGATAACTTGTAGGGAACTAAGTTGGAAATTCGCAAGAATGAAAAGAAAGCGACTAAAAATAAAGCGCGCATACAAACATGCAAGTGATTATTGAAATCAAAATTTCTGAGTTAAGTTAAGAGAATCTCGATAGTTATCGGTTCCTTGCGGTTTGCACAATCACCTAAAATCCGACGTACCGCCCGTTTGGCTAGGTAGATATCATAATCTTGAAGAAAAGCGAGACTAGCGCCAAACGAACGGTTAATGTGCGTGATGATGCCTAAATAATTAACTACTGAATTGTATGATGCTAATGACCGCGACAAAAAAACAAAATAAAGTAAATACATTGGTTTTGTTACCGGAAATGGTGAAAGCTTAAAATACTGACAAAACAACAAATAACTATGTAAATAAGTTCTCATGGAGCGTTTCGTAGAATCGCGAAATGCGAAAGTCTGAATAGATTCCAAATACTGCTGCAAAGACAGCAAGGCCTCGTTGTTATCTGCGGAATGAACAAAGGAATCAAAGAAAATAGGATGAGGCTCGTAAACGCGAGGAGAAATTAAAAGCTATTAAAATAAAATGTCAAGGTATAGGTAGCTAATATACGGTGAACGCGAACATTGATTCATCTGGAGAAACTTGCTGAAGATCTTGAGATGTGACCGCATGGTAAATTCCAAGTAGGTGGTAATCATGCGGGTCAACGGGAATTTGCCTGTAAGCGCGTTTAAGATCTTTTTTGAAGACGAAGCAACCGGGTCCCTTATTGTTAATGAATTTAACCAATTTGTCGACGCCCGGTAAACGAAGTTGGAAAGGTTGGTTTAGATATTCATCACGGGCGATGCCATCGTTAACAGACTGACCGGAAGGAAAACTGAGATCGTGGACCACGCGCGGCACACTTGAATCACGTTTTGTGACGCTTTGCAGGGGCGAAATGACACAGTCCGTGCTAAAAGGATTGCAGTGGAAGTGTCCTATGACAGCTTTGTATTGGAGTTCTTTAGCGATGTAGTCCCGAAGTAGCGTGGGAGGCTGGCGAGCAGACGGATGATTTTGAAGCGTGGAGCGTGGAAGCTGATCCGCTGAGTGATTGATCGGCCAGCCATATTGCAAGAAAGGAGTAACAATAAGGTCATTATAGTCTCTAAGATAATAATTCCAGCGTTCAAGATTAAACACTGTCGTCAGAGTTTGTTTGCGCCCTGAAAATTGTACAGGGTAGCAGCTCGCATGGAATCCGCGAGAGCGACTTGTAATGTTTGTCATTCCCTAGTCGAATCCGGGCTGGTCTGCGTGCTCGGAATAGGGAATTTCCGCTTGGGGCAATGCAACATGGGGTGATCTGTCGTATCACACACGCGACACTGATGGTTGCTAGAATAGCTTGCGCTGGTAGTTTGGCAATCACATTTTGCCTTATAATTCCAATCGCGGCAATACTGTTCTTTCCTTTCGCGGCTACTGGGTCGTTGTGTTGGTGACTGCTGTGTGCTGTGATTTGGCTGTGTACCCGACGTGCGTGATTGCGTGCGTAGGTCCTGATGTGTGAAAAATGTTTGTGATCTCTCACGGATGGTATCACAATCAGACCACGAAAGTCTGCCTTGATCAATTGCTGTAGCAATGGACAGGTGGAAACTGCGAACGCTAGGCCAGGTGTAAGTGGATGCATGTGCCATTAGCAGTTGAAGGTGCTTTATTAGCCCGGGTTTGCGTGCGTCTGATTGATGTTTTAAGAATTCTAGAAAACCATTTACAAAATCTGGGAGATCTAAAGATTCATAATTGATCGTACCTTTTGTCGAGAACACATAGTTGTTCGGGAGGGTTGCCCCAGGCTTTTTCTTCTCCCGGAGTTGTTCCAAGGTCGGGATGCCCGAAACTCGGGTGCTTTCAGGAGTGGATGTGAGGGCGGCATGCAACAGGCGCGGTTGCCCTAAAGTAGGTGAAGTCTTAGTGGGGGTCTGTTGTTGCACTTGACCATTCTTCATTTTTTCTAGTTCCAGTTGGGTCTTGGTAATCTCTAGTTCCATTCGCAGGTTCTGGTTTTTAAGACGTTCAAGTTCCAGGAGGGAGTCTGCGGAGGATGCGGTTGGTTGTTGCAACTTGGCGGATTTTCCCGCGGCTTTCGCAGCTAGACGTTTAGATATTTTAGGACGGGCGCCAGGCTCGGTGTCGTCGGCGTCGGCGTCCATAGATGCCATGTATGCTGACAAATTCTCTACGTCGAACATGTAATCCTCTTTGTCGAATTTGCTGGCCATGACGAGGAGATTAAAATTAAGGATGAAGGATGTGCTTTCACTAACAAGGAGTCACAAGAATGAACTACTGACATGTAGCATTAGCTAAAAAGCTGATCTAACTGATATAGAATATCTATTACGGAAATTCCATACATACATATTAATTAAACCTTTTAACCTAAACATTAAAACAATCCATTGAGTTCCTGGTGTATATATAGTGCAGAATTTGCGTTTTGGAACAACGTATAAAACTGGGTCGGGTAACGGATTCTCCTTAAATCCTACGGCGGATATTTTCAGTCTCATTTTGCCGAATTTTAATGGCGACTGGCCATTAGATAGTTTAGGGGATAAAAATCGTGCAAGCCTAAACTCCAAAGAAAAACTTTCGTGCAAGTACAAAAAGAACAAAAAATCACACAAAATAACTAAGAAAAATCAAGCTTAAACGCTACCCCAGGAAAAAAAGAGAACAGGAACAAAAACCTGTACCTTTCCCCCTGGTCCGTTCCATAGTGCTTTGACTCACGCATGAATGTTCCAAATGCATCCTCTCATTAAACGTGTTTAATTGAAAAACAGCGCGCGCTTTATAATTGCGGATTTCTTTAACACGCGATTAAACACCAAAAACATCAGACCAAGAGCAAGAAAATCGCACACAGAGTGTAATACATTAGCTGTAGCTTGCAAAAAAGCGTTCCACGCTTTTGACGCCCGTTCCTTGATAAATTAACTTATGAAAAAATAGGTAAACCTTTTTTTTTTACCTGCCTTATGACTACAATAGTGCAACCCGGCACGCGCATACACAACACCAGAGTCCCGGGGCTGCGGGGGGGGGGGGGGGGGGGGGGGGAGGGGGTAATCCCGACAATTTAGGATAGGTGTGTGCCGCCGAGGTTCTCAAACCCTGACCCTACTTAAGGGTAGAAATCAAGATTTGATACCCTTTTAAAGGCCTCGAAACCAAGGCGTGCAGTACAGTTTTAACAGACCATATCTTTTTCGTTTTGCGCGGTGGGGTGGATACTGCAATTTAGTGACCCTATATAAGGAATATCTAAGAATCACAATACCAAAAATACCAAAAAGGATACCCTATTTTATAAGGACTGAGCACCTAAAAAACCCTACCCTATCGGGCGGCACATACCTATATAGCGTATATAAGGGAGTACCCCCCCCCCCCCCGGGGGTCTCCCCGTGTGTCATGTTATGTAACAACCCAATCAACAGCACCGTGACTTCAACGAGACACGTCAAGGGGATTTCGCTGTAGTTTGCGTCAGTTTTTGCGGAAATGAAGACAAAGAAGGACACGAGGTACAAACAAACATATTGTGGGACCAGAGTACAGCTTAACGTGAGATTAAAAAAAAAAGAAAACATGTCTCAAACTTACCTGCCCTGGCTAATATCATCTCTGCTTCAGTCTTCAAACCACAGTTAGCAAAACTGGCTTGCAGGGTGTCTGTAAAGTGGCGCTCAATTGATCGGTTACACTCTCCGATGCGCACATACTCTGTGCTCGGGTATTTGGTACTTGAACCACACTCGCCCCCAACCAGCACTCCATATCCGCACGCTGTATCTTTGCACATTAGCGAGCAGACGTGTACTCGCTGGCAATGATGCTTACTTATTTTCAGTGCAAGAGAAAACTTTATATTGAAGAACGAGACCGTGCTACTGAGAACCCTCAAGCCTTGACAACTGGCTCTTTCTGTCGGCCGTGACCCAATTGCGCAATATAATACAATAGAAGTGTTGATGGATCACGCAGTTTGATGCTTCGGAGAGTTTGGGAAACGAATGTTACGTATCAGTCACAACTCATCGCTTGTCATATTTTGTCGAAATTTGATTCTCAACTATTAAATCCAATTAGCTGACTCCATCATTTAAGCCAATCGTAGCGACTGCGGTTACCGTTCGCAGTTGAGGCAAAACAAACGTCGTCGCGTCAAAGCAAAAGTAAAAAAAAAACGGATGTTGTATTTTTCAAAAATTTAACACGTTAAATTTCTCATCATCTTGCGTGTCAAAACAATGTTTAATTACGGACTCGTTTACCACTCGACAAAGCTGTACATACCAAACGACTGAAAAAACCTTCCACTGCTTTCAGTTCCGTTAGAAGTTTCGCTTTTAAAAAAGGAAAACATCCTGTGTATAAACCATATTAAATTATAAATTTTATTTCAATAAGAAACATTTCAGTTGCTTGCAAACATAAAGCGAGTTTCTTGCCAAATACATAGTTAGCGCATGCGAGAAAGTTTTCTGAACAATGTTTTTAAATTAAAGCAGTTAAAAGGAACCCTTCGAGTTCACAGAAAAGGTTCTCAAATCCTGACCCTATTAAGGGTAGAAAATCGAGATTTGATACCCTTTTTAAGGCCCAGTTTTAACAGACCATATCTTTTTCGTTTTACTCGTTGGGGTGGATACTGCAATTTAGTGACCCTATCTAAGGAATATCTAAGGACCACAATACCATACCAAAAAGGATACCCTATTTAAGGACTGAGCACCTAAAAAACCATACCCTATCGGGCGGCACATACCTATATAGCGTATATAAGGGAGTACCCCCCCCCGGGGGTCTCCCCGTGTGTCATGTTATATAACAACACAATCAACAGCACCGTGACTTCAACGAGACACGTCAAGGGGATTTCGCTGTAGTTTGCGTCAGTTTTTGCGGAAATGAAGACAAAGAAGGACACGAGGTACAAACAAACATATTGTAGATCTGATTATATGCTAGACAGAATAAATATGGTGTAGATTTTGAACACTTCGCTGTGTCGTGATAAGAACTTGACCCACATGTTTACAATTACATTAGCGAGGCAAGTTTGAATACCTGAAAGCCGGGATATCAATTCTTTTCGGCTGAAAATTGGTGTAAAATTTTCCACCTGATGTCTATGAAGCATGTATGTATCACTGTGGGACATGAGATTGCCTAAATTAAACTTATTTTGGCTGAAACATTTGTTTGAGTATTGATTTGTGTGTCGCGCCGAACCTCAAAACTGTCAAGTCAGAAAGGTCAAATTTCACTCAAGTGCTCCCTGAATTTCGCGTTCCCAAAAATTCATTTCATGTGTTGCCCAAAGTTTTAAAACCATATTTTGAAAGCTCAGAGATTGCCTTTTAATATGGAATGTCTTTTGCTGTTTGAAACTAGGTACCGGGTGTAATTTTAGGCCTTCTAATTTCGACAAAATTTTGCTCGCATGAAATCCTCAAACATTTGTAAATATTTAAAAATCTGTAAAATAATCTAGTCGCAATCAATTCAAGCACATGACCACTCAAAATGTCTGTTAAAATCCGTTTAGTACAATAAGAAGCTTTCTGGGTTGAATGATATTTGAATTAGATTCAAATCGGGCTCTTTTCATAGCCCGGTCTCGGGCCCCGAAAAAGCGGTCTGGCGAGGGCCGTGAAGCGCCTGAACTTGACACCCGCCGTATCGCCAAAATATTTATCCGATCAAACTTAAATTTACATTTTCATTAATAGAATACCTAGGGTAGTCTACAGAATTTTTTGGGGATTTTTCAAAAATTTTATAATTCCCACCCCTGGTCGATATTTACAGACATCCGCTCTTAATGGATTTTCTTTATTTTTGGTCAGAAAGGGTATTTTATTGTGCTTTTTGCAACAAGTAGACAGTTTTTGTGAATCTTAAATTTTGTTGTTGTTGCTATAGAAGCTGGCTATTTTTAGCAACCGCGGTGAAAATTTGGGCCGATTAAAAAACGGTCTACTTGTTGCATAGTTTATTACTAGCCAAAGAATATTTTTTTGGTTTGAAGTTGATATCTATTATTCCAAGCTAGTTATTTCTTCCAATTGTGCTATATTTCTTGTTTTCATTACCTGTTACCATGGAAACCAAATTAGTACAGCTACTTTAAATAGTACCAATCGATGTGTTCTTACAATGTCTACAATTCTGCCAAGTTTTATTGATTTTGATTCAATTGTTTGGAAATAAGGGCAGACTGTTCTTTTCGATTTAGGGTTAACTACCACCTACAAACGACAAATGGGTAATCCCTCCTGACTATAATTCAAGAATATACAGTATTATATAGTGTAGTTTCAAGAGTCAGAAAATCTTGATGTGTGTTTTGCAATGAAATCTGCTTTAGCTGCTCGACGAGTTGAAGCAATGTTGTGTGGGATGTGAGGTGCTGTGAGTGTAGCACTTCTTTCAGCAGCATATTGCATTGAGCATAGATTTAAGATGGTCTTCTCCATTATGGATTTGGCAATCTATTCTTTTATCTGCTTTGGAAAGACGACCTTATATCTAAGTTTTCCTTCATTCATATCCTTTGAGGCCATGCCTTGCTCTCTTCCGTGACCAAGGGCTGCTAACTGTGTCCAAGCAACCATGCCCTTGAATGAGTTTTACTGTTCATAAACAGTTGATTTGCGTACCTTCGTCGATTGTTTCCCCCTCTATAGGAATTAAAGTTACTTCCTCAAGGCCTGGGTTGGTCACCACTTTTGTGATTGATTGACCACCATCTTTGGAAATGACTTCCACTAAAATTCTTGGTGACTTGGTTGAAAAGGCCAGTTCGATGGGATATATGGTAACTGAGATTTAATAAAACAATAGTTACAAACTATACCTCACAGTTGTACGACTTGTTCTTGTTCCAAAAAGAGTCAAATAAATAATGGCGAATGAAGGGATAAAAAATGTAACTATATTTTTTACTTACATTGTAAGGTTCTCTACTGGTCCTTATAGACCGCATTTCTAGTGTCACTTGGGCATCAGTGTTTATGGCAAAGCATTGTGTTTTTTTAATCTGACTTATCTAACCTGGCAAGTTTGACCTCTATGTGACTCCCAGGGCTAATGCTCTTAGCCACTTCGTGCACCCCTTCAAATTGGCTAATGGTAAACGATAGAGGGTGGTTTATGTCAGTGTAGCGGGTTGTTGTCTATTCCATAATGGTTTACTTTATATATCCTCTCCAAGTACCATAGGTGGACCTAGCTGTACGTATTTCTAGTATATACAAAGCGTTAGGTTTGTAATCCATGATTTTAGATATTTTTGTGAGTTTTTGCAGGCAAATGAAGTCACCACTCGTCGTTTTTCGGCTCCTGAGGGTGTCATGTAAGACAAATAATTTCCACAAAATTTCAATTGAAAATTTAGACAACTACTAAAGGTATGAGGCCAAAGAGTTGCAGGGGGTGCAAAACATGTGCGAAATACAGTGTTTGTATTGATTGATGGGAAATAAATCCCACAAAATGTTTGTTCTGGAAATTTTATGTATTGTATTAACTTAAGATACCAAGCAATCGGGTTTACTAATCAAATTTGAGGGATATAACTGATCTAGAAATCGAGTTTTCGCATTTTTAAGTTTAAATACATTTGTCAGTAGAGTTTTACACGGACATTGAAGGGATTTTACCGACAAATATATGACATTTTTAAATCACGAAAGCTAGTTTTCTAGCACAGTTACACACTTCAAATTGGATGAGTAAACTCTTTGGCCTTGTATCTTAAGTTTACAATTGAAGTTGTACGGACTGTATTTGACATGGAATTCCGTATTTCGCGCAACATACAGCATTTACTTTGAAAAGGTTGACTATTCAGTCTATTCGCTGTCTTCATTGTGCTATTTATTTGACCAATAATATATGTCATCATGTTGATGATGGCACTGAATATGGTTACGATGAAATGGGTAATAGCAAACTTTTGAAATCTACTAAAAAACAGAACTTACCAAACTTTCTTCTTCATGGTCTTCAATCACGTCACCTTCCGTGAAAGTTGAGACCGAAATTTCTCCTTTCATAAAAAGGAACTTCTGCTTAAGGACAAAAATGACAAGTTCTATTTGATTTTCTATGAGTTCAATGAGACTTTTGAAGCCCTTCTCCCGTTTCCTCTTGCTTTGACTGTTGTCGTCCATGCAATGGGGACATTGTGCTGCTGGTTTGATACCACTCATCTGCACATTCTACATATGCAACGAGGCAGTTGCAGCAATCTGCATACTCGATGCCCTGGACACGCATGACATTCAGGAAAGTAGTGCATTTGAAGGTGGCAGCTAGTACTCTATCCATGATTGGGTTAGTATGCTGAATGACTAAACACTAATGCCGTGTTTAGATTTGAGCATTTTACCGAGGTATTGGAGTTTACTTACCAAGGTAAATATTTTGCGAGTGTAAATGCCAACTGATACCATGGTAAACGCCGCCCAAGACAATAGAAAGTTAACCAAGGTAAAAGCTCGATTAGTCGATTAGTCCTGTGATCAGGCATGGTTTAGGTCGGTAACCAAGGTCGAGATGACAGATATATCCGCTTGTGGTCGCATAGTATTTCACAACCCGTGGTGTGGAGATTGCATCAGTCTCATTCGATCACGTTTTCGCGACGTTTGTTTTGAATCTACTTCGAGTCACGGCAAAAAACAAAGATCCTTACGACGATGCCACAACCTCTCGCTTGTTTACCGGAATACATTCACGCAATCTAGTGTCCTTCTTTGCCAGATCCGGACCAACCACTCGGATAATGTAATCGAACGTACGTCTGGATATGAAAGTTCTCTTTCCACCAATCTTTAATGAAATGTCCGTGCAAAAGAGTTTCAAACCAGAATTCGTTTCTCAGCCATGACCACGCATGTCTAGTGTGCCTTTTCTTTCTAAGAGCAATTTGAAGTAAAATTAATTGCTTTCGCCTTGACTCTTGAGGTGCTGCAGAAGTAAGAGCCACTGAAATCTTGAGACCTGAGTTTGCAGCTCAAAAACAAGAAAATGAAAGGGGAGGGCTACAAGAGCCACAGCTTCTCTTATAAACGCGGGCATTTTATGTATGGATTTTAGAATTTGCCGCCAATTGTCGATTTGATCGTGATCGTGATTGATGACAGGTTTACCTCAGTTATTTGAGCCAGTATAAACACTGAACAAATGTACCAAGGTTTAGTCAGTAAACATTTACCTCAGTAAATGCCCAAGTGTAAACACAGCATAAGTAAGCAAACAGTGGCTGTGTTGGTCAGATACATGAAATACCATCATCTGAAGTCCTATCCATTGAAGAAAGATAATTGTTTGAGGTGCAAAGACAAGCCTTTTTATCGAAAATGACGACACAACTGAAACAATATAACAGTGATAATGAGTCCGAACAAGCCACACATCAAAATGAGGAGGTGGATTTCATTCTTGCAGACATTTGCTTGCCGAGCACTGAGAAAGAAGAAAAGGAAAGTGACAGGAATGGTGATGACAACACATCTCATGTTGCTACATGTAGAAGATCAGGAAGGAGAGCAATACACTTTGTTATGAAGAAGGTCAAGCTTACTTTCTTTGATGTACAGTACCGCCTGAAATCATATGCACATCGGCACGCGTGAACCGCAAGGGCAGAACGCGTGAAGTGCACGCGGGAGGAACGAGACGAAACCGTGCGGTTCACGAACGAAACCCGCGCGGTTCACGAACGAAACCCGCGCGGTTCACGAACGAAAACCTAGGTTGAAAATTTACCTCGGTCAAATGGACGAAAGGCCGACACAATAGGATCTAATAGCCTATTGTTTTTTATTGTTTTCCGTTGAATAGATTTTTTTTCTCACATTTACAACTGACTATTAAACAGCGTTCGCTAAAAACATCAATCCGGCTGCGGGTGAACGGCTAAAGAATTATTTGGAACGGCTCATAGCCAAACGGCTGAAGAAAACTTTCGAACCGCTGGCTGTAAACGTAACATATAAGTAAATTACACGCTAATTGTTTACCTTTACCGAGTACCTTACATTGTAAGGACGATGAAACCGTTTACCGCTTTGACTTGAAGGCCACGGTTGTAAACAAGCGGCCCCGAGTCCCAAGTGCATTTATAAGTCACGCAAAATTCATGTGTAAAATTATTTCTGAACATTGTTAAAATAAATCTTGAATGAAACTAAATATAATAATCGAAGTTAAAGACGGCAGGGAAAGTTATGTACCGGAAAAACAGTTTTAGCCCTTTTTAAGTTTGTCAGTGTTCCTAGTTGTCGGTAAAAAGTCCTCCAAATTTGCATATGTCAAAGGGTAATTTGAAACCTGAATACAAACCATGCGCTTTTAAGAATTTTCTGTCATTCTTGTAGTTTCGTTCGCCAAATTACGGCTGATAAACGGCAAGAGAACAGCTTGAACGGCTTGAACGACTTGTAGCGAAACGAGTTTGTAGCGAAACGAGTTTGTAGCGAAACGAGTTTGTAGCGAAACGACCGTAAAACTCTATTACAGTGTTGATTGTCTTTTGAAGCATCGCGGCAATTATTGGCAAATCGTGAAAAAAAAAATGATAACTCTGCTCTGCTTTGGAAATTTCGCGAGTCGTATGGTGAAACCATCTTCACTTGAAGAAAGAAGAATATTCCAAGAAAGTTTTTATCAAGCGCCGTTTACATTCAGTCACTTTTTTGTCTGATGTGACTCGTATTTATCTCTTTATGCAAATTTGGCAAGATCGAAGACTCCTTCGTAATTATACTGTTCACGTAGAATCCGTTTAAAATGTTATCTTAAGTGAAAATAAGTTTCGCTTCAGTAAACCGGCCGGTAGTGAATGCTCTCTGTGTTTCAAAATTACTTCCTTCGGCCATTCAGCGGCGAAAAAAAGTAACAACAATGACTTAATTTTCAGCCCTTGCTGCTTTTGACCGGCCGGAATGATATAAACCAAGCCGTTCGAAAACTCGTTCGAAAATTTATCACAAGCCGTTCGACAATTTGGCTACCGGTTCGAAAATAATTTTCATGAGCCGTTCGAACGTTTTGGCTACCCATTCGAAAATTTCCGATTGAAATCTCTTGGGTATTGTGGTCTTATACCAAACAATAAAAGACAACAAAGGCAATTATGTGCACGAAGACGCGGCCTTTGAAGAACGCGTGTTTCCCTAGGTTTCGTCTCGGTTTCGTCTCGTGCTTCGTTCGTTCCTCTCGAGGTGGACGCACGGCCAAACCTCGTGCAGTACCCGCGCGTCCACCTCGTGAAACCCGCGGCCGATGTGCATATGATTTCAGGCGGTACTGTAAGTAGTAATATAAGGCCATAGGGGCAAATTTATGCATTGGGTCCTGATTGGCTAACAGGTCGAAATCCAGCTATCTGATTGGTGGAATCGTACCATGTGACATTTTTGCATAACATTTATTGCGTGGGATAATTTATGCAAACGTGCGTGGATCCACACAAAGAACAATGGCTGACATAATATTCGCGCGTGAACCCCACGTGCAATTGAAACTCGTGGAAGGGGGTACGGGAGGGGAGATGAGCAGAACAGTCTTCTAAATACAGACTAGATCAAGTGACTCTTGTACTGGTCATTTGTCAGTCACCCGCTTTCATCATCTGCATAATGAGGTCAATATGTAAAAGTAACGTCATCCCACTAGACAATAGGTTA
>JAJLRJ010000007.1:26018099-26200599 GCA_024195265.1 Dendrophyllia cribrosa | reverse complement strand
GATGCAAGAAAAGGGGAAGTGGTAAGTTTTCTTTTGTCCATTTTTGTTTCATTTTGTTTCATTTTTGTTTCACTTTGTTTCATTTTGTTGTTACAGGGAGCACCCAAAAGGGTTCAATTTTTTTCGTAAAATTTTAGTTTTACATCGAACTTTTTCCCCCTATTTTTACATAATACGGCATTAAGGGGTTAAAGTAATTAAATTGGATTTAAATTCAGGAGAAATGTTTTTCAAATTTTTTGTGGTTGAAGTCAACTCTCTCTCTCGGGGGGCTGGGACAAAAAATATATATGTGCATCCCCCGCTCTCCTCCAGTCATTTTTATTTTTTGTCCTTTTCGCCAGACCGTCTTTGTCCGTCCATTAGCCAGGCGGGTGCTTTAGTTACCAGGGTAAAGCAGCATGAACTAAACTGCACAAATTTTCTGTTTTTAAAAGAATCGTATGTGGGAATTACTTCAACCCCTTAATACCTTACGTTTTTTTATATTGGAATTATGTAAAAATGGAAAGAAAGATCAATGTAAAACTAACATTTTATGAAATAAAATGAACCCTTTTGGGAATTCCCTGTAAATATATTTTTTTTAATCGAGGAGTTACTTTTAATATTTAACAACCGCAGTGAACGCCCAACGACTCAATATCTCAGTATCATCGCTCAGTTTGAATGCTATGTTTCACTTTGCACCTATGCTTATCTAAATTCTGAAACTTTACATTAAATAAACATACAACTGTCACTGAAGCGATAAATATTATATATATTGTGCAGTTTAGTCCATGCTGCTTTTCCCTGATAACTAAAGCAATCGCCTGGCTTATGGATGGGCAAAGACAGGGTCTGGCAAAAAGACCAAAAAAGAAATGATTGGAGGAGAGCTGGGGGATGAATATATATATATTTTTTTGTCCCAGCCCCCCGGTAATATACAAACAGGTGACTCCAACCACAAAAATATGGAAAACATTTTCCCTGAATTTAACTCAAATTTTCTGTTTTTAAAAGAATCGTATGTGGGAATTACTTCAACCCCTTAATACCTTACGTTTTTTTATATTGGAATTATGTAAAAATGGAAAGAAAGATCGATGTAAAACTAAACTTTTATGAAACAAAATGAACCCTCTTGGGGGCTCCCTGTTAATGTTTTTGTTTTATTTTTTAATCAGGGAGTTACTTTTAATAATCAAACGAATTAACAACCGCAGTGAACGCCCAATGACTCAATACAACCTAAGTATCAGCATCAATGCTTAGTTGAATGATATATGTTTCACTTTGCATCTACGTTTATCTAAATTCTGAAACTTTACATTAAATAAAATATGATTTTTAAATTAGAATACCTCAATTAAAGCTTTCGCGCTGCTAAGAGCGAATAACGCTTGTAATATACAAATTTGAATAGATCTTAAGTTCATTCCTTATATTTATAGTATTCCTTATATTTATAGTGAGCACGAGTGCGGCACAAGCGCGCAAGCAGTCCGAACCTAAAATCATCCTGTTTGAGTTGAAATTTATCAAAAATTTCTTTGTTCGGAAAAAACGTTATCGCTTCGAAACATACATACACACCCATTACTCATGGTTATGAAATTTTGAGATCATATCATGCACGCAAGGGGCGTTTGAGTTAATTCTTTTTTAAGCTCTGTACCTTTGCCGTGAATCAATGAGAATGGACAGATCCATAAAAGATCAAACGTAAAGTGTAACTAACTTATAGGACTGTTTAAAATGCGGTTAACATATTTTGGTCAACATATTTTGCCAAGATTCTTTTGGCAAATCGCAAAATTAAAGAAGAAAAAAAATTTAGATCGGACCGAATTGGAAAAAAAAAGGGCCTTCGGTGTAGTATTTGATCAGGACACCAAATGAGCGCAACACAATTTGGCTGCCCGCAGCCAGGCACACAATAAAATCTTTAATGAATAAATGAAGCCTCAAATACTCCGCATACTAATTTACACATGAATATGCTAATATGCAACTCCACTTTCGCATACTAATTTACAACATGAATATGCTAATATGTAACACCACTTTCCCGCCAAAGAAGTAAACAAAATACAAACAAAAAAAAAACAACTTAGAAAATAAAAAATAGTAATAGGAAAAATATGACATTGTTCTCTGTTCTTATTTTTCTCTGATACAAGTCTGTTTTTTTTTTACAAATTCATCTTTACGACCGGCTTCCTTATTCTACTCGATCGTCTCAGAGTTCGGAGTGGCGATGATGTTATTTCTGGTGCGTTCCCTGTTTGTGCTTCTCCAGGAACAGGCAAGTTTGCTGTTTCGGGTGCAGGCGCGAGAGACGGTACAGGTTCAGTTTGATTACTCTCAGGAATCAGTTGCGAGGTACAACTTGAGTGTGACTCAAAATTACTTCCGGGAACCACTTGCACGCAAACATCAGGCTCAGACACGCTTCCTGTTGACTCAAAGGAATTTCCCGGATCGGTTGAGGCCTCCTCATTATCAAGTGCTGTAATGAGATGATCTGCGTGAACGTGCCTTGTCAAATTGCCTACTTGAACCAGATACCACCGACTTCCACACACCTTCGTCACAACACCTGGAACCCACTTCACCAACTCCGGCTTGAACCCTCTGACAGCACTGCAAACTCGAACAGGATCATTCACCTTGAATACTCTCTCAACCTTTGACTTGTCATGGTACTGCTTTTGTTTTGTCTGTTTGCTCTCAACAGCTTGTGCCAGATTTGGTTTCAGCAAAGTTAATCTGGTTCGCAGTCTCTTCACCATAAGTTCAGCTGGAGTTCGCCCGGTCACACTGTGGGGTGTAGATCGGTACTTGATCAGAAAATTGGCCAGTCTGTGCTTCATTGACATGTCTCTAGTTCCCTGCAGTACTTGTTTCTCCAAGGCTTCCTTCACGACACGGACTGATCTCTCCGCTGCGCCATTTGAAGCCGGGTGGTATGACGGAACCAACGTATGCTTGACACCGTTCTGACTCATGAACTTAGCAAATGCATCTGACGTACACTGTGGACCGTTATCGGACACCAATTGTTCCGGCAAGCCATGCTCAGCAAAGATGAGTCTTAATTCATCAATGGTTCGCTCAGTTGTAGTGGAGGTCATATGCTTTACGTCTATCCATTTCAAATGACTGTCAACGAGCACAAGGAAACAATCTTTCCCCTTCTGGCAGAAGTCAACGTGAACTCTCTGAAAGGGTCTTGTTGGCCATTTCCAGGGATGCAAAGGCATTTTGGGTGGCAAACTTCTCACATTCTGACACACTGTACAGCTCTTAACCATCAGTTCGATCTCTCCGTCCAGTCCAGGCCACCACATGAAACTTCGAGCAATGGCTTTCATATTACATATGCCCGGATGTTCTAGGTGCAACTCCTTCAGCAAGTGACCTCTAAACCTCACAGGAACAATCACTCGAATTCCCCAGAGGACACATCCTTGCTCACAGGACAGTTCATGCCTTCTATTATGAAATGGTTTCAGCTCCACATCATCACACATCTCAGGCCATCCATTCAAAGTATTCTCATACACCTTGCATAAACATGGATCTTTTAGTGTCTCCTGCGCAATGTCCGCGGCCAAAACTGGGAAATCCTCACGAACAGCTCCAATTGCGTAGATTTCACCCTCCATGCCCTCACTTGAGTTCTGATGAGGCAATCTCGATAGAGCGTCAGCGTTGGAATGTTCCTCTGACCTGCGATACTCGAGGTCATAATCATATGCCGATAGCACCAGTGCCCAAGAAGGATCGCAATTCACTCACATTCGTCGGAACTGGGGCATTTTTAATGGCTGCAATCTTCTCCTGAACTGGGTGCAACCCATCACCATCAACACGTAGGCCAAGATACACAACTTGCTTCGTCAGGAAAATACACTGCTCAGCTTTAATCGCACATTGTACTTGTGTAGTCTTTCTAATACCTCGGCCAGAATTTGCAGGTTCTCTTTAGTGTCAACTCCGCCATTAAGGATATCATCTTGATTACACACACATTTGTCCACCCCTTGTAAAATCTTGTCCATGGTCGCTTGGAAAATCTTTGGCGCAGATTTTACACCATATGGCAACTTCGTGTAGGCGTACAGTCCTTTATGAGTGTTAATACTTAAGTATTTCTGGCTGACCTCATCGACACTCATTTGTACATAAGCATGTGAAAGATCAAGTTTGGTGAACACCTTGGATCCAGCAAGAGTGGAATACAGGTCTTGCGCCGTTGGAAGAGGATATTGTTCATCATCGACCACTTGATTAATGGTCACCTTGTAATCACCGCATATTCGCACAGACCCATCAGCCTTTGGCACTACAACTATCGGACTTGACCAGGCACTCTGCTGAATTTTAACAATAACACCATTTTCCTCCAGTTTGTTGAGCTCTGCCTCTACAGCCTCTTTTAAAGCATAGGGTACCGGGCGTGCCTTGAAGTAAATCGGTGAAGAACCCTCGCGTACCCGAATGTGGGCCTCCAGTCCCTTCATGCCATCATATCCTTCATTAAAAAGTGTTGCGTGATTTTTAAGAAGGCGATCCAGATTCTCACTTCCCGGTGTGTGCAAGCTAAAAACCTCGCTCCAATCTAGATTTAATTTCTCAAGCCAATTCCTTCCCAGCAAAGTTGGCTTGCCACCATACTCAGCTACGATCATTGGAAGTGTACACTCTTTTCCTTTGTAAACGACTTTGCATTGCATGTGGAAGTCGGTGGTATCTGGTTCAAGTAGGCAATTTGACAAGGCACGTTCACGCAGATCATCTCATTACAGCACTTGATAATGAGGAGGCCTCAACCGATCCGGGAAATTCCTTTGAGTCAACAGGAAGCGTGTCTGAGCCTGATTTTTGCGTGCAAGTGGTTCCCGGAAGTAATTTTGAGTCACAGTCAAGTTGTACCTCGCAACTGATTCCTGAGAGTAATCAAACTGAACCTGTACCGTCTCTCGCGCCTGCACCCGAAACAGCAAACTTGCCTGTTCCTGGAGAAACACAAACAGGGAACGCACCAGAAATAACATCATCGCCACTCCGAAATCTGCAGGTGCGGAATGAGTGGATGCCATTGCACCGGAAACACTTTTCACCTTGCTGCTCAGCACCATTCCTATTGTCGCTTGCACTTACTTTGTTAACCGAGCTTGCCGCTTCCGTACCTGAACTCATGACCATTCTTGAACTAAACTCATGACAATTCTTATCTGCAAATTCCATGGTAATGGCATTTTTGCAGGCACTTTCAAACGTTAAACCTGGAATGTTCAATAATTTGATTTGGATCTTTTCACTGTTCAGGCCACAAACAAATCTGTCCCTCAACGCACGGTTTAACAATTCGCCAAAATTGCAATGAATGGACAATTTCTTCAAAGCTACAATGTAGTCGTTGATTGACTCACCCGGTTGTTGATTCCGCATGCCAAAATAGAAACTTTCGGTTATTTCCAACGGGGTAGGATCATAATGATCTTTGAGACGCTGCACAATATCTAGGAAGGAAGAATCACTTGGTTTTACTGGCGATAAGAGATTGCTTAATACAGAATAAACTTCTGGACCGACTTCTGTGAGAAAAATTGCCTTCTTTCGCTCTGCAATGCGTTGATTCGCAACCACGTGCTCCGAACCAGGAGTTTCAACGATGGCATTCGCCGCGAAAAACATTTTCATTCGCTCCACATAAGCGCCAAATGTTTCCTTGTCTTTCGTAAATTCACCCACTCTTCCGATGTACGAAGCCATCCTCGTCGCCAAAATGTAGTATTTGATCAGGACACCAAATGAGCGCAACACAATTTGGCTGCCCGCAGCCAGGCACACAATAAAATCTTTAATGAATAAATGAAGCCTCAAATACTCCGCATACTAATTTACAACATGAATATGCTAATATGTAACATTCGGTCGTGAAAAAAAAATATAGAATATAAAAGAAATAAAAAACGGGCAGAGTGCACACGGAATTTTTTAAGAACACAAGAGAAGTACACTTCTGGAATGTTTTTAAAAATTCCCAAGTGCTTATATAACTCAACAATGCACAAGGAACGTGGCTTTTATAAATAAAAACAGTTCTAATGAACCTTACGTCACGCGCGTGTATTATCGATTGAGTTATAATGAACTCGGTTCATGGCATTCAATTCGAGCATGTTATAAATTTATATAACATGACCGATAAAAATAACAGCAATTTCACCACAACTAGTCCCAACAAGGGTTTTTACGGACCCCGATCAGCCCGAAAATCACAGAAAAAGTTAGAGAAAGAGGGGAAGGGCGCAAAAAAAGGGGGAGAGAAAAAAAGACTAACAACGGTCTTAGCATGGGATCAATTTCTGGGCGTAACTCAGATTTATTTGTCCCATCATGCTCGTGACATGATTAACTGACATCTTCCTCACTTGGCCTGGTGTATTATTTATCGGCAAATGATAATAGAAATCTTAATTGTTTGATGAAGTCGGCATTTGTCGTCATTTAGGAATACATTAAGTGTTTTAGGACATTGCCGCATAGGGATGCATGGCTTGACCAATCAAAAGTCAGTTTGTGTCTTGGTAAAACAAACTGCTTCACTTGCAACCTTTGCATTCTCTGACGGGCGAGGACGATTCCTATTTAACTGTGTACTCCGTCCATATTACGTCTATTTTGATATTCGCGCCAAGTGCTGATCGATCCCTCGTAAGTTTAGAAACATGGATCTGGACGAATGTATAGTTTTAAAGCGGGGTCCAAGGTTGAATTTGATACAGTGGCTTCAACAGCGATCTCTTCTGGCCAATCCGCTCTGGTGTGCACGGTGCAATCGAGACATGGAATTGAAAGCAAGAAACGCCCGACATATTGATGGTTTCCTTTGGTAAGTAAAAATATGTAAAATACTTTCTAAGAGCAATTGATCAACAGGTGTCGTTAAAATACTTGATAACAACGCCGTAAACGTAGCATTTGCATTTGGTTATTATAAGTTTTTCTCGGTCTGGGATTGATGTAACTATTTAAATACAGTGGCGATTTATCCCAGAAGATAGGCGGAAAAGGATCTGATAATGTTATAGCCAGCTTCTGGTATTTTAAATCAAGGAACGCACATTTATATTAATGGCTTCGTGTGATTTTGGTTTTTACCGATTTCGACTCCATATAACCTAGCGAGAGAGTTAGCGTAGGAGAAACGACCGGTTTCCGAGAGAGTAGGTGCATCGTGAAGTAAAAAAGCTGGCGTGCTATTTATTGTAATCGTTTTACTCAGGGAGCAATTGAAGGCAGAATGGCTTTAAGTAGCTAGCGCACCAATTCAAAAATTAATAATGTGAGCAAAAGATTGCACTTGTGATAAATTCGCGCGCTTGTTTGCTGATTTGGAAGCAAAAGTGATACATTAAGGGAATAAACTTCCCCGTTTTTGCGTCCTTCAAATTACAACTACTTCGCAAATAGAAATTAGTTGTTGCAGTATTCTTTATTACAATCGTTAAGTTAAGATTAATCAAAGCTGAAGCTGATAAAAAATATATTTCTCAACAATCAAACAAATGGTCGAAGCAGCGCTCGCGTCTTTTAAAAGTGAACAAAAGATCGAACTTGTGATAATTTCGTACGCTTGGTTGCTGATTTTAAGTTACAACACGGATAAATGAGGAGATGAACTTGCCGCTTCGTTGCCCCCATCAAATTACGACAACTTCGCAAACAGAGATAAGCTGATGGGCGATTATTTGTGCAATCGTTTAGATTAAGGTAATTGTAGTTCTTAAGAAATTTTTGTTTTAACAATCGCACAAATGGTTTGAGTAGCGCGCCTTTTGAACGTGAACAAAAGATCGCACTTGTGATAACTTCGCGGGCTTGATTGCTGATTTGCATTTATTGAAGGAAAAAAGTTTGCCGTCTTTTTCTCTGGTAATTTTTATTTCCAATCGGGTCGCTTGTCTTTACTTAGGGCCTATCGATTACCTTGGTTTCATGTATCTCTTTGATTGGCGTTTTCTGTTTTGAGACATAAGGGAAAGAGAAATTGATACAATTTTTTTTTCAATCTTTCTCCACTTCTTCGGTTTCTTCTTTACGATTTCCATGGAGCTATGGAACAGTTCAGGTTAAACAAGAGAAACCAGGAACTTACGTGAGAATTCAAAATGGAGGGGGGGGGGAAACTCGGACGGTTCGGACTCTAAAACGGGTGTAGTATGTTGATCCCTTCTGTACATAAATTACAGAGCTGCAGTGAACTTAAAAAAAATCAAAGTGTAAAAACTGTTGCCATTGTAGATTCTATATTTTCCTGATTATATAAAACTCTTTTTGTAGCAAATAACTTTACTCTAGGTGCCAGAGGTTTTTTTTTTCAAAACCGGCGAGTTTGAGCGACAACGAGGCGCAACACGGGAGCTTCTTGTAACCGCTTATGCGGTTAATTTCACTTATGATATTTAGAGAACGGACCTCTGGATCCAGGGTGAAAGAACTTCCGAAAAAAAAAAAATATTAGATCGTTTTCAAAACAAATTAAACAAACCGCAATGATTGCAGGCTGTATTTGAATTTATAATTCGAGTTAAAAAATATTTATTATATGACACGTATGGCTCTATAAGCCTTTTCTTTGCAAAACCATAGATGATTAAGTCCTACACGAGAGCCGCGCGAATCTGCGGCGAGATCGGAGCCTGGGAAAACCGTACGTCCCTGCTACAAAAGCGTAAGGCTTCGCATGTTAAATTTTCAAGCAATTTTGTCTCCAATTTGGTAATCTGATAAAACACTGACTTATTGGCACGGACCTCGCTGCGCTCGGACTGTACGCCATAGCCTTGAGCCAACTACTTTGCTATCCGGCCCTCTCACTTGGTCAATCAATACATATTATTTGATTGCAAGCAGGAGAAAGATTTGAATAGCTCGTGAAGAATATTCAAGATCGGTGGTTAAAGAAGTAATTGCTTGCTACTGCTCAAAACACTGCGCGGCAACTCAGCTTAGTTTGACGGTTTCCCTTTGTGTTCCTTTTTAAGCGCTGCAGCAGTTGTAAGAGGAAAAGAAGCTTGCGCACCAACAGTTTTTTTAATGAGTTTCCTCGGGTGGCACTAGGAACGCTGCTCCTCGCCATTTATTTTTTTGTATCGGACGACACGCAGATAAAAGCAGCGCGAAGATTAAGAGTTAGTGAAGGACTAGTTTCCCTAATATTCAGGAGTTTGCAAGATGTCTGCTCCAGAGATTTGGAGGATAGGCCAATCATCCCTTTTGGAGGCCCAGGTGTGGTTGTCAAATGTGACGAGAGCAAGTTTAATCACAAGCCCAAGGTAACTATTTTTTGTCAGTACACTGGACGAAATAATATAGGGTCGGGTTAAATGTAAGTAACTTTAAAAAACCGCTTCATATGGGAAAGAACATTTCACACATGGAAAATTACTATTGGGTTGAGAAAAAAGAAGCGCACCCGCCACACACAAATATTCTACGGCATGTCAGCTTCATATGTAATTCGATTTTAGTTGAAGGAGGCCGTTTCAAAAAACACCTACACTAAATTTCCGCATGATTTACAAAATTAATTTTCTTGTCTTTTAATTTTGATTCATGAAATTTATCAACATATTTATGCTTAATTACTAGTGTATCCCATAGATAGTGAATGCTGCGGTGAATTTGCTTTATTCCAACAAAAGTTGTATCATACGGTCCTGGCGAATTGGGCAGATCTTTTGCATTGTTTTGCGAGCCACATGAATACCAATTTTACTTTCCTCCACAAGGCTACATGTAATAGTTTCCAAATAGTCCAATGGTTGTAGAAACGTTCTGTCTTTGATTTAACCAAGATTTGTGAAAATTTCATAGCATGAGCCAGAGATATGTTGAATATTGACATGGTAGCTAATGTGTGTGAAATCATTGAATTTCACCGAAGTTTTAAAGTCCCTATGAAGTAAAAAAGAGTGATGCTTATTTGAAAGGCCTTTCAAAATGAAGAAGTATGGCGTTTAAATTTTTGTAAAATCATCTCTCGTTTAAGATAAGTTTTTGTGTTAAGCAAATTAGAAAACTGATGATGTCGTCAATGTTTACAGTATAGAGACAAATCACAAAATAAAGAATATGTCTGGAAATCTTTGGGGCATGTTACTAAAACTTGGCACCAGTAATGCATCTGAGAAAAGACACAAGATAGCACATATTATGATGTAACCATGGCACGCTTAGCTCCAATCTCTTTCTATTTTGATTAGAAAACTGCCAGTTATGACTATTAGAGGAAAGGGATGGTCCTTTTCAAAACACACATAATGGCCACATGGTATCAAGTCTTCTTATTAGCCCTTTGGAAGTCAAAGGTGTGTGGTTAAGACAAAAAATGGAATGTCTTTCCTGCATGAAATCGTTCTGGATGCAAACTTGTTGCCACAACAACCTCACAGTAGGCATCATTTTGTGTCTTTCTTAAGGTACATCACTGGTGCAAAGTTTCTTTCACATTACCTTATTATATCCAGAGATATTTGTTTATTTTGTGATTTGTTTTTTACTTGAAGCATTGATGACGTCATCAGTTTTCTAATTTGCATAACACGAAAACTTAAATATCTCTGGAATGAGAGAAGATATTACAAAAATTGAAACGCCATAGTTATCATCACTTATTTTTTACTTTATTTGCACTTTAAAGGGCTTGTCTCATGAGTTGCGCATGCCCAACTTTCCAGTCTCGGATCCCATTTGCTCCTTCTGCATTTTTTTGCCAGGAATTGTTTCTTTTGCTGCCATGAATAGTCTCTCATTGTGTGTGTTATTAACATTGTGTGTTATGAACTTGAAAAGGTCAGTCTGACTTTCCAAGTTGAGACTGAAATCGCGTGAATGTGCAACTCGTGAGACCGCCTTTTAATATCTAATGTCATTTCGAATGTTGACATTTTAAGTGGCAGAGAAAGAAATGAGTTGTACAATTTATAACAGTATTTATTTAAGAATTCATACGTTTTTAATCATAAGGTGGTAGTTCATTGTGAAAAAGAAAACTACCAATTGATGTTAGAAGGTAATCTAATTACCGTATAAAATATAAAACATATAATTTAAGATTTAGAAACAGGGATTTGCACTCAATAATATTATTTCACGGATCAAATATTATCTCTAACTACAAAGGAATGGCAAACCTAAAATGCGCATATCAGGAACATCGCTTATATTTACAAACTGTACTAAAAGCATGCGTGAAAACTTATGTTGCAAAAATATGAAAAATGATTGTTCACAACACAACGGGAACTGATTAACTAAAATATTTTTTGTGCATTAAAGAATAAAAAGTAACTGTCTTTCAATTTCTGGTATTTATGGCAGTGAATATTTTAAAGGTGACTGCACTGGTGTAAATATTTTAAAACATTGTGTTGTTATATATTTAAAATTGGCATCACAATTTTAACAGGAACTTATTAAGTGAAAACCTATTGACAATGTACTTCTATGAGTTAGCAAAACTGCCTGATAACCCTTTCACTTTTAAGAGTGGTCCAATTCAAATTCGGTCAATTAAAACGATTACAAAAGAAAGGACTGCAGGTCATAGTAGGACTTTAGCAAGACAGTTACTAGATTAGTTTACATGGCTCTCTCTAGTAGTGAAAGAGTTAATCTTTTGTTTTCAAATATGAAGTTGTGAGCTAACCACAACCTAACAGGAACTATAATATTAAACTGGATTAGTAAAGACTAACAAACAAAAAGGTTGTTTAAAGCAAGCCTCTCAATTGTGACTACAAGTCTATGACTTGACAACCTTAACAGCATTTTTCTTATCATTGAAAAGAACTGTTGCTTCAACAGTTAAAAGAATTTCTGTGACATCATCATCAGTGAGTTCTTTAAATTGCTTGTCAATGTCAGCGCCCTGTTCTTTACACAACGTGTACAATTGTTCAATGATGTCATCAAATATGATAAGTGACATTGTTTCTTTGTCATTTATGGATAAAACACTGGCAATAATTTTTTTTTGGCATTTTGACTTGAGTTGTACAAGAGCACATTCAGTGCATTTTATAATGTTGTTTTTGTTGTCAGCGACCTAAGGAAGTGCTGTACATAATTGATCCCATCTGGAGGAAATGCCACTTCTAGTTGTGATGTGTTGCTGGTGACTGTATCCTCTCGTTCAATTGTCAGGTTGACTGTTTTAAGTGTGGTGTTTCTGGTAAAGGTAAGGTAGTTGGTGTCATCATATTCTTTCACTGCAACATTTGTCAGGTGGTAACATTGTCGTGACTGCACCTTTTGTATGTCGTTCTCCCAGAGTACAAGGCGTACTGATCCAGTGTTATCAGTGAATTGTGCTTCTTGCTTTCTCAAAGCTTTCCCTTTCACATTGAGGGTCTCTGTAGTACCATTGAAAGATATGCGGCCAGAAAGGTTGACTAAAATGTTGATGTCATCATCAAGGACTTCTTCTGCTGAACTGGGCTTGGCCTCTATCACGTCTGCCTTTATTGATTGGAAGTCAAAGTCTGTTTCGGTTTCACTGGGTTCTTCAATCTTGGTTCTTTTATTCATTATTAGCTCATCTTCTCCAGTCTTTTGATTCTTCTTAAATTGGAATCTGTTCAGTTTCACTGGAGAAGAGGACTCAAACTTTCGTTTGAGTATTGTGTGCTTCTCGGGGGAGAAACACACAGTACGATAGACATCTGTACTCGTTTGAAATTTCAAGTGGAAGTATTGATTTTTATTTTGGCTGGTCTTTATGGGCGACAGATTATGTAAATAGCCAACTATGCTATCCTCTGCAATAAAAAATAAGAAATGAAGTATCAGCATGTGTCACATGAATACAAACATGTTGTTTGCTTTAAATTATGTTGATTAAAATGATTTAAAGTGCCTACAACCCCTGTGGGTATTTGAAATATTAATTTTGTGATTGTTTTTACAATTTATATGTTGTTAGTGGCAAATGTCATCTTCATAAACTTTTTTGCTGGTAAATTTGTCAGTAGTGATGTCATTCGAAGCACCTTTCTCATGTAATACTTTCACATGGAACAATTATTACTGGAATGACCACAGGCAGCTCAAGCTATACGAGCATTACAGTATCAGTTATGAGTGGGGAAAAACGGTCCATTCTACGAGGGAAGAAATATGAACAAGATTTCAATAAAAATTGCCTACATTTCTTCGCTTATGTGTTTTCTTGTCTCGTGTGTGGTTTCGGGCATAAAGTGGAACACCTCCAAGTGACAAAAACTGACAAATATGCCCCAAAATCAAACAGGATACAAGGAAACGCACAAGCGAAGAAAGGTAGGCAATTTTTATTGAAATGTTGTTCATATTTTTTTCGCTTCTACAATGGACCGTTTTTCCCATACAAATCCTTAAAATTTCGCTTATAACTGACATTGTGACACTCATATAGCTTGGGCTGCCACCAACTTCAACAGCCAAAGTCCATGAAGATTGGAAATTTGGCTGACAAGATATATGATAATTGTTGTCGCGAAAATCTAATCACCATGTTCAGTTTGCTACCCGTAGAGTGTGATCAGTGGGGCTTTGAGATATTTTAAGTCCAAGTAAATTGCTATGCCATGATGTAACAGTCATATTTAAGGTAACATGATATGACTCCATGCAAGAGTGTTGATGAATATTCCAAAGTTGTTCTTCACAGGGGTTTGGTGAGCTTGGGAACCTTTTTACTGGAATGAAAACCTATTTATCACAGCTGGTAACTTATGACAGATGATATGTAAGCATTATATAGCATTAGGCAGTTTGAAATTTTATTATATAACAGCCTCAGTAGTGTAATTTTTTTCTATTTACCTGAATTGTTCTTTCCATCTTTTTTATCTAGAAATGAAAACATTTAATGTTAAGCACAGTTAAGAATTTGGGCAGTAGCAGAGTTATTGCCACTCCAGGGATTGGCTGAGGAATAGGGTTGTTCTGCTGCATTTGACTGATGCACAAGCATAGAAATCTAGAGGCATGATAAGCAAAGACATCTTGATTATTTAAACTTGGAAGTTACTTAGATAAATGGACAATTTCTGACAGCAGAGGCAATGGAAACAAATCAAAATAGGTTATCATGAGATCAAAATTTAGGTTAGCAATCAAACAATAGAAACCATTTGAATTATATTACATTGTTAAATAGTTATAACACAGACCATTGTTTTTTTAAGTATCTGAGTGTACAACATTTTTATATTTGATAATTTGATTATCACAGGGACTCTGCAGCTATGGGGCCTGGTGTTATGCCAGTTATATTTTGTCTTTGGACAACAAGAAAATCAGACTTTTTGCATGAAGCTTTTAGTGCCCAGGACCAACTATTCTCTAGTTAGGAGCCTTGGGCTCCCTGCAATTCTTTTAAGAGTACAGCATTGTATCAAGTTGTGGTAATTAAAAGTTAACTTACCAGGACTGGAATGAGCCATACTTTGATCACCACTCTGAAAGGAAAGTCATCAATATAAAGGAATTAACAGCAATCAAAAAATACAATGTAAATTATCAAGTTTGTAAAATCATTGTTGAAAGAAGGACTTTCTGGTTATTTCGGATAACTTTTTTAGTCTTCGCTCCTCTTCTTGTCTGTATTTCAAGTTGCTGGATTTTTTTATACTTTTGAGTCTATCAAAAGTCATTGGCTCTACTACAAGTGAAGATAACTGTTTAACTCTACTTAAAGCTACATATGTCACACCTAAAGTTTGTTCTGACTTTCCAATGTCTATCCATGCTTTTGGTAAAGTTAATCCTTGGCTCTTATGGATAGTTAGGGCCCATGCAAGTTTAAGTGGCAATTGTTGCCTTTCATGAACTGAATTGCCAGAACGTACGGAAACAGTCATGGGAGCTATGGGAACTAAAGAAGGAATTTTATTGGATATGGAGGGACCAATGTAATCATCAAACTTAACAGTAACAGCAATGGGCAGATCTGGGGGTTGATGAGAGGCTTTATAAATTATATCTACCACTGTTCCAGTTGAACCATTACAAAGACCAACAGATGGCCACAAATTCATTGTAAGCATAACATAAGCACCTTTTGAGATGAGCAATGTTTGTCCTAATCCAAACATATCTTGAGGGTTAATTTTGGCAGCTTCTGAACTTGAGTGTTTTGCATCAATTTTTGCAATTGGTTGTTTAAGTTGCAAGAGTGAGTTGTAATTGAAAGTCGCGACTTCGTCATTGGTATAAAACAAGCGAGTGGCATTTTTGAATTGATCAATATTGTTAGCATGTAATGGTTGCCTTGTCAACAGGCATTTCCAGTCATCTTCAGTAGTGTCACCATTGCGCAGTCTTAAAAGTAAATCTCTAAAAAATATTTGATTTTGATGTGAGCCTTTCACCCTTTGGTTAACAGATAATGTCACCACATTGTTAAACATCATATAAGTATAATAGCCTTGCTCTCCAATTGGATTAGATGGTTTTGCATGATACAATGGCTTGTCACACACTGGTGGTAACTGAGCAGGATCACCAATCAATATAATTGATTTTCCACCAAACAACTGTTCTTTTGCACCAGAGGATTGTCTACATCGCCTGTCAATCCATCCAAATGTTTTTTGCCCAAGCATCGAATACTCATCAATAAGAATATAATCATCCACAACGGGTACCTCAACTGGGCCGCTCCCTGAATTTGATGTGCCATTTTCCTGGGTCACCCTGGTCTGTATGGAGTGTTGGGATCCTGCTGTTGCCATAAGGGGCTGTAACTGTTTGGTCACCTCTGCTGTCACACGTGTAACCAGTTGGTCCAGGAATGCTGGAGAGACGTTCCCAAGTGCACTGTCACTGCCTGAACCAGGAGGTACAACAGGTGGTACTACTGCCCCACTACCAGAAGGCCCTTGTTCTGCACCGTCCTGAGCGACCCTCCGTGCCTGCCGTTGGGGAGCTGCAACTATAGCCTCTAAGGCCTCTGCCGAGGGGCGCTTCTGGCGCTGAGAGCGTCTTGGAGGCATCTAAAGTAACAAAGGATAAAAACCAGTATCTGGACACACAAAGTCTGCAAATAATAAAATCTATATAACATAGATAAAATCTATATAAGAGGCGGGAGCAAGCATGGCGAAAAATTAGTCGCCGCAGTAGCAAGTTCCGAAAAGGCCTCAAAACAACAATCAATCAAAACAATATGAGCAACTGGCTCAATAATATAAAATCAGCATGAGCAACTGGCTCAATAATAGAAATTTAAGATGAGCAACTGGCTCAATAATTCAAGATGAGCAACTGGCTCAATACTATAAATTCAACATGAGCCACAAGAGCTCACTAATTCAAAAACCAAATGAGCAACTGGCTCAATAATATAAATTAAACATAACAAAGAAAACAAAATTCGCTATTTCAAAAACAATATGAGCAACTGGCTCCATAAGGTAAGTGCAATATGATAAACAAAGGTTCATTATTACAAAAACAGTATGAGCAACTGGCTCAATAATATCAATGCAAACATGAGCAACAAGGGACCATTGTTAAATATAATATGAATCCAACATCGATAGTATCAAATCAACCTGGGCGAAAATTGGGGGATAAATAAAATAAATTTGAAGGCAATAAGCAACAGGGATTCGTGAGATAGCCGCCCATGCAAACTATCTCGGCGAGATCGAGAGGTAAAGCACAAACAATGGCCTGTAGAAAGTCGAGATTCATGAAAGCAACATTGTGAAAATCAAAGCATGCTTAAGGCCTTCAAAATGGCGCCCCGATAACTGCGGTATAAACAGTATTGACCAAACGCGTTAACGTGAACTCCATCAGGTAAATAGGGGTGAACTGCGGGTTCACGAAAACCTCTGTGTTTCCAACAGAAAACATTTGGAATGGGTTCTAAAACGCCGTTAAGATACTGGTTTAGTATCGATGCCGCCGCATTGAAAAACGGCGCTTGAACACGAGGTAACACTTCGCAGACACCAATAACACTCACAGAAAAAGAATCCAACAACAAACGAATTAACTCTTCGATTTCTGACCCCACCACTTCAGGCCTAATATCAACCAGGTCGTTGGTACCGATGTCCAAAATAATGACTGTGGGATTACGCGAAGAAACAACGCCAAGGTCATGCTGGCGTAATTTTCTCACCGTACGACCGCCCACGCCGCTCAAATAAACAATGGCGTCACTCGAGAGATGGAAATTCTCGTCCGCCCGCGAGTCGAAGTTCGACCTAAGGTCATCCCTCAATCTCCGAACAAACGAATGACCTAGAATAAGGACCTTGGGAGGTGAAAGAGCCATTTGCCTAAACAATAAGTCTGAAACAAAACCAGAACCGAAACACACGTGGCACCGAACGAACGCGTTTGAAAATGAAATAAATACCAATTTGGTTAAAAGCAAAATAAATCGCAAGAAAACCGTGAAATAACCGTAAAAACCGGAGAAAGCAGATAAAGGGGGGAATGATAACACTATAAATAAGACAACTTACCTCAACTAGATAAAAACACGTCTTGCACCGCAGATGATTCAGGACGAATGACGCTCACATGGCTTGTAGGTCATGTGACCCACCCTCAAGCCTAGAGGGGGATAAATTCAATCCCCAATAACTCCTCCCCAGGTCCTAGGACTACTCGGATAAATAAACACTAACAACGGGGAAAAGACATAAAAATTCTATTTGCGAGCAAATATTTCATATAAGTATAATAGCCTTGCTCTCCAATTGGATTAGATGGTTTTGCATGATACAATGGCTTGTCACACACTGGTGGTAACTGAGCAGGATCACCAATCAATATAATTGATTTTCCACCAAACAACTGTTCTTTTGCACCAGAGGATTGTCTACATCGCCTGTCAATCCATCCAAATGTTTTTTGCCCAAGCATCGAATACTCATCAATAAGAATATAATCAACATCCGAAAGTTTAGACTGCAAATCTATCAGGGATTCACCAGACAGGTCCCTTTCTGACTGTGGTGTGATTCGGAGTTTTAAAAGTGAATGAATCGTTACACCTCTTAAACTGTAGGCAGCCTTTCCTGTTGTTGCAGTGACGATACATTTATGTTGAAGATGAGCTGTCAAAGCTTTTATCAAATAGCTTTTTCCATTTATAATCAGCAGCAGAGGTTCAGTTTTGCATCTGTTTTTGGAGTGTGTTGTAATTATGTCGTATGCAAGTTTCTGCATTTCACTGAAAGAATTTATGTCAATCTTGTCTGTTTGGGTCAATGCTTGTGTGAGATTTTCTTTTGATTTATTAATCCAAGAGGGCATTTCACCTATTTGTTGTGTAGTATATTTCATAGAGTCTAAGCTCCAATCATGGTCGGAATGCACTGTATTGGTTTGTTGATCATGACCTGACTGATAAAAATGTGATAAAATCATCCATTCCTCTTGTTCTTCTTTATTATCAGCTTGTTCATAAACTGGAAGCTCTATATTCTGCAGTACATTTGATAGTTTTTCAGACCAATTTTGAACATGCTTTTTGGCATATGGGGTATTGAGAAAGTTATGCCACTCAGTTATGTAGGTTTGTTCATCTGGCTCTGTGGTACCCCAAGCATCATGAAATGAATTTTGCCATGGTTTAAATCTTAAAAGTTGAAATTTGCAATACATACTGTAATACTTTCCTGTTGGATTGGAGGAGTAAGTTGGAAATATATTTGGGACAATATTGGCTGTTTGCTTTTGAAGTTTGTTCTTGGTCAGTTTGTAGTTTGTTGCAAATTCTACAGAATTTGTATTCAATATGTCAGGGAATTCATCTATGAAAATAATGCGCTTTGCATAAACATCAAGAAAAGAATCAGCTGTACAAGTGTCATCATTTTTATCAGAAGATCTTTGCAGTCTACGAGAACCATTTAAACTAAAAGATTTCACATGAAAAGTGGTACTGTATAATTTCAGTGAAAGCAAATGGTGCATGGTTTCTTGGGCACTAAAATCTCTATCTCCTAGAGTTTTCATCATGAGTCGTTTTATTGCCTTCTTTGAGTTGTTGTCAAAATCAGAGCTGTTTATAACAGAATTAAAAGTATCTTTTAGCTGCTGTGACCTTGGTTCACCCTTGGCAGCATATTTTGCAAGATATTCTACACAAGCATGATGGTCAATTTTGAGCTGGATATCACAATTAGCTCGCCACCCTTGAAGTTGAATACGTTGATGGTTATTTAGTCGAGAATCATTTCTTTTTGTTATGACTTTGGCTCTGTATTGAACTGATTTGTCTTTTGTGTGGATTTTTTCAAATTCTAATCTAGTTTTATCACAAACAGTGAATGGAAAATTGAAACGACACTTAAGATCTGAATCATTCTGTTTGCGTTTTAGACAATAGTTAGTATTGCAATGTGTGTGGCGTTGGACAGTATTTAAAAGGTTAGCATAGTCATTGTCATGTTCATCATGTGACAAGTCTAAATAACACTGTTGACATGGATGAACAGTTGGTTTTGTCCAGTTATTGTCACAAGGCAGTTGTGGATTACAAGTTGTCAGTAAAGAATCTACATAATCACAAATTGTTTGAGTTGCTTTTTTGCCATTTTTAATATCTTGCAAAGTTTCCTGCTTATTATTACACGACTCTTGTTTTAGGTTTTGTTCAGCTAAGAATCCTTTTAATGCTATTTCAGTAAGATCACAAAGTCCAGGATCATTTTTTAACTTGGCTGTTCCATGACAGTGAATGCTACCTCTTGCTTGAAATTCATATCTGTACCAGTGCCATGTAGCCCCAAGAGTATCATACAACCAATGCTTAATGAAACTTTGTAAACGTTGATTAAAAAACCAATCAACAATGTGAGGATTGTCTATCACAGTTTGTCTCCTTTCATGATTTGTGTGATCATGTGATTTATTGGAAAACAATGAATGCAATTCTGGCCAATGCATATCTGCTGACGAAAAGGTAAAAAATATGGTTGGAACTCCTTTAGTGTTGATTATTGATTTCAGTCCATCTCGTACTTTATGCCAATAAGCATTACTACCTGTAATGTTACCAACATATCTTGAGAGCTTTGACATAAAAACTGTGGAGGTGTTCCCTGATGCCATTTCTCGTAATTGGTCAATTGTAAGATGTGAGTCACCTGGATTCTGTTTGATGAAGACAGAACTTTGCTGCAAAGTGCGTTTTCTTTGAATCATATTAAGAGCCCAGTAGGAGAAACGAGGATGCGTAGCAAAACGATAAACCCAACGACCATCCAGCCATTCTCCAAATTTTAATAAATGTTTGACTATATTGGGAAAAGGAACATCTCTGTTTAGACTGGGAAAAGTTGGGTCACCTTTTCCATCAGGAAATGTTGGAAATGCCATTGTGGCTAAATATGGTGTTGTATATTCATTGAGTGGTTCATTTTGAACAGTTGGCCAATTGATAGTTTTGCCAGCAATTTCATCTTGAATTACCTCTTTTTCTTTCTTTTCATTATGTTGAGAGGAAAGAAAACTACTAGTGTCAGTGTCCTTGTTATACACCAGATCTGAATCTGTTTCCAATTCAGCATCAGATAAGGAATCTTGATTATTGTCGTTGTCTAATATGTCATCAGTATTTGTTTCAAATGTTGGAACATCCAATGGAATATCATTCTCAGGGAGAGAGTTCAAAGCATCTTGATTAATTTCAATATTTTTGTATTGTGGGTTGTGTTGAATGAGCCACTGTAATGCATTTTGGACTTTTTGTCTTCTTACGACAACTTCTTTACAAGTGTTATCTTTTCCAGTCATTCTAACAACAATGAAAGGAACATCTTTAGGGTACCGGGGTAATGATGTAGCTAGTTCATTAACATTTTGAGGTAAATTGATACAGTGCCCAGAATATCCTCTTTGTCCACCAGGTTTGATATAAACTCTCATCAGTGGAAGAGCTCTAGCTATTAACATTTCTTCTATTTGTGTTAGACCTTGCAATTCTTTTGGCACAGAAGAAGGTATCATAAAATTTTCTTTCGAAAATGTTTTTGGCAGCTTTTTGTCTCTTGTACAGGTGGGACACACATACTTAGAAACTGTAACCTTTCTAGTTTTTTGTGGCCAAGCTTCACAGCAAATTGTACACTGATAAATAGTGTAATCTAAGGATTTGTGAAATTTAGTCATATTTTTCCATGCCAGTTTATTTGAATTTTTATTGTGCTTCCCCTTATTTTGTGGTGAACAAGACATTCTTGGTTTTAGAGTCTCTGCCTCTGCAAACGAAGTTTTATGCGAGTGAGTTTTTACTGTAGCTTTAGGTTTTGATTTTCTAATTACTGGCTTGGTAGCATCAAATGTTCTCTTTGTTTGAAATTCCACATTTGTTAATTTTTTATTTTTTCTCTTTGAACTGGATGGTTTAGTGATTTTTCCTGTTAAGGTGCTGTTAGTTTGTGTTTGCCTGGTTCCTGATGGATTTCTTATGGTCTTGTTTGTCATGTCAGAATTACATTTGTCATCTGAAGAAATATCAGAAACATCGAGTACTACATCATAATGAATGCCACTTGAGTGATTCAAATATATTGAACAATCATTTTGAGGTTTTTTACCGTCAAGCATAGTGCCTGAAAACCTTTGCCATCTGTTAGAATCACCAAATTTAGTGTGGACAACAATGAAGCAGCAGTTAAAATTTCTATGTCTGTTCCCCAAACTCCATTCCTGAGCATCCCAGTTCTAGCTAAATAACCATCTAAAGATGTGTTCATATGTGGAAGTAAAAAATGCTCTATTTGCCTCATGTGCTTTATTATTTGTGCTCTCACTTGAGTGTGGTATGTTTGTCTACCAGTTATAACATAAGAAAATGCTCTAAACAGACAATTTCCATCACCAGATATGCGTGCCAACTTTGACGGTTTTTCAAGTTTCTTGGAAGCTCTTGAATTGAGTTTTACAAGTAATGGAAGATTCACGACTGAACACATAAAAGACTGTGAGCTTTCGTTGCAGGGAGAAAAAGCAGGATTTTCACCTGAATTCAAATTTGCAGAAATTGTAATGTCAGAGTTTGGTTCATTTTCTGTGGAAATACATGGTGTTTTACTGGGCATCTGATCATTCATCAGCCTAGGTTTTTTCTCAAAGTTACTTTGACTTTGTCCCATTTCATTTTCTCTCTTTGAACTGGGTGGTTTAGTGATTTTTCCTGTTAAGGGGCTGTTAACATTAGTTTGTGTTTGCCTGGTTCCTGATGGATTTCTTATGGTCTTGTTTGTCATGTCAGAATTACGTTTATCATCTGACAGGGAAATATCAGAAACATCGAGTACTACATCATAATGAATGCCATTTGAGTGATTCAAATATATTGAACAATCATTTTGAGGTTTTTTACCGTCAAGCATAGTGCCCGAAAACTTTTGCCATCTGTTAGAATCACCAAATTTAGTGTAAACAAAAACATCAGTGGACAACAATGAAGCAGCAGTTAAAATTTCTATGTCTGTTCCCCAAACTCCATTCCTGAGCATCCCAGTTCTAGCTAAATAACCATCTAAAGATGTGTTCATATGTGGAAGTAAAAAATGCTCTATTTGCCTCATGTGCTTTATTATTTGCGCTCTCACTTGAGTGTGGTACGTTTGTCTACCAGTTATAACATAAGAAAATGCTCTAAACAGACAATTTCCATCACCAGATATGCGTGCCAACTTTGACGGTTTTTCAAGATTCTTGGAAGCTCTTGAATTGAGTTTTACAAGTAATGGAAGATTCATGACTGAACACATAAAAGACTGTGAGCTTTCATTGCAGGGAGAAAACGCAGCATTATCACATGTATTCAAATTTGAAGAAATTGTAATGTCAGAGTTTGGTTCATTTTCTGTAGAAATACATGGTGTTTTACTGGGCATCTGATCATTCATCAGCCTAGGTTTTTTCTCAAAGTTACTTTGACTTTGTCCCATTTCATTTTCTCTCTTTGAACTGGGTGGTTTAGTGATTTTTCCTGTTAAGGTGCTGTTAACATTAGTTCGTGTTTGCCTGGTTCCTGATGGATTTCTTATGGTCTTGTTTGTCATGTCAGAATTACATTTGTCATCTGAAGAAATATCAGAAACATCGAGTACTACATCATAATGAATGCCATTTGAGTGATTCAAATATATTGAACAATCATTTTGAGGTTTTTTACCGTCAAGCATAACACCCGAAAACTTTTGCCATCTGTTAGAATCACCAAATTTAGTGTAAACAAAAACATCAGTGGACAACAATGAAGCAGCAGTTAAAATTTCTGTCTGTTCCCCAAACTCCATTCCTGAGCATCCCAGTTCTAGCTAAATAACCATCTAAAGATATGTTCATATGTGGAAGTAAAAAATGCTCTATTTGCCTCATGTGCTTTATTATTTGCGCTTTCACTTGAGTGTGGTACGTTTGTCTACCAGTTTTTACATAAGAAAATGCTCTAAACAGACAATTTCCATCACCAGATATGCGTGCCAACTTTGACGGTTGTCCAAGATTCTTGGAAGCTCTTGCATTGAGTTTTACAAGTAATGGAAGATTCATGACTGAACACATAAAAGATTGTGAGCCTTGATTATGAGGAGTAAAAAGTGTTTCCCTAGAATTTACAATATTTATGTCAGGTCCTGGATTAGTTTCAACATCATTTGCAAGTCTTATCAAATCAGGAATGTAAAATTTGTACAAATATATTTGTGTGAGCCAAAAACGATTAATTCTCATAAGCTCAAAGTGGTGAACAAGAGTTTTCAAAACAGGTAAATATATTGCTTCCATATAGAATAGTAACACTAAAGAACACCAGAATATTCCCTTAAAACATTGACTGTATTCTCTAGCTTTTAAGTATATAGAATGCATTCCAATAACTATTCGATATTGCATAAGAGAGTTACCCATTGTTACTATTGCATACCTTCACACAGTTTGTTGTCAGTTAATACTTTACAAAATCTGAAAGAGATTTAAAATGTGCATTACAAAAGTGCAGTTACAAAAATACAATGTTGTGTTAATTTGTTTCAAACAGTGTAAACAAGGCGTGCCTGCAAACACCAATTTAGCAAGATGTGTGTATACACATGTAGAAAATACACATGCATTGACACACTAGTTAAATGAGGCGTGCAAAACACACCAATAAAATGAGGCCTGTGAAACAGACCAAAAGCAAGTGATTCATGCAACACAGCAGTTAAATGAGGCACGCAAAACACGCCAATAAAATGAGGCGTGTAAAACACACCAATAAAATGAGGCGTGTTTAACACACCAAAGTGATTTTTATGTAATCAACAGCAGCAAATTTCTGCAAGAAAGGGGGAGCAACTGCTGTTATGAAATATTTGAGTAAAGTAGACTACCAGATGTGAAAATTACAAAAGAATAGTGAATAGTGTCCCCAATTAGTGTTTTTTTTAATAGCTAAATACCTTTGAATAAAGTTATTCATTCATTAATGTAAGCTAATGTCAACATATCCGTGCGATTTTGTCAAACATCAAAATTGATTTCGTTTCATATTGGGATGTTCCAAAAGTTTTCCGCACCCCCCCCCCCCCTATGGAGGGTATATTTTGGTATGGTCAGAGTAACCCTGTTGGAATCTTCATTTTTCCTTGTAAAAGGGGGGGAGGGGGGGGGGGGGGGGTGGAATCGAAAAACTTCAATGTGCCCTTGGTAAATTGGACATATTTTAAATCTGCCCTGTCGGAATCAATGTTTAGTTAATAAATCAGCCCTATCGGAATCCTTAAAGTTGAATTTGGGGCCTGTCAGAATCAGTTTTCACTGGATCTGAGGCCTGTCGGAATCTGCCCCTCCATGGGGGGGGGGGGGTGGGGATAAAAAATAGAACGTCCCATTGGGTGATTCCAGAAGATATCCATACCCTACCACTGGGGCATCTTCATCAAGACCCCCCCCCTTGCCTTAGGAAATTCCAAAATGTTCAATCCCCCTTGCTCTCGGAATTCAAAACCGTTTTCCCTCCCCATGCCTTCGGAATTCCATAATCATTTAAACCTTCCTCAGGAATTTTCATCTGATTTAAGAAGCGCTCTCTAACTTCCAAACACCTTGATTTATAATTTTCAGCCCAGCGAAAAGATCAACTAAAACTAAACGAAAAACCTATATGAAAATTTTTCAAATTATTGATCTAACATACAGTATATTAACATTAGGCCCTCTGGTGCTTTGCTTGTGTTTCTACTTCGTAATTAAATGTACATTCACAGTTCGGGCTGAATTTGTGGACTTGTATTTCCCTTCTGGAAGTCCAGACCTGAAAATCCCCCCCATGCCTTTGGAATTCCACTCCAGTGAACTCCCCCGTGTCCTCGGAATTCCAGTCCAATGAACCCCCCCCTCCCCTTCGGAATTCCAAGATGCCTCCTGTGGTATGGGTATGGATATTTTCTGGAACCACCCATTACTGACGCATGGGAATTTCCACGCATGGACATGAAGTGTGAAATTCATACAGGAAGAAACATGCGTTGTTTTAGATGCACAAGAAACAAAGCAAATTTGAAACACAAGAATCGACGAAATTTCAGCTGATATTATGATACAATCTCTTTAAAAATCACGTACACATTGTCTGAAGAATTATTTTGAGGACCCAAAGTGGCCCTGAATAATTTCTATGATCGCTCCTCGAGGACGCATTCAACGAGAGGTGTGAAAATTTGAATTCCTGAAAATTTCCACTGTCAGCAAGAAGAAACATAAAATTCCACATAAAGAAAGGCTTATATGGCGTGGTTTTGGATGTGTAAATCTCAAGTACATCTCGATCCATAAAGTTATTTCAAGTTCTAGCAATGATTTTAAAATTTGGCTCGTAGCTACTGAACTCACCTTTTGTAATAACACCGCCGATCTACAGAAGTTGAGAAGGATTTGTTGAGAAATCTGCAAGAAAGAAGCACTAGTCAGACGATGAACTGGGAACTGCTTGTAAGATAGAAGATTTGAAACACAAGAATCGACGAAATTTCAGCTATTATGATACAATCTCTTTAATAATCACGTACACATTGTCTGAAGAATTATTTCGAGGACCCAAAGTGGCCCTGAATAATTTCTATGATCGCTCCTCGAGGACGCATCCAACGAGAGGTGTGAAAATTTGAATTCCTGAAAATTTCCACTGTCAGCAAGAAGAAACATAAAATTCCACATAAAGAAAGGCTTATATGCCGTGGTTTTGGATGTGTAAATCTCAAGTAAATCTCGATCCATAAAGTTATTTCAAGTTCTAGCAATGATTTTAAAATTTGGCTCGTAGCTACTGAACTCACCTTTTGTAATAACACCGCCGATCTACAGAAGTTGAGAAGGATTCGTTGAGAAATCTGCAAGAAAGAAGCACTAGTCAGACGATTTGGGAACTGCTTGTAAGAAAGAAGTCGGCGATGAAATCGAATGCAACCGATAAATTTAGACAAATCATAGTTGAGTTAGACAACGCTGACAGTGTAAAAATAAAAAACGCAAAAGCAACTCACCTTGCACAGCCAGCGAAAATCAAGAAAGTAAGACGTCACTTTATAAACTCGTGCTTTATTTTTTGAATAACATGACAGCGAGGCGAACAGTCATTGTTCTTCCGCACGGAATTGTGGTTAAAAATGTGGAGCTTAAGCACGGAATTGTGGTTAAAAATGTGGCACCAACTGCTCAATCAGAGATTTTTCCTAGCTTTTCTTCTGTATTCTCTTTTATGTTGCTGCTCGTTCGCTGCGCTCACTCCGCAGCAATCAGTTTCCACATTTTTTGATAATTCTGTCTAGTTTTCATTTTCTAAATGGAAAGGGTTAAGATGAATTTTTTGGAAGGAAAAATACATGGGGTCGTTAAGATTTTTTTCTAAAAATAGCATTTGAATAGTACCGTTAGTATATTAACATTGGCGAAGTTTCGAAGGGAATGCGAAAATATCTGCGTTTAATTTAATGCTTCGCGCTGACGTCATCGAGTTTTGGAAAACCCTCATTTTCGTCTGAGGACTTGCAAAAGCTATGCGTGCGGCTATAAAACTATGGGGAATTCAAACATTGCATCTTTTTTTCTAGAACCAGAGAGGGAGAAGACCGGCAAATGAAACGTGGGTGTTTGGTATAGTCAGCACAGAGTACAGTCCCGCAAGAGGATATTTTCAAGTAGTCAGGCAACGAAATCGAACCACCCTTGATGCTATCATTGAGAGATGCGTCCGACCAGGAACAACAGTGTGTTCAGATGACTGGGCTGCATATACGCACATGGATTGCCGTATTAACAATGTTGCAGAACACAGAGTAGTAGTGCATGCCAACCACTTTGTGGGTCCTCTTACTGGTGTCCATACCCAGGAGGTGGAATCCAGTTGGAACAATCTAAAATTAACACAAAGAATTCGTCGTGGCATTAAAAGAAAACACCTTCAATCATATCTGGACGAGCGAATGTGGTGCCAATGGAGAGGAGGAGATGGCCGCCACATTATGGGGAATTTTCTGGTTACTTTGCATCTGCAATTTGTAACAACTAACCCAGCGCTGTAAATGTTACTCTTTTTAAGGTGGGCGAACACAGTTTTCACACGATCTTCATTTTTCATGTGAAGTAGCGGGTGTACCGTGGTATTTCGATTCTTGTGGATTGAAAAGTGATATTTTATTTCTTGACATGGTATGGTACATGTATGCCTGAAAATGTGTGTTCATTTTATGAGACTAACCTACTCGTATATCTAGTCATATTGCCATATAATATTAATGGTGGGTAGCTAAATCGGACAATCCACTGTGAATCTTAAAGTCGGCATCTTTAAAGCCTGGTTTCCATATGATCGTCCCGATCGTCCCAGTCGTTTCAAATTTTTTTTGAGACGATCGGGACGATTGGGACGATTGGGGCGATTGGGGCGATCGCTGGTTTCCAAATGATCGCCTCGATCGTCCCAAAGAGTGGGAGCTCACGGTCGTCAGCAAAATTCCTGGGCCCGATAACAGAACTTTGGCGCGAGATTCGCAAACAAAATGGCGGATGTTAATCGTTGCGTGCTATCTGCTTATTCTTTCAATTTTGCGCCGTATAAGGTATCGGCTATATGCGGTCCGAATGTTTTTATATTTCCTTTCGGCTTCAGCGACGTCCAAGTCAAATTTTTCGCCGATTTTCCTCCAGCAATTCAATCTTGTATACTTGCTTTTGCACTCTTTCGAAAATTTGTTATACAGGCACTCGTATTTTTGTACCTCTTCCATAAATAGTAAAGAGTTTGGTCAAAATTCGCTTACTCCAAGGCATTCTTCGCTCGAAGGTGCAAAAACTGGTGACGAGAATGATGCTTTCTGGGATAGACTTCGATCGTCTCGATCGTCCCGATCGTCTGAGAGTGTTTCCATTTGATCGCTTCTGATTTTTCACGATCGCCCCGATCGTCCGGATAGAACACAGTTCTATCCAAGCGATCGTGGTCGTCCCGATCGTCCGGATCGTTTGCGATCGTCTGCGATCGTCCGGGAAGTGTTTCCATATAATCGTCCCGATCGCTTGAACATTTTTTGAGACCACTGGGACGATCCGGACGATCATATGGAAACCAGGCTTAAGAAAGCGTTTTAAAATTAAAATGAACGAGATAACTGTGTTCTGCTCCCCTTCAGTATTATTTTCAGAAATAAAATGTGATCACACAAGAGAGAACTGGGGAAAAGAAAGGTAATACGCCCTATTATTCAGTTTGCGAGCAAATAGGTAACTGAAGTCTACCGGCCTCAGTAATTGTTCGATATTGTTTTACGGTCGGCCTTTATAAATTTCTTAATTATTTCGCTATCACGTATTGGTTATTAGAAAGAAATACTACCTTGTGACAAGCTGTCACAAACTATTCATACAGTTAGATTAGCATCGGACGAAACTACGATGACTTTTTCATTTTTATTTATGAGTACTTCATCAGATCAATGCAAGTTTCAGTTACATAGAATTCATTCGTAGTTCATGATATTGCTTGATAAAAAGATACGATGAAAACGATGTTCATTTGTTGCAGTTTTTTGGCGTGCTGTGATTCTGTTCACGTTTATGAAGATGCTCTCTTCTTCCCGGGGAGGGGGGGGGGGGGTACTCTCGACAATGTAGGATGGGTGTGTGCCGCCAAGGTTCTCAAAACCAGACCCTATTTAAGGGGTAGAAAATCGAGATTTGATACCCTTTTTAAGGCCCAGTTTTAACAGACCATATCTTTTTCGTTTTGCGCTTTGGGGTGGATACTGAAATTTAGTGACCCTATCTAAGGAATATTTAAGGACCACAATACCAAAAAGGATACCCTATTTAAGGACTGAGCACCTAAAAAACCCTACCCTATCGGGCGGCACATACCTACATAGGAAGTACCTCCCCGGGCTCTCTTACAACAAGTATAGTGCTAAAATTTTCTGTAGTGATAGTCAACCTTACTTGATACAGTTTAAATTTGTTCAAGATGTAATTTACATTTATTAATTAAATTTATATTTTTGATACACAAGTTGCCAAACAAAAAATAAAATTTGTATTAACAGCAAACGTGAGCTTTTACCATGTGATTTGAACAGATAGACTCATGAAATTTGATTGATTGATGCTATTTGGCAGTATTGCCTTGCGCATAATTGCTGCGCCTTATTTCTTGAGACATCAGATTTTTCCTTGAGGCTAAGAAAGTAATTGAGTTATTTGCATTTTTCATCCTTGTCATATGTGTTACACCCATTCATTCAGCAATTTATTCAATTATTTAAAAATATTTCAACAGATACCGCGAAATGTAATGTAAACGCATGCAAACCAAATACACATGCGTGTTATAAGTTAGTACAATAATGATAATTTCTCATGTATGAACTTAAAAATAAACTTGCTTGAAACTAACTGATTTAACTTTCCCGTCTCATCTCGAAAATCTCTTCAGAAAAGTAATTTTAGTGTACCCTAACACAACCCACAGTGAAATTTGGGAAAAGAAGCTAAGAACAACATTACAGACACTTAAAGAAGTTACGTCCGAGCGGAACATTTTTAGTGAAAAGAACAAAGTTGAAACAATTTCAATCAAGATATGGTGCTGCGTACTACATCAGAATTGAGCTTTGACTCTTCTGTAAAATTAGAAAAAGCATGACAAAAGAAAAGGGGCAGCAAGAATAATTACCTATTCTAATTATGACATTCGGTCTGCTGATATTTTGGAAGACCTTGGCTGGGACACTCTTGAGCGTAGGCGCTCAAAGCAATTAGCGGTTAGTGTCTATAAAGCTAAAAATAATCTTTCTTCTAAGGGCCTAAAAAATCTTTTTCGACCAATAACAAATGTTCATTCTTATAAACTGAGAAACAACTTGAACAATTTGTTAGTTCATAGACCCTGAAAGGAAGCGGGAAAGTGTAGCTTTAACTATCGGGGCACTGTTCTTTGGAATGGCCTATCAAATGAAATCAAAGCTGAGCCATCTATCGCATCCTTTAAAGCCGCCTTATAGTAGTTTTAATCTTAGGTAAACATAGAAAAACCCATTAGTATTGTAATTTTAATTAGAAATTTTTAACATGTTTAGGTCTTTATAGAGAATATTTAGTATACACGGCTCTCTGGAAGAGCATTTTGTAACTGATGGGATACCGTGTTTTTAAATAAAGCTATGATGATGATGATGATGAGGGTTTCTTGAAGTCTTATCACGGGACATAAATGATGAATATCAAGTCATTTGTCGCGTAGATTAAGCCGGAGAAATTGGTAATTCCGAGTATTTTGTCATGATGTTTCTGACTTTGTCATTGCATGTTCGGATGGAACGTCAGGACTAGGATCCCGTCAGCGGGAGCCTGACTCCGGGAAGGGGGGGGGGGGGGGGGAGGGTACAAATTTGGGTGGGGTGTGGGGTGCGCTTCTTGAAACCCTTAACCATAACCAATTCTAGGCCAGAGTGCACAAGCATACCCTACTTCAGATCAAAAATGGTCAAAATCGATAGGCTATTTCAGACCGAAAGGGCTCAAAAAAAAACCTTTTTGGCGTAAGGGATTACCCTCTACTACCCCCCCCCCCCACCCCCTCTGGACCTAACTGCAAGACCGTTTAGTGGGAGGTGGTGTTTACACGTTCCATTCCTCGTCTCACCACTGCTGGATGACAGGAGAGGGGCATGAAAAAATACCCCAGTCGTTCGTTTCAAAACGTCGACATGTTATTAGCAATTTGGCACTTCTAATAATCCCCAGCTTTGTTCTAAACATTTATGGCAGAGTGACAAGTTTCAATGTGGTAAGTTGGTGATGATTTTATTTGTTATACGTTATATATTTGCAGTTTTCTGTTAAAAAAGTACAGATATTGAAAGATTTGAAATATATGAAAATATTTTATTGACTTGCTGAGTTTGACCACTAACAATAACGTGAACCCTTTAAAGAACTATGACGTGGTATTTGGTTGTTTCTTGGTGTTGCAGTTGCTGTGATCACCAAATGACGTTTACAAACAAAAGATTCAAAAGACACTGAACAATACCCACACCACAACACAAAAGTTAACCAACAATGGCTTCCGCAACACCAAGAAACACCCTGGAATTTTGACATGTCAGACAAAAAATACTTAAAAAAACACCAAGAGAAAGATAGCAAGTGAACTATCGAAATAATTTGAAGGCTTTCAAAAGTGTTATTGGCTGTTTAAAACAATCAGTTCTCTATTCAATTTAAAAATATATTTCAGAAGAAAAACGTAAAACGAACGTAAAATGTGCGAACGTAAAACGCAAGTTTATTGAATTCTGGAGAATAACACTTCGGAAATATCAAATAAAAATATAAAATAAACGCGACCAAATGAAGATTCACATTTGAAACAAAAGTAATTAATTAACAGTTGTCGTTATTTTCCTTCTCATTCCCGCCAAATAGATCTGTGGCGGAAAGTGATAGGGAAAATGAAGTGATGTTAATTACTCTTGTTTCAAAAGGTAATAACTCATTACGAACTTTACGAGCAACATCCCCTCTTGAGTAACATCACCCGTAAAGTCTGAGATGGTTATGTTGCCGATTTGATCTCCCTCCTTCATCTCGGTTGTCGGGAAAGAGTATTTTTTTTCAGTTTCTTTTCCGGGCATCAAGACAATCCTGCAATTAAAATGTACATCTCTTAAATTTATTTTAATATTATTTGGAATGACGATCATTTTGGTGCTTAGGATACCTTCAAAATTCTATTTAGGCAGTGACAGGCAAGCTTTGGAATACTTAAACCATGCATAAATACATACATAAACGTAAACGTTGCATACCACTGATCTCTTCATATAGATAAGCTGGTTTTTCAAACCCTATCATTTGAACGATTCGAAAAGTCTATTTAAAAAAAATCAAACTGCGCAAGATATGGATAGTTTTCTTTGGTGTACCTAACTCCAACCATAACTGGACTGACACCAGACGATAGTTGGAGAGAAAGGCGGAGTTGGTCAGCGTCTATGATCACACCTTTCCATCTGATCTGTTTCCACCGACACAGCGATATTCTGAGCTTTGGAGTGACTCATGCAACTGCGCGTAGTCCTCAGGGATCTTCCAGCAGAAAGACACAACACTATGCTCGTGCAGCGCATAAGATGGCTTGTGTCTCTGTCAATAAGATAAAACATGCGCAAAAATGTAAACAATTTTTTTTTCAGTATTTCTATTTTTATTTCCTAAGTGTCCGTTATACCTTATGGACTATATGGACTTATGGATTACACCTTATACCTTGCCTTCCAATATACAATTGAATTCTTGATTTGGTGTTCATAGTCTTACTGACCAGTCTTTTTAAAATAACACTGATTTAAAATATTCAATTTCTCTTTTTAATATAGTTATTGTTTAATTTAGTTCCAACCTTAAAATGCAGAATCCGCCGCAAACGTTGAACTTCCTCTGCCTGAAGAACGGCGTGGCTTCAAACCGCAGTGACCAAGTGATCTTTTAAGCTTTTTCGTCGCACTATCGTGTTGCATCCACTTATTGCATAGCTTTTTCCTCACATTTGCTGAGATGAAGCGTCACGTGGCACCTGTAATTGAGACGCAATTCATAACTGAGTAACTACACAGTGGTCTTCAGATGTGTCGTAAAACCCAACGCTGATCACAAAAGACGAGACAATCCAATGAACCAATCAGAACAAGAAGCAGATACATTTAGTTGGTACGCTGCCCAGCCCGCGCCAAGCGCGGGAAACATATGCGAGCAAAGTACAATTGGATTCTTTTTTGGCCTTTGATTGATAGAATTGATCGCGCAATTACTCTTGGTACCCATTCTAGACTGACAAATGACATTCTCTTTTCGTACAAATACTGGTATGCGCTTAAGCCCTTTTTACTGGCCTACCGACACATGGCAAAATGCAGTCACCAAGGTAGAAGTAATGTATAACGGGCGCTTTTGAGGTACGCTTTTGCGCTGAGCAAGATCAATGAGCGTGGAGCACGAGCCATGTTAATGTCGTTATAGACTGTTAAAGAAATAATGATAATAACAATAATAAGAATAGAGCAGTTTTCAACTGAGTGTGAAAAGTAATTACACAATTGCTTTGCTTTTTCATTGCTACGCTTTGTGATTGGCTAAAAAATCTCGCGCCAATATCTCGACCAATCAAAAGTAAAATCACAACCAATCGTGACTTGCTCGCACGCGTTTTCCCACGCTTGGTGCCACCGACAGTGTAATTGCTTCGAGCTCTGATTGGTTCATTGGATTGTTTATACTGCTGTGATTGGTCAGAGTAATAACTTTGGTTTTGGTTTTATCACACTCAATTGAAAACTGCTCTAATAATAATAATAATAATAATAAAAATAATAACGATAATGAAACAGTGGCATCAACAATACATACCGTGGCAAGCTCATTCCACAACCAAGTGGACAAGGGATCACTTTGTAAGAACACAAATTTGCCATGTGAAGTCGAAGACAATCCCTTGTTACGGACCTGCCACAATCCAAACAGGGAATTTTTTCCTTGGGACATTCCAAGATATGGGCGTTCAACTCTTCTCGTAAAAGGGCTTGGCTGCACCCACCGTTGCTGCATTTTATTTCTGCTTTATCGCACTGGTTTGAATGAGCCTCGGCGCTGTCGAATGTGCCTTGCCACTGACACCCATTGTTGGTGCAGTGGATCTCCAGTTTACTGGTGATGTCGTTCAGCGCAAAATTGACATTTAATAATACATTTGGCGAAATTTCCTTCTTGCATGGCGGGCATTTTGGATTGCTTTGCACCGCCACCAATTTGGCAAAGCACTCTTGGCAACCTGAATGCCCACATGCCAATGTCACTGGCCTGAGCATGGTAGTTAAGCTATAAAATGAAACAAACAAACAGATAAATATGAAAATTTTAGCTATGCCCTATGCCTGCAGTCACGATGAAACACGAGCCTGCTTCAGGCTACTAATTTATCCAAAACCATACGTATCGTAGAAAAATAAAGCAGAATATCGTGTGGCACGATTTTTCGCGAGATTTAATTTTCGCGAATTTTGTGGGTTTTCCAATGGTCCGCGAGAACAAGATCCACGAAAATAAACTCCAGCATACGGCATGGATGGCATACGAAATCACACCTAACCATAGCCTTTGACTTGTGATCGAAGACTCGTGACACGATTAATTTCTAGGAATGTAAGTAAAACAAACAAGACAGTATATTTTCTAGGTGATATGTATGATGTATGTATTCGTATTTGTATGTATTAGTATTAGTAAGTATGTATTCGTATGTAACTCGTATGCATCCGTATGTACTCGTATATTACTCGTATTATAGTCGTGATCGATCCACGTTGGGGGGGGGGAGCTGTGATCTTTCATGACTAAAACTAAACACGGATTCATACGAGCAACAGACGAGTACATACAAACAATAGACGAGTATATACGGATACATCCAAGTAACACGAGGACATATGGATTCCTACGAGCAACATACGAGTAACAAACGAATACATGCGGACACATATGAGTAGCATACAAATACTTACGTATGTTACTCGCAGTTTACTCGCATGCACTCGAATGGTACTCGTGTGTAGTTTTAAGTCAACATCATACAGATCTTTATAGAACTGTACTTGAAAACCGAGATCGCGAAAATTTGCTCCCAGTGGTAAAGTCTTAAATCCCCATTCGTGTAAATTTGTTCCCGCGAAACGCAAAAAAATCTGCAACCCGCGAAAAAAAAAACCCAACAACAACAGAATAATGTGTTAAAACTGACTTACCAATCGCGCATTTGGCGATGCAGTAAACTTGAAATGAAACATAGCGTAGTGGAAGATCATCAGAACAAACGAAGGGTAAACCAACTGGAATAGTTACATGTGTGTTGAACGTAGCGAAAGGGCATCGGAAATTACAACATTTTTCACGGGATGGCGAAATTAGTTTTGCTCAGTGCCGGATTTAATGGCATTGTTCATAATGACAGCTGCTTGACAAATAACATATTTTTTTCACCTCAGACATCAATCGATCTAATTGTTTATGGAGAAAGAGTCTCTGACTGGCAAACAAGAACTCCGCGTGCCTTCTTCGATAGGGTTAATATTATTCGTATGGAAAATGATTTTCTCCCGGCCTTTACCATAGAACCATAGAATATCTATATAATATATTAATTTAACGAAATGTAAGAAGCCGTTGTCAGATGGTGTTCCATTTTTTTGAAGTGCACAAAGGCCCACTATAATAAATAAATCTGCTAACTGATGAAATATGATAACTGGTCAAAACAAAAGAACAACAGAAGCCAACACGTCAATGATTGACTAGTGCCTTTTTGTTTCTCAATGAATGTACGTGCTCGGACGACAGATACCGGTATCGTCGAGGAGTTGACTTCTTACAGTAATCGAGCCTTCACCCGGACTGTTGTCCTTTTGGAAAAACGACTTGTTGTTGTTCCGTCCAAATCGGAGTATGAGAGACTGACAAATGCGGGCCGCATAAAGGACATCTTGTTCACAAAAAAGACGGAAAGTCATAAAATCGGAGAGCTGCTAGAAAACGCTTTCCCGCTACTAGCGGGAAAGAACCTCAGTAGGTGAGTGATTCTTTGTTTTACCTTGAAGGAAAAGAAAGGATAAGTATAAATCGTACATGTTACAGTCTTATATATAGGAGAAACCACCACGATTGCCGTCGGCCTGGAGCTAGTTCAACTGGGCTAAATTTTAGAATCCGTAGAATCCTGTTTCGTTATCACGATTTTCCAAGGTTAAAATTCGAGTTTCGATGCTCCTTTATTGGAAACACTTCAACTGTTTGAAAGCCTTTTGCCGTTTTGATACTTGAAGGTCTTTAAATACTTTACTGATGCCATAAAATCCAATACTAAGCCGCGCCAGCCTGCCAGTTGCATCTTGTGCGTGCGAGGCAGAACCAAACAGAAATGTTGAATTGCAAAATCACACCAAATAATCAACTAAAACAATTAAAATTGATTCTTCAGAGCACAACAGAGTACAGTAAGTTGTTTGGCGATCGATCATTGCAGCCGGATTACAGTTCATCAAATTTATTTCGTTGCACGCGATCAAGTAACCAAAATTGCCATGTATTTAATTTTGGATCTTTTAGCTGATTTATATTGTGGATCCGTTAACATTCATTTGCTTAAAAATTCTTTTATGGTTTATTTATTCCTATTTCAAGAAATAAAAAATGTAACCTGCCATCAGGTGATCTTTTTTTTTTCGGAGGGAAAGTCGGCGGAGAGCGAGAAGGGAAGAAAAGAGGGGAGGAAAAAACGCGCCTGTTCTGTCAGGAACGATCAGTGACGACATAAATAACCGGGAGAGAGTGGGAGACTGTCCAACACGTCTTGTTTAAAAAGAATGGAAACGAGCTTCCTTATTTGGAAAACTATAGCGAGGCTTCATTTTAGTTGTACCACAGGTAGCCCAAGCTATATGTGTCACAGTAACCGTTACGAGCGAAACTATAAAGATTTGTATGAGAAAAAGCGGTCCATTCTAGTAGATAAAAATACGCACAAGATTTCAATAAAAATTGCCTAACTTACTTTGCTTGTGTGTTTCCTTGTCTCCTGTGTGGTTTTTGGAGCGATTTAGAGCATTTCCAGTGAGATTTAGTTCCATTGCCTTCTCTTTATATATCCTGAGAGAAAGCAATGGAACTAAAACCCCAAAATTTCCCTTGCAATTAATAACTGCATTTGATCAATAAAAACCTTCTTAAATATACAGATATAAAATCAGATCAAAATGAATTCTCCCCCTGCTACTTCTATAATAAATTTATGGTGAATGAAAGAAAGGAGAATATGTATTTCAATATTGATAATAACATTACCAATGCAACTAAATCAGATGCTTTTTGTGATGATTCTTAATTGTGTTTGGAATTAATTGTACACAACAGTACTTATTAAATTATACTTCTAATTACAGGAAGTGTATGACTGGGTGAGAGGGAAGGAGGAAATGCCACTACATTTTACTCTTCATCGAGGTGATGTGGTGCTACATCACCACGACAAACTTTTTTCAGATGAGGCACTGAACATCACAGAACGAGTAAGTGGATAATAACATCTAACTTAGAAGGAGTTAATCATCACCTTAACTGCATAAAAATTCTAGCTATTTAATTTGAAAAGCAAATCTAAACTTGTTGCATCTGTATAAGCAAATCACTTAGCAGGGAATGCTAATTACCTTACTTTTGTTTGTTAAATCCCACAGGAAGAGAGGGAAGTCGCCTCGTTACTCAATTCACAGGTAGGGGAAGTATGTTTGTTAAAAGATCGCAAAATAGGGTCATACATTTTAACCGACCAATTTAATTGACCAAGGCTCATTAATGATTGTTATAAGAATATAGTTTTTGCAGTTACTTTCACTCACAAATTCTTAATATACATTACAACAATTAAACAATTTCTTTAGGCCAGGTAAACACTAAACAACTTAACTAATAATAGGAGAATTAACAAATATTACTAAAACAGCAAACTTAAAAACTAATAAACTTAAACTAATAATAAACTTAAAAATAATAATACACTTAAACTTAATAATAATAATAAACTTAAACTTAACTAATAATACAATTTAAATATTATGAGAAATAGGTTAAGAAGAAAATAACATAAAAATAAAACAATAATAATAAGTATAAAGTTAAAGTGAAGTAAGTATATAATAAAAAGTAAAATTAAATAGGTAATTAATTATGTTAACTTAACAGCCATAACTTTTAATACCAATAACTGTAAACCAGATAGACAATAAATAACCAAAGAAATCATTTAAATAGATAACAACTAGATAAATAAATGCAAACTAACAAACCAATACAAAACCGATTCAAATTTAAGCACCGACACTTAGGATTGACCAACTTGACTGGTTCCCTTGGGACGAGGCTCTTCAGGAGCATCGACACTTGGGACAGACTGAGACTGACTAGGTCCCTTGGGATGAGGCTCTTCAGGAGCATCGACACTTGGGACAGACTGACTAGGTCCCTTGGGACGAGGCTCTTCAGGAGCATCGACCCTTGGGACAGACAGACTAGGTCCCTTGGGACGAGGCTCTTCAGGAGCATCGACACTTGGGACAGACTGAGACTGACTAGGTCCTTTAGGACGAGGCTCTTCAGGAGCATCGACACTTTGGACAGACAGACTAGGTCCCTTGGGACGAGGCTCTTCAGGAGCATCGACACTTGGGACAGACTGAGACTGACTAGGTCCTTTGGGACGAGGCTCTTCAGTAGCATCGACACTTGGGACAGACAGACTAGGTCCCTTGGGACGAGGCTCTTCAGTAGCATCGACACTTGGGACAGACAGACTAGGTCCCTTGGGACGAGGCTCTTCAGGAGCATCGACACTTGGGACGGACAGACTAGGTCCCTTGGGACGAGGCTCTTCAGGAGCATCGACATTTGGGACGGACAGACTAGGTCCCTTGGGACGAGGCTCTTCAGGAGCATCGACACTTGGGACAGACAGAAATAAATGCAAACTAACAAACCAATACAAAACCGATTCAAATTTAAGCACCAACACTTAGGATTGACCAACTTGACTGGTTCCCTTGGGACGAGGCTCTTCAGGAGCATCGACACTTGGGACAGACTGAGACTGACTAGGTCCCTTGGGACGAGGCTTTTCAGGAGCATCGACACTTGGGACAGACTGACTAGTTTCCTTGGACAACAGTTGAAAGAGATGAACAGGAATAGTGTGTCTTAAAGACAATACAGAAACTTTATAAACAGAAATCGACTGATAGCAGTTTAAAAGATGTGTTAGGGGCTATGTGAATTCCCTTTAGTTGACCACTATAATTAACTGGAATTGTCATGTTACATGGCTACTATTTGCATAACACTAATTGTAACACTAATGCTTACTTGCAAGACCAGCCAAGTCGTGACATCAGTTACTTTAAGGGGTCAACTTAAGGTAAATAGTGGACTAGAGGTACATGTATGTGCTTCTAGTGAATTAAACAGTTGGGGAGGTGTGATACCCAGAGAATCCTATGTAACTTGCTTTCACTATCAATTCATATTCTGTTAACCCATTGACACCTGAACCGCCCGTAACCGCCCGTACAAGACTCCACTGCTTTAAAAAATTGTAACTTTCTCAATCGTGCGAACATTGCCTTAACTAGCAGTTGTGAGCATTGACTAGAAAGTCTTTCAAATTGAGATACCCAATAAACACAAAAAAGTCAGCGATTTTTGCAGAATATCAGCGTTTGAATTTGGACAATAACAAAAATGACCGTTTTTAACGTCATAGAAAAACAACAAATCACGTTTTTGCCTTTAGTTTTTTTTATTCAAATCATCATGGCAAACCCAAAAGTCAACATTCACAGCAAAATTCAGTCCTAGTCCTAGCTTAGCAGTGAATTTTTTTGCTCTTATTCGTTGCTCGGGCCGAGCTCTAGCCTCTCGTTCTAATGCATACTGACCTTGCCTCGATTTTCAATATCACCACCGCACTGCATGCTGGGAAAAAGCCAAAAATTTGGACAGCGTTCGATTCTTTCCGCACACATTTCATATTTATACTAAGTCCACAGCCACTCCGACCCACCGCCGAAATTTCGCGCTTGTTGTATTCTCCTGTGGTCGCAACTTCCAAAATATGCCGCGGTAGGTCGAGAAATTCATCCAGAGTCGAGCCCCAAAGCCACTTCGTTTCCAGGCGGCTATTTTTCCAGTTCAACGAGCAACGAGCCAAATTCGTAAACGAAGTACAACACCTAACTCGCTTCATTGAGAAGTGGACTCTGAACTACCTCCAAGCTTAATGATGCTCACCAGGCAGCTACTAAAGATGAAAAATGGCTGTGAACTTACCAAAAATCGTAGATCATTCATATTGGACCCTTTATTGCAAATCAAACAAGCAAAATGAGATCGTCACAATGACGTTTCCAGTAAACTCGAGCCTTCAGTGTTCTAGAACAGCAGCACTTTCAATGGTAACTCCAAATATGAAGTCACGAAATCCTATGGGGCGTGTGTATGCAGAAAATCACTCAAAAACGTAAAAATCCTCAGGTGTGAATGGGTTAATGAAGAAAAATAAAGGTCACGTGACCAGGGCTTTTGACACCCCCTGGCGAAAGTTAGGGTTAGGGATAGTTCAAATCTAGGGTTAGTGTTAAGATTCTAGGGTTAGAACAATTTCTAGGGTAAGGTGTAACTTGGCTCAGAGCCAGGCCTAACTTAGGGTTAGGTCCCAGGTTTGGGGTTGGCCAGGTCACGTGATAGGCAATAGTATCAAACTTGATCACCCAAGATGAACTGACCCTCGACTACTGACTGTCACCAGCTGTTCTAACTCCACCTCTTATGTCTAGTTTTGAAAATCACCACCCCTTGAAGTTGGCTTTCATGCAACTTTCACCTTTGCACTAAATATTGGCCAGCAACTAGTACCCTCCCCCCCTAGATCTTGATGCATATGCCTGTTTTCAAATTAAATAGTGATGACATGTTCCTAGTCTTAAGGGTTTTTTGTTTGACTGGTTTAAGAGCCAAAACTATTAACTGTAAGAAAAATAGATTTTTTGATTAACCCATTGCACCTGAACCACCCGTAACCGCCCGTACAAGACTCCACTGCTTTAAAAAATTGTAACTTTCTCAATCGTGTGAACATTGCCTTAACTAGCAGTTGTGAGCATTGACTAGAAAGTCTTTCAAATTGAGATACCCAATAAACACAAAAAAGTCAGCGATTTTTGCAGAATATCAGCGTTTGAATTTGGACAATAACAAAAATGACCGTTTTTAACGTCATAGAAAAACAACAAATCACGTTTTTGCCTTTAGTTTTTTTTATTCAAATCATCATGGCAAACCCAAAAGTCAACATTCACAGCAAAATTCAGTCCTAGTCCTAGCTTAGCAGTGAATTTTTTTGCTCTTATTCGTTGCTCGGGCCGAGCTCTAGCCTCTCGTTCTAATGCATACTGACCTTGCCTCGATTTTCAATATCACCACCGCACTGCATGCTGGGGAAAAGCCAAAAATTTGGACAGCGTTCGATTCTTTCCGCACACATTTCATATTTATACTAAGTCCACAGCCACTCCGACCCACCGCCGAAATTTCGCGCTTGTTGTATTCTCCTGTGGTCGCAACTTCCAAAATATGCCGCGGTAGGTCGAGAAATTCATCCAGAGTCGAGCCCCAAAGCCACTTCGTTTCCAGGCGGCCATTTTTCCAGTTCAACGAGCAACGAGCCAAATTCGTAAACGAAGTACAACACCTAACTCGCTTCATTGAGAAGTGGACTCTGAACTACCTCCAAGCTTAATGATGCTCACCAGGCAGCTACTAAAGATGAAAAATGGCTGTGAACTTACCAAAAATCGTAGATCATTCATATTGGACCCTTTATTGCAAATCAAACAAGCAAAATGAGATCGTCACAATGACGTTTCCAGTAAACTCGAGCCTTCAGTGTTCTAGAACAGCAGCACTTTCAATGGTAACTCCAAATATGAAGTCACGAAATCCTATGGGGCGTGTGTATGCAGAAAATCACTCAAAAACGTAAAAATCCTCAGGTGTGAATGGGTTAAGGGGATGCAGAAAGCATAATAACCTTTGTTACCATAACTGAAAGCAAGTTACACATGACTCCTCTGGGTAGCATACTTCCCTTCCCTATCTTTACTTGCAGGTGTCATTCAAAGGAAATTTATCACAATCTAACGAGAAACTATAGTCTACACAAGTAGGTAAGAAAATGTAGTAAACTCATACTGCCATAGTCCATATTGGCCCAAAATATGCCCAAGCAATTAAAGTAGACATTAAATTTTATCATTTTTTAATAGGTACTATTGAGTGGCATGCAGCAACCAGTCAAAAAAAAATTACATAAACATTACATTACAAATCAGTTTCCTTTAGGGTGTGAACAACAAAAACAAATGCAAGAAATTAGACATTTGTGCATGTTTAAAGATATATATTATATATAGTAATAAAAAGGTAAACTAAAAAAGAGAACAACAAAACAGATAAAGTGAACCAGCCAACTAAAAAATTATTGACCATATGTACTCTGTTACAACAGATGCCCCACAACAGAACCAAAAAGAAGAAAAGGAACATCAGAAAGAAGTTTGTAAACTACATGTAGATTCACAGGCAAAAGAAAGTGGACAACAGGTAAAAGGAAATAAACAACAAAAAGTAAAAGAAGGTGGACAACAGGAAACAGGAAGCAATGATGGTGAACAAAAAGCAGATGGAAGTAACAACAAAAGAAAAAAGAAAAAGGAAAAAAGGTCAAACAGCACAAAGAAAACAGCAAAAAAGGAGGGGCAGGGCATCTCCAAACAAAATGATGGTTTAGCCAACACTGCTAGTAACTAAATGACTACGATGAGCTAAATAACTCTAAATAGCTCTATAAACTAGAAATAGCTGGCGCTAGAGTGCCAACGAGTAAAAACTGTGACAGTTGCGTACCTAATGAAAATTAAGAAGTAACCAGACTAGAAAACATTTTTTCAAATTGAATGATTGTTCAAAAAAGCATTGCAAAACTCACATGCTGTTCTTTGTTGTTTAGAATGTCCGTAAGAACTAAACTTTTAAGGTAGATTAGAGCTGAACTATCTGTGGCCTTTGCATTAGTCGAGACAAAGCTGAAATTGTAACATTGTCGATAGAAATGAGCATGAATTCAAATGTGTCAAATGTCTTTAATAACAAAACTTGTAACGTAAATTACAAATGCAAATCTGACATGCTTTTTTTGTTTTTTGGAATGTTTTTAAAAACGAAACTTGTAATTAAAAGTAGATTCCAAATGGAAATCTTTGTTTTTTGAAATGTCTTTAAGAACTGAACTTGTAACAGAGATTACAAATGCATATCTCACATGATTTCTTTGTTTTTTAAAATGTTTCATGTTCGTGTTTTAACATGATTTTAGAACGCAACTTTGAACGTAGTTTACATAGTAAGTAGTTTGATGTTAAGATGGCCCATTAATCAATCGTTCCATAGTGTCATTGCGCCAGTCCATTTGAAACAGATGTCACCTGGGTTATGGTTTTTTTGTTCACATTATAGGTGAAGTGGATATCCGTGAGGTCCATAAGCTGGTCTTCAATAGATTCTCAGTCACTCATAAGGGAAACCTCTGGAGACAGAGCGAGAAGACTTTCAATTTCTTTTGTGAACGCTGTCAGCCATATTTCCTTTCCAGCTATTTCTACTTTAACTTGCACAGATGCATCTCTCTTGCACTCGTTTTGACGCTGCCTTACTCCACAGTTCCTGCATTTTATGTACTTCTGATGGGCACTCTCTGTTATCTTCTTCTTACAAGCTTGACAAGCAACGAATATGCTTAGGTTGTTTATAAACTTGAATATCTCGACTTTAACTTCTTTTTCTGGGTTTTCGAGTAGTGTAGGTCCTTGCACAGACTTAAGTTGTTTGGTGGCTTCCTTGAAGGTAGTTGATGGTGTCGTTGCTAAGTGGGTGCTTCCTTTGAAGTGCTTGACGTTCAGGTTTTGGAATTTATATGTTGTCCCATTTTTCACGTTGTTGATGAGCTCATCCCAAATGTGAATTTCAGCTGTACCTGTCTCATCTTCTAACACACAATCCTCTTTGACGAGTGTCATCTTTTGCGTGGATTTCACTTCAACCGGCTTAGGTTGTTCACTGCCCAATGAAATCGTTGCTGTGACGTTGACCTTCTGGTTTATCTTTAGAGTTGGTACCTGTTCCAGAGTGATCATAGTAGCAGGTTGCACTGAAGAGGAGGATGATTCAGATGCAGCAATGTCTGGAGAATAATCAAAGTCAATGTCGAACGCTGGCGCAGACCTTACAATTGACTGTTGGTTGAAGATAATGTCCTTGTTGGAATCATTGTTCTTAGTATTTGACAGCAGCACAGGGGTTTTTGATTTGTTATGTTCATTGAAGGTTGAGTGGCTTGGGATATTGAATCCAACTACTCGCTGTACTTTGGAAGGACTTGTTTGCAGATGAAACTCAAACCAATCCGTTTTCTTTGAGCGTTTTACAGGGCTCAAATTATGTATAAAGCCACGGAGTGATTCTAAGGAAAAAATCAAAAGATACATGTTAAATAGGCAACGAATCACTGTAGTCTGTGTTTAGTAGCTATTCATCAGTTTGCTTGCATTCTGATGTACTGTTCTTTCTCCCTCCCCCCCCCCCCCCCTATAATCATAACACTCACCTGAGTTAAGGTCTGGCTTACGCTTTGACATTCTTTCCACAAAGAATCTGTAACCAAAAAAAATTATAAATAAAGGTTATGTACATTGTAGCAGTTTTAAATAAATTTATGCCATTATTTCAAGTTATAATCTGTATCCTTTACATTATCTTGAATGAAGGCTCACGTCTGGTTAATGAAACTCTAATTGTTAAAAGTGATTTTATCTGGTTTGGATGTTTGATATATTTAGGGCAATAGGATTCTACAATAAACTGTGCAAAGTATCTTGGGCTAGACCATCTAGCCGCTCTTCTTCCTTAAGTCTGTAATTTAAATTGCACATTTTTTTGGGTGCTTGCAGTCTATCCAGGGTCATGGGTTCTACCATTAGGTCTTCAAGTTTCTTAACTCTACTTAGTGCAACATATGTCATTCCTGAAGATTTTTCTGAAGGACCAAGATCAACCCAGGCTTTCTTTAGCGTTAAACCTTGACTCTTGTGTATAGTGATTGCCCATGCTAACTTTAGGGGTAATTGCTGTCTTTCACATTTTTGACCTAGGTTTTGAGAAACCTGTGTTATTGGACAAATTGGAACACATCTTGGAAATCTAGCAGAAAGAGTAGGGCCATTATAATCGTCGTCAAACTGTACAAGAACACAAATTGGTAGCGTCGGGGGAGTCTGGTCATGTGGATAAACAAAATCTAATACTGTCCCTAGGGCTCCATTACAAAGTCCAACTTCAGTCCAGATGTTCATAGTTAGCATTACTCTTGCTCTTTTTGCTAAGTAAATCACAGGCTCTAGGCCTCCCATTTCATCTGAGCTAAGGTTCTGAGCACCACCAGAGTGACGAGCTTTTATAGTTGCTATTGGATGATTAAGAGCTTTTAACTTGGCGATGTTTATCTCTGCAACGCTAGACTTTAGATAGGATAGTCTTATTGATGACATTTCAAATTCCTGGATATTTGATACATGGTGTGGAGTTCTTGATAGTAATGTATGCCAATCAGCTGGTGTGGATTCACCATTACGTGCTCTGAGAAGAAGATCCCTAAAAAGGTGTTGCTTACTACTGTTACCATCAACTCTGTGGTTAACTGTCAATGCAACTACTTTTTTAAACTGTTGATATATGAGATGGCCCTGAATCTGCTTATCTGTTTTGGGCATTGAATGGTAAAGTGGTTTATCACCAACAGGGGGTAACTGTGCTATATCACCCACCATAATAACCGAAAGACCACCAAAACTCTTATTTGCCAGGCCTGTAGCTTGTCGGCATCTAGAATCTATCCAGCCAAGCAAACCCTGACCAACCAAAGAGTATTCATCTATTATCAAATACCGAAGATTTTCTACATTACTTTGAAGCTGTTTTAGTGCTATTCCTTTTAGTTCAGTGAGTCTTTTTGAGCCAATTGGCAATTTGAGAAATGAATGCAATGTTACACCATTCACATTAAAAGATGCTTTTCCAGTGTATGCTAGCACCTTGCATTGTGTTTGGAGTACATTTCTAATGGCGTCAATGAGATAGCTTTTCCCTGACCCTGCAATACCTTTAATTAGGAGAAGTATAGGTTCTTTGTCACTTCTGTTAAAGTGATCACAAACTACGTTGTATGCCAATCTTTGGTTTGTACTAAAGCTTGAAATATCTACTATCCTTGTTGGCATTTGCCACTGAGGATTATTCATAGATTTTTGATTCGCTAACCAAGATACTACAGAATTTAGTTGCTCTTCATCAAAATGTTGAGTAACATTGTGCCAATATCCCTCAGGAGCTAAGATAGAACTTTGTGCATCATTAGTAATGTTTTGAATATTCAACTCAGACATTAACATCCATTCTTCCTTTTCCTCTTCTTGATCATTTTCTGTTGTAAAATTTTCGGTTTCTAGCTTAGTAGATGCCTTTAAGGCTTGTAACTTGATTTCCCAGTCAGGAACTACAGCCTTTCCATTGTTACTACAGAGAAAATTCATCCAACATGTTTTGAATGTTTCATTACACTGTTCAGCATTATTCCAGGCATCATCTGGTGTATGTTCCCAAGGTTTATACTTTAGTAGTTGATATTTACAAAAAAGCCCATAATGTTGATTTTGAGGATTTGATGAATAGTTTGGATATGTTTTAACAATTACTGGTCGTTTTCTTTTCTCTAGTTTTGAGCCTTTATTAATATATGTAGATGTAAACTGTACAAAGTTGCATTCTAGTATACTTGGAAATGTTTTCATGTATTTCCTTCGCTCAGCATATATATCGAGCATGGATGGGGCAGTACAATATTCCTTATCTCTTACGATTTGAATTTTTCTTGAGCCATCTAGAGATGCATTTATTACTTCATAAGTAGCACTTACACACTTAAGAGAGAGTAAATGATGCATGACCTCTTGAATTGAATAGTCCCTTTGTCCTACAGATTTGATCATTATCTGCTTAAATGTGTTATGAATGTCACTTGTGTCTGAAAGCTTCTGAACAATGGTGGTGAATGCATTATTAACAACGGAAGATGCTTTTTCCCCTTTGGATGTGTACTTAACAAGATATTCTAAACATGCCTGGTAATCCACAATAATTTGGATAACACAATTTGCCCTCCATCCTTGAAGCTGCAATGCCTGATGACGATTTAATCTTGAGTCATTTCGTTTAGTGACAATAACTGCTTTATACTTTGGTTGACCTGATTTTGTATGGACAGGTTCAAAATCTATCCTTGTTTTTTTACAGTTGTCAAATGGAAAATTAAACCTGCAGCATAATTCACAACCGTCTTTTTCCCTAAGGCAATACTTAGTACTACATAACGTATGCCTTTGAACGGAATTCAATAGATTCACATAGTCATCTTCCATTTTCTCTTCTTTTTAGGAAAGATATGGTGTTTGACATGGATGAGAATTTGGCTTGGACCAACCTTCATCTGGAGAACAAGGATTCCATGTCGTTAATAAAAAATCGACATATTGGCAAACAGTTGCCTCAGCATTTTCCCCCCTTTTTTCCTTATTTTTCAGTTCTTGTAGTTCTTCATTTGATATATTTGCTTGGTGTTCTTTGATATATTTTGATGCCAAAAAACCCTGCAGTGCAACTGCTGTAAGTTCACAAAGCCCTGGATCATTCTGTAATTTTGCAACTCCGTGACAATGAATTGATCCCCTCTGAACAGCATATTCATATCGGTACCAATACCAAGATGCCTGTAATGATTTATACAGCCAAAACTTCACAAACCGATCAGTTCGCTCAGTAAAAAACCAGTCAATGAGATGTGGGTTGTCAATAACATGTTTCTGTCTCAATTTTGGTGTGATATCTCCACAGTGGTCATTACTTAGAAGATTATGAAATTCTGGCCAATGGTACTCTGCACAAGACAAGGTAAAAAAAATTGTAGGAGGTCCTACTTGAGCAATGGTAGCCCTTAAATCCTCTTTTGCTTTGTGCCAATAGCTATTGCTACCAGTTATATTTTTAGCATAATGCATAAGTTTGGACATTAAAGTTGAATGATTATTTGACTGAAGCATCTGTTTAAGTTGTTCCACAGTTAGTTTTGCATCGCTAGGGTTTTGTTTCAAAAAAATACTCCCTTGACTAAGAAGTCTATGCCTCTGAATCATATTAAAAGCCCAATATGCAAATCGTGGGTGGCTTGCAAACCTATAAGTCCACTCATCATTAGAATATTCAGCAAATTTAATTAGATGCTTTATTTTCTCTCCTAAAGTTGCACCCCGCTTTGTAGCAGTGTTTGTAGGGTCTCCTTTAGCATCAGGAAATAGGGTGGGAAATGCCATTGTTGCTAGAAATTCGATCTTAAATTCATTCAGAGGGCTTGTATCTCTGTGTGGCCAATTTAATTTATGCTTTTGCAATAACTGATCTGTAATAAGTTGCTTTTGAGGCTTTAAGGTTACTGGATTAAGGATTGTGCTGCTTAATTCTGTCTCTTCATTGAATGGTATTTCATTGACATCAAGTGGACCTCTGTCTGGATCCATTTCCTTATCTTTATTATTCTCAATAGAATCGATCTGATGCAGTTCACTTGGGATGCCTTCAGATGGCAAGGAAGACAAGCAGTCATAATCTATAGTAATATTTTTGTATACAGGGTTATGCTGGACTAACCAATGTAGAGCACAGCTCACTTTTTCACGCCTTACTGTAAGATCTTTATAAGTATTATCTTTGCCTTTGACTGACACAACTATCACAGGCAGCTCCCTCGGATACCTTGGCAATGAGTTAGCTAGCTCTTGAATATCTTGGGAAAAATTAATACAGTGGCCTTTGTTTGCCTTTTGCCCCCCTGGTTTTGTATAAACAGATATTACTGGGAATACACGTGCTATAAGCATTTCTTCTAATTGTGTGAGTCCCTGCAGTTCTTTCGGTGCTTGTGAAGGTATCATATTATTGTCAACTGAAAACTTTTTTGTTGCATTCTTGTCACGCAAACACCTAGAGCACACATATGTAGATTCATCTTTACATTTTTCTGACAATGGCCATGCTTCATGGCAGATGTTGCATTTATAGATTTTCAATTTCAAAGAATTAAGGAAATCTCGTATGTTTTTTTTAGCCCATTCCTGTAAATGAATCGGTCCATTTCTTTGACTATCAAACAAAGACAAATATTTTTCCTTCTCCACAACACATTTAAATATATTTTGATCTGCTTGCATTTTAAAATCATGGTTAACACTTTTTGCATGATCTTCCATGATGTCTGTATTTTGTTTTTCTTCTCTAGTAAGTTTTGCTAGCATTTTAAAATCACCATGAACACTTTTTGCATGATGTTCTTTCATGGCTGTATTTTGTTCTTCTTCTCTTGAAATTTTTTGGTATCAGTTGCAACGTTTTTCTTTCTGCTGTTGTATTCCTTCATGTATATATTTTGCTTTCGTCGTGTAGTAAGTTTCTCGCTCTGAAATTCATTGTTTTTCTTTGTCCTTCTGTACTCTTTCATGTAAGCATTTCGCTTCTGTTTTAGGCCAAGTTGTTTTTCACTTTTTTCATGATTTTCCTTCATGCTTGTATTTTGTTTTTCTTCCGTTGCAAATTTTTTTGTATGAGTTTCAATGTTTTTCTTTCTCCTGTTGTATTTCCTCATGTATATATTTTGCTTTCCTTGTCTAGCAAGTGTCTCACTTTGAGATTCATTATTTTTCTTTCTCCTTCTGTACTCTTTCATGTTAGCATTTTGCTTTTGTTTTTTGGCAAGTTGTTCTTCTGCAGTTTCATTAGTTTTTCTTTTCTTTCGATATTCTTTCATGTATGCATTTTGTTTTGCTTGTGCAATGTGTTTGTTTGATGGCACTGTTAAAGTATCATTAATGAGTACTTTTGGCATTGAATGTCCTGTGAGGTATTCTTGTGGGCACTCAGATTGGTTCACAGCTGCATGTGCATTACCGGTATCAATGAATGGAATGGAAGACTTTTCATAGACAGCAAAATACCAGCCATTAGCATGGGCAATCGAGAGGTTTTCAAAAGTGGAATATTGCTGAATTGATGTGCAGAAATCATCAAAATACAACCAATGTGTTCCTTTATTTATAGCGATAGTAAAATGTTTGCTTGCACAACGCACAACAGCTTTCAGTGAATAATAATTTTCTAAGACGTCCATAGTTAAAGGAAATGTAATTTGATCAATACAATTGGATGACAATTCAATAGTTAAAAATGTGGGAAGTGTTACAAAATGTTGCAATGCAGAAATATCACCACTATGTTTTTGGCAAGATTCACAATAAAGACCGCTACTGTGAGGAAGAACAGCTTCTGAAACATGATTTGCAAATTGTGTGGAAATGATATTTGGGCAGGTAATGTAAAGTACAAATATACCTGTCTTATATATGATTTGTTTGCCACATGATGCGCAACATGACTGATTGCATTGCTGAACAACAAACAATGACTTGAGGTCCTCACTTAACACTCCGACAGTATTCAATGTAAATATGTCACTGAAAACAGCATTGGCAGTCATTGCAGAAAATGATGAACAATGGTCTCTGAGCCATAACCACACAGGTTCTCGCACAATGTCAATAGCGCCAAGGTTTTCTCTTTGATTACATGACTCATAGATAACGTCGAAAAACTCATTTCGTGTAGTGCTATGAAGATGATTACAAAAAACACCATAACACAGCTCGAGAAAACAATCAACTGCACAGGAAAATTTTCCTGCATTGTTTAAACAGTTACAGTTAAACAATTACTGAAGTGATCTCTGCCAAATGAATAGCTATTTTCCTCAAACATTTTTGCAGCTTCCAAGTTATTTATGTTTCCATTTAATATGTGTGCTTCTTTGTTAGAAATTGCAAAGGGATTAAAACTACCATTAGAAGGATAAGGTATACGTCTAGACAAATATCTTCCTCGGAATCTGAAAATGGTTACATTTTGATATCCACGTGGAAAATTGAAATTAGTCACACCACTATGGCCCTGATAATGACTTACGACTAATAACATACACAATAGACGAAGCATCATAAATTCTTGTGAGCTGTTACTTCAGTGCACGCACTTCAGCAAGTGGACTTTGGACCTGAGCAGTTCTGATTTGGACTTTGGACCTGAGCAGTTCTGATTTCAAACGAAGCTAAGCTCCCTGCAATTTTGGAATAAAAAGACTATCCAAACTGATTTGCTAAGCTCCCTCAAGCTTGACTGATAGTGGATTCCCGGCAAACAGAGTTTAGACTGTTTTTCACTTTCGGACACGCTAATGGATAAGCAGAAAAAACCGCACAACTAACAGCGACACGCCATGTGACTCGTGACTCGTTGGTCGATGCAAATTTGTAATTTTGAGCACACTAGCTCGATTAAAAAGAGGCTTTATACTCCCTCTGATTGTGTTTATAGTGAATATATTCAAGCGGTTTTGTTTTTTTTCCTTAATTATGTTTTATGGCACGCTGGCCTACTTTGTCAACACAATTGACTGTTGTTTTGGCAAGACGATTGATTGTTGTTTTGGCACGCTCGCCGATTGAGTTTATAGTGAATATATTCAAGTGGTTTTGTTTTTTGTTTCTTAAATGGCACGCTGGCCGATCTGGTCAAGGCAATTGACTGTTTTGGCAGTTTCTTAAATGGCACGCTGGCCGATCTGGTCAAGGCAATTGACTGTTTTGGCAAGCTAGCCGTGACTGTGACACTGTCACTCGCCGTTTTCGAGCTGATCTCGATAACTGCCTTGCTGGGCGATTTTTCAGTCTGCTAGTTGCTAGATTTGCGACACTCTGGATCCAAAAAACACTTAATTAAAATGCAAGCAAGAAGACAACGCTCACGAGTGAATAAAATCAATATTTCCACTCACCTTTTCCTGCCTGGTAATTGATCACCTCGCAAGTCGCACAATGCCCAACACGAACAGGAGATGCCGGAATACACCAGAAAATGACCACGAGGTTAATGTGGTCATGTGATATTGGTCATGTGGTCACCGATCATGATCGTCCCGATGTGATTGGTTTAGATAAAAGAATACCACGATGCCATTGGCTAGCTCGAAAACAATGACCGATGATGTCACTCTTACATTACCTTATGCTTACATTTTGATTCGAGATTTTTTCTGCCTGTACCAAAACTAACTCGCGCGTCAGCTTTATAATGCTGCCGCCTCGTCACCCTCGCGTCCTCGCGAGGGTGACTCGTTGGCAATTACAAGCCCAACCTTATAGAGAAAGGAGACCATGAACCAATTTTTTTGGGCCGTTTGCCCGGTCAAGGTCTTCAAAACATGGTTTATACTCTATCTACATAAATCCAAGGTTGGACATGTGATCTATGACAGGAGCTCTTTAGAATTGCTCGCCTCTTCTTAATCAAGATAGTAGATGATTTTAGATTGGATATGTTTGTTTTTTGACCACCAGCCTGTCATTTTAGCCACAGCAAATTTATAAACACAGGCGGTCAACACAGCAGCAATTAGCCAACAAAATGAAAACACGGAGGAAATCACAACGTGCTTAAATTACCTCAAATTAATTGATGAGCAAAATGGCTAATTAGCTTGACACAAACTTACAATGGCTGTTAATGAATATTATCAAAAAAGAAATTTCCTCTTATGAAGTCGACCTGTTAAAAACTTTAAGAGAAAACAGCGGGTGTCTTGAATGAATTTCACGAATACCAAGTCAACTGATAGTGGTCACTACCTGTCTCCAATTGTATTGAACAAAATTACAAACAATCATACCAACAAAACAAAAAACGGTTTCCAATACATACCATAATTATTAATTGCTGAATAATCGCCTGTGTTTGTTTCACGACATACTGAGCAAGCCAAAAAAAGGCCTAACCCATATAGGTATGTGACATCATACTGGCAGTGACAACTAGTTAAAAAATAGAGTTGCCCCCTCCTTCCTGATTAAAACATTGCATGTGGTGGGCATTCCCTTACAAGGGACTATGTCACTGTAGGTTTTGGTTTTAGGTTTTACGATATGAAACTTAGAAAAAGGCAAAGAGGTAAACCAAGGCAATGACCTGCAGCCATGTCCAGATTTTTGATCAGTGATGTACATATATGCACATGTGACTGCGGAGTTAAAAAATGGATGACAAAGAGTTCGAATGATTCACAATTTCAATACTTTATTTGTTGCATTTTGCTCCAAAAATAAAAAGTCGATCCTGTATACGTCAATACATAACCATATAGCACAGGGGTCATTGCTATCAAACGATGCAAGTTTTAATAGACTTGAAAACTATGAAGCATAGCACAGGGGGAAATTCAAGTCTGTTTTAAACTTAATTCACTTTAAACTCGCACTGGGCTGCAGGTCAATATAATATACATGATATAATAGTCAATTGAACTACCTGTACTTAAAAAAATGTGATAACAAAAACAAAACACCTGGCCAACACAAAACACACACAGGTCTGGCACAAAACACAGGTCACAGGCCACTTAATACAAACCTGCCTGCTTTTAATATGTAAACAATGTTGTTCTAACCCTTACTAAACACACCATTTAGACTTACCCTAACAGTAATGTTAATCCCAATCCCAACCGCATTAGGGTTATGAAAAGCCCTAGGGTAAGCTTAAAGATGAATGTGACCTGCGTTTTATACCAGCTGCTGGGTGCAGGACATTAAGTAAAAATTGCACAGTACTCTCATTTCAACAGTTTCTACCTGAAGCTTTTGCTTTCATTGAAATGCAAGCTACAAGTAATAGTTTGATAGATTAGTGTAATCTATGGAAAGAAATCAATAGGATTGTAATATAATATAAAATATGAATTTTTGTTACTGTTACTGTTTATTGGGTTGTTACAATTGTATCATACCTTCATGTTGCTTTTAATTAATATTACATAAATTGGAATTATACATGAAAACAGACAAGATATTTTTATAAGGGTGATTAGCATTTTAGGATCAATGTAACTATTGTCTATATTATTAAACACTTGGCCCCAAATAAACCCTGATTACCATTATTAACACGGGGTGGGGTTTATAATATAATTAAACATGCCCAGCTGATTTAACAGATTCTTATTGATCAATCTTTATGTACTAATAAAGTACATCTTTCAGTTAAAAAAAGCGGCACGTTCAAAATAATAAAGATTTTAATCAATAAAGATTTTGTGCAATAACTAAGCTTAAATATTTTCAGGTTTAGCTCGGTGTAACAAAATTTTCTTTAATTTTTACCTTTTCGTTACAATAAACTCGCGAGTTTGATGGGTTGTTGCACCGAGGGTGAGCCTTATTTCAATGTTCTTTAGGTCCTAATAACAATATCAAATAGTCGCAGAAGCTCAAAACGTTATTACTTGTAGAAAAACGGGAATAAATTAAAGTTATAAGTTTGTACACTTGACATTATCTCGACTATACTACATGATGAGGGAAGGGATTATGTGTCGCCGCGAAGAACAAACAATGGACACTAGCCATGAAAAGATTTCCGTATAACCCCATACATTTGTTGTGCGTAGCGTTCTTAAAGAGCCCAAACAATTGGGATGTATAAAGAAAAACAATAGGTTTAATACACCTGAATACCGGCACGGCCGGAAAATCTTACCTCTTTTATAGATTCTTTACATATCGTTCCTCAATATGTTTTACAAAATACCCGGGAATATAGGGCTTAAATTTGTTTGAACTTTAGTGTGAACAAAAAGAACAAAAAAATGAAACAAAAATGGACAAAAGAAAACTTACCACTTCCCCTTTTCTTGCATCCTTGTGTCTATTTTATAGTTTATAGATTTTCTGGAAGTATAATTCGTTCCCACGCTCGTGCAAAAAACTTCAGACCCAGATCCCTCTCCAAATTGCAACGCTACATCCGAACTTGACATATTAGGGACTGTGTCCTTTCGAGCTCGAATTCACCTCCTTCTTCCCCCCCACCCCCGGAAAAATAGTCTCTAGACCGGCTTTCGAGCTCGAATTTAATCGAGGTCGTTTACTGGCCGTGTACAACGAGGACAATGGTGCACGATTGTAATCAAGCTCGGTAACTGGATAGTCCACCAACAAATCGAGCTCAAAATGTTTTTGAGCTCGATTGCTATTTTCCCGGTGACTGATGGTTTCGTGCTCGATTTCATGAAACTGAGCTCGATTACTACCCCACGATTAGAGCTTGATAAGTAATCGACGTCGATTGGTAAATTGAGCTTGATGACTATAAACGGAGCTCGGTTGCCCAGGAGCAAAATTTGGGTTTACCTCGGTGTAAGAACCTGTGACTTTTTCCTTTGTTTCCTACCTTTGTAGTATTGCATTCCCAGTTGACTCTATTGTTTTATGCCTTTTGTTTTCTTTGTTTTACGTCACTCATGAGTTTCACAGGTTCTTACACCGAGGATGAGCCCAAAATTTGATCCAGTTTTTTTTTTAATTTATTTGTTTTGAAAGCGGTAATTTGGTAAGCGTTGGTTATTCAAAGCGCATGTTTCAAAGCAATCGTGTTTGTAGTTGGATTCTTGCTAGCAAACGTTTTTCTTTAAATAGAGTTAGTTTGTACGAAAACCTGTGTGCAGAAATTTGTTTTCTCAGTGGCAAACAGTATTTCGTTCTAGGCGGTAAAAGTGGAGACACAAGGTGCAAGGAAGCAGCTTTTTTTGCATCAAATTTTGTGGAGGGTGTGTCAAAAAAAGAACCAGGTAAAAAAAACAATGCACCAGCCCTCCCCTTCTTAAAAATGTCCCTTAATAGCTGTGATGGGAAAAAGCCAACAACCTGCAGATTCGCTGAACTCTTGACACATGACAAAGGTAGATGTCAAACTGGGTACAAATTCTTTGCTACATTGGACAACAGCCACAGGAAGGGTCAGCCCCTGTGCCTTGTGACAAGTACTGGCATATGTTGGTGCCACCGGATACGTGGCTGTTTCTGCTCAAGCATAAACTGGAGTTAATGTTTAGCTCAATTGAACCTAAAAGCTCCCTGCTGTTTGCCAGTGTTTTTCCTGGTAATCGATCTTTTGTCCTTTGCATCGTAAACACATACTTTTACCCGCCCCCTATTCTTAACAGCCAATTACATTTGAAGCCTGCACATGCTCATAGATTATCAGCCAATCAGCTGCATGTACACTCACCGTGTTTACGTTCATGTACTTCGGTCGCGGTCGATCTCCCCATTCAGCTCAGTTTCACTGCTAAAGTTAAGTGTTTATTTCCCCACCCACCCACCACAGTATATATAGTTAATGTTACCACTCTCTGCTTTCGTACTTCTAGGTAGGCCATTCTCGTCTATCCGCTTATAATATTTGTTTGTTTAAAAAAAAAATATAGTATACATATGTAATCTGTTATGTGGTTTGGGGGAGAAGCATTGCTGGCGACAACTCTTCAGTCCCACACTGAAGCAATGCCTGGGTTGCCTTAGCTTGGGTGAGAAACGGTGGTGACGTCCACTTCCCCTCTCTAAGCGACCTTCTAGGAGCTTGGCATAGGTACACGCTGCTCAGAGTAGCTGTGTTCCATGACACCCATCTCATGGTTTATATGCCACTCACTGACCGGCTAGCCCCATTGACTGGCCTCGCACCCAGCAGGCAGCACTTGGGTCCTGGACAATGCCTATCCCCCTACCTTCTCCCACAAAATATTTGCCTTTCAATTGTGCATTGACATCAAGCCATTTTAAAAGCATTGCTGGCTGTTCTCAGTTTTTGCATAGCGCATATCTCGTGACACCCTTTCAGGGCCGGCTTTGTGACCAAATGCAAATACATGCAGAGGTTTTTTTTACTGTCAAGGAATTTTTTATCTAAAATTGTATGTATACTGTATATTAATTGTGGGTCATTTGAACAAACGAGTTCCTAAAATAATCAACTAATTATTATTTATTGAAGAAAAGTGGCCAGTTTCCTGAGAAGACAAACTTCAGTGGTTCTCAGGACATTTGATGGGTAGTAATGTAATACTGACTGGGAAAGCACATGTGAGAAAGTTTGATCTAAAGGTCATATGGTACATATACATTGTATAATCAGTAAAAAGAATAAGTGTTTCAAAAAGCACATTTTAAGTAGCAAAGGAAGGTTTTCAAAGTGGGAAGATTCGAACTGTCAGTCATGCTTTCAGTCAATAGTGAAACTGAAACTGGAATACCATAGTTAAATATTGTTTTCATTGTACATGTATTCCATCCTACCTTCAATTTGAAATTTGCGTGCCCAAAGGAACTGCCGTCCATTTTGATTTTCCTCGTTTTATTGATGAACCAGAAAAAGCACAGAATTACCAGGAAAATGAACTTCAATTCTAGGAGCGAAAAAATAAGATTAAAGTCTTTACCAAGAACCCTGAGTTAATCCCCAGTTCACTTCAACGTGTGGTCTGCAGGCTCCGGTTGGCGTATGTGTGCGTTCATGAGTTGATTGTTGTTTAGGAGTCTCTTTCATTTTTTTCTTAAACGCCAACTGCGTAGCAACTTGCTGCAAAATACTGTGAATGGGACCATTCTAATCATTGTACATGTAGCGAGGTGAATGTATAAAGCTGAACAGAAAAGTCACAGACTCCAAAAGTCGGTCTTGGTCGATCACATTTATTGGGTGGCTGTATTAATGGGAACTAACGGGGCTTTCACATAAAGAAATTAATGTAAAAAAAGCAACAATAAAGAAAAAAAACATTAAATAAATTAAACTGGGTTGCTGAAAGGGCGACCCTTTGTTGTTCAATGATGATTGACCTTTTGTGGGCCGAAGATAGGGGCTCATGGCTCGTGTACGACGACCTGACTGACGTCACCATATACCGTACTCATGTACGACGACCTGACTGACGTCACCATATACCAGGATCTGAAATAGTTAATCTATACTTTTCAGACGAACAGTAGGAACAGAGGACAGTAGGAACAGTAGGCACAGAGGAACAGTGCGTTGGCGGAACGGCAGCAATATGTAAACAATCTATTCAGGCTTGTTGTTATTATTTATTGATTTTCAACAGCAGTCGCGACGGTAGGAAAAAGCCTAACAAACGAAATATCAACCAGTGGAAGTCTTGGAGCTATAACAACCTAGATTTGTGTCTTTTCATAAGCAAAATTAGGATCTTGCGATATTCAATTTGAAAACAAATTAAGTAAAAAATGCACTAAAAATATGACGTCCGGTATCAGTTACCATCAGTGACACACTGACATACAATTAACATTAACTGTAGTGTCCTGTGTACATCCGGGACTATCTTAACGCGGGAAACGGCGGGTCACATGACCAAAACGAGTGTACGAGTGTGGGTGAAGAGTGAGCGGTTGTTATTCGAGTGGAGCTGTACGTAGCGGTGGGAAATACATTACATTGGCGACGAGGATGGTTTAAATATGACCGAGAAACATTTACAGCCGTTGGATTTGACCGGACCTGCTTCGCAAGTCGCGGAGAGGTGGAAAAGATGGAAGCGTGCGTTTGAATATTATGCCGAAGGAAAGGGCATCGAAGCTGCTCGTAAGAAGACATCTCAACTCTTACATTTAGCCGGGATGGAAGTGCAGGATATATTTGAAGACTTGCAAGATCCTGGTCCTATTCCATCGTCGGGCGACAACGCTTATAAAATCGCTATTCGCAAGTTGGATTCCTACTTTCGAGTTGAGGAGAATATTCCCTACGAACGCCATGTTTTTCGGCAGTTGGTACCGCGGGATGGGGAGACCGCTGACCAGTTCATGGTTAGGCTGCGAAAGCAAGCTCGAAACTGCAATTTTGAAAAGCGAAAAGCTAACGGATTTTGAGCTGAAGAGAAAGTTGTTAGAACAGAAAAATATTACACTGGAACAGGCTTTAGATAAAGCTCGTGCATGGGAAGCGGCTGGTCGACAGGCAACAAGCATGACAGTAAATCCGCAGTGTGCAGAGGGAGACAGCGTCAATGCGGTCAATATGAGGCAAGGAAACAGGGATGAGAAAAACAGAAAGTGCTACAATTGTGGAAAAGAGGGCCATCTGGCCAGGGATTGCCCAGCAAGAGGAGATATATGCGACAGTTGTGGAAGAGGGGGACATCTGGCCAGGGATAGGAACTGTCCAGCAAGGGGAAAGATATGTGCAAAGCGTGGGAGGTATGGTCATTTTGCATTGCGTTGTCGAGGAGGGAGTTCTAATTGTCCAACGGGTTATTCAACCAGAGGAAAAGCGGGCCAGCGACAGAGGGCTTCTGGCGGATATCCACGTCACAATGCTAATTTCGTGGGGGATCAACAGATATCAGATAACGAGGAGGACTTTGCTTTTGCATTTACAGTGACTGAGGATCCGGAAGAGACATGCAATGTAACTAATTGTAAAGAACCTGTCCTAGAAGTAAGCATAGAGGGCATCACAACAGGAGTGCTTATTGATTCCGGCTCAGTAAGCAACCTCATGGGGATAAAGGAATTTGAGCAACTTAGGTCTCAAGGCCTTAAGGCAAAGATGGAGGACTGCCACAAACGGCTGTATGGTTATGGTGGAAAGGAGTTGGAAGTAATTGGCCAGATCCAAGTTGAGGTTTCAGTGGGTGATACGGGAAAAGTTTCACACTTTGTGGTTGTCAAGAGTGGAAGGTGTCTGCTAGGCCATATAACTTCAAAAGCGCTGGGTCGGTGAGGATTTCGCTTCGGCTCTTCAGGCCAAGTACCCGAAGGTTTTTGACGGTGTTGGAAAGCTTAGGGATTACAAGTTGAAACTACACACGGACTCAAAGGTGACTCCGATAGCTCAGAAGCCAAGGCGTGTCCCGTTCGCACTGCGAGAGAAGGTAACTGCGAAAGTGGAAGACCTCATTTCCAAGGATATAGTTGAGCGGGTCAATGGGCCGACGTTGTGAATAAGTCCTGTTGTGGTGGCGCCGAAGGCATCAGGGGATATCAGGCTGTGTGTAGACATGCGGAAAGCGAATGAGGCCATCATTCGTGAAAGGATACCCATACCGACAGTAGATGAAGTACAAGAGAACCTCAATGGTAGTGCCGTGTTCTTAAAACTGGATCTCCATCTGGGATTTCATCAAATCGAGTTGGACGGGGACTCCAGAGACATTACCACATTTGCTACACATGATGGGTTATTCAGGTACAAGAGACTGAGTTTCGGAGTAAATTCTGCACCTGAAAAGTATCAACAGATTATAAGACAAGTGGTCTCAGACATTGACGGGGTTCAGAACATCGCTGATGATTTGATAGTACATGGCAGGGACAATGAAAAACATGACCGGAGTCTCCACAGAGTGATACAGCGATTGGAGGAAAAGAATCTTACTCTCAACCCTGAAAAGTGCCGGTTCTGAATGGGCAAGGTGGTCTTCATGGGGCTCCTAGTGTAAAAGTATGGTATCGGTCCAACGGAGGAGAAGGTCCGTGCTGTGCTTGAGTCGAGTCGTCCGACTACGCCGACAGAGGTCAGAAGTTTTCTTGGGATGGTTGGCTTCAGTGCACGTTTTATTCCCAATTTTGCAACACTTGCAGAACCTTTACGAGCAGTTTCCAGGCAGGGGGTACCCTTTGTATGGGGCAGCGAGCAAGACGAGTCGTTTCAGGAACTGAAAAAGCGGTTAGCCAAAGCACCTGTTCTTGCCTATTTTGACAAAGATGCGCACACTCGAGTGATAGCTGATGCGAGTCCTGTGGGGCTAGGTGCGGTGTTGGTCTAAGAAAAGAATGGTGAAGGTCGAGCCGTTTGCTACGCGAGCAGGAGCCTTAGCAGTGTGGAAAGGAGGTACAGGCAGACAAAGAAGGAAGCGCTAGCATTAGTGTGGGCCTGTGAACGATTCAATTTGTACTTGTTTGGGCTACAGACCTTTGATTTGGTGACAGACCATGAGGCCTTGAAGGTGATCTATTCCAGGAGATCAAAACCATCAGCACGCATTGAGCGATGGGTGTTGAGACTGCAGCCATATAACTATAAGGTATGCTGTGACAAGTCGAAAGATAATATTGCAGATGCCTTGTCACGTTTGACAACGATCCCAGCATCAACGAAGTATCGTCAGGATGAGCACATTGGATGGTTACCCTTGAAGCAGTGCCTGTAGCGCTTAAGATTCAGGAGATAGAGAGTGTCTCAGCAGAAGATGAAGAGTTGCAAATAGTGCGTAATTGCCTTGTTAGTGGAAACTGGGAGAAAGCCCCAAAGCCATATGTGATGGTACGCAACAAATTGACTTTCATTGGTCACGTTATCTTGCGCGGAACGAGAATTGTGATTCCCAAGGTGTTGAGGCAGAGAATTGTGGAACTGGCGCATGAAGGTCACCAGGGGATAGTGAAGATAAAGGAGAGACTGAGGAGTAAGGTGTGGTGGCCGGGTGTTGATAGGGAAGCGGAACGCAAGTGCCGAGAATGCTATGGCTGTCAACTCGTCACAAAGGAGACTGTGACTCCACCGGTGAAAACGACGAAAATGCCAGAAAGGCCATGGCAAGATCTAGCATTGGACTTACTTGGTCCAATACCAACTGGAGAACACTTGTTAGTCTTAGTGGACTACTTCAGCCGATGGGTAGAGGTTGACATAATTAAATCTACCACCTCGGAGGTGATTGTCAAGTGCCTAGACAAGCAGTTTTCTAGATATGGGGTACCCAGTACGCTGAGAACAGACAACGGAGCCAACCTGGTGTCTGTAGAAATGGAAGAGTATTTGAATGAGATGGGCATCAAGCATAGATTGACCACACCACTCTGGCTAAGAGCAAACGGAGAAGTCGAGAGACAAAATCGTCCATTTTGAAAGCAATTAGAGTCGCCCATGCTGAGAAGAGAGACTGGAGATGGGAGTTGAACAAGTTCCTTCTAGCATATCGTTCCACTCCACACACAACGACTGGCAAGAGCCCAGCAGAATTACTGTACGGGAGGAAAATGTTCACCAAATTACCAGAACTGACTGACTTGAATGAACCTGAGGAGCTGGGACATCAGCAAACTAGAGATCGCGACGCAGAGAGAAAGCAAATTGGTGCAGATCATGTTGACAGGAGGCACCAGGCCGCGGAGAAGGACATACAAAAGGGGGATGTTGTACTACTGGAGAAGAGGAAGGAGAATAAGTGGTCGCCACACTACGAGAAAGAGCCATATCAAGTGACAGCACGTTATGGGGATCAGGTCCAGTAAAAGTCAACGCAAGGTGGGAGTACAAGCGAAACATCCAGCATGTCAAGCGGTTTGTGACTCCAGTAAAAGAGCCAGAGGAACCGAGCTTTGAGCATCCTGCAGCGGTACTGGGCGAGCAGACATATGGACAAGTCACACCCTGCCCGGAGATGAGTGCAAGTGCAAGTCCAGTGGAAGATTGGGTTCCAATCTGGCCACAGCCTCTACCAAGAAGATCTGGGAGAGTCAGTCGACCTCCCGAGAGATTTTAGGACTATATTGCCACTTAGGGGTGGCTGTGACATTGCTGTGACAGTAGCAACTTTAATAATTATTGTGCATTTACAAATGCTTCTATTTGCTTTAGGGACTTTGTTGACATTATCTATAGTTATATATGTTATTTACCGTACTTATGTTTGTAAGCGGAGAAAGAGGAAGATGTAGTGTCCTGTGTACATCCGGGACTATCTTAACGCGGGAAACGGCGGGTCACATGACCAAAACGAGTGTACGAGTGTGGGTGAAGAGTGAGCGGTTGTTATTCGAGTGGAGCTGTACGTAGCGGTGGGAAATACATTACATTAACAATGGCTTTTAGTTGGGTAATCTATCTTCTCTCAGTTACAGTATATTCAGCGATCTTGTTAAAAGAGCTGCATTTGTTTTATTTTCCTGCTTAAAGAAAACAAAAATTCATATCCCCGATTGGGAAAAATAATCAGAACAGATTACATGGAAGTGCCTATAAACCAAAAGACGGAATTGTCCGGCAGAATGGTGAAAGAATTGTGGGTTTTGTGGTAAAAGCACCAAACTTGGCACAATAATAGTTTATGACATGGTGAACAATTTTGGATATGGAGCCCACCGAGATCTATCCCATAATAATAGTAAGCGCAGGTTTTTCTTCTGCACCCTGAGAATGGACATGGAAACGAGATTGGCACAGAATATGTTTCATAACAGCTTTATTAACATGTGTAAAACAGCCACACAAGTAGAAAAGTGAAAGGTAATGTAATCCAAAGATATGTAATGACTAAGAGATGGTCACGTGATCCATCAGCATGCAAACGAGGCTGATTCTGAATAACTATAAAAACTAGTGTATCTAAAAGATAGTGATTGCTGCGGTATTGGGAAAGCACTTGAAGGGCAGTTCATACTAGAAGGGCTCTCCGAGACCTTATTTAGAGTTGGATTACATGTCGTCTCCAGTATCGATCCATGAAAGTTTAAGTGGTGAAAATTACTGGGAACTGCTGTGAGCCATTTAAAGCCTGGTCGACACTTGGCGTAGATCTTATTTGATTGTTGTCATGTTGCGTTGTTCCGAAACCACCGATACGAGGTCAGACACGACATACGGTTTATAAACGACTACTTGACACTAATTATTTGGATAAAGGAATAGACAGTACAATAACACTCTTTATTTGTAAGAATGTACATTAAGGGACAGACCATTGGAAACATGGGAGGTGGGTGATAATTACTAAAATTCCTGCAAGATAATTTCTCCAGAAAAAAAATATGCAAGCAGTTTTTCAGCAAACCATAGCTATCAGATTGTGTGAAAAAAACTCATAGAATATTTTTAATTCCTTCCCCCAAGATTTCTAATGGTCCACCACTAAATCGTTTTAGCAGTTCAGAGCTGTCATTTTGTTTCTTAAACAAGTTTCACTGCTGGTTAATTCAGGAACAACAAGCTACATTTTGCAAAATATCAACAATAACGTTTTGCAATAAAAATCGTTAACAATATTGTACTTACAAAAATATGTTGCAAGTGACTGAAAAAAGAATGTATCGACATGTGGCGGAACGTTTTAGTAAAATACAATGGCAAATTAATTGCACTGCCATAACGTGAAAAAAGTGAAAATTCTTAATTGTAAAAGCTGGAATATTTTTTGACAAATAAGAGGAACTGTTAAAGCAACTAGATTTAAAAGCAGTGTCCTAGCTACTTGTTAATATTTACACTTTCACGAGTGGTCTAACTCCAAATTTTATAAAAATGTTTTAAAAATTGTTCATCATGATTATAGTAAAATACAATGGCAAATTCATTGCACTGCCATAAGGTAAAAAAGGTGAAAATTCTTAATTATAAAAGCTGGAATATTTTTTGACAAATAACACGAACTGTTAAAGCAAACAAATCTAAAAGCACTGTCCTAGCTACCTATTAATATTTTCACTTTCAAGAGTGGTCTACCTCCAAATTTTATAAAAATGGTTTAAAAAAACTGTTTATCATGATAATAGAAAAGAGTACCGAACAGTGTTATTGAACAGAAAAGTATTGCCTGTTTATGATTTTATGACTTCTTTGGCATTTTTGTTGTCATTAAAAACAACTGTTGCATTAACCGTTAGTAGGATTTCAGTAAGTTCTTCATCGTCGAGGTCTGCGAATTGTTTATCAAAGTCAGCATCCTGTTCCTTTCTTATGTTGTATAATTGTTCAATTATTTCGTCAAAGATGTTAAGGGACATGGTTTCCTTGTCATTTATGTGAAGTATGCTGGCAATAACCTTTCTGCGACATTTCGTTTTCAGTTGCATCAATGCACATTCGCTGCATTTGATGATCTTTTTGTCAGTTTCGATCAGCTTGGAGTGGCACTTGTTGCAGCTGAGATACGACTGGACGTAGTTAATCCCCTCTGGTGGGAATGGCACCTTTATTTGCTGTGAAGTGCTTGCTACTTCATCTTCGCGGTCTACTGTTAGTTCTTTGGCGGCACTCACTACGCTGTGTTTGGTCAATGTTAAATAGTTTACCCCACCGTACTGCTTGACAGCAACATTTGAAATGTTATAACATTGGCCTGACAGCACTTTTTGAGTATCTTGTTCCCACAAGACCATGCGGAGAGATCCAGTATTGTCTGTAAACAATGCTTCTTGTTTTTTCAGAGTTTTTTCACGGACATTCATAGTTTCTGCGGTGCCATTGAAAGAAACGCGGCCAGCAATGTTGACAAGGGTATCGCTTTCTCTTCCTTTAATTTCAGCTATTGAACTGTCCACAGCTTCGACCGTTTGTTCTTGTATTTGCTGAACGTCAAAATCAATTTCACTGTCTTTTGGATCCTCAATTTTTGTTCTTTTGTTAAGAATTAATTCTTCCTCTCCGGTCTTTGTGTTTTTCTTTCTTTGGAACTTATTTATCTTGACAGGTGATGATGACTCAAGCTTTCGCTTGAGTGCTGTGTGCTTTTCTGGGGAGAAGCACACAGTTCGATACACATTCGACTTTGTTTGGAATTGTAGCCAAAAATACTTGTTGTTGTTTTGGCTTGTCTTGATAGGTGACAAATTGTGCAAATAGCCAACCATGCTTTCTTCTGAAATAAAAAATACGAAATTATTAACATTGAGGGATTACTGATAGGATTAGGATAGATTTATTGAATAAGATGAAATAATTAGGCTAGGCTTTTTGCCATGCAATGATAAGTTTTAATTGATGTAGGTGTTAATGTGTCTATGATTAAATTTGGACAAATGGTACATTTTTTAGACTGGAGACAGTCAAAGTATTGATGGCAACATTCAAGCAGTGCAATGAACTCAAAATTACAGGCAATTTGCCTAGAAAAGACAATATTATGGAATTAACAAGCACATGCATTGCATTTTGTAAGATTTTAATACCAATGTGAAAGTTGGAAATATGTACAGTGTAAGTTACAAAGAATTAAGACAAATTTTGGCAGTATATACAGTGCTAACTTATGAGGTATTTCAGAAAAAAAATAATTTGTCATGATATTCAAATATTTGATATGTCACAATTATAAGGTTTGGCCTTCAGGTATCTGATTGTGTGACCTGTTCAATATCTATTTTGTGCAGCTGGAGTATGCAGGTAATTACCACTTTAAACGTTAACATGACTTTTCTCTATTTTTGTCCCCATGCATTTCTAATAGCAGTAGTGGGGAGAAGTTGTTCAAATTGTTTACGAAGAAAAATTATCTCGAGTGATCATACTGTTGACCTCTCTGATGGCTTAATACTTATATTAGGAAAAATTTGATGCTAATCATTTATAGTGCTTAAAATAGTTAAAAGCAACTCACTAGTTGAATGGTCCATACTTTGTTCAGCTGTAAGGAAAATGAAGAAAAAAGGAATTAATAGTTACCAAGAATATAATAAAAGTCACTTGATGGGAGATGCATGTAGTCACTTTAACTGTTGAAAGGAGCTTTTGGTTATTTGAAAAATTTGATTCAACCTTTGTTCTTCTTGTTGTCTATATTTCAAGTTGTTACATGTTTTTATACTTTTAAGTCTATCAAAAGTCATTGGTTCTACAACAAGTGAAGATAACTGTTTAACCCGACTTAAGCCTACGTATGTTATGCCTAATGTTTGTTCTGACTTTCCAATATCTACCCATGCTTGGGGTAAAGTTAATCCTTGGCTTTTGTGGATAGTTAGGGCCCATGCAAGCTTAAGTGGTATCTGTTGTCTCTCGTGCAGTGAATTGGCAGAATGTGCAGAAACAGTAACAGGAGCTATAGCAACTAAAGAAGGAACGGTGTCGGATATAGAGGGACCAATATAATCATCAAACGTAACAATAACAGCAATAGGCAGATCTGGAGGTTCATGAGAAGCTTTATAAATTATATCTACCACTGTTCCAGTTGAGCCATTACAAAGACCAACAGATGGCCACAAATTCATTGTTAGCATAACAAGAGCACCCTTTGAGATAAGCAATGTTGGTTCTAGTCCATACATATCCTGAGGGGCAATTTTGGCAGCTTCAGAACTTGAATGCTTTGCATCAATTTTTGCAATTGGCTGTTTGAGTTGTAAGAGTGAATTGTAATTGAAAGTGGCGACTTGTTCATTGGTATAAAATAATCGAGTGGCAGTTTTAAATTGATCAATGTTATTAGCATGTAATGGTTGCCTTGTCAATAGTAGTTTCCAATCGTTTTCAGAAATTTCACCATTGCGCAGTCGTAAAAGAAAATCTCTGAAAATTATTTGGTCTGGATCTGTGCCTTTGACTCTTTGATTAACAGATAATGTGACCACATTGTTAAACATCATATAAGTGTAATAGCCCTGCTCTCCAATTGGATTAGATGGTTTTGCATGATATAATGGCTTGTCACACACTGGGGGTAATTGAGCTGGATCTCCAATCAAAATAATTGATTTTCCACCAAACAGCTGTTCTTTTGCACCAGATGATTGCCTACAACGTCTGTCAATCCATCCAAGTGTTCTTTGTCCAAGCATTGAATACTCGTCAATAAGAATATAATCAGCATTAGAAAGTTTATGTTGTAATTCTATCAGTTGTTCACCAGACAAATCTCTTTGTGACTGTGGTGCAATTGGTAGTTTTAAAAGTGAATGAATTGTTTGGCCACCTATGCTGTATGCAGCCTTTCCTGTTGTTGCAGTGATGACACATTTATGCTTAAGATAAGATCTCAAAGCTTTTATCAAATAGCTTTTGCCAGTTGCTGCAACACCATTTATAATAAGCAGCAGGGGTTCTTTTACAAAAGTGTTTTCCGAGTGTTTTGTAATGATATTGTATGCAAGTTTCTGCATTTCACTAAAACAATTTACATCAATCAACTCTGTTTGGGTTAATGGTGGTTGAAAGTTTTCTTTCAATGTAAAAATCCAAGAGGGCATCTCACCAATTTGTTGAGCAGTATATTTCTTAGAGTCTAAGGTCCAGTCATGGTTTGAATGTGGCAGTAGATCTGTATTGGATTGCTCGCCTGACTTATAAAAATCTGATAAAATCATCCATTCTTCTTGCTGATGTTGTTCTTGAGAATTACTTTGTTCATAAACTGGAATCTGTATATTTTCTAATACATCTGAAATCTTTCGAGACCAGTCTTGAACATGCTTTTTAGCATACGGAGTATTGAGAAAGTTATGCCACTCAGTTATGTAAGTTTGATCATCTGGTTCTGTGGTACCCCATGCATCATGCAGAAAATTTTTCCATGGTTTAACTCTTAGCAGTTGAAATTTGCAATATAAACTGTAATATTGTCCTTTTGGATTGCAGGAGTATGTTGGAAATATATTTGGGACAATATTTTCATTATGTTCTTCAAGTTTGTTTTTAGTTACTTTGTACTTCATTGCAAATTCCAGGAAATTTGTATCCATTATGCCAGGAAACTTATCACTGAAGATACCACGGTTTGCATATACATCGAGAAAAGATTCACTTGTACAACTTCCATTGTTTATATTACCTGATGTTTGCAGTCTACGAGAACCATTTAAACTGAAAGACTTTACATGAAAAGTAGTGCTGTGTAATTTCAGTGAAAATAAATGGTGCATGGTTTCTTGCGCACTGAAATCTCGCTCTCCTAGAGTTTTCATCATAAGTCGTTTTATTGCCTTGTTAGAGTTGTTGTCAAAATCTGAGCTCTTGATAACAGCATTGAAAGTATCTTTTAGCTGTTGTGATCTTGGTTCACCCTTGGCAGCATATTTTGCAAGATATTCTACACAAGCATGATGGTCAATTATGATTTGAATGTCACAGTTAGCTCGCCATCCCTGAAGTTGAACACGCTGATGGTTATTCAGTCGAGTATCATTTCTTTTTGTAATGACTTTAGCTCTGTATTGAACTGAATTGTCTTTTGTATGGATTTTTTCAAATTCTAATCTGGTTTTATCACAAAGATTGAATGGGAAGTTGAAACGACACTTGAGATCAGATTCGTTCTGTTTGCGCTTCAGACAATAGTTAGTACTGCAACGTGTGTGGCGCTGGACAGTATTTAAAAGATCTACATAGTCATCACAATGTTCATCACATGACATATTTAAATAACGCCTTTTGCATGGATGCATGTTTGGTTTTGACCAGTTATTTTCAGAAGGCAGTTGTGGATTCCAAGTTGACAGTAGTGAATCTACATAGTCACAAATTAACTTAGCTGCCATTTTGCCTTTTTCAATATCTTGCAAATGTTCCTGTTTTTCTTCACAAGACTCTTGTTTTAAATTTTGTTCAGCTAAGAATCCTTTTAATGCCACTTCAGTGAGCTCACAAAGACCAGGATCATTCTTTAATTTAGCTGTTCCATGGCAATGAATGCTACCTCTTGCTTGGAATTCATATCTGTACCAGTGCCATTCAGCCCCAAGAGTACCATACAACCAATGCTTAATGAAACTTTCTAAACGCTGATTAAAAAACCAATCTACAATGTGGGGATTGTCTATAACATTTTGTCTCCTTTGCTCATTGGTGCTATCATCTGATTTACTTGAAAACAATGAATGTAATTCTGGCCAATGCATATCTGCTGACGAAAAGGTAAAAAAGATGGTGGGAACTCCTTTAGTGGTGATTATTGATTTCAGTTCATCTCTTCGTTTATGCCAATAAGCATTACTGCCTGTAATGTTCCCTACATATCTTGAGAGCTTTGTCATAAAAACTGTTGAAGTGTTGTTCGATGCCATTTCACGTAATTGCTCAATAGTAAGATAAGAGTCACCTGGATTCTGTTTGATGAAAACAGAACATTGTTGTAAAGTGCGCTTCCTTTGAATCATATTGAGTGCCCAGTAGGAGAAACGAGGATGCTTAGCAAAACGATAAACCCACTGACCACTTAACAATTCCCCAAATTTTAATAGATGCTTAACACTTTTAGAAAAAGAAACATCTCTGTTTAGACTGGGAGTGGTTGGGTCACCTTTTCCATCAGGAAATAATGTTGGAAATGCCATTGTAGCTAAATATGCTGTTGTATATTCATTGAGTGGTTCATTTTGAACAGTTGGCCAGTTGACAGTTTTGCCAGCAATTTCATCTTGAATTGCCTCTTTTTCCTGTTTTTCATTATGCTGAGAGGAAAGAAAACTACTAGTTTCAGTGTCCTTGTTATATACTACATCTGAATCATTTTCTAATTCAGTATCAGTTAAGGAATCCTGATCTGTGTCTTTGTCAAAAATATCATTTGTTTTTGTTTCAAATGTTGGAACATCTGATGGAATACCATTCTCAGGTAAACAATTCAAAGCATCTTGATCAATTGTAATGTCTTTGTATTGAGGATTATGCAGGCTTAGCCACTTCAATGCATTTTCAACTTTACGTCTTCTTACAATGACTTCTTTACAAGTGTTGTCTTTGCCCCTCATGTTAACAACAATAAAAGGAATGTCTTTAGCATAGCGAGGCAATGACTTGGCAAATTCCTTGACATTTTGAGGTAAATTTATACAGTGCCCAGAATAACCCCTTTTGTCCTCCAGGTTTTATATAAACTCTCATTAATGGAAGAGCTCTAGCTATTAACATTTCTTCTATTTGTGTTAAACCTTGTAATTCTTTTGGCACAGAAGAAGGTACCATAAAATTTTCTTTAGAAAATTTCTTGGGGAGCTGCTTGGCTCTTAAACAGTTGGAGCACACATAGTTAGAAAATGCCGTTTTGCTATTGCATTTTTTGGTTTTTTATGGCCAGGCCTCGCAGCATATTTTACATCGGTAAATGGTATAATCTAGGGATTTGTGAAATGTTATCATATTTTTCAAAGCCAGTTTATGAAGGGTATTGGTTTGCTTTGGGAACTGTTCAGATTTGCAACCTGTGTTTTGATTTTGTTTCACATTGCTTTGTTTGGAAAAATTTTGTTTTTGTTTCTTTGCTTTTGTAAAAGTGTTTTTCTTCTGGGTGCACTTATTTTTGCTTTTGTTTGTATGCAATACTGTTCTTTTATTTGTTGGCATTTTAATTACTGGTATGGTGCAATTAACTTTTTCCTTTCTTTGAAACTTTTCATCCACTAATCTTTCATCAAGTTCTGATTTTGTTGGTGTATCATGGGCTACCTGATCATTGGCCAGTCTAGCTTTTTTCTGACGGGTAATTATGTGTTCTGATTCATGCACTCTTTTTGAACATTGTGGTTCAGCACTTTTCTCTGTAAATATGAATTTAGTTTGTCTTTGCTCAGGATGGCATGTGTTTCCTAATTGTTTCTTTCCGATTGTTTCCTTTTGTGCATAAACATCGTGTACTACATCGTAGTGAATTCCATTGGAGTGGTTCAAATAAATTGAGCAACCATTTTCAGGTTTTTTGCCACTAAGCATAGTTTTTGAAAATTTTTTGCCATTTGTGAGTATTGCCAAATTTGGTGTAAACGAATATGTCAGTGGATAAAAGTGAAGCAGCAGTTAAAATTTCAATGTCTGTTCCCCAAACTCCATTTCTGGCCATCTCAGACTTGGCTAAATAACTATCTAATGAAGTGTTCATGTGTGGTACTAAAAAGTGTTCAATTTGCCTCATGTGATTTATTATTTGCTTTCTCACTTTAGTGTGGTACAATTGTCTACCTGTTATAACATAAGATAATGCTCTAAACAGACAATTTCCATCACCTAATATTCGAAACAGCTTTGAGGGTTCTCTAAGATCCTTAGAAGGTTTCACAGCATGCTTTACAACTAATGGCAAATTCATGACTGAACACAGAAATGACTGTGACTTCTCATTATAAGGGAAAAAAGCAAAAGCAGCATTAGCACCCAAATTTGATTTTGTGTGCATTATTTCAATGTTAGATTCTGGTCCATTTTCTATAGACACACATGGTGTATTATAGGCTACCTGATCATTGGCCAGTTTGTTTCTTTTATTACAGGTATTTCTATGCTCTGATTCATGTGCTCTTTTCGAAAAAACATCCTGTACTACATCATAGTGAATTCCATTGGAGTGGTTCAAATAAATTGAGCAACCATTTTCAGGTTTTTTGCCACTAAGCATAGTTTTTGAAAATTTTTGCCATTTGTGAGTATTGCCAAATTTGGTGTAAACGAATATGTCAGTGGATAAAAGTGAAGCAGCAGTTAAAATTTCAATGTCTGTTCCCCAAACTCCATTTCTGGCCATCTCAGACTTGGCTAAATAACTATCTAATGAAGTGTTTATGTGTGGCACTAAAAAATGTTCAATTTGCCTCATATGATTTATTATTTGCTCTCTCACTTTAGTGTGGTACACTTGTCTACCTGTTATAACATAGGATAATGCTCTGAACAGACAATTTCCATCACCCAATATTTGGAAGAGTTTTGAGGGTTCTCCAAGCTTCTTAGAAACTTTAACAGAATGTTTTACAATTAATGGCAGATTAATGACTGAACACATGAACGACTGTGACTCTTCATTATAAGGAGTAAAAATACACGACACATTTGCAAAATCTATATCAGGCCCTGGGTTAGTTTCAACATCATTAGCAAGCCGTATCAAATCGGGAATGTAAAATCGGTACAAATATATTTGGGTAAGCCACAAACGATTGTTTTGCATAATCTCAAAACGACGAACAAGTGTTTTCAAAACAGGTAAATATATTGCTTCCATGTAGAAAAGTAACACCAAAACACTCCAGAATTTTCCTTTAAAACATTCACGATATTCTCGTGCTTTTAAGTATATGGAATGCATTCCAACAACCATTCTATATTGAACAAGAGAGTTACCCATTTTATTTAAGTTATGTTCACATACCTTTCAACCTTGTTCAAAATGTCAATCACCACTTTACACTAAAAGAAATTAAAAAAAAAAAACAGGTTACTCAAAGTGCCAGTAAAAGTACAATCTCAAAACTGTTTTCAATTTGTGGGAAAGAGGCATGGCAACACACCAGATAAACGAGGTGTGCCAAAACACACCAACAACACAAGGTGTACAAAAGCACACCAACAAAAATGAGATGTGTGTAACACATCAAAGATATGCAAGCTATGTACAGCAACCAAACTTCTGCAAGAAAAGGGGAGCAAGTGATGTTATGAAAAGTGTGTTTGTGTCCCGGGAGGACTCCCACATAAAAGGTCAACTCTGGTTTCCATCCATCGAAGTGACATTAGCATATTCCTATCCATCGAACTGACATTCAGTGAGGTTACATGAAGTACTCTATTCGTCAAACTGACATTACAGTACAAAGTACGTCAGGCAAAGAAAGCGGTACAGTTTGGCAGATGTAATAATCTGGTTAGGAAAAGAATAGCGTTTTAGGGTTAAACACTTATCTACAGTGATTAGGGCTAAGCACTGATTCGAAAATGGTTAGCTTTTATATGTTGTTATGGGTAACAACATATGAACACTAAAAATTAGAGGTCTCGGTAGCTGGTTCTTGGTGGTGTAGTGGTCATGGACAATAGTCGTGAATCTAACGACCCGGGTTCGGCTCTTACACTCTCTTACGTTTTTCTTTCTTTTTCTTTATAAAGTGTCAAAAGAGATTTGCTTCATATAAGTCTTAGTGAAAGAGAAATGTCAGTTTGACGGATGGAAATAAGTGCTGACCCACATAAAAGGGGCAGGGATGCTGATGGGAAATGTTGAATTAAGGAGACCGATCTGGGTGTAACCCAAACTTTTTTTGACCCCTAAAAGATACAATTCAACACAGGATGAAGTCCGGAATTTTTTTTAGGCTTCTTTGTAATTGCTTAAATTGCAAACACAACTGTGAGTATTATTTCTTCACCTTGTATCAACACAGTATGGCGATGTTTTTGTTTTAATTCCCCGGTCCAAATACAGGGATCTTAATTAGCACATTTGAAAATAACTTGTGTTACAATTTCGATTCATCGTAGTTTTTCTAATCATTCTAGAGTTTGACTAAGGACGCATAAAACGATGAAATACTCACCAACTATAAGCGCAGATGAATCTGCTCAGATATCGGAATGAATGGAATTGTCTGCAAGAAAGAAGCGGATAATGTTAACAAAAAATCTACGTTTAAAGCGATGAAATACTCGCCCAGTAATATCACAAGTTAGTTTAAGATCGCGGAAATCGAACGAAAGTTCAGTTGTCGGAATTGTTTGCAAGAAAGAAACGAATATATATTTGTGTTCACCGTAGTTCGTAGTTTTCCTATCATCCTTGAGACTAAAGACGATTTCATCGTAATTTTTCTAAATCATTTGAGATTGACTAAGTACGTTTAAAACGATGAAATACTCGCCCAGTAAGCTCACAAGATAGTTTAAGATCGCGAAAATCGAACGAAAGTTCAGTTGTCGAAATGTTTTGCAAGAAAGAAACGAATATTGTCAGATTAATATTGTCTAGGACGTGTTCATCGCGAGGTGTGAAAATTGCTACAGCTTGAAGCACATGGTAAGCTCAAGTTTAGATTGAAATACAGGGATCTCAGCACATTTGAAAATAACTTGTGTTACACTTTCGAATCATCGTAGTTTTTCTAATCATTCTAAAGTTTGACTAGCATAAAACGATGAAATACCCACCAAGTATAGGCTCAGATGAATCCGCTCAGATATCGGAATGAATGGAATTGTCTGCAAGAAAGAAGCGGATAATGTTAACAAAAAATCTACGTTTAAAACGATGAAATACTCGCCCAGTAATATCACAAGTTAGTTTAAGATCGCGGAAATCGAACGAAAGTTCAGTTGTCGGAATTGTTTGCAAGAAAGAAACGAATATATATTTGTCGAGGACGCGTCCACCGCGAGGTGTGAAAATTGCTACAGCTTGAAGCACATGGTAAGCTCAAGTTTAGATTGAAATACAGGGATCTCAGCACATTTGAAAATAACTTGTGTTACACTTTCGAATCATCGTAGTTTTTCTAATCATTCTAAAGTTTGACTAGCATAAAACGATGAAATACCCACCAAGTATAGGCTCAGATAAATCCGCTCAGATATCGGAATGAATGGAATTGTCTGCAAGAAAGAAGCGGATAATGTTAACAAAAAATCTTTCCTGGTTTACAAAACCTTTCCACGCTAGAACCAAAGTGATCCAAAAGTCATGCCCCCAGTAAAAATGAGAAAGCAAAAGACTACAAACTGAAAAGCCATGCACGATGTAAAAATGAGAAAGCAAACTCACCTCGCACCATCGAAATCGATATGAGAAGGAGCTGTCAAGTGACGCCTTGGTTTTTTGGGTAAAATGAAAGCGAGGCTCCACCATGGCGCAATGCATTCTGGCTAAACCGCGGTGCATTCTGGCTAAACGATGATGAATTATGGGTAAAAGTGATGAAATCGAGAATTCGTCCTAGCTTTAATACTTTCTCTTAAATTCAGTTTATGTTGCTGCTTCGGTCGCTACGCTCCCTCCGCAGCAACAACTATCTTTACAGTTTCAAGCCATCAAGAACAGAATATATGTGAAAAGCTTTCAAACTAGTATTGAATCTCTAGCAGTGTACATCATATCTGGTGTTCCACATCAATGCATCTGGTTATAAATTAGGGCCTGCCGCACAGTCCACCACAATGACAGAGTGCAGTGCAAGGCAACTCTGCACGAACACATTTACATCGTCCAGTGCACCCTCTCTCACTCTTGCAACCGCATTTCAAAAGTTCTTGGCAGCTTTGTGATGCCTGAGGAATCGTTGTCCACAACGGGTCCCAGGCTTGTGTAGGGCCTCGTTGCCAGCCCCACTCACTGGGAGGAGGAAGTTGAGGTGATGCTTCCAAGCACGTTCCCCAGCAGTGACCAGCCTGGAATGTTGCTCTTTTTGTGTGCTGTAGGAGGGCGTCAGCTGTTGGAGGTATCGATTCAATATTCCTTCCTTTGCGCGTGAAGAGGTCCTTGCGTGCAGCATTGACGGTTGTACATGAGCTTGTACGGTCATACATGAGCACCGTAAAGCGCTGAAGGACAGGAATAGCATCAGACACGGCTGAGATTGTTGGGGCAGCACTTAAGCTCTGAAAAACTTCCATCACTTCATCGTATGTCGCCCACGCCTTCTTCTTGCCTATGCTGGCAAACGAGGATGTCTGGTCGCATCCGGTAAAGCTGTGAAACGCAAGTAGAGCCTTCGACTTCTGCTGACCCATGCTTGAAGCAATAACATGTACTGGAACATATCGTAAATGCTTTCCGACTCCAAATGCCACCCAAAGCTCAGACAAAGAAAGGTCATGAAAAAAAGCAATGGCTAAAACCACAACGTCAGTGTCAACAGTTCGCAGCATCACTTTCTCAAAGCCACACTTTGCAGCATCAGCAGCATGGAGTAGAAGTCTTGTATCGGCTTCTTCGTGATTGCATGGTGACAACTCAGATGTGTCTTCTCTCCTTCCATTGTACACTACAGACTCGCCCTTCGTGGATAACACCTGTCCAAGTTCAACGTCAACTGTGCCAAGCTGATCAGCAAGGAAGTCAAAACGTTCCAGCTTATTCTGGTCAACCCTGAGGAACGCTGCCCAATTGCCAGGAATTTTGGTGTCAGACTTGACACGCCTTCGGATCCCCTTTCCTCTCTTGCTCCGGGCTGTCGCCTTGAGGCTGTCCGCATTGTACTTGTCCCATACCACATCAACCCTTTGGACATTTCTGAGCTGACCTTTCACATAAGGAAGAAAAACTCCCTGACTGTATTCCTGGAATGTCCTTGAAGGGCCAGGCTTCAACATGTTCACAATAGCTGCGCCGTCAAGTAACATCACCTCTACTGATGGTGCTTCAGCTTGCCCTGGGCTGACCTTCTCGAGGCAATGAAGCAGGTCTGATTTCGTGCCAGATCGAAGTTGACCAAACTGAGTCAAGGCAGGCGGAAAGCTCTGGTTCTCATGAGTAAAGAATGCTTCCAAATCACCGTCACGAACTTGGCAGGAAATGTACAAGCGAGCAAACAGAGAGCAGTTACTCTTGAGAGATGCAATTTGCATTTTGTCACTGGATTTTGCTTTGGAAGGAGGAGGACTGCTGAACAATGCTAAATTGTTTCTCGTTATTGGTTCAAAAAGTGATACTGTCCGCTTCTCAAGCCTGTCAGCCACAAACGCCTTGAACTGTGTCTTATCGACTTCTTCGATCTTTCTGACAGTTTCAACAACACCTGTATCCACTATAACTCGTGTGTCCAGTACAAGAAGCTCCTCGCTTTCGTCGAGAAAAGGATTACCCATTTCTTCGAAGGTAGTGCATAAAGCTTTTACTTGCTTTTGGAATGTTGCTTGCACCCCACTCATCTGCTTGTGGTGACGTAAATCGGGCCCCTCGCTTTGACTTTTCTTTGTGAGCTCCTCTGACGTTTTGAATTCGTTGATGAGTCGAGAAACCTCTGGACCACAGACCATCCAACGTAATAACTGGCTGGGGTTTTCAGTCAAGCCGATTGCTCCTCCATCACCTTTGACAACTTTGTTGTTTTGTTCATGTGCCTGATCAATTGGAATTAAGGAGAATGCACGATGAGATTTTTCCACAACGAAATTCCCCTTTCTGAACTCATTAGCCACAGATGGAATTTCCTTATCAAGGGATTCCATGTCACGGATATGCACTGGAAGCCATCTTGCATAGTGTATGGAGTTTAACGCAAAGAACCATGGAGCAAGGGATGCACAAGCCTCTTTGTACAGCTGGAAGTTCCCTTCACGCAAAGACCTCACAAATATCAGAATAGTACCAGTACTGAAAATGTGGACTTCCAGCTTGTCGTTGGTTGCGCCATTCATTGAGTGGTAAAGGTTCAACTCCTTCAGCCAGACTATTGCAGTAGGTGTCATATGCCTTGTGCATAAGGATATCTAAAGCAGCAGCTGTCACCTCATGGGCATGTCGAGTACGCGACACATGGGCTGCATTTAAGAACGAGTCAGCTGTTCCTGGAGTTGTCACTTCTGCTTGAGCTAGGGCATTAGTCCAGCCACTTCCCTCGAGCCAGTTCCCAATCGCTTTAAGTGCAGCAACTTCTGTGTGTAAGCCTCCAAGCAAAACCACCAGCTTTTTCTCACCATAGGTTGTTGGCCAGTTCCATTGGATCTTCTTTGTGATCGCATATAATGGCTGATCACAGGTGAGAACGGGCACTTGCTCCGGATTGAGAAAGCGTACAGCTTGGCTCACAACATCGATGGCATGACAGATCACGGCTTCTGAGTGTGCTTGTTCTTGGAACAGCGGCAACAGCGAACTTTCACCTAGCTGCAAAGATCTGTTTGCAGATTGACTTGCATGGAAAGCTGCCCATGTCATATCCAAGGTATCTTTGGAAATCTCTTGATTAAGGCGCTCTCTTACATTATCCAGCCACTTGTATTCTGTGTCGTAGGCTGATGGCATTTCTAGACAGCTACCTACTGAAAGACCTTCGATAGGTGGGACAGGTGGCTCCGACTTCGGAAGAACGACAGCCGGTACAGTGGTGTATGAATCAGGTAGATGGGCAAGACGCTTTGTGTTTGCATTAACAGCAATGACAGGAGCTCGTTCTTCTCCAATGTCGTCATCTTCGGGTTGCTGAAATAACGATATTCCTGTTACGTGAAATGAACCTTGCGCTGTAGTAGAACTCGGGTTATGGTCTATGTTGTCAACAGCAGCTGTTGTAAACACTTTCTTGTTCAGTCTGGGTGGACACACAACTCCTTCAGATTCGTAAAGTGCGCAGACTTCATTGCCCATTTGGGTTGAGATTTCTAACACCCTATCATATGAAATGGACAATCCAAGGTGGTAAAGATCATCGAAAAGAGCTTTCTTCCTTGTTTCTGCATGTGTCATCAGGCCCAGATAAACTGGGAGTGGTGGCTCCCGTTCAGAAGAGTGGTAAAGAGAGGAACATTTCTCACTGCTTCTGCGTCTTTAGTAGAATTGAAAACTATCAGTTGAGATATGCTTAGAGTTGTCTGCGCCTCTACCATGTTACTTGACTGGGTCTGGATGTCTGCGCCTCCTAAAATCATCCCAATAAACGTCTTCAGAGATTCTGGAACGGACTCTTGTTGGCAGTTGTTTTCAAATGTCCCATTAAACTTTGTCTTGGTGTTCAGAACATCTTTGCAAATGATCTTGGCAGCCTGCGATAAGATCATGGCTTGGCTATCGAAATCTTGCTCGTAAAGGTTCCTTAGAGCATGTCCTATGTCTTTATTGAATGCCAACATCACGTCTCGTCCTTGTTTATGCGCTTGCAACCCAGGAACGTTTGCCAGAATTCTGTCCTTTAAATCCGTTGAGTGAACTTTTGTAGAGGTATCCCCTCCTAGCTGCTTGAGTCGTGTTGAGTACATCTGTGTTAGCTCAGCTAGCTTGAAAACAGGAATCTTGTCTTCTAATTCGACTCGCGAGTCCTCTATATATGCAACTAATTGAGCAAGTGCGATACCTTGGAAAACCTTTTCGCTTCTGTTTTCAGATTTATCGCAAGATCTCTGTGCTTTGTTGTAAAGTGCCACCAAACACTTTGAATGGTATACGGCTTCTTGGGAAATGAGATCACCAGCACTTAATTTTGCAAAAAGTGTTTGATCTCCAAGTTGAAGGGCACATTTACGAACTCTTGCATCCATGTTAAATGTGGAAGCTTGATGAAGAGGACCTGAAGAATTGTCACAAAAAAAGCAGGCGCTTTTAATGTTGGGGGATCTGGCACCAGAGTTGGTTCGTGGGTAAGGAGCAGCTGGGTTTGTCGTGGCTTTTTCTTTTTACTGCATGTTGAAATTTTAAGTTATTAAACTTATTATAGCAGGTCTTGTGCCACTTTGCATCCCATTTCATAAGAGTTGATGCAATTCCATTCCCATCGTCCAACTTTGTGATGTCGATCGTTACTGGTAATGAGTCTATCTCATGGAACCGTAAAATATTGTCCGCCAAAGTTTGATAGCCTGTCCCTGGGTCAATATTGCACCTCAGTGAGTTATCGGGGGATTGCAAGGCTTCAGTTGTAGTCTCTTGGCATAAAACACATTTTGACCAGTCAATACATGTGGACAGATCGGGCTCTTGCTCGGCCATTAAGAAAAGGACTAGAGCAAACAATCACTTGATAAAATACATGGATCTTCATGTTTCATCGCACTTAAAAAAGACAAAAATAACAAGAAAATGAAGTGTGTTGGTGAATTAGTATAGATAATGAGCAAATTGTTCTAGAAACACTATAAACACAACAAAGATGACCTTGCCAAATAACTGCAGACTTCCCATGAAACACCTATCAATATTTTAAATACAAGTATTTTGCTCCGACTCTTTTTCTGTAAATCTTAAAAAACATAACTATAAATATGTCCTGATAACAAAATCTGAACCATTTTGAGGCAGTCCAGGGAGCTTATCGTACTAATTTTTCTTGAGATATAATTATTAGTTAAGTTTAAATGTTTTGATAGTTTCTTTTTAATTCAGCTCAACTAAATTAATTGTTTAACAAAGTAAACCTGCTGATTAAACCACTTTGGGAATGATACAGCGTTGTATCATTGCACTATTGGGAGCACGTGTTTAGCACGTCACTACTACGAAAACATTCCACAAATTGAACTTGACTGAACTTGCCTCATTCTTACATTAACTCGTAATTAAAACTCAAAATAACTAATTAAAAGTTTTATCTGTCTCTTACCTCCATTTTCAGGTGGAATTTGAGTTAACAATCGTCGAATTTCAATAGATAATGACCACAAAGTTCAGATCTGGCAAAACTGCAAGTATGCGAAATGTAACCTGGCCAAAATGGTAACCTCGCCTTATGGAACCCAGGCTTCCCAGGCAAAATTATGCATAATTCAAATTATAGGTTTATGCATCTACGAAAACATGGAAAAATAGTATGTAATTTTTTTGGCAATGCTTTGCAGCACAGCTAAAAAACATATCCATAAATTTCTTTCAAATATCAAAGCAAAAACGTAAAAATACCCAAGTAGAATAATTAATTTTTTATTGCATATTTTCAGAACCATCTCGATGCAGTCTAAGGAAAAACTTGTTCTTAGAAATAATAATTTAACAGCCCATTAAACTTTTTCCCTCAGGCCTTAAACGCTTAAGGAAAACCATAGGGAGGGGCTTTGCATGCAATCAAAATCAGCCTCGTTTGCATGCTGATGGATCACGTGACCATCTCTTAGTCATTATAGTCATATCTTTGGATTACATTACCTTTCACTTTTCTACTTGTGTGGCTGTTTTACACATGTTAATAAAGCTGTTATGAAACATATTCTGTGCCAGTCTCGTTTCCATGTCCATTCTCAGGGTGCAAAAGATAAACCTGCGCTTACTATTATTATGGGATAGATCTCGGTGGGCTCCATATCCAAAATTGTTCACCATGTCATAAACTATTATTGTGCCAAGTTTGGTGCTTTTACCACAAAACCCACAATTCTTATTAAATTTTGCACGAATCTGCCGGACTAAATAGACAAAAGTCCGAGAACAACTAATTTATACTTAATTCCGACACTGCTTTACATAACCTGTGTAAACAGTATGATTTAACAGAAAATTGAACAAAATATGTTTAAACAGAACACGTTTACCGTTTAATACGTTTTCTCGTCATCAAGAATCATGAATACTAAATGAATACGCTTTAACTTTGTTTTTCATTTTAAACTTCTTTGTGCGGCTGAAAGTGCCTCGTGAGATGTGAAATAATGGTAACCATTCGCGGAAAAACTGCGACAAAACTTCCCTGAATAACTAGTGGCGATTAGTCCTTTGGAACGAGATTGACCATTGCAGGAAGATATCATTTTGTTATCTGCTCGTGCAAATACGAAATTTTGAATAATTCCTCATCAACTTTTAACTTGTCCTTTATTTCTTGTAGTTTCTTTGTTACTGCTGATGAGGATCTTGGACACAGAGAAAAAACATTTTGATAACTTCTCACTTCTGAGCAGAATTCTATTATCTTGCGGTACTGTAAAAAGATCCTGTCCGAGCTTCAATTACATACAGTTCGTCTTCAAACCAACTTGTAGCAATTGGTTCTTCTCTTTTCTTTTCGATATATCCTTTGTCCGTCTGCTTAATGTCTTGCTGAATATCTTGTTTTTGCCTCTTGGTAGCTTTTCTACCAAACGGATTCGCACACGAACGACAGGAACACTTACCATTGCAGCTTTGCAGATTATGAAAACACGGACAGCAGGACTTATAGTATTTGCAGAATTCACTTTTCCCTGTCTTCCCGGCGGTTCCGCGACCACAGGAGCATCCCGCTTCATGTTGATTGTTATCATAAATGGTTCATAAAGGTGTTGATTAGGCCCCGTGAATTCTTGCACAATCAATTGTCTAAGAACGTTTATTTTATCCTCGTTAGACATTTCTGTTCTGATACCGATCGATTTCCAATATGTGGTCAGATTTGATTTCTTGTAAGAAAAGAGCTTAAAGTGATGGAAATGCAATGTAGAAAACAGTCTCCATCTCTTGGCATCGGCAACTGGTGGAATCCGAATGCATTTTCAAATGCTGGTTAACCTCTCGTCACATTTTTCTGCATCTGACCTGGAGTAATGCTCACGTGATGAAAATAATAGAAGACGCCGTCACATTTACTTTCATTGAAGGTCCATCACATCTCCCTTGCAATTCTTGCGCTAGGCTCTTCATATACATGGCATACTCCAGAACTCTATGATACATGTCTTCTTTGGTGATCATCACATTATTCTCGTCATCAGTCCCATAGTCCCCGTCCTCGCTACTGCTATCCGTGGTTGAATTATTTTGTCTAGCATTGACTTCAGCGCCATCTTCCAAGTCATCGTCGCTGAAACTGTTTGGATTTTGAAGCCCTCCAGTACCAAATACTTCTTCTTGATTGACTGACAAGTCCTGGTACTTGGTGACTGGGGCAGGAACTGCCAAATGACACGATCCTACTTTTTCTGACATACGTTTTTCATTCCACCTGTATAGGCACGTACCTATGCTTGCCACTGCTGCTTTAACACCAATTCTACTTTTTTCTACTTGTTCCTGCTTTTGGAGGGATCCCTTCCAAGCAACCTTTCTCAATATGTGCTCTTAACTTGTCCAATTGGTCATGGGCATTTTTTGAAAGTAGCTTCTTTCCTGCAACTTCAAGATTCTCCCAGTTTTTCACAAATCTGTCTAAATTTGTCAACATCACTGATCGAGAGGGCGTCAATTTCTTATGTTCTTTCCCAATACCGCCCAGCATCCGGAAAACTAATCGAAATGAATCAAGGCACTGTCTTCTTAATGGGTGCCTTTTTTTATTTTACTAGCGAAGCATTGCACAGCATGAAAGAGATCAAGTTTAACTGAAATAACTCCAAACACCCCTTGTAGGAGTAACCTCCAGGCGCAACAGTTGTCGATAGAAAATCCCTGTAAGGTAATTCTGCTTTTAGTAGCCTGTTCATAATTCCAATGAGTAAAGTCTTTACTCTGGGAAAACCAGTGCCTCTTGTTAATTGCCAAGCGAGGACAATGTCATCTTCATTCATAACAGAAAACAAAGAGTCAAACTGACGAATCCAATGGCCATTTTGCCATATACCGACATTGCCAGCGACCTTAAATGTGTGGTCAGAAGAGAGCCAACTGCCAGTGAACGATGCCATTCGTGCATTGTAATGTTTTTCTTTTGTGCAATAATCGTAAACAAAGCATTGGCGAATCAGTTTCCTGTTAGGGTTTAACTGTGAAACCTGCGGTATTGTAGTGTGACTCGCGTCATGTGATGCTTTATCATCCGACGTTTTCATACCCGATATTTTTAATGCCCGAATGCGTACCTCGGTGTGATAACTATGCCACATCTCAGTTAAAAGTGCTTCAATGTCCCTGTACCTCATTCCAGACGCGGTATGAACGATAATTAATCTGTAGAAATGTCAAGTGATACCATACTTGTGCAAAAGAAGGAAAGGGATCATTTCAACCTGTTCAAACGTCTTCAGAATTCGAGGGTCATGACTGATTATCCGATGATCATTTCTGCATGCATACACCCTACTTATGAGCAGAACATAATGTTCTATATCTGCAAGCCGCCTGGGACTGTTGTGTTTCCAATCTTTCCCATCTTTCCAACATCTAGGTTTCAGTATTTGACCACAGTCAGGACAACGTAAGCTTCCATGAAAGTACTGTAGTAACGGATCCCAGATAATAATTCCAGGAAGAAATAAGGTTTCCACGTTATTTTGGTCTCCAACATAATGAATGGAGGTTGTTGCAGTTAGCTCTCCTTTCTCATACCTTTCTATCATTTCTGATATGGCGTCTAATAGGTTGGGGGATAGTGGATTCACATTAGTTTCGCATGATATGAATATCAACAACATGCAGAGTAATAAAACACAGTAGGGTTTTCGTAAAGGTACATCCATCCTGGAAAGAGAACAGAATAACAGCGCTTGTTATGGACAACTCCTTACCGAAAGAGCCCAAAAATGTCACAACTTTTGATTTACCCTCATTATAAACAAATAAAATGAAAGGCTGATCATACAGTAAGGAATATATTTTTAACCGATTAATTTCGAACGGCAATATATAACAAGCGAAAGATGGGAAAATAATACTTTGTTGATGGTATCAGCTGAATGGATAAAAAAAGATCCTGAAATTTACATAAGTATATATTAAGTTTCATTGCGTCTGTTTAACCCCTTGGGTTCGAACATTTGACCTTTATCAATAAGATGAGCCTCTCGTGCCTTACGCATGTCGTCACAGATTTTATAAGCTCAAGTGGGATTAGTTGCATGTCAGAGGCAGAATGATTAGGTGAAAGAAAATGTTCTGATACTGCTGTAAGTTTAGAGTTGTCTGGGTGTACTTGTTTGTCGACTGGTCTGCGGTGTTCGTTGTTTGTTGAAGCGTTCTTTCAAGCGTTCTTTCAAGCGTTCTTTCAGTTGTTGTTTAGTCTCTCCAATGTATTGTTGCATTATCTGCATTCTACCATGTATACAATGTTTCTAGAATTGCAGTCAATGCGGTGGTTAATGGTCCTAGTGTTTCCTGTAAAGTGAAATGTGTAATCTGTTTGTCCGTCGTTGATGCATTTGCATGTACGGCAGCGGTTGCCACAATGAAAGGAGCCAGGATGTGGGTTAAAGGGCGCAGTGGTGCATAGTTTAGGTCTGACTAGTAAGTCGTTAAGGTATTCCTGGAGGCTAATTTGGTCAATTTTGGACACTTTTTTATGGGATATTTTCTGGACAAATATATAAGTTTACAAGGTCATTTTTACACCAATGATTCATTACTCCCTATAGATTCTAAAAAAAGTTGTCAATGTTTGGAAAAGTTAAAGGAATGTTTGGAATTTAACAAATTTAAGGGTGTGGTCTTTCTCGAGAAATTCAACAAAATCAATGATATGTAAACAACAATTTATTCTTTTGCTCCAAGATTTGGCACACAATTAGAGTAGCAAAAAACTCATCTTTTCACCGCAGTGCGCATTCCAGATGTGATTCAACAAGTTTTAATTGCAAAAAATTCAAATATTTACCTTCTTGAAAAGCAATTTCAAGTCAATCGATTGTTATTAAGCCTTCGAGTGCGCACTGCGGTGAAAAGTTTCCTCTATTTATGTAGTTTAGACCTGCCAAGTTTCAAATCTCTGCGATGTATCTTGTTGGAGAAATTGTAATTTGTATGTACTCGCCTTATGCTTCGTTTGCTTGTTTTGCACGTAAATCAGCCATAAATTTCACAAAATTGCTCACTTTCAATCGCTTTCCCTTTGCTTTTGTGGCAGCCATTTTGTTTGTGTCCACAATACATATTTGCAGCGGTATAACGCTAAATAATCCCCCAAATATGGCTAGAGAGTCCATATTTGTGCATCTATTTTTTCCGCGAAACCAATCAGAAGGTGTGATAATGCGTTCGCTTAGCAACGACACCTCTCGCTCGCCTTCGCAGCGTGTGTGCTCGCGTGTTTACAATCAGTCGATATTCGATACTCATCTCGAACGCTCAAGGAGAATTCCACAGAAAACGATATATACAGTCAAGATTTATAGAGAGATTTATAAGATAGAGATATTTATTTATTACAAAGAGAGATTTATTTATCTATGGCAGACAGCGATCCGAAAGGCTGGTCGAAAAGCCTCCACGATTCCCGAGGTTTTGGAGCTGGTTCAAGATCGCGTTTGGACACGGCGAAACTCGAACAAGCGGGTTGGAAGATTCTGCATCGGCAATCTGGAGACAGGGTCCACATTTCTTATGTCGATCCCAAAGGCAAGAAGATTAAAAGTTCTAAAGATGTCGAGCGAAAGCTTGAAGCGGACGGCAATTTGTGCGAATTCCTCAAAGCGGAAAGCGGCGAATTCGCTTCAGAACAATCGGCAAAAGCTGCTAAGTGTGACAAGAAAGACTCCGATGAAGACTACGAACCCCCGTCAAAACAAAGAGCTGTGGATGACAAATCTGGGTGAGTATGTATTCGGAAAGTTATTAGAGGCTGTTAGTATGTGTTTTGTTTATTTTTTAAAAGCGAATTTCCTTTATGTGTCAAGTTTATCAAATACTGCGCACGGCAAAGGTGTGAAATTTTGGTGAAGGAAGTCAACAAATTCAACCCGATAAAAGAAATATTATTCCTCTTTTACAAAAGCCATGGTCTTTACCAAAAGTCTTACATGTTTGTTGGTTTGTCACTTTCCTTCTTTCTTATTTTGCATGTAGAATCAGCATTTCTGAAGGATTTTTTGTTGGAACTACCTCTTCCATTGTGGAGTTCGTGGAAAGTTTCAATGACTTTTTTCGATGTCCATCGAATAATGGCAAGTGTAAAGGTAATAGTTCTAAGCCTGTATAAGAGGATAACACGCCTCACTCTTGTTTGACCGTCACACGTTTTAAAAGAAAGTGGAGGTACATCAAAACAGTTGGTATATACTGTCCAAAAGGTTACTTTCAAATTAGTATTTTTTGTCCAGTCCACAAATGACAAATTATTAAAATATATCCATTTGAATGCTTCTTTTGCATTGAAACTTTCGGGAAAACCTACTCAATCCAAGTCTTAAACTATCAGTGCATTTCCGTTTTCCATGAAAATTATTTTAATTTTATTTCCAGTTCTCTGTTTATGTTCACCTGACCCCAAACGTCAGGTTTTGAAGGCCTCTTGTTATTACTCCAAGGTGCGGGATTGCAGAGAATTGGCCTCATTGAATAAGAGTAGAGCTTATTGCCTTGATGCTTCGTTCTTAAAGGAATTGAAAAGAATGGAACCAATTTTTTGCAACCCCGCACCTCACTCTGTTATTTGGTGTGTATTACATCATAGGAAAGCTTGTCCTAACTGCATGTGAGAAGAAAGGATATGGAGGGGCAATGATGTTCAACTTCAAGTGCTGTGGCTGTTGGCAAACTGAGGTTGACTACAAGAGCAGCCAACTTGCCCTTGGTTCAAGGAGGCAAATTGTGTCCTTGGCCCTTTCGCTGGCATTTTTTATTAGTGGCCAGGGTTATGCCAGTTACAGGAAGACATTGGGAAGGGGGTTGGGTATGGGTGTAACCTCAGAAAAGCCATTTTTGGAGGTCATTGACCTTGCCCTCCCACACATTAAGGATATTTTGGATGAGATGTGTGATGATGCTAAGCATCAAATGAAACAGATCTCACCTGAACAAATAGGAACCTGGCCAGGGCTGTAACATGCTGCGATGGTTGCTGGCTAATAAGGGGTCATTTTAGTCAAAATTGCACCTTTGTTATAAAAAATTACATCACAGGTGCCCTTCTATACTATGGGCATCTGTCAATGAGAGGTGCAGACAGAATTTGCGACGAAGAATTGTGGAAAGGTACTGCCAAGTCCGCAGAGGGCCACCTTAGCCAGAAGCTGTGGGCGAAAGCTAAGGAAGAAGGCATGAATGTGGCAGTCAATTGGCAGGACGCAGACTCTTCATCCGCTAAAGGTTTTAGATATTCATTTGCAAATGAAAACGAGTCAAAGGTTATGTTGCGTGGGGGCCATGTGGGGAGGGCACATGGGAAAAGGTTGGAGGAAATGAGGTCCCTATCTTCATTTAGTAGTACATTTATTGCCTTGCACAAATCAGAATTTCCTACAGTTACATCGGTGAAATGCTGTTGTGCCGGCAAAAAGCATACATTTGTTTCCACAAGGAACAAACCTGCTTGTGGTTGTATTGGTCCCGCATTTATCCAAAATGCCAAGCGCAATCATTACTGTGCTCTAGTCCATGCTGGGACCAGTCCTGAGAAATACCGGGAAACCATGCTGGTGCTTGGCAAATACCACAGCAGGGACAATCATGAATGGGAGGGGGGGTTTTGTTCTTTTCACCCCCTGGTTAAGTGCAGCTGTAAGCAGTGCGATGCTGATGAAAATGGGTTTTATCCTGACATGAAATGCCATGGAGAGCCATATCGCTCTGCTCACCCCCTGACATGTGAATTTCATGGGCTAGCTTATGAGATAGAGTGTGCTCAAAGGGCAAAAAATGCAGAACAGGTGATTGAGCCAGATTTGGGGAAAGGACATTCCAATCTTCCCGAGTCCACATTCAGTGTTTTAACTAAATTTAGGGCCAAGGACACAAATCTTCACCAGAAGCATTATCAAGCTTCGACGAATCTCGGTCTAATACAAGCAAACATGACCTGGTGTTTCAAAACCAAGGGTCCAGAATACCACTGGATAGTGGACTTATATTCAAGAATGGGCCTTCCAGTCCTCAGTGGAATTCAGGAATTGGTATGTTATTGATTGTGTTACATGCTAGAATACATTGTATTTTAGTTTTACAAGACAGTGAGGTCTAAAAACCGCAAACACATAAGATACATTTGGAAAACAGGTGTGGTACACGTAATCTAGAAAACCATAGTGCACCCACTCTCTGTTGTATCTATTCCTTACAGCTTGAGCTCTTATTGAATCATGTCAGTAGGTTTTGAAATTGACATCATCAAGGGCAGATAAACTTTGACTTGTTACCATGTGCACAGCCATCGCTAAAAACTGTTTTTATCTTTTTTTCAAAAGTGTCAACACGATAATGAAGAGAGAATGAAGAGGTTAGAACGGTACAAGACGGATGCAGGAATAAGGAAAAGAGTGCAAAGGAAGATAAATCGCGCAGAGGAGCAAGCATTAAGGTAAATATTAGTTTTTTTCTGCAGGTTCAAGTAAGATGCTTGGCTTGAACCGGAATTGATGGCTGTAGTTGTTTATAGAAACAGGGACTTGGTGACTGGAAATTAATCAGCTGCATTCAGTTGCACAGATCAGTATAGAGCAGTTTTCATTGATTGTCCTAAAACCGATTCATAGTCTCTCACCAATAGAAACAGTCAAGTAACTCAGTAATGAACCAATCAGAGATTTTTTGGTCATTCACAAACCATAGCAATGTAAAACCAATCAGAGATTTTTTTGTAACTCACAAACCATAGAAATGCAAAGCCAAAGCACTTGCAAAATTTCTTTTAACACTCAATTGAAAACTGCTCTATTTTGATGTTATAATTTTGTTGCATAGGAAAAGATATGTGAAGACATGCCAAATACGCCATAGTTATGGGGAAGACGAAGAGGAAACTGAAATTGTCGAGAGTGAGGCGATTTCGCTAGCAGAGACTGCCATTGAGGAGGGAACCGCTCAGGCTGAAATTTCAACAGCCACAGTTGATGCTCCAGAAAATGCTGTAGTATCTCTTGGGGGCAAAAAATGCAAATGGTGTAATAGCACGACACACAGTCGTAAATCGCATAAGGATTGTCCTCACAATCCCAAAAACCTTTCATAAATCGAATTCAAAAAAATTAAAAATGAATTGAAGCTTGTAATACACCGAATGCAAATATGGCCGCCCGACAATTTTTTGCTTGGACAGGTTCTCAAGAAAAGAAAAGCAATTGGATAATGATAAAGATCATACAAATTGTTAAAATTTCAGTGAGCCATAACTTTACAACTGTTAATCAAAAAACGCTCAAACTTTACAAGATGATACACTTAGCAGCATGTGTTTGCATGATATCATTAATTTCTATGAAAACTTGGCCAACCAAAACATTGCCTGACCGCCATACACTAGTATCCCGATAACTCGAACCTCCAGGGGAGAGGAAAACTTGGTTTGAGATAGCGAAGGTTCAAGTTATCGAGGGTAAATTTGCAAGTAATCTTTAGCCAAGGGAAAAAAGTTTGGTTCGAGTTAGCGAGAGGTTCGAGTTATCGAGGGTTCTAGTTATCGGGATTTCACTGTATTTGCATTCAGACTATAACTGGTCATTTCAGTCAACAGAACTGTGCTTCAGCCAGTGTTTATCCATTTCAAAGTGATAGTCATCAGAAATAAATAGCAAACCCAGTGGCTGGTGTATTTAAAAAATTCTTTGGGTAGTTTTCTGCAGTTGTGCTTTTACAGAGCAATCTTGTTTGCATAGTTAATGAAATCTTGGGAATGTAGTAGTCAGTCATTGGGTCTGCTCTAACAAGATCATAAGTGCAGCCAGCCATTATTATCAAAGAAATGGTTTCATATATTTCTGATTGTCTCAATAGTTTTTTTTACATGTCACTGTTTTCATAAGTAAAAATAAGTACACATTTTGAAAATAGTATTGATAATAACAAACAATAACAAAAATGTCAATACCAATGTTTTTGGTACAAAACTTTACACTTTCATCCAATATCATTCATGTGTGGCTCCAGAAGATCTTCATACATCCATCTAAGGGTTTTTTTGGTTTAACCCCCCCCCCCCCCCCCCACCCCCCCCTCAAAGCAATCCAGGTTATCGTAATACATGATATATGTTTTATGTTTCTGCCCATCTTGTGTCATCTTCCAAGGAAAAATTAAGTATGAATATTTTCTGGAACCGCACAACAACAACAAAACATAAATAAATTTACAATGCTATTTTATTTCTATTTTTGCCCTGGCCATTTGGCTTCCTTGAGGTCCCTCATTGTAACCTTGTAGACCTGTAACACAAAATAAATGCAATTAGAACTGACAACACTGGATGTGACATGGAGGAGTCCCACAAAAGCTTATAAATGCTACTCGAAAAATGAGAAAAAAAATAAATTGAAAATCCTCAAATACTCTGGTGCCTTGTGGAAAACTGCCATTTTTTCATCCTTTAATTTGGGAAGTTATAAAGATACTTTTTTGGGGGTGGATGGAGGAGTTGTTCCTTATTGATAAGCCCAAAAAAAACACTCACTGCACTTGTTTGAGGGTTCGGGTAATCCCGCAGGTTCTGGTCAATTCTGTCCCGAATAGCGGTCTTGAGGCATTCGGGATATACATAAGTTGGTAGCGCCTTTCCCCGAAATTTCCCCGCGCCAACTCTGTTTCCAAACTGTTGGAGGAATAACAAAGCGGCATTAGTAAGTTCAGGGTTACGTGAAATATACTATGTTTGATTGTTTACAAGTTTATGCATTTGTATGGATGAGAAGCCGATCGGGACAATCATGACAAGCTGGCAATGTGAGACACGCATGAGACCAAACAGAAAAACGGCCATGTAATTGTGTTCATACCTAGTCTGTTATAATTGTACGTAAAAAGAAAATTTGTTGGGTTCCGTTTTGTATTGCAAAAAGAAGAGAGCGAAGTCTTTGAAGTACAATAAACAGAATAAACCGCACACGAGACCCGCCACGTGGAACAACAAAGCGACGAACAGTATGCACTATAAATCAGCTCGCATCATAAGAGGAAGGAAAGGTAGCTTAAATATAATTGCAATCGTTTTCCAGGAATCCATAGAAACGTTTCAAAATATAAATCTGCAAGGGAACTTACCCACAAGATACCAAAAATACGGCGGTAAAATCGCCTTCGGCCTTCTTCCGCCGTCTCATTTTCCTTCAGGGCAAATGCGCGGATTAGCCCCGCGAGGCCAGGAGGACATCCTTGGAAACTAGAAGTCAAACATATTTGATTAACAAAGCTAATAGATGTAGAGTACAGGAAAAAAACAATGCAACTATATAAAGGAAATTCATTTACCCGCTCTGTTTAAAAGCCGCATCCAGCTCGCCGATCGTTCGTTCTGCCGCCATAATCATTGAAAGAGGGTTTCAAATGTCAAACGAGTAGGTTTTATATTGCGCGAGTTGTCAACACAACCATCCTTGGGGAGTTCCACAGCAGGAGAAAAACTGTTTTCGGCGCAGTATGGCGTCGTATTTTTCCCGCTAAATCAGCCCTAGAGACGAAAATTTACTCGTCCATTTCTCGAAAACGTTTTGTTATTTTGACCTGAAATTTGGCATACAGATTCCTTTTAAGATAAATTTTGAGCTGTGAAAAAATCACACAAATCGGAAACAGTCACTTTAGCCTCCAGGAATACCTTAAGATTTTTAGTACGTCGGAATGCAACGAGAGGTGTGGCCTTGAATACATTGGCGCAACGGTAAGAGGAGGACAGGATATGAAAGTGTTTGTGTATGATGGATGACGGAAAGCGTAATGCGGGATTGTAAGTGATTACAAGGGGAACACGGCTAGGTTGGTTTGCCGAAATGTCTTTGGGTGTGAATGCTTCTGCGCGTGTAATGGTACGAACGCGTTGAAATTCACGGTTAAGGAAAGATAGATTGTATCCACGTTTGTTAAGATATGTTTTAAGCTCGTTGGAAGAACAGATACGACGAAGTCTGAGGAAGAGACTGAAGGGGATAGCTTGTTTGGTATGATGAGGTTGGCAAGATGAGTGTAGCAGGTACTGATGTTTGTCAGTAGGTTTAGTGTAGTGTAGAGGTCTGTTTCGATAGTACCGTTATTGAGAACAACGTTAACATCCAGAAAAGATAGAGATTTAGAGGAGCGATTGGATGTAAATTTGAGGTTGGGGTGAATGCTTTTGAGATAAGAAGTGAAGGCAAGGAGGTCCTGTTCAGTATGTGTCATTACTTCAAACGTACAGACCATCCAATCAGAAGCCATAGATGGCTATTCTTGGCTTATATTTGGATAGTATAATACGTACGTTAGAAACTACAACCCTGGCCAATACTCTTGGGACACTACCCCAAAAACGCCACAATATGACGCAGTCCCCTTTCCCCCTCCCCCCCCCCCTAGTGCAATGTTGATCTTACCGGTTCAAAATTCTGTTCACGGCAATCAACATTGCTCTGGGGAGGGGGGGGGGGGGGACTGAAATAGCAAGTGATAACAACATTTAGATGTATACTACGTAGTAGGATAATAATATATTAGCGAAGCGTATTTTTGCGTGCAATTTCGGTGAGTGTCCCAAGAAGTATTGGCCAGGGTTGTCCGAAAACGGCTGCCTAATAGAAATAGACTATTCTATGATTTTTTGGCTCTTCTATGGTCTCATTTTCGTTGGTATTAGTGTCCAGGTAGCCATGTTGGTAATAATGATCGCAAAGAATTGACATTTCTGTCAACTGCTGAATATCCGAATATATGCACTGAGATTTGTGACTCAGTTTGAAGGGCGTTTTAGCGAGAAGATAGGTTATATTTGAATTGTCGTGTTGTTTACATAGACTGTTATTGCAATTAAGCTGTATTTGTAACAGTGCTATTAGAAGTTTGGCGGACAAACTATTATGTGCTTTTACTGGTCACATGTCGCGTGTTTTTGTGCCTATTTTACGAGATTTCAGAATTAGCGATCACAAAAATGAGATCGAGTTTGTGCGCTATTCGGGCGCTGTGGGCATGTGTTATGCGCAAGCGGTGCTACTTACTAGGCAATGCGTGTGCAAACATGGAGTGTTTAGAGAACACTAGGCAGAGAATAGTATACCTGATTACGTATAGTCGTGCAGATACCACAAAGTTTACGACTAGAGAAAGTTTTTTGTCAGCTATTATAGAGGCTTGGCAACATTTTGGGATAAGAATATTACACTGGGTTGCATGTATTGAGGCTCATAGTAACGATAATGATTCTGCAAGCGGGCAGGACGTCAATATGTATCACTTCCATATGGCTATAAAATTATCCAAGAGGGCAAGTTGGCTTCAAGTAAGAAAGTATTTGGATGAGAAGTTTGGAATTCAAGTGAACTTTAGTGATAATCATAACTCGTACTATACTGCATACCGATATGTGACAAAGGACGATCATGAAGCCTTACACTCCCCTGGTCACCCTGATCTTTCAGATGAAATTCCACAGACTGAATGTGCCATTAGTTCAAGGAAAAGAAAAGCGAAAGAGAAAGCAAAGGGCGCGAAGAAAAAGCAAAGTAAGAGATCCGAGCGACTTAGTATTTATGATGTTTCTGAGATTGTTCAAAACAAGGGTATAACGTCACGTCTACAGCTTGTTTGCTTGGCTGTTGAGCAAAAACGAGAGGGAAAATGTTCTCTTGCACAGTTTATAGCAAACAGGGGTAGTAAAGCAGTGGACGAGGCTATGGAACTGGCCAAAGAATTTTCTCAAGCAGAGTCACTGTACTTACGCGCTAATAAGACACGCATTCAGTTGTTAGAAGAAAAAAGTGCTCACGAAGAAGCAGCAGATCAACTACTGCAAATGCACGGCATCCTAAAAGAAGAATTTTGCAGTGCTGTTTACAATGCTTTAAGTAAGGGAAGAGGAAAATATCGAAATATCTTTATTTACGGGGAAACAAACTGCGGGAAGTCATTCATCCTATCTCCTTTAAAGGTCATTTATAAGACTTTCTGTAACCCGGCTACTGGGTCGTTTGCTTGGATCGGAGCGGAGGACACAGAGATCATTTTTTTAAATGATTTCCGCTGGCATCCCAAAATTATAGCATGGGCAGACTTTCTACAGGCTTTGGAAGGCGATATTGTACACTTGCCTGCTCCTAAAAACGTTTGTGCCCGCGATTTGGAATTGAGTAAAGACACGCCGTTTTTCGCGACATCCGATGCGCCTTTGGTTTTGATTAAAGCGGGTGCAATTGACAGCACTAACACCAGTATGATGAGAGTAAGATGGGTTCATTTCCACTTTTGGAGGCAAATACCACAGGACGAACAACAAGAGTTTTTTTTTTTTTTTCTGACTTTATTGACAAACAAAAAAATAATACAATGTGACATTTAAATTACACAACAAAACAGACAATAGGGTGAACAGATAAACATATAGATAATACACACACTCTACGACTATATCATTTATTACCAACTATATTAACTCAAATAAAAGGGGTAAGTATCCATTTCTTTTTAACAAAATCCTTCTTACTTATACATTTTTCCGTTTCATATTTACTTATAATTTTGTCGGAATCTTTCAATCTTCGGAAGAATTTGATTTCTTCTACAATCCCATAGAAACAGTTTCCCAATTATTATAAAGTAGTTTAGCAATCTAAGCAAAGGGCTTGTAGTAACATTTATTATTCCAAGCAAAACATTTTGTAGAGTAAGGTGAACTTGCTGATTTGAGAGAAGGCACCAATAGGATTCGAAATCATTCCAAAACTTCTTGGAATGACAGCATAAGTAGAGTAAGTGATATAGCGATTCCGATTGGGTTTGACAGAAAGTACATAAATCATTCGTTCTGAAACCTATTTTGTATAACTTGGTGTTGGTGTAAAGAATTGAATTAAGTACTTTATACTGGAAGGCTTTAACATAAGATTCAATTGCAACACAATGGGGTAATTTGAAAACTAGTCTTAATTGTTCAGTTGAGATAAGAAAATCATTTTGTAGCTTATTAACAATGTTAGGAAGTTGTGCTTTGTTCCTAACCAGTAACTTATAGTAATCTTTCGACTTCTTTATCATCGCATCAAATATACCATCGTCGATCAAGAAAGATGGAGAAGTTATAGGTGGGGACAGATGTTTAAATTTTAACGGTGACGGTATGGATTGCCGAAGGCCTGCCCATTGAAGAATGTTGGACTTCTTTATTTTGTTAGAAACAGTATTATAAGAATCGGTAATGTTCAAATTGAATAAAAGATCATGAATATAAATAATTCCAGACTCAAAGTAATTTTTGTAGTACACAGGTTTTTTATCTATTCTTATTTCTTCATTATTCCAAATGATATTTTTCCAGTCATCTTTTGAAGCAAAGGTTTCTCGGAATTCTGACCACCACACCAGGAGTTCACGGTAAAATTGACTTTGAATTGTACATGTGTAGTCAGGAATCTTATAATTGCAGCTAAAAAAAAAGAGACCTCCGAAGGATTTCAGTTGATATTGCAGGTACCTCTTCCAAGTTCCATAATGCCGTTAAATATTCGTCTCAACCAAGCCAATCTTAATGATTTGACAAAACAATCTAGATCAATCATTTTCAACCCCCCTTCCTCGTATTCATTGATTACTGAAATTCTTGTCACCTTGTCAGTGCCTTTCCATAGGAATTTAAATAATAATTTATTTAATTCTGAAACTAACTCCTTAGGTGTGGGCAGTAGTGAACAAACATAAACAAACTTTGGAATGAGAAAGGATTTAATTATAGTCACCTTGCCATAAATCGACAGGCCTCTGGAGGACCAGATATTAATTAACTTTTTTATAGAATCCAATCGTTCAATAAAATTCTTTTCTTTAAGCAATTTTTGGTCATAAGTGAAGTACACTCCCAGCGCTTTAATTGGTTCTTCGGGCCACTTGATACCAAAAGGTTTTTCTTTACAATGTCTTGAAGATCCTATCCATTTACCTTCAGTTTTTGAACAGTTAATTTTAAGGCCAGAAAAGCTTTCAAATAAAGTTAATAACTCAAAAAGGTTTTTAGCTGACTCTGTATCAGCTAAAATTGCCGTTGTATCATCCGCATATTGCAAAAGTTTTGTTTCCTCGTTTCCAATTGTTATTCCTTTAATCGCCTCGTTTTGCCTAATGGCAATTGCCAATGTTTCCACAACAACAACAAAAAGATAAGGAGACAGTGGGTCTCCCTGTCTAACACCACGCTCAAGAGTAAAGTAGTTGGAAGACACACCATTGTTCATGACACAACTCTGTATGTTGTTATAGAAGGTTTCTACCCAGCGAAGGATATCTGAACCAAAATTGAAAGCCTTAAGACAATCAAGAAGGAAATTCCATTCCACGCTATCAAAGGCTTTTTGGAAATCAATAAATAACATTAGACCAGGGATGTCTTCATTAACAGTGTAATCCATTATGCCGTAAACAGATCGAATTGTTTCTCCTATAAAGCGATCATTGATAAATCCTGTTTGATTGTAATGAATAATGTCAGGTAATACATTTTTAATCCTTGTGGCAATCACTTTGGACATTATTTTCATGTCTACATTAACAAGCGATATAGGACGCCAATTTTCCAGAAGAGTCCTATCTTTACCTTTCTTTTCAATAAGGGTGATAACTGCCTGTTTTTGTGAACAGGACATTTCACCCTTTTCAAAACAATCATTTGCACATTTAATAAAACTTTCACTAATTAATGGCCAGAATTTTTTGTAGAATTCGATAGGGATGCCATCATTTCCTGGGGTTTTCTTGTTATGAAAGCTATCAAGAAGACGATAACATTCTTCCGAAGAAATTTTACCTTCACAGGATATTTTCTGTTCTTCAGTAAGTTTAGGGATGATTAACTCAAATAGAAACGTCTCTTTATCCTTTTCAGAATTTACAGTATTGTAGCTAGTTTGGTACAATTCTCTGTAGAAACGTTCTTGTTCTTTTAGTATGTCGATAGAATCTGTTTTGATTACGCCATTTATAAGTAGTTTTCGTATGTGTTTTTTAACATGATTTCTTTTTTCTAAGTTTAAAAAGTATTTTGTACTTTTTTCTCCATGTTCATGCCATCTAGCACGTGCGCGTATAATAATTCCTTTTGTCTTCTCTTCATAAAAGTTTTCTAAATTCTCTCGAGCCACATTAAAAAGGGTAGCGTTGTCATCACTCGGATTATTTTCAAGTAAGTCCTTTGCCTTATTTAATTCGTTTTGGAGATTTATTTCCTCTTTATTCCTTTCCTTCGCTTTTCGCTTTGAATGATGAATAGCGTGGGCCCTTATGTTGTATTTAATCCAATCCCAAACAAAGCGATTGTCAGAAAGTTCTCTCTGTCCTTCTATTGTCCATATAGGGATCATTTCAGTTACACTATTTACGTATTCTTCATCTTCCAATAAAGAACAGTTCATTTTCCATATCCCAGGGCCTTTGTGCTCTTTTCCTAGGTTTTCGAATTCTATGGAAATTGCATCATGGTCTGTCCTAACGGCAGGAACTATTTCGGTTGATGAAACGAAATCAACCAATAGTCTAGACGACAAAAAATTCTGGGCGATCTTTGACTCCATGTAAAGCTCTTTGTATCCGGATTTTTATTCTCCAAATATCGACTAGATCAAGTTTGCTTTGGAAGCAGTCAATACTAGATGTGACTGTTTTCCTTTTAGTAAGTATGCCTCCTTTCTTATCAAGTAGTGGATTAAGGGGGCAATTTAAATCTCCTCCCAAAATTATATTATCTTCAGAGTCTAGATTTTCGTTATGCAGAGTGGCTAGTAAATTATTAAAGAAATCAACAAGAGCGTTGTCTTTGTTTGGCGCATAAACATTTATCAACACATAGGTTTTATCTTCAATATTAGCTTTAAGAATAATAAAGCGTCCCAGCGGATCTATAATCTTTTGTTGGATATTACAATCAGCACCATTTTTAATCAGGATTGCAACTCCACGTGAATTGGAGCTACCGTGAGAGGTTATAATATCAGCGCCCCATTCATTTTTCCATTGAGCTTCTGATGTTATTGTGGAGTGAGTTTCTTGTAGGAAAACAAAATCAGCCTTGCGTTTTCGGCACCAAGTAAAAAGCGTTCTTCTTTTTTGGAAATTACTCAAGCCCTTTGTATTCAGCGATAGCAATTTGAAAGAAAATCATTAAATAAAAGTGGGATTATAGAAGATAATAAACGGAAAACAAATCCAAACAGATACAAAACTGACCGCAAATTTAAACAACGAAATATGGATACGAAATGTGAATAATTTAAATATAGTTGATAATTAGAAAATACAGAAACTAGAATAAAAGTATCACACATAACAGAAGGCATAATGCTGCCCAAAATTTCACACAAATTACAGTTCAAAAGCTTTTGTTTGAATAAGCCGAGTAACTGAACTGAACCGCAACGAATTCTCACGTGTCCATTCCCTACATTTCCTATGAATGAAAATGTTCCTTTAAAACACACAGTCAAATACATATAAACTACGCCGTGTTGTGTGCGCTTGATTTTAGCAATTTAGTTTACTATACTCAAAACGTTTTCAGAAAGGTAATGTTTATCCGTACCGATTAACTGCAAATGAGTCACATTATTAATAACATTGGTTATGCTTCCGACTATTCAATTTAATGTGGCACTTTATATTCCTCCGGCAAGTTAGCAATGGAATATCTTTCATTTCCTATAATAAGCGTGCGTCCAATGACTTTAACATCACTCTTTCCACTTGCTTTAGCCTTGATCATTGCTCTTACTAACACTCCACGTTCCTCTTGTATTTCCTGGGGGTAATCTAATGTGATGTAAGCGTCGCTGTATCGATTGGAATGTTTCAATGACGCTCTTCTAGCAAAAACTTGATCTTTATCTTCTCTGCATAAAAATCTTACGATAATCGGTCTGATCTTACCTGCAACAGGTTTTCCGATTCTGTGGATTGCATGGAATCTTATATCTTGTGTGTCGAGCTCCATGACTTCAGAGATGATTTCTTTTATTAGATCATAGCAGTTTTCGTCAGAGCTTTCTGGAATATTACGAAACATTAGGTTTTCACGCCTCGTGTAACTCTCGAGCTGAATAGTTCTTTCTTTCTGCTTGGACAATTCTTTATTTAACTTGTTGATTTCGGTCGCTTGCGATGCCAGTTGTAGTTGGGAGGTCTTCTTGGCTTTTTCAAGCTCTTGAATTCTCTTCCAAGCGTTTTCAACTGACGCCTCCAAATTTCCGATAGTCGTTTTGAAATCATCAATTCGCTTCTCCAAATCAGTTTTAAAGTCCATCATTTCATCACGTAGTTGCTTAAAGTTAGTTTCCATTGTATCCTTCAGCGTATCCAAGGATTCTTTAATGTTGAGAAGAAGGTTGTCGCCCGGGTCGTCGCCATGTTCGTCTTCTGTCACACGGGCAGCTTTTGGTTCTTGTCCTTTCGGGCTTTCTCCTGAGCTAGAGTTTGCACTTCTTCTTCTTCTTCCCATAATAAAACGGGTACGGGTATTTTGTGTGTTTTTTTTGGTCCGACGAGCGGAGGGAAATGATAGGACGTACAGAGCTCTTCTACACACAACCGTCCACCATACCGACCTCACGTGACTTCCCGAACAACAAGAGTTGATTCCATGTGGTCGCTGCTTCGCCAAGTTGATTTTAGATAATGCAACGCAGATTGTTAGTGCGTGACATGTTCTGTTTATCGTGTCGATCGACAATGTTTACTGAGTTTTGACATTTCTCGGCCACATTTCTCACCGAAGAAAAGTCATTTTTCAAATGCTTTTAATCAACTTCTGATCTGTTGAAGAGCGTTCATAGTATCGTTATCATCTGATCTTGTTTATGAGATGGATTGGTCTACACATTAGAGCCGATATGTATGATTTTCAACATTTCTCACTTCAAAACATAACCTAAAATGGAATTTAATTAAAAAGTTTTACTGTCATTTTGGTGAGAAATGTTCATAAATAGCTACACGCTTCCCGTGCTATATAAAAACGAGTAGAAAACAAAGATAATATACAACTGATGGAATTCCATGTCAGTTTATTTTTAGAAAAGCTATTGGCTGTGCGGCAGGTGTCTTCGAAGTAGTGAGAAATGACTAGAAATAATAGTGAGAACTGTTTCAACTTGTTGCTGTCACGCAATGCTTTCAAAGTAAACACATGGTGTGGAAGCTAAGCATTACATTTCCTTTACTGGGCCAACATACTCCTTGTCGTTGCATTAAAAGTTCTCAGTTACACTTATAGCCAATATTTACAATTTTTCCTTGACGTTGAATTCAAATCTAACACTTATTAATTTTGACAATTGAATATATACTGTGCAATGTTGTAATTGTGCACTAATATTTTGTTCTGTGACCCTTAGAGGCTAGTACAGCTTCAATTCTATGAGTCATACTTGATATTAGGTTATCTATATATTCAATAGAAATATTATTAAATGCTCTTAAAACTCGCGTAGTAAATTCATCAAAAGACTCCTTAGTAATATTTTGCTCTATAGCCTCGTCATCTAAATAATGTTTCACAAAGTTAAATGCATTTTCGATACAATGAATATCTGCACAGCGCGGAGGTAGTTCAAGCAATTCCCCCTCAATATCTTCAAGAGCCTTTTTCGCAGGTTTGCTCCGTTGACTTGGATCGTTGTCCATGATAAACAATCTCCTTCCATTTCGTTTAGGGCCCGCTCGGGCAAAGGTGATATTAAAATGGGTTCTTATAAAGTGCGCGAAAAAGCGTCCGTTCATTTTTTCGTAAGGGACACTTAATATCACACCTTTGCCCGCCACAATGGCCACGAGAACATGTAATCGTCTCCCCCCTGCCAAGTCCTTTGACCCCTTGGTTGTCAATTGGAGACCTTCTCCTTTCTGCCGCCACACCCGCGATTTATTTATAGTTGCTCCGCTCTGCGGATTATACTTATGAATAAACGAGACTGCATCCAGATAAAATGCGACTTCATTTGACCAAAAGTGCGGATTTTCTGCTACCAAATGTTTCATTTTTTTCGTGAATCTTACACGTAGCTTCTGGTCGTTTTCGCTTAGAAGCCCTTTCTTTCTTGCTTGTAAATAACGATAGCCATTTTCATTTAGATATCGAGAAAATGTTCGACGGCTAGCCATTTCAAACGTCAGCCCACTTCTTTCCACAAGACTTTTCACTGTAATATGTCTTTTGGAATTCCTTAGTTCTTTCAATGCTCGGAGAAGTTTTCGGACACTGCGGTTACTTACCTTACCTCTGCTAGTAGAATTCGACGTGACTTTTTTACTTCTCGCAGCGTTTTGATGACATATTCTTGCCACAGATGACTTCGATATTCCACACTCGTCTGCTATTTCTCGATACGATGCATGTCTGTAATTTCGTAGAAAGTATGCTAACGCTCGTTGTACATCCGTTATTTTGCCGTCCGAAGGCATCACTCCTACCATAAAATTCTTACTAGCGATTTAACATAGAGTCTTTCGTATTTTTAACAGTGAAAACAGTCTTTCAAGCAGCGCAACTGAAATTTTTTATCAATAAACTCTCATCACAATTGTAAAAGGAACGATCGAACGTTAGCCGACCCGCCTAGGCACGCGCACTACTACAATACACACAAAGAGAACACTTAACTAATTAATATGCACTTCTCTACCTAATATTAACCCACTTTTCTTTGTTGTTTTTTTCACGATTGAAACCTTTTTTCTTTCAAAGACGTTTTCAGACAACCCTGGCCAATACTCTTGGGACACTACCCCAAAAACGCCACAATATGATGCAGTCCCCTTTCCCCCTCCCCCCCTAGTGCAATGTTGATCTTACCGGTTCAAAATTCTGTTCACGGCAATCAACATTGCTCTGGGGAGGGGGGGGGGGGGACTGAAATAGCACGTGATAACAACATTTAGATGTATACTACGTAGTAGGATAATAATATATTAGCGAAGCGTATTTTTGTGTGCAATTTTGGTGAGTGTCCCAAGAAGTATTGGCCAGGGTTGTAGGTACAGTTCAGCATTTTTGGGATTTCTTCCTTCAATATCATATGGAGGAAGAGAGTGGAATTCTTTTAACTTTCAAAAGATTCAAAGTGACAATCGTGAGAGAAACGATAAATGAAACCCTTTATACACATTATCCATGATGATTAATGTCTTTCATGACAACTTTAAGATTGTTAAGGAAGGATCGCCAGGTTAATCAACTTCTTTCATTACCCCCTTTCAGCCAACTTGCAGACTACGCTTGTCGGATAAGAACCCACTGGAAATTCGAACCGTTTGCACTACAACATGTGGAGAAAGTCTTTTCTTTTTACACGCCAAAACTTTGGAATTTTCTACCATAAAAGATTAACTTCAACTCGATACCTTCCTTTTTAAAAGTATTTGTGACCTTCCACGGGAAAACGTACATTAACGCTTTTCCATTAAACGGCTAAAAAATAACGCTTAACGAACGGATAGCTAACGACTTTTCAGAGCGTTTGAACGTCTTGGCTAACGCTTTGAACGGGCAAGTGAAAATTTCTAACGCTTTCCAAAAGCGTTTTAACGGGTAGCTTGCATTTTCTGAACGCTTTTTCCGAACGCTTTTAACGGGCAGATTAACGCTTTGTTGTAAACGGCTAACGGTTGACTGGAGTATCTAACGGTTTACAAAAACGTTAAAGCGAATTACCTAACGCTCAAACTTTCTAAAAGCAAGCAGACGAGTCGACATAATACAAGTGGGTCGAAAGTGTGTAAAGCTTACGGGTATGCTGTACTTGTCGATAATAATTGGAAATGATAAGGAAGCGCTCGTACGATTGGAGCAGTTTATGCTGAATTAAAGAGGACAGTCAAAATGTATCGGTTGGTAAGGTCGTTAAAAAAGAGACCAAGACATTTTATGTAGTTTTAAATAGCATTTTATTACTTACCAAGACTTCCACATTCACAAAGCTGAAACGGTCGTTTCGCCTACGAGTCGTTTCGCCTACGTCCAGTTCGCTAACGTCTTGGGTCAGTTCGCTAACGTGTGATATGCCAGTTCGCTAACGTCTTGGGTCAGTTCGCTAACGTCCTATATGTCAGTTCGCTAACGTTTTTTTGTTTACTTTTCAGTTAAAAAAATTGTTCATACAAGTGTAGGCCCAAGTGTGTTAAGCTTATGTAAGATTGATAACACAAACTCGAATCCCTTCGAATAGTCGTATTTTGATCGCCATTTTGTTTCCAGAAGTCTAATCAGCCACAGTAGGGTTTAGCCTCGTTTCCATACAAAGTCGATTGGATACAACTCTGGTCATCATCTGGTATCGAGGACGCAGAAGTTGAGAACATTTAAACTTTATTAAACATGTTTATCGTATAAAATACAGCAATAAAAGGCGTGGCGCTGGCGAGTTCTCTAATCAGCACATCAAAAAAAAAGAATCGCTCCTCCTTTTCTTAGTGCCGCTTGTTGTTTCGATTGAATTTGCATTACTAAGCTTGTGACTTACTCACTTCATGCAAACAAAACGGTTCGTGGGCTGGCTGAAGCTATGCTTAGCAAAGAAAGAAAAGGATCCATGCGGGTCAATTTTATTAACTAAGTGAATATTGTTTCAACGCGAGTGCCGCTTCGTGTTGTTTCGATTGAATTTGCATTACTTGTGACTTTCTCACTTCCTCTCGCGCCGGTTTTTAACGTAGAAGTTGAGGAGTCAAGTCAATTAATCTTTCTATTAAAAAACTTCAAGGAGATAACAAAAAAAACGTTAGCGAACTGACCCAAGACGTTAGCGAACTGACCTAAGACGTTAGCGAACTGGACGTAGGCAAAACGACTCGTAGGCGAAACGACCGCAATTCACTGAAACAAGCGCGGTGTTTCAGTGCCGAACGGTGACAAAGCTCGCCAAATTCACTTCAGTTACAAACTTACTGCCCAATAATTCGACTATTCGATCAGCATTACAGTCAATAACTCGAAAGAACATTTTGTGAATTCAATTTTCTTCTGACAGTCTTGCCAGAACTCGAAAAACAACATTCATTCACCGTGAATTCGATGCCTTCAAGTTGCTATGCCTTCAAGTTGCTATGCCTTCATCGATCGAATTTGTGCCCAGGCCTTCCGTGCATGGTATTGTCATAGCAACCGTACTCTCCCCAGGTTTTGCTCGCCCTGGGGACGAGTGTTTCGCTGCGATCAATCGAAAACATGCGAGCATTCGCGCAATATTTATAGAGTTTCCAGATTTGATAAATAATTCTCCAATGCTGAGACGAAAAATGTGCTTGTTTACCAAAATGTGGAGTAAAGACACGAAAAGGAATCATAAAACGTGACTCAAAATTTAGCGATCGTGTGTCTCGTGAATGATCTTCATTGTTGTCAAACTTCTCGAGTACACACGCCGGAAACCGGTGAATTCGCCCACAAGCAAACTCGCCCACAACAAATTCGCCCACACAGAAGACGACTCGCCCACACGATATCAGTTAACTCGCCCACATCGAGAAAATTGGTCATATCCAAAATCAATTCGAAGGAAGTTCATTCACGTTCTAATGTTAACACGTAAACAGCGCGTAGACTAAGTTTTAGTTTCTCGCGCGCCAAAATTTTGTTAGTCACACACGCATGCTAACGTCCAGTTCGCAAACGTCTTATGTACCAGTCAATTCCAAGACCGCCCATCCCCGTCAAATGCCCCACTATGCGGAGCTAACCTCTCGTCAAATGCCCGGGGTATGCCCGGGGGGGGGATGGGCGGTCTTGGAATTGACTGGTACATTACGATTGTTCATTCACGATTGTTCATTCACGTTCTAATGTTAGTTTGCTAACACCTTAGGTTACTTACTTGTTTATGACAGTCATTCTTGCCGACGCCAACACGTAAACAGCGCGTAGACTAAGTTTTAGTTTGTCACGCACCAAAATTTTGTTAGTCACACACGCATGCTAACGTCCAGTTCGCAAACGTCTTACGATAAACATGTTTATTAATAAAGTCTACAAGTCTTCAACTTCTACGTTAAGATTGTTATGCCAGCTGAAAACCGTCGCGCGGTGGAAGTGAGAAAGTCACAAGTAATGCAAATTCAATTGAAACAACCCAAGGCGGCACTCGCGCTGAAACAATATTAAATCACCGGCGCGAGGTGAAGTGAGAAAGTCACAAGTAATGCAAATTCAATTGAAACAACCCAAGGCGGCACTCGCGCTGAAACAATATTCACTTGGTTTTCAATAAAATTGATCTGGGTGGGTCCTTTTCCTTCTTTGCTAAGTATAGCTTTAGTCACTAACTTTTGTTTGCAAGAAGTGAGAAAGTCACAAGTATAGTAATGCAAATTCAATTCAATCGAAACAACAATAAGCTTCACTCAAGAAAAGGAGGTGCGATTTTTTTTTTGGAGGTATTGTGTTAATTGCTGTAATTGCAACAGCGCGGGCCCTTATTGTTACGAGACAACCAATAAGATTAATTTCATTCTGTTTTTTCGATCCGACGCTGTGTATAAAAGGAGCATTTGGCGTTTAGAATTCTCTTAACCGCTTCAATTAAGCAACGAAAAACATTCGCGTAAAAGATGGATCTGTGCATTTCATGCAACTACCCAGTCCGTATTAGCATAAAAGTGTATAGTAAAGACTTTTTAGCTTAGTAAGACAATGTAAATAAAGAAAAGCTTAGTAAGAGACACAGTGTAAATAAAGAAACGGCGAAATTGAAAATTTTCTGTTTACTGATTGCTCGCTGTGTGAACTGAAATAACTTTCCTAGTGTTTTCTTCTCAAGTGTTATCAAATCGTCGCAACTAGTCGCGTCTAAATTAGCTTCCGGGCCGTCAAATGAGCTTTAACAAGTGTAGTGTACAGCGGATATACGCGGGAAATGTCCGGGAACTTAGTTTTAACAAGTGTAGTGTACAGCTTAGTAAGAGACACAGTGTAAATAAAGAAACGGCAAAATTGAAAATTTTCTGTTTACTGATTGCTCGCAGTGTGAACTGAAATAACTTTCCTAGTGTTTTCTTCTCAAGTGTTATTAAATCGTCGCAACTAGTCGCGGGCGAGTTTGCATGTGGGCGAATTGACCGTAATTCCACACGCCACTCACACGAACAAAAGAAAACAAGGTATGTTTGTAATTATTATTGATCAGAAATAAACCATATCAGAACGCTAAAAACATCTCAAGTGCTGTCTACTTGTTTGCTTGCTCGTTAAACGGTTAAACGTTTGGATTAAACGACTTTCCTAACGCTTTTGTAAACGCCTTTGAAGGGAAAATTGAACGCTTTTTACTAACGCTTTTAACGGCGTGCGAAAACGTTTCAAACGACTTTTCTAACGTTTTTAACGGCTTGGCTGTAAATTCTAACGGATGTTTTAACGCTTCTAACGATTTTCTAAACCGTTTTAACGGTAAACAAACGACAAACGAATGCTTTAAACCGTTAAACGGAAAAGCGTTAATGTACGTTTTCCCGTGGAAGGTCACATTTTTTTAGACCCTTTTTATCCTATTCAGAAAACCCTCTTGCCACTGACTTATGTACGGGGTGTCATCCAACAATGACAGCTCGCGTGCCTTGATCCTTTTTTTAGTATTCAATCTTCTCTTTCCCTAAAACACGTAAATAGTGACTGGGCACGAGTATGGGAACCGTTCGGAACTCTGATTACACGGCAAGTTACACGTTAATGTCAGAGATCGATAGGATGTTGATGGGAATTTTCGAATTTTAATTTCTTTTAATTTCCAACAGGAGACCGCGTACAAAACAAAAGGCGAAACTGTTTTATTTATCCCCCTATTTAATGTAATGGCCTCTGTGCACACGTTGCAACACCGCGTGCAACATTCCACGTGACATGCATCACTTATGTATCCAATCCTAAAAATTGCCGCATGCAATGTTGCTACTTCTGCAAGCAACAATTTCAGGAGTGAGCACACGACGTAATTAAGCCACTTCGTGAAATACCGCGCGCAATGTTGCACAGTGTGTCCGCGCGTTGGGTGTTTAAGAAGAACCTCGTCAAGTAGACTACAAGCAGCATCTCTTTCCCAGCTTATTCCGTCGAGCGAGAAATGAAAAACATCAGCGAACGGATAATGGCTGCGGGAATATTTTTTCGTTTCTCACTCAATGGACTAAGCTGGGAAAGAGAGACTGCTCGTAGTCTACTCGTCAAAAGTTATAATGCATTAATACCTTTAGATAATTAAAGTGTATATGAAAGGAAAATTTTTTGGCATAATTTTGTAGCTTATGTTATTGCGAAATGGAGAAAGAAAATCGACAGAACGAAGACAAAAATATTTTTTTTGCTCACGAAAGCGTCCTCAGTAGAACAAAATGGTGGGTCCAGAGTCTGGTAACGAACTCGGCTCTGATGACGTAATCAGTGGTTCCATTCATTTGTTTACACTCCGATTTATGTTACCAATGTTTGAAAATTCTACTCGATAGACACGCTGTTAGCTGTTATTTTTTTAAGTAAGTTAACTTCTCGCAACTATGTCGGACAGTAACGATACTATGTCATCTTTTGAGAGCAATTTAAGTGAACAAGAATCGCTTAGCGATAATTCTGAGGAAATGGAGGTAGTTGGACATGTCCAACCATATCAAGACGAACCACTCACACACTCAAGTGATGACGAAGAAGACAACGAAGGAGACCAGGATGGTCTTTCTCCTGCGGTTTTGCGGAACAGATTTGAAGGGAATACACTCCTGGCTGAATGGTGAGAATGTGTTTATTATTTTTCGCAAGAAAGAAGAGAAAAATCAACATTAGGAAACACTGGCACCATAAACTAAATTCACTAGTTTCTTGACAAAACTTATTCCCATGGACCCCTGCAATATTATATACTGAAGCATGAATGCTACTGGAATAAATAGTTAATTAGAAGCTGACGGTACAAAAGTAATTTTAATTACCTGTAGGAAATAGTTGTGTAGCCTCCCTTTCCTTTGTCTGGGTATACTGCTTCACTGCCTCAGACTTGCCCACACGGTCTCCAAACTGTGAGGTCAGTGGCTGCGGTGCTCTGCTACTGTACTTGTCAGCAATATTCTTGAACTGCACCTTGCTCAAGCTGAGATCTTTTCTTATTTCCTCAACATAACCTACAAAATTAATTATGGAAAATTATAGTCTGGAAAGCATTGTGTCTGAGAGGAGGTTATCATCAACTAATGATAACAATGTAGTTGCAAGTCATCAGATCATTCAAACTGTATTTCAAATGCCATTATTGTCAAGTGCTTATTTTGTATTGTATCCAGAAATTCTTGGCTTTGTTTTACTTTCTACACACTGATAAATTCATCCACACATATGACCGTTTTGTGAATAGTTTATTACATGAAACTCACCATAAGATGGTGGAACTGCAATCTCCCTTACAACCTCCTCACCAAGTTTAAACTTGGGGTAAGTCACTTTATAGTACTTCTCTCCTTCAGCTGATGTCTGTGTTTTTCTCTGAACATTTTCATTGAAGTGAAGAGAGGCCAAAATATGCCTGAAAAGGAAGACAACACAGATTTGTCAATTTTCATCCAATAAATGTAACACACTATAGCTTTCCTTGGTAATATGAAGATTTTATTAATTTTCTTGAAATGGTAAGGTTGCTAGGGATGGTATACCAATCTATAATGTATTGATCTTCACCTGCAAAATGTTCCAACCATGAGAAGCACATCATCTTTGGGTGCCAATGGTTAAGTGTTGAATGGAAGCCCTCCAGACAACTTGTCTGTGCATCTGGTGATAGTTTCTTTATGTCATTTACCAGCCGTACACTTGTCAATAGTTGTACAGTTTGTTGTGAGCATTTGTTCCTGAGACGAAAAAAAAAGGAAATTCTCAAAATATTATTTGTTATGGTTAAGCTGAAAATAAAAGCAAGAATAAAATCACCCAAACATTCCAAGCGCCACTGGAACCAAGTACTTAGTGGCGGGTCTAGGTGAGGGACCTGGGGGGCCCAGCCCACACCCCAACCCTGCATCTTGGCAAAAAATGAGGTACAAAGATTTTCACTCCAGCCCCACCCACCCCTATTCACTATCCCCCCTCACCATGGAGGTCTGTATCCGCTCTCTGCATTATGAGAGGAACATTTGAAATTAAGGTTTTTGTTTTTCTTTGGCATAACTTATCATTCTAAAAAAATTAACAATAAGTGAAAAAAAAAAACTAATTAACCCTATGAACAAATTCCCTGGTAAGACCTGAGAAATCCTACATGCATACCTAAGCTTTCTGAAATCTCTGTAACAACTACATTGTACCGCTGTACATGTATTTTTCATTTTTGTTTGTAACTACAATACTATAAAATAATAGTATTGAGTGACCTGTGGTGAGCTATTTGCAATCATGTTGAATTAAAATCATGACAATTTCACTAAATAACAGAAATATGCCAAATCGACGAATTCAAAGCATTAACTCAGTCTATGATAACAATACCTATCCTGATCCACCTTCTGTTTTCAATATCCTGATGGGCACATTTTTTGAAGATAGGAGAGGGATAATCTTCATGCTTATTTGCAACATGCTGCAGAAATGATTTCCATTTGGCAGCAATCATCTCCTCAAAACCTTGCGTGGTGGATGTAGCACACCAATATAGATGATTGCGAGCCCCTTTGATCCAATCGGTAATCTTTTCGCAACCCTTCTCTTTCCCCAGCTTTACCATTGACTTGCCTATTGATCGGGCAATGTGCCAAATGTCGAAATAATGGGCACAGCCAGTCTGACATTCCCGTATCCATTTAGCAATTCCCCTGTGTCTGTCGGATATGAAGACAGAGATGGTCAGGCCAACTGATTTCAGATAGGCAAATGCACGCTTTGCCCCCTCCAGCTCCATTGGTGAACTACCACCAGTCTCATTTGCCTGTAATAAAAAAAGAGTACCAAAAGCTGGGACAGGTAGTCTGTTTCCCAGGTACAGCCACTTGGTAACCAAATATATGTTGTGGTTCAATTTTATCCTTGGTTCAAATTTTATTTTCCTTTCTTTAAAACTCATCATCATACATTACCATAGCCAAAAACAAAGGAAAAAAAATTTGAACCAAGGATAAAATTGAACCACAACATATACACTTGTGGGTATGGAGGGGTTTTGCTAATTTACCAGAAAAAAGATATTCAGTAGCCATAATAATAAATTGTATTTGCTTGTTTTAAGAAAAAGAACAGGGTAAACAGTAGCCACTGGTATTATAGTATATTCAGTTGTCAAAGGGGTGGTTTATAGTGACCAGACTAGAGGACAGTAAGACCAGACAATAAGTAAGGTATTGGACTGGCGACCTCTTTTTCTCCTTTGACCAAAAAAATTAAAATTATAATTACTGACAATAATTATTGTTTGAAAAAGATGTGATATGGTGATAATTACCACAGAAGAGGGTAACAAAAAAACAATTGTTTGTCATAGACACTTGATGTAAAGTTGTAATGCCTAAGGCTTACCTGTATAAGTTCAAAATGGACCACTTTAAGAATGGCATTACAGAACATGGTATAAACACCATATTTTGCACTGTGGCCCATTGAGTCAAACCGCCCATCGCCACTCCACACAACATCCTTTAATGCTTTCACCTTTGCAATAAGGGCTGATTGATAGCGTTCCCAATAATTTAGAATTGCTGGAAACAAGAAATTCTTTTGATGATAAAAGAAAGTTCTGGCTGTATAAACTGACAGGCCCATATGACGAAACACCAAGAGGATTTTGCTAATTGATGCTCCAGCCATGAGCACACTGAAGCTGAGCAGAATGTTTCCAGCAGGGTATCTTCCATTTAACAACATAGGCTGTGACTTCCATGTGTATGCATCTGCTCCACAGCTTGAGCAATCTTGCTTCACAATGACCATTGTTCCTCGTTGATGCATTGTCACTTTTGGATTTGCTCCCTTGCACTTAAAGCAGAACAATGAGAAAATGGCAAGCAGCTTTGTAAAGAAAACTATAGACTTTGGTTCCTTAAAACAGGATGTGCCTGGTTCAACCCTGAAATATAATTTTACTGCAATTAGTCAACAGTACTTTATACTGGTTGTTTGCTGACCAGTACATATGTTATCATGCATGTATCATGTATGAAATAAACTAAAAAAGCAAAAAAAAAAAAAGGACAACAACAACAGCAATCCATTTGTTTGCCAAATTGAAATCACATTAATTTATGCAGTCTGCTTTACAACATTAATGTACCCTGTGATATGGCTATCACCTTTTTTCACACAGATCAAGGGGAATCCTATATATGTCCATGTCATACTCAGTATCAAAAGGGTTGGAATTAAAAAGGTAAGAAATATTATACAGAAATAATTTACTATATACCTCTTTTGAAATGGTATGCAATAATCTTAACAACTATACCTCACATAGCCCTAGACCTAAACACAATAGAAGCTACAGTACTACGGGGCCAATAAAAATAGAGGTCTGGAAGAGCTACAGTACTACTCTCTTGTTCTTCCTCACTTTGTGAATTGTAGTCATCTGAAGATGGTGCATTTTCTTCATGTGGGGTCCAATCATCAGGCTCAGGGTATCTTCAAACAGCACTGCTCGTGTAACCTGAAAAGTACACAGTGCAAAATACATAATAAATTAATCTTAGTTCGGTTGGCCTATTCTTCTTGGGATAAACTAAATATCCACAGCGCCCAAGACTAGTATAAAGTGAAGAGAATCAAACAGATATTTTGCTTTATAAAGCAAAGAAAAAGAGAATAATTTCAGCTTAGGTAAGTTGCGTTTTATTAGCTTTTATTTAGGGTTCTGGAGGTGAACTATAAGCTTGCTACTACCGTGATACGGTGAGATTCACCATTAAAATATTAATTCTATTTTTCTCTGTTTTTCATAACACAATGGCACTATTGTCATTCAGTGAGATGCAAATAAGTGGCCCTGTTGTCTGCAGTTTAGCCAGGCAGGGATTTAAAAATGAACCACTAGCTTTTTAATACATCTCATAACTCGTTCCCAAATACCAATGCAACTTTTTCACCAAGGAAGCACCAGCCACGTGTGATTAACAGAACATGCATTGATAATAAACAAAACTTACCCTTCGTCGCTTTCTTTCAGTTACAGGAGACGTTTGAGGATCAGCAGCATATCTGGAAGGAATTGAACCTGTGATAAGCCGCTTTTTAAACTCGATAACTTCACCCTCGCCATCTTCAGTTCTGATGACCACGGGCTTGTGTTCAAAACAGCTCTCATCGAAGTGTGCAGAACACAGAGTTGACGATTTCTTTGGCACAAAATCTTTGCGATGAATACGTACGAACCGGATCCACTTTTGCCGCGCAGTTTCATTAGTGGGGAAGTAATGCATCGAAATTCCCGGTGTGCCAGTCTTGTTCCAACAGTCGGCTTTATTCGGGAGACCGGCCGCGCAATAATTTACTCCTCTTTTCTTTCCTTTCTTCTCTGCCATGACACTCGTGTCTTTGAAACCACTGATGACGTCAAACCGGTGTCCCGTTGAGTGTTTTGGCCGCGCACAAAATGGACCCACGTTCGATCGTCAACATACGATCTTTGCGGCTTCAAAAACACTCGATGAAATTGCTTCTGGTTGACTAAACCCAAATATTTGGGTTCATAAGGGCATAAACAAGCATATTAGACAAAATTATTTTTTATTTCATATACACTTTAAAGCTAGGAAACTTATTACATGTTTCTAATTACAGCACGCCAAAATGTTCACTTTCTGTAATAGAATGTTGTACAGATGAATTTAAAATGAGAAACAATAAAAAAAGCAAGTTAGACACAAATCAGGTATGATAAGAATACGACGGCTAGACTACGAGTAGTCCCCCATTTTTAAGTCGTGAATACGACTTATCGCAGTTACTGGAGAAAAGTCACTCGCTCATCATAAACTGTATATTAAATTTATATTAAATTGTTGATATGTTACACTTCGGTAATAGCATACATGGAGTAAATGAGACAGCTGATGAGAGCAAATCAAGTCCGCCATTAGGTTTGTTGTGTTTACGAATGTTCAATGAGATGAAACGTCGGTTTGGGAAAACGTTGGGGTTCTTTTACTTGTTATTATTGTTTGGCAATGATATCTGACATTAATAATGAAAGAAAAGGTAAGTTTGTCCAGTAATTTTCATTTTCGCTAGTAAACACGTTCCTTCGTGTAAGGCTTACAAACATTGCCGAAAAGAATAAAGGTAAATTAACCAATAAGGTAAGAGAATTCACTCAGATGCGTTCCAAATGTATGTCAAGGTTTTTCTGATTTCACTGACTATAAATGCGCATAGTTTGGAACAGAAGAAAATCTTCCTATTTGTTTTGTAAGTTTTCAGTAGCAATAACAAATTTGTTAAAAGCCGTAAGGCTTTAGTTGAAACCCCCCTTGATCCTAATCTATGACTAAAAATAATAATAATAAAACTATACCGTATTCCTTTTGCCTCAAGTCTGTAATTTTCGGTTCTCGCAATGCTCTGAAACGTTCTGAAAGGAAGTGTAAACAATTATCAAGAGAATTCAACAAAAATTGCTTAGTATTGGACTAAATGGATATGTGTCAACCATGAAATACATTTAACAATGTTTATAGGCATTGCTTTATTTTGTGAATGATTGTCATGTACATAATAATTTATTGTTGCCTCGAAAAGTCAAAGAACTTCAGCATGAGTTAACCTTACAATCAGGTGGCGTTTCTTTCTTTGAGTGAAAGCTGACTTTCGCTAAAAAAAAGGCCGCCTAATCGCTGGTCAAGCGTGAGTGTAAACGGATACGGGCAAAAATACAACTTGCTGAACAATAAACATACATCAGCAGCGACAGAGGACTCAATCGAAGGTAAAATCTTAACAAGCATAACGACTTGTCTGTTATTTCACTGGTTTCGTTTCGATTCGCAATTTCAAGATCGAATTGTCGCTACAAGTAGTTCGTATTTTCGTAAGTCCGAACTTTCGCTAGTTCGTATTTTCGTTAGTTTGAATTTTCGTTAGTACGATTTTTCGTTTGCATTAGTGAAAGTTCGCGGCCGTTTCGTTCTGCCGAAATAGCAGCGCATTTTCATTTTGAAATTTCCGTGAACTTCGACGTAATTCGCGGAGAACAAAGAACGAAATTCATCGAAATTCGTTTGCATTACTTTTGCACAGTACTATAGTTTCCTTATGATCCACGTTTCTGATAAATCCATTTTTAGATTACATTTGAACCTGTTTATAACGGCCCTGTATTAAGCGGCCCCACCCAGTTTTCATAGTCCGGAATTTTTGCCTATACAAAATTTGTATTTGTTACCTGTATCAAACGGTCACATCTATCAAGCGGTCCCGGCCACGGCCACGGCCACCCTTTAGCAGTCACGTTTGTGTTTGTAACTGTATTAAGTGGCCACACTCAAATTGGAACCTAAACTGAGATCTCTTAAGTTACATCATATGTTGACAATTGAAGGGGTCGGGGCATATCCAGACTATGTTGCTTTTTGGGCGTTTTACGTTTTTTTTTTTCGCTCAGATTTGCCTAATTTTATCGTACAACGAATAATATCACAAACCCTTGTCGAATTTGCACTAATCCTAAGAAACTAGACTAATTTCACCTGAAAAAAGCAGAGTTCTGGTCTTCTAGTGGTTGTTTACATTCAGAGCGTAATTTCGACGCCATTACAGCAGATTGGCCGTGAGAATATGCGACCGCAATACTCCTGACCCGCGCCAACGACATGAACGAAAATACCGTTATTTACGCGCGCCTGGTTCGTTATCGATCGCGAGCTTGCTACGGCAAACACATCGTCTGTAGCGTGCGTATGAGCCAATATGTTTAAGGCCCGTCCGGTGATTGAAGGACATCTTTAAGTCTCTAGCACCTCTCAAAGAAACGAGTCGTGTTTCTTGCCCAAATCTCTATTTCACGCTCAAAGGTGAAAATAGACGTTCGTGGACAAGGCGAGCCGGCGGGAAAGTCAGGAATCACTTCGGATCAGAAAAAGGGCAGCGTTGTGAGTTGTGGGCCATTTCCCATCCCGTGCCGTAGTCGAAATGCCCGATATCCGAAATGCTTCGAGACTTATAATATTTTCCGTATTTCGTTTGGCGGACATTCCGTTTTCGTTTTCGCCATTGATATCATGTTTTGCGACAGTGGCAGATAGGTCGGCTTTACGTGGTCGTGCGGGAGATTGAAATACAGTGTTGGGCAGCTCAAAGTGAGTTCTTGCGGCCGGGTGAAATTCAGCAAGGCGGGCAAAGACTATGAGCCGGCAGCGGAGGACCGGGAGTGCTGTAACGATAAGGGAGATGGCGCGAATCTAAGTGGCTGACTATCGGTGATAAAAATGAAGCGATTTTGAGGGAATGAACTTCGGGATTTATTTTTCTTGAGCGGGATTCAGCGGTACGGGCCCAAACTTGGCCATCTGAAGTGAAAAATCAGCGTAAAATAGAGAAATTCGGGTAAACCTTGGGATTCATTTTTTTGAGCGGGATTGAGCGGGAGACATGCAGATTTTTATTTTTTTTGCATACGTTAATTCTCGAAAACAGAAAAAAATCTGAACAATGTTTTGCAACGAATTTGTAGTTCACATGCCAAAAATGGACAAATCTGAGCGAGAAAAATAAAAAACGACCTCAAAAGCAACATAGGCTGGATATGCCCCGAGCCCTTCAATTATAATTCAACACATTGATACACTGCCCAAATATGGTCAAAAAGTGATCGATATAACCAGTGATGACGGTAAATTTCGCATTTTGAAGGAAAGTGAAAATGACTGCTGCTTGCATTTTTTTTGGCGGCGAAAAGGTGCGTGAACTATTAGTTAAAAAGGGAAAAGAAATGAGAAGAAATATTGTTCACATGATTGGACAAAAAAGGCGCAAAATTTTCGCGTTGTCGCGGTCGCAGTGTTTCTTGGCGTAGCTGAATGAAAACTGATTCAAAGTTTAACCGCTCGTCAAGGAATGAAGGAAGGAGCACAATTTTCGTAAAATTCCTTTGGTAATCACCTCTGGAATATGATATAGACTTGATGCTTACTCAGAAAAGTTTCTGATCTCGTCATTACGGCTGTAGGAACTAAAAAACGAGCAAGTTGGTAAACAACATTGATCGACTCAGCTCGTACTGCGATGTTTGAAAATTTGGTGCTGATGGAAGGGACTAAAAAGCCAAATCAACTACAGGTACGATGTTTTGACCGTTTCTTGTATCCTTTAGCTGTGAATTTTTGTAAGGCATACTATGCTGCAGTTCTTTCCGACTTTTTCCGCTATGTTTAGGTACGTAGCCGTCTGTTTGTTCAATTTGTTTTGATTCTGAATTGAACTTTTCAAGTTACAAAACACTTGTTACTAAGACATTCTATGCCATTTTACTGTGTTTTAATTCTTGTAGTCACTACTCTGGCCTGTTCTTTGAGTAGACAAAAGCTCTTCGTAGAAACTCAACTGATTGTGTACGCTAAATTAGTTTTCGAGATTAATTTTAGCTTGGCAAAAGTTTCGGCATTCACTGCTTGTTGTTTAAGAAATGGTGCGAGGTAAAATATTGTTGTAAGCCTTTTTACTTAATGAAAGGTTGTATATCTCAATGAATTTTTTCTCGAAACTGTGATTTGTTATCAATGTGTTGAATTATAAAACAGTTATAGTGTTCAAGCTTGCGCAATATTGACAAAGGCGCCACTTTCATTCACGAACTGTGTGATGTTGCAAGTTTTGCGCGGTAAAACATATGTTAGCTTTTTTTAAATAAAAGGCTTGTCCGCGATATTTTTTCTTCAAACTGCTTTGTTATCAGTGTGTTAAATTATAAAACTATTATAGCGTTCAAGCTTGCGTGATATTGCCTAATTTTAGCCAACTCGGCCTAAGGCCTCATCCGCTAAGTATTAGGCGATATCATGCACGCTTTCGCGCTATAATAGTTACATGTAAATTTCATGTCAATGGAATATACACGTTTTGTAGCCTCCTCTATTAACTAGATTTACATGTTATTAACGTGTTCTTCAAATTAGACTATTAGAACACGACCATTAAATTACTGTTTACAGGATATTTACATGATGCGTAAAAACATGTTCCTTTCATGTAAATTTAATTTAGTGTTCTAGCAGTTCCATTTTCTAGTAAAAACATTTACATGTTATTTACATGATTTCAAAACAATTTACAATTTTTTTTACACTGGAGGTATTGTAAGTTTGTCAAAAACTATTTACATGTTTTTTACATCTCCAAATTATACACCCGGAATATGAGCCTGTGCATTGTAATAACTGTACATTTACGTTTCATGGTAATTTTACATTACAAAACCTAAACGTGTAAATTGCAGTTTACAAACCCTGTAAATCCAAATTACATGCTGTTCCGATAGAAAATGAAGACGGCAAAACCGAAGAATAACTCGCAATCACTCAATCTGAAATTAAAGGATATAATGTATTCTACTTAACTAAATCAATTGATCAATAAACGAAACAGAAATGGATTAAAATACATGCGTAAAACAATGATCTCATCAAAGCCATGCGTAATACGAAATCATGCGGTTCACCTTAATCTCTAAATGCCTACAAAACTCTATAAAAACTAACAAGACCAAAGTACATCGAATTCAAACAACAACGTAATTGCCTTAAATCCGGGTAGCAGTTTAACTGTAAATGACCGTAACCTTTCCACAGCAAATCTTGGTAAAAACTAGACTACTTAATTGAACGTGAACAAAACATGCTATTTTGCGGTTCTGATTGGGTGTGTGCGGTTTTGCTGCAAATGCTTAGAAGCTACATTCTTAAAATCGTCGTTGACTATGTTAACACTCTCCGCCCCGATGAGGGCAGTGTTCTCATCCTAGGCATTAATCATCATATTCTGCTGGATAAATGACCATGATCTTTGTAATTGGCCTCTGATAATCTGTGGTGGGCATTTTGACTTTCACGTTTTGGACTCCCATCTTTCCCAGGGTACATTTATGACCTTGCCAATGGTTCAGTTTCCACGAACAGAATTGGAATCTTGAACAACCACTGTGTCATCTACCCTTACACTGCGCTTCTCCACATTCCACTTCTTTCTTGGTACCAACGATGGTAAAACATCTCGGGTCCAACACCTCCAGTAGGTATCCACAATTTTCTGAACGAAATTGACTCTCTGTCGTGGATTTTGGGTTTCTCGAAATGGCCCTTGCGGTACTGTTGTAGAGGCTCGGCCGAGCAGCACATCGTTGGGACACAGAAATGAACCATCACCTGGGTCGTTGGGAACTCTACCAATAGGCCGTTGATTTATCAGATTAGTTACTTAGTTACACTCCACACCCACTATTTGTGAGCCGTTATCACTGATCATCAAAGCTGGTTGGCCTCTAATCGAGTAGTTAGGGACGTTGGGGGTTCGGGATCACCCCCAAAGACCCCTATGGAGCCTTAATTTAATGATTGACACCACCACCCACTGGTCCTCCTGCCAGTCGGCCCAGTGGGTGGTGGTGTCAATCATTAAATTAAGGCTCCATAGGGGTCTTTGGGGGTGATCCCGAACGCCCCAACGTCCCTAACTACTCACTGTGAATGCTGGTCCGGTACGAGATCACCACCCCAGGGAGGTATTACCAATTGGAGAAATCACACCCCTGTGCATACCAACCCACATGGCAATGGCAATGGTACAGAGCCCCAGCACTAGATCACCAATTGAAGAAAATAAAACCCCTGTATATAACATGGCAGCTCAACGTCTTGACTTCAACCCAAGGAACCAAGATTACTTTGGTGATTGGTTGCGTGGTTATAAGATGAACGTCCCTGTTGATTACCCCATCAAGGACCTCAATTCATTCTTCATAACTAATCGGGCGGCTTTTCTACAGAAAATTGCACGCGAAGTCACAGAGCTTGGCGGGGTGAAGGTCACTTTGTCATTCGATGTTCACTTTTCAATGGAAGGCGAGGACAATCGAAAAATTAATCACTTCTTTTGGAACGCCAATCCACTGATTGTTACACAACTCTATCAGCTTCGAGAGGAGGGCACTCTGGAAGGCATTGTCAATGACTTTGAGGAAGAGATTGCCAGATGGCAGCAGTTGGGTTCTGGTTGGGTGATTGAAAACATCAAAACTGTTTACCTTGAGTTCGGGACATACCAGCCTCTACGAGGTGGTACATTTATCCCAACACCATCAAAACTCGGGCCAAAGCAGGCTATCATCAATGTGAAGAACAGAGATAACCAGTGTCTGCGCTGGGCACTGCGATCGGCATTGTTTCCTGTAAATGTTAATGCAAACAGAACAGGCAGTTATCCAATTGATGATGGTCTAGACATCACCGGAATCGATTTTCCAACACCATTGAGTCAGATATCCAAGGTTGAGCGTCAAAACAACCTTCCAATCAACATTTATGGCTGGAAGAATAACAAGGTGGTTGTGATCAGAGTCAGTGAACAAGAGGATCCCAATCTGCGAAGGATTAATCTGATGTTGCTCACAAATACTCACACCTCACATTATTGTTACATCAAGAGCATGAGCAGGCTTATGCACAGCGAGTTCAACGCAAGGCGCCGCATGCATCACTGTGACAGGTGTCTCCAAGCCTTTTCTTCAGAACGAGTTCTCACCGATCATCTATTCTATTGCAGAGGAGTCAAAGGCAGGCCGGCACGAGCTGAAATGCCAAAAGAAGGTGAAAACTTCCTCCTCTTCAAGAACTTCCAAAATCAGATGAAGAAGCCTTGGGTCATTTCTGCTGACTTCGAAAGCATTGTCGAAAAAGTCCACGGCTGTATACCAGATCCACAAAAGAGCAGCACCACTGAAACATCTGTACATAAACCCTGCGGGTTCTGCATGTTAGCTGTTCGCTCTGATGGAGAGACAAAGGGCCCTTATCTTTACAGAGGAGAGGACACCGTGCCAGTCTTTCTTGACACTCTTCAACAGTTGGAAGGAGTGATCAGAGACGAGTTGAAACACAAGGCACCACTCTCCATGACAAGAGCAGACTGGGCAGAGTTCAACCGTGCAACAGATTGCCACATCTGTGACAAGTCTCTCATCAAGGATAACTTCAGGGATGCCATTGCGATCTATGACTTTGACACCGGTAATTATGAGGGCTTCGTTCATCGTCACACCAACAACTGCTACAAAAAGTCATTCAAAGTCTTTGTCCACCATTACGATGGTGAAATGGATGTGTTTCCATTTGTCGGGCCATGGAATCAAAGGAAGGCACCTCCTGATAACCTGCCAGAGCAAGTCGATTGTCTCTACTGTGAGGAGCCCCTTATCCAAGACTCTGTTCGAGACGCAGTCAAAGATCATTGTCACATCACAGGCAAATATCGGGGTGCTGCTCACCATTCTTGCAACATCAACCATTTCAGAACCAACCCGAAAACGGAAATAATCCCGGTAATCTTTCACAACTTGAAGGGTTATGATGCACACCACATCATGAGTGGAATTGCAGATGTGAATTCCGATTTGAAATGCATCCCAAACAACATGGAGAAATACATCTCTTTCTCTCTTGGTAAGCTGAGGTTTATTGACAGCTTGCAGTTCATGCAGTCAAGCCTCAGTGGTTAGCAAGAAATCGAATGATGTTCCGATAGAAAATAAAGACCGTATAACAGTATTTATTCGATCAGAAATTAAAGGATACAATGTATTCTACTTGACTAAATCAATTGATCAATAAACGAAACAGAAATGGATAAAAGTAGATGTGTAAAACAATGATCTCAACAAAGCCATGCGTTATACAAAATCATGCGGTTCACCTTATGTAATCTCCAAATGCCTACAAAACTCTATAAAAACTAACAAGACTGAAGTACATCAAATTCAAACAATGTTTAGTTCACTTCTATGACAAGTTTTTCTTAGATTTCCTGCAACATAATTGCCTTAATCCAGGTAGCAGTTTAACAGTAAATGACCATAACATTTTCACAGCAAATCTTGGTAAAAACTAAACTACTTAATTAAAACTCAAGAAAGCATGCTATTTTGCTGTTCCGATTGGGCATGTGCGGTTTTGCCGCAAATGCTTAGAAGCTACATTCTGAAAATTGTTCGTTGACTACATAACACATGCCCATGGAAATTTTTAACTGCTTCTGTATTGCCCTATGCGCAAATTTAGACATAAATGATATTATCTTTGAAAAAATAAAATGTTCTTGAAAAGTATTTACTAGTAGGAGGGAAAATTTTAAGAAACAATTGATCCTGGTAAAAAAAAACACTAATGTGAACAATATAATCGCCAAAAAGTACGAAAGCGTGATCTGAAGTTCTCCAAGAAAACAACTTCAAGGCAAATACGCCTCAAAAGTTCTAAAAGTACTTGTGATGATTAAAAACTAACGTCCTCCACAATTGACGACTTTACGTTCAAATCAATAAAAAAGTTTTTGAGCAAGAGTTGAGTATAGACTTCTTGCTCTGGAAATTCCAGTGTCACAATAGATGACAGAGGCAGAGGTGAGGTGAACACCACTAACCAGGTTGGTTGATCATCATTTATTATCTCCTTGCACCTGTATATGAACGTAACCTTTCAAGTTACAGGAGGCAACAGGCTGCACAATACTACAATTGCTGTTTATTGTATGTCTTTAGCATTTTCTCCTCATATCCACTTAATTAAATATCCTTTATTTTTTCCAACTATGAGGGCAAGGTATTACTTTAACTATTTTTTGCCCCTTTTCTCTTTATTTCTTAATTATTCATTCCTGTAAACTTGTTAATTTTTGGAGAAATAAATAAATAAACAATTGCTGCATTTGATGACAGTCTTGGTGCTTGAGATAACCTCAGTGACTTGTTTTCCGCATTTAACACAGGATAACCAAGTCTTGTAGCTATCTGTCAGGAGACCTTTCTACATGAAAGTGGTTACAACATGAAAAAGAGGGGCTCATACGTCTCATCAATAACAGTAAACGTCGTTGCAGGGATGGTCGTCAGATATTTCATGGATGATAACACCTTTACACACATTTCTGGTCGAATAACATGTGGTTTAACACTTCCCCATAATGTCAGGTAGTACAAACCCATCCTTCATTGGGACCTGTTGAACACTTTCTGGTTGGAAAGCCAATATTCCTTTCACATAGGTCAGTTGGTTTTCTTCCAATGACATGAGATCCTCCATACAGGTAAAGTTCTCTGGAACAGTTGGAGGAGTCTCAGCTTATTCAAAGGAAATATTGTGTTTTGTTTGCAGCCTTCTCCCGGGATCTTTTGTTGATTAAAACATCTTCAGCTTCGTTGTGGAGACTTTGTTTCTGCTTCACATTATGGAGGACAACAGGTTCTCTCAAGTCCTGCAAAGTTTTTAGCGTTGTGTGTTTGGAAACGTCTTCAATGATGTGTCTACTTGCAGACCAAATGCAAAGTAGGGATAGGATTTGTTTAAGTTGAGGATACATCATAAATGTAACCCTTGAGTCGTATCTGATTCATTGTGAGGAACACTGGTTGAACAGAACATGATCAACATACAAACTGACATTGAGGGCGTAATTCCCAGTTATGGAGATCTTTATACAAAAAAGCATCGAAAGGCACCAATAAACAACCAGTTGTTTTCGTGAACATCAAGTAGCCAATAGAACGTCAGTACCAATAGCCAATAAAAAAAAAACTGTTCAAGTAAACAAAGTTGTACCTGTACAAAGTTCTTATCAGAACGTGCTTATCAAGTTGTACTCGTACAACTTTGTAATCAAAACCAGGTTATCAAGCTGCACCTGTACATACTTGTTATCAGAACTGGCTTATCAAGTTTTACTGGTGCAAACTTGTTATGAAAACGTGGTTATCAGGTTTTGTTACCACAACCTGCTTATCGAGTTATAACCGAACCAACTTGTGAACTCAATGTGGTTTCCACGTGAATTTTTCCTTGTTCAAGATTAAGCACAGATCCAGCTAGGCATATAGAGTACGTAAGGGTCAATTTATGCATTTTAGAAGGACTGTTTTTATGTTTGTATCAATGTCTATAGCTTTGATGCTCTTAAAGACCTTGATTATGGTGCCCATTGATTTTGACTGAGACAGTTTGTCTGTTGTCGGTCTGCATCTGGTGTGGATGGAAGTGAAGTCATCAATTACAAGAACAAGTTGCCATTGATGTTGGATAGCTTCAGTTATGAGTTCAGAAATCTTCTGGTGGTTACTGCTGGACAAAAGATTGAGCAAATTACCTGCTAACCTTCTGCAACACGGCCTTACCATTTGTCTGACAGTGTCCAAATCATATTGGTTTAAGTTTGACTGGTGGAGGAAAATTACGTTTTTAGTCTGTAACCAATTACAGACTTGGTTAAGGCCATAGCATAATGTGTACACTGTGACTACTGTCCTTGTTGATTAGTTTTTATTCCGTCTTCTGAGTGTCTTTCTCGTCGTGGCAGCAAGTGCAGTATCGATGGCCCCTGCTGAAATGCAAAGTTGTTTTAATTCCCCAGGATCATGGATTTGGGCTTGTAAACTGATTGTAAACTCATGATACATTTTTTTAGTCGCTGTAACTCTTCCTTAAGATCCTGGAAACAAACAGCAAGGAGTTTATTAAATGTTCACGCATCAGTAAAGTGCTTTCTAATTGGCATAGGCAAAAAAAGATACGCCCTTACGTTGAGACAGTTACTTAATATTGTGTGCCACTTCCTCAAAGAATTTCTCCAAAACAAGTATTTTCCACACTCCATGCACTCAGATCTATAACAGCAGTCCAAGGGAGGGCTTCAGCTTGACTTTGAGCGTAAGCTATTTCTTGCATCTGTAAGCCAGTGGACCTTCCCTGACGCCTTGAGCTCGACTTTTGGGGTCTACCCTTTGCGTTCAAAACACGCAAAAATTTTCCTACCGGCTAGAATAAAAGTACAGCCTTGCTAAGCTTACAGAAATTGTTATCTTTTGTTGCAAAATGGCGTGTTTACTTCGGTGAAAAAATGTTCTTTGCCGGTTTTCTTGAAATCGGCCACAGCTCTTCTGCAGGCATGACAAGATGCAGGTGTTATAATTCGCCTCGTAATATGTCAACTAAGTTTGCCTGCTCATTAAAAAAACTAAATAAAACAGACCATTGTAATTTAATAGACGGGTATCGACTGATAAAATCAGATGCTCATGGAAACTATTCAATAGTCGTAAAATCCGAGACTCGCCGAGACTTTGTAACATATTAAAACAAACCATTACCCGCCCCCTTCTCCCTCTCGCTTTTCGCTAATACTCCCTACAGCCTATTGGTGGTTTGTTGGTGCGCATGATTCTCAAATTCTGACTTCACAAGCACAGGACATTCAATGTGAAATAGTTTATTTAGGATGAGCCAGTCAGTCATCTGATGAAAGTACTTGTATCCTAACAACATAATTTATTGGTCTTTTTAAATTCATGTCACTCAGGTATTGAATGAAAAGGTCTCGCGCAGTGCTTCAGCACACAAATAACTTTTTTATCTGGTATTGGGGACTACACAATTTGTTAACATTGTTTCTTGTGCTTCTCCTTTTACAGGAAAATGGAGCTGCATAGATTGCTTTCAAGTCCCAACAGCGTATTTTTCTCACATATTGTATTGGCTAAAAAGTCCCCCACTGTTTAGTGTTTGTGATGTTGGGCATTGCAGACAACCAATGTTCGCCAAAGAAACGAAGAGACTTTCTTTCAAGATCTACGAGGAACAGCTGTTTAGGGAGTTATTTGAGGAGCAAGACGTTGTCACTTTGAAAGCCAAAGCCTTATATCAAAATGACAAAGAAGTGCCCGACATATCCGATATGGACGTTGAAGATGCCCTGGCATTGGCTAAAGAAAGAGCTAAGAAAAGTGTTAAAAAAGCTGGCAGATCAACGAGCAGTTCAACCATTGAGATAAGCTGTGGGGAGGGACGTTGCACGCGAGAGGTGGAGTGGTGGAGTTTAGCTGGTGGCCGACCCTATATTCCCAGGATTCGTGCCATGGAAAACTGTCTTTTCGCTTTTATCTTTAGAAAGTTTCAATGTAGATGAAATAAGAGCATTGTAATCGATAATACTGTTGTGTAAAGAAAAGCTTTTAAACAATTGTTAAGGTAAAACATTATGTGCATTTAGAGTTGAAAACGCGGCTATGTTTACATGAGTGAATTTGTCCGTCGCTTTATGACTATAAAGATCGTTAAGAATCAACAATCAATTGTTTTGTTCGGTCGCTCAATGGTTTCAGTTACTGAGCGAATGTAGAAGTGCGCACGCTACAGAATCTAAATACCCAACCATAAAATGCATACTAAAACAATGCAAACTTCACTGAGGTGGCAACAATGCTTTTTAATGCATCATCAGTAACTGTATCTTTAAGTGTTTCAGTAGATATCATCGTTACCCAACTTGAGCCGATACACGTCACTCTGTAACATTTTATTTCATATCGTTGAGTAATTGCAATATCATTAAAAATCGTTTTCAAGGGACTGGTGTCTAAGCCGACCATGGCGGACGTGTTTCAATCGCTCTGTTAGAATTGCTCTGCCTTGGTCCCGAATATGGCCATTTCTCACAAAACAACAATTCAGTAAGTCTAAAAACAAACCAAAAATATCCTGCGAAGCTGTCAAAGAAAGAAAAATGAAGCGTACACGCGAAGGAAGCTCACAAACAGACGAGGAGGTCTTCGAGAACGACAGCCATGACTGTTTGAAATGCAAGTCAACAAATGATCGTCTCGCTGAAATTGATGAGAAGCTTGAAAGACTACTAAAGTTAACAGGCGAATTTAAAACCTACAATAGCCGAGTTTAATCCCTCGAAAATGAACAGAAAACTTTGCAAGAAAGCCTCGAAAGTTCTCAAACTGAGATAAAAGAAATGAAAGGTTTACAAGATAACATCGCTGATCAACAGAAGACTACCGAAGCTTCACTTCAACACGTCCAATGTGATCTCGCCGAATTAAAGCGCCGTCATATTAAGTTAGAGTGTTACAGCCGCAGAAGTAATTTCAAATTCTATGGAATAAAAGAACACGAGCATGAATCGAATGAAGACACAGAAGATTTATGGAGGGAATTTTTACGCACTGACTTAAGGATCCCTAAAAAGGACGAAAGTATTCAGTTCGATAGAGTGCACAGGGTATCAGTTCGTCGAGTATCGTCTGGCATCTCAAATTCCAAGCCACGACCGATTATTGTTAAGCTTTCCAGCTTCCACGACAAAGAGTTTATTAAATCATTTATCAAAAACCTTACGAAAGGCCACAATCTTGGAATTTCAGACGACTTTCCAAAGGAGGTAGAAGAAATGAGGAAAAAAACTATACCCAGTATTAAAAGCTGCCAAGCAAGAAAAGCGTACTGCATTTTTCAAGGTAGAAAGGCTAATTATAGACGGGTCGCTTTACCGCGGCTCTGAGACAAATGCTTTCCCTCTCTACGGACATTTAATGGACGCATAAAATAGCTCAAAACCTTTATGTTATTATTCACGGCCATATTTGAAGGACCAGTAGTGTGCTTTACAAACTAATTTAGCTCGATGCGCAGTCAGTCAACGCCGCTCAAATTCAGAGGTAAGTTATGGAGTTTTGTTTGTACGTTTTGTGTTTTTTTTTTTCTTGTTTCGTCGTAATTTTTGCGCAGTCAATTTTGCTTTCTTTCCCCAAAGGGGAAAGCGATCCAGGCAATATGAATTTACACTTTTGTCTATGGCTTGTGCCACACGGGCAAAGAAATTCATTTCATTATATAATTGAGCAACAAATATGTTACATAAGCTTTTGACACTGAATGTAAGAGGGCTAAATAGTTCAAAAAAAAGAAGACAGGTTTTTCGATGGCTGCACCTGCAACGATCAGAAGTTGTTTTCCTCCAAGAAACTTATTCTTCATTGGAAACTATAAAGCGATGGGAAGCCGAGTGGGGTGGGAAAGTTGTAGCTAGCCATCGCACAACTCACAGTAAAGGAGTAATGGTCCTGTTTAAACCAAATCTTAATGTCACTATTAACAAAACCTTAACCGATAAAAATGGAAACAGAAACATCAATAGATGAAACAAACATAGTTTTTGTGAATATTTATGCACCAAATGATCCTTCTCAACAAATACGTTTCCTTAGGGATCTGTCCAGTTCTGTGTTATCTGCATATGCAAATGAGAACCTTGTGTTAGGTGGCGATTTCAACTGTGTTATGAATGCCATGGACAAGAAAGGTGGCAGGCCGTTGGATTAAAAAAATACAGCAGTAATTGAGTTTGAGTCGACAATCAGGGTTCACAGTTTTGTGGACGCATGGTGCATAGTAAACTTGCATAATATCGGTTTCACTTGGAGCAACCCGTCAATGAAGATACAAAGCAGACTTGAATTGATAAGTGAAGTGTATGGAGATGTTTGTGAACTGTATCAGAATGACTTTGATGATGATCAATCTCAATGTGATTTTGACTATGAACTTGAACTTGATGAACAATGGGATGATTTGCTGAATGATGACTCTCTATTTGAACTGGCCATTGAGAATCTGTCATTGTCTCAACTTGAAATAAGTACATTTTCTGATATTTCTTGTGGCCTTCAAGATGAATCAGGAAATTGTGAAGTACCTGGAGCTGCCTTGGATGCACTTGGACAGTTACCAATTTCTGAGTAAGGTGTCTTATCCAAATCTTTTTTATTACTATGACAACAGTGATATTGGACACTATTGTATTGCACATCATCTTTTATAATATCTTCATGCAAGACTGGCATTTATGGATATTTTCTAAAGAGAGACACCATAAATCCTTGAATAAGCAGTTGGGGCATTTTTTTTCAATTTCAGGATAGATTGAATGGGGTGTTTATTCTAAAGTGGGGAACTTATTTCATTATTCCCAAATTGTGGACTAATGGTCATGTATTTTCTTCTTCTAATTTTTCCCGATGTATATATATATACAATGTAGGAGGGGCGCTTATTCGAGGGTTTACGGTATATTTGTATCTAGAAATTTTATAACTTGGCTATAAATGCCAAAACACAAACGTTGATGTTGATAAATTCAAGAACAACATCCGGGAGTGTACCTTCTTTCCTTCTTTTGTACTATTATGTGATGATTGTTGCCTCTAGCTTGTAAAATAAATGACATCACACTTAGTTGTAGTTGTATAGCTGTTGAAAGTTATATGGAAATTGCATCTACACGGTATCAGTGGAATAAACAGTTTGTTGGTAGCCTGTTAATTTTGGTTCACAAAACTATTTCAACAACCCTTGATTGAAACTGATGCAGCTAAAGTCAAACTCTAACATACCATGACAAACTATATTCGTAAGCCCACCAAAATTTACAGTAACATTAATTTTATATGTACGGAACTGAACAATATAACAAAACGAATCCCTGTTGAAGAGGGTGGGACTGAAATTATTGCCTGATATGGGGCATTGATTTTGTTCCACTTTCAGAATAGGAAATTCGTTGCACTGCCTTTTCTGTGACATTTGGACCAGTGTTCTTTATTCCCCCTTTGTTTGACAGGTTACTATGCTCAATCTCCAAATCATGTGGGATGTTCTTGCCTCTTCCTCCTTTGCTGTTGACAGTTCTGTTCCAAACAAACCTTTCAGAGTCTCTTGGAGACAAAAGGGAGGTAACACAAAAAGACTGGTAGAGACATTCCAATGCGTAGTTGTTGCTGTGTTGGCCATCAGCTTTGCAGTAAAGTAGCAGGTACCTGTACTGCCTCATTAATCTTAGACCATTCCCTTCACTAACTGCATCTAAGAAGTTGAGGAAGAACAGGCCATCAGCTAACAAAGCACAGTTGTAATTAAAGACATCACCACTGCTGGCCTTGCTGCTAGACGACACTGGCTGGCTTGAATCTTCGGGTGTACTTGCACTTGAAGAAGCATCATTTGGAATGGATTGGGGTGGATCGTGCGTCTCTTCATGTCTCCTACGACTGGCACCATCAAACTTAAATGAATACTCACACCCGGGAAATCTGCATGGGAAGCGGCCATCTGCAGTCAGAGGTTGTTCATCTGTGGCATCTTGAATTTCTTGAGCTGTCAAGATCTCATCAAGTAGCCCATTAACCGAGTTATTATCAAAGACAAAATTGTCAACAATTAATGATGCAGCTTTGTGGAGGTACTGCAACTTGGCAAGTTTGCCTTGAAAGTTCTCAGGCATGGGAAACTTAATGGGTTGACTGGATTTGTCGGTAAATCCAAGTTCTGTCATGGCTGCTGCAATTACTCTTGCCTGCACTTCGAGGATCAAAAAGTCCCGGTCGGCACGATAGCCATGATGCGGTTCTGCCTTTACATTTCGATGGTTGATCAGAGTTCGATCAGAATATAAGGTGCTGCAATCTGCCTCTGATTTACCAGAAAAGAACCGTTTGAAGATCAGCTGAAAGAAAATAAATAAATAAAGGCTATTCAAGTGGCGTATTGGATAAGGTGTGATTAACATGTAAATTATGGAGGTGAAATGCTATACTTATTTAGTGGAAAATGTTCATATGGCTGTTGATTAAATTAATACACAATATATCAGAAATGCCATGAACACCACAAATCAATTTTATTGTTAATTAATAAAAGTATTATGAATTATAATATTATATTGCAAATCATAGTAGTTAAGAGCTAGAAGAGGATCATCTTAATACCAATAACTACAAAAAATGGTGTTCCATAAAATATGCATACCCCCAGCCCATCATCCTTTCCGAATTTCAGATGACCTTCCATGGGGGCTATGGATATTTACTAGGCCCAAAACTGCACATTTAAACACGGATCGAGCCTTCAGTTTCATACTGAGCTTGAGGTGTTCATACATTTAGATCAGACAGGTGGCCACAAGGTGTGTTTCAAGCATTCTTGTTTTAGATTTATTAACTCCAGTTCAGAACGTTTTTTTAAAGTTTTGCTGTTCACTAGAGAACCAGTTTTCAAATCAAGCAAAATAAAAGTTTGTAAATGTCCAAATGCTTCACAACCGTTCTTTCCTCTGCCATTTAACTTGAGCTAACTACAGTGGAACCCCGTTAATACGACCACCGTTGGGCCATAAAAATGTGGTCGTATTAATGGGGTGGTCGGATAAACGAGGTTTTCCGGATAAGAAAATGACTGAATGAACGCTTTTTCTTGCCTCCAAAAAGTGGTCGTAATAACGAGGTGGTCGTATTAACGGGGTGGTCGGAAGGCGGGGTTCCACTGTAATGCAACTTAAAGACTACAGAGTGCTTCTGGTTTTTTGTAGGCTTGCTCTGTGTTAAAGGAGGATTAGTTCATAAATAACAGCGATTTATAACTCACCGACAAGAGTTTAACTCCAGCATGCCAGTCCCCAATTTGGGAAATTCATTCCTTCCAGCCGATCTTCGGGGGTGTAGCCGTTGGCCACTGAGGCAACAACATTAACTGAACGTTCCACTGTCAGCTGATCTCCTGAGAAGAGTTGGGGGTCGATTTCGCCATCACCATTTCTTGGTAAGTATGTGTGGAACTGGCGCAAGATGGCAAGCATATCTTCATTAATATTCTCATTCTTGAAGATGATACCAAGTGGAACCTGGCAATAATTAAAAAAAAAGATTAAATGAATAATTGACTGTATTTGTCAATCTAGTGATATTAATGATTTTTTTTCTTGAAAATCAGGCATTCAAAACCATGTGAGAGATTTTTCCATAAATGAACAATAGTGTGTTGTAGACAGTACCATACAATACAGTGGAACCCCGCCTTACGACCACCCCGTTAATACGACCACCTCGTTATTACGACCACTTTTTGGAGGCAAGAAAAAGCGTTCATTCAGTCATTTTCTTATCCGGAAAACCTCGTTTATCCGACCACCCCATTAATACGACCACATTTTTATGGCCCAACGGTGGTCGTATTAACAGGGTTCCACTGTATGATGTAATTGAATCTCTGGCTCTGTTGATCCATCACACTGGGTAGAAAACAATCATTCGAGACTTGAGAGAGGCCACATCGTGGGCCTTACTTGGCAAAGAATTTCCAGAAACCCGGTTAATGAACATCTTATGGTTAACCCAGTGAACATCCCTGTTCTGTTTCGACAATGTCATGTTCCTGGCATTAATTTCCAAATCAATGTTGTCAAAAGCGATGGCAAATCCAGGGTGACAGGCCATTTGCTGTTGCTTCAAAGCATCATTTGCTTGGGAGGAAGCTTGAAATGCCAAACATTCCTTTGCACATGTATCAGAGCAGACATGTGCAGTCGCAACTGTCCTTTCTTTCAACTCCGTCAGCTTCACATTCTCCTCTTCAATTTGCACCCTGGCAGCTTTCAATGGGCTATCATGATCGGCTGCCATGACATCAAGCTTGGCCAAGGCACATTTGTTAGAACATGTTACCTTTAGCTTGTTTAATCTGCTGATGGTGGCCTTTGAGAAAAGTAGAATTGAATGTCAATAAACTAAACTGTATCAATTAAGTTGAATAGACTGGTGGTGATTTTGCAACCAAATAAATAGGGGAAAGAAATTTGAGTGACAAGCTCAAGTAATATACAGGCTATATACATATATAATATACAGGCTATATACATGTAACTGGCCTCTTGCAGGTGCTTGTCACATGTTAGAGTGGTTTTACTTAACCTGTGAAACAATATCTAACAATTGGTGTCTAATAGTCAAAAGTAAACAAAAGAAAATAATGGAATTAGTGTCTAATAGTGTCTGATTGTTTACTACACTTTTTCATGGGTTAAGTAAATTCACTCTAAGTTAGGGAATAAAAAAGATAAATTATTCTACAGTGATTTTGTTCTGAAGGTAAGTCACACATTCAAACAGGTATACATACAGTCATGAATATAGCTTCCCGCGCAGATGTTCTTTGGGCTTGTCTCCTCTGCCCAAAGAACGTTTTTACATCTGCATATAATCACTAAGACGTTATTTGCATGTCAGACTCCATTTCTCGTGTTTGAATTAGCACAAAGTACTCCATTTTCTTCATTTTTTAAATACATTGAATGAAATGTAATGCAGAGAAAAGGTAGAAAAAATCACAACATGTCTATTCTCTATTTTCGAATTGCCCATAATACACTTTGTTTGCCCCCCAAATTTTGCATAAACTATTGTTTGTAAATGCTCTTGGGAGGACTGCATATTCCCAAGAGCATTTCAAAACAATAGTTTATGCAAAATTTGGGGGGCAAACAAAGTGTATTATGGGCAATTCGAAAATAAAGAATGGTATACACCCATATATAAGAGGTCATAACATGGAATAAAGAATTATAAAAATATAAATTTTAATTTTATTTTTAAGTATCAGTTATAATTACCTCCATGGAGCCAGTCTTAATGAGTACTCCGAGAACAGAAGCAGTTGCATTCATCTGCGAGTTACGCTGCTTCAACAACACAGATCCTGCAATGGCAGCACTGGGTAGCCACTTCACATCTTGCTTATTTGAGGACACACAGCACGTCATAAGAAAGGAAAAGAACAGTGGCGCTCTGTCTTTCCATTCTTCGCAGAGCGATTGAAACCCAAAGTTTACAATATCATCCTTTCCAGATTTCCTCAATAGTGAGGGGGTCTTTCTTGAACAAAGGCCATTTACTTCGCTTGATACGAGTCTTAACACATTTTCCACAACATGTTTGATCAACACTTTGCATTTTACAACTGCGTTTGCAACTCTTTGCGGCGGTCCGTAAACGAGAGCCTTACCTATGGCCCCATAGTCCTTCTGAAGTGTTTTATTTACAGTTTTACTTGGATAGTCGATTGTCAGCTTTACGGATGTAACTTTAATTGCCGCTTCGCCGACATCTGACGATTTTGAAGGCACGTTTGCACTACCCTTTGACACAGGCGTCGAGGTCAAGAATAGTGATGGCGGAGGAGGACAATCAAGGAAACTGAAATCCACTACTGGTCGATGAATAGCATCTTGGCCATAAGAAGTACAAGTGGTAGGGTCAGGGAATTTCAACGATTTTGCGGCACCGCTCCTAGCCGATTCAGCTGGATGCTGTGCAGTTGTTGTCGATTGAATCGGGCCGGAGGTGAGACTTTCTTCTGAAGTTGAATCCTTTCGCAGTCGCTTTGTTCGCAAACCCCCTTTCTCAAAGTCTCTTTTGATTTCTTCTTTCAATGAAGTGAAGTTGTTGGAGAGTCTTTCAAACCGAAGTAGTCGCTTGTAACAGTTCAGAGAGCAGATAAATAGCTCACTAGTTGAATATGCTGCCACGTCGATGTTAATGGCGCTTTTGATCAGACCTTGAATATCGACAGAACTTTTGCCAAAAACCCTAACTCTGTCTTTGCCCAAGGAGCAGGCACAAAGAAAACACACCAAATCGCTTCGGATAACTTTTTTAGGGGTGTCCTCCATGCATAGGCATAGTATGAGAACATGGAATATAATGAATATTTTACATGCTGCATGCTCTGTGCTCTGACGATGAGAAACGTTGTTCGCGGAATTTTCACCGCGGGTGTCGATCTCCGTTGTTACGCAGCTTGTGATTGGCCACTCAAAATTAAAAGGAAAACCGCCGGCGAACGGAAGTAGCTTTTCGTGTAAGCAGACGTTCGTGGGGGAGGATTGCGCGACGAGCCCTAAGAATGTCTGCGTGGGAGGCTAAGGGACACGTCCCCTCGTGTGAATTGATAGTATTATAATCGTGCAACACCACTTTTGGGGTAATTTTGTCCCCACATCATGTCCCATGAAGTTCAACAAGTTAAACTCCTTGCCACATCTCGCGGGACAAAATTACCCCCAAATTGGTGTTGCACAATTACAATGCTATCAATTCCCATGAAGGGATGTGATGCTGCAACATATCCCTGGGACATGTCCCTGCCAATTTCCTTGTGTGTGTAAGCATTGGGATTTTGTCCCTGCTACATGTCTTCACTGCACGTCCCTGTTACATGTCTCTCAGTGTACACTGCATGTGAAGTTATCTTTGCGACATGTCATTGCAACAGTACCCCTCATGTCCGAGCACCTTAATTCCTAATTCTGATATATTTGATGAATACACAAAATAATGGCAAGAAACTAAATGGAATGAGAGTATCCAGATGTCAAATTCTGATTGAAATAAAAGTTTATAACTTACAAATCACATGACAATTTTAGGTCATAATTATTTCAATTTGTTGCCAAAGTGCTATCCTGTTTGTTTTGTGTCATTCCTGAACATTCAAGTTCGCTGCATACAATACAAACCTTTAATTAAAAAAAATATCTTTTCTTTAAACCTACCAACATTATTTAACCAAATGTACATGTAGCATGAATGCCAAATGTCACACCAAATCACGGATAATCATTCACAGAGTCAGATGGGTGTGATTCACTAGATTTGTTTTTAACTCCTATTTTGGGACTTTTACATGTATATAATTTATTATTGTGACAATTAAAGGTAGCTTCATTTAACTATGAGCCTACCGTGGTAAAACAAGGGTACCAGTACTTCCCTCCTTTACTCTCTCTGCCAACTTGGTGTAGAAAAAAGAGCTTAAGACATGACACTTATCAATGGAATCTCTGTAAGGAGTATTGTACAATGTATACCTATTCCCAAGGAGACAGAATTAATATGAGTAATGGTTTCTTCACTACCATAAAATACTGACAGAAGCTTTTCAATGTTCATGTTTTTAACTTTAATTCAATACTCATGCATGATGACTGTTCAGAACCAGTGGAACTTAATGAGCTTCTGGTAGTGGTAAAAGTCAGTGTAGCCCAAAGATATTCAATCAGTGGTTCTAGGGGGTTTAGTTAGATGCAATTGTCCAACTTTCTTTTTGTTGAAATGCATATTAGTTTTATTTATAAAAAAAAAACACCATAAACATAAGTGACAAATCAGTTCTCCCAATCACACTTTATGTGTTATTCATAACAAAATGCAAAAAAGCACAAAAAAGTCATGTTTGTACAGTGCATATTAGTTAAGGAACAATCAATGAATTTATTACTTACAAAACATAAAAGTCAATTATTGCATCATTTAGCTCTTTTCCATCCTCCACGGTATCTAGGCCCATTTGCAGGATTGTAACCCTGTTCCGTGAAGGAGGAGGCAGAAATGTGACTATCACCCTGATGAAACAAAAAAAAGTCAACAGACAACTGTTTCAGTATGCAGCCCACATAGCTTACAGGATACAAAAAACATAATTCAATATTAGTAGTCACAGACCAAACTCAGACAGACATTACTGATATAATGTAGTGTATCTTATAATTATCTGAATGAAGACAATTTACATATATGCATTGCACAAAAAAATCAAAAATATATTAAACCTAAAAGAATTCAATAAATAAATCAAACGTGTACTGTCTATTGTCCTGATTAACAGCTGTTGAAGTGGATGCTGGACTAGAAAGCTCTGGTTTATCTTGAAAATACAAATAAAAACAATAGCAAGTTATACTGGTGAGTTAGCAGCCACCTAAAAACAATGGCTTCGAAGAATTGCCAATGAGAACAGGAAAATTACATTTTGTAAGTGACATATTGGCTGCTTCAAAGTAATAATGGCTACCCAAACGTTAAGAAGCTGCATGTAAATTATAACTCACTGTGAAACTAATGGGACCAATTAAGACATACAAAACTTAATAGCTCAACACATAGTTTTTATCTTACCCAACTCTTTTCCATCTTCGCTGTCCAAGTCTACCAATTTTGGCTGTTCCAATGGGACAGGTTTGCCACCTGAAGTACATTGCAAATTAATGTAAATATGAATGATATTCCCTTTTTGGAAACTAAAACTCACTGCATACATGGTCAAGCACAATGAGAGCAACTTCAAAAGTAACCACACTAACCTGTACAGCTGTCTTCCAAGTCTTTCTCAGCCTACAGCTTTCTTTTATTAGAAGAAACACCACCTAAATTTAATAGAAAGTGGGACAGCCAGATTATTATTATTTATGCCCTGTACATGTACAGTTGTGCATTATACTATAGTAAGAACAATTAATACAAATGCAAGGATTAGTACAAAACTGTACAAAACTGTACTAATATGTTAAAATCATTTACCGGTAAGTCGATACAATTTAAGTATCTAATCCTAGCCTTGCAGCATTGTTAGGACAATGAAAATCATGGATCTGACTACATGCTGCAGGACACTTACGAAACATTTCACAGTTATTCTCCAAGTGGAGGTGGCTCGTGGTGGATATTTACAGAGCTACTTCACCCTATTTATGCGAGCTGCTTGGAGGTGAATAGCAAATGCTATATCCCATGTTTGAGTAGCCATGCAGAATATGCCAAAAATGCTATCCACTGTTTCAGTATATACTATCTGTTTTTATTTTTAAAAAAATACCTTTCACATCTCTTGGGACTCCCACAGAAATCATGTTGTTATACTCTCGGTTCCATTCTTCCCTTTGGTATTGGAACTTTGGTTGGCTTTCTTCATCCACCACACACACCCTCTTCTCATTGTAATTGTACTCGTAGAAATCACCCCCAAACATCATTGCCATCAGGTTGCCCGTGACATTTATCCACACCTGATCTTCCTTGTCCCACACAATCTCTTTTGACTTCCATCCACAGCCCCGGAAATGGAATTGGAAACAATTCTGTCCAAGTTTACCTACAAATAGGGAATAAAATTAATACTGAAATGGCAAAGAACAGTCAAATCTCACCACTATGGACACCCTCAGGAAGTATGATTTGGTGTCAGTAATAGCAAGAATCGAAAATAGCGAGAGTTTGTTTCTGTATTAAAATGTTACTTCTGTCAGTAATAGTGAGGTGTCCACAAGGGAAGTTGAATCAACTGATAGCCAGGATAAAAAGCCATTACAGTATCTCAAAAACAGTATTTTCTCAGAATAAAATGAACCAACATTTGTTCAACTGCAACAACAATAGGAAAGAATAATGATAATTCGAATGGATGACTTAATTTTTCGCTGTCAATAACACTTCTTTTCGTAACTACACCAACATGGACCAGCACACTCAATCAACAAACCAAAACGTTTAGTAATTATTAAGCATATTTGTTGATTAGTTTTCCATTGACAATAAACTTCTATTGTTATTCATTAAACCACTTGATTCCTTTTGCTATACATTGTATAATTTGAAACTGACAGATTAAAAAAACTGCTGATGCTCAGCTCTAAAGGGAACTGACAGGCCAAGGAATGCAATAGGACTAATCATTATTTTAGTAACAATACATACTTGAAGACGATTCTCCTCTGCAGTCATGGCTTGTGGCCTTTAGCCAGAGCTGCCGCTGATCCTTATGGGATGCCTCAAACCCCTGCTGACTGAACTCTTTCATGGAAAGAAATCTTCTCATCAGTATAGGGGCATGGTCAATTGTCAGGTGGCCATAATCACCAGTTCCCAGAGTGACAGCAAAAAGTTCCTTCAATAAGTAGCCCCACTCCTTGCACTAAAGATGAAAAACACCGATAGTAATTACACTAACTGAGACCAAAATAAATGCTGAATTTCTTTTTTTTAAAACATTGATAAACAAATTATTTTGAAAGATTTAACTAATGAAAGCTTTCTATAATAATAAAAAAATGATGTGTGCATAATAATAATGTTACTCTTCAAACAAATCAATATTACGATGTGACAATAACTATAGAGATTCCTGTCATCATAGCTACATGTATCAAACTACATAGTAGAGGAAGACTACAAGGATTTATTGAGTATGTCCGTCCTGTTGATCTTGGAAACAAACCAGCGGATGTTGGGGTCACTGTGTCTAAATACTATTGCACTTCTGAAGACAACAGCCGCCTTTATAACCACCAAGAAACTGTTGTGTCAATGCCATTAACTTCACTTATTTGCAAGGTTCACCTCAAACTAAATCAAGACGAAGGAAGAGATGACATTTGAGTTATCTGTAAAGGATACATGCATTGTTACCGAGTTTCTCAAAAGTGTCGTAATGCAGCAAAGGGCATCCATGACTCCTCGTCTAAGAAATGCCAGATCCATAGCTGTTGATTTGAAAGATGAAGGCAGAAGGGTGGACACTAGTAGTATGTCCCGGATGACTAGATCAATTTATTGATATATGCAACAGCCCTGAGTTAATGAGGGAGCCCTTGGACCACCCGGTTTTTGAATGTTCCTTGAGATAATGAGATACCAGTCGTATAGGTTCAGGAGGGGGGTTTAATGAGATGGAAACCCTTGCTGGGGTCATTAAGGATGCATACAGGGAAGTACACTGTAAGTAGATGAGATTTTATTATTATATTGAATATGTATTAAGAGAGAAAAAATGTGTATGGTGCGATGTTACGTGTCCGCCCAACCATCCGGGTGGTGCTTTCAATTTAAAGGCAAAAGAACAAAGGACCGGTGATGAACCAATGAGAATACACTGACGTCATGGTCAAACCAGTTTGTCTAGATGTTTATTATTCAAAATGGCTACCCACTAGAAAACTAGTGAAACCGGTTTTGTTCACCCTTATTAAGAGCGGCCGTCCCTAAATATCGCCTGGAGGTGTGCAAAATGAAAAAAACCAAAATCCCCAAACTTTGTCAGAATATAGGTCTAGGTAAACTCTTTCTAGAAAAATAACTTTTAGTTCAATTACATTTTTATTTTACGCGAACGGCGACAAAGTCGGTTCGGCGGCTGTCGCATCGATTTTACGGGCTCCACACCACGCATCACTTAAATATTGCCTAAAAATTCAAAATGGAATAAACTCCACCGGTAAATATCTAACTAAGAAAAGCACACATTCACCAATAGTTTAAACGTAAAATTGTTCAATTCGACCATTAACTTAATATTTTTGAGATTTTTAATAATTTTACTTATTTTCGCGAGTCAAAAAAATGGCAAAATCGAGAGGCCAAAATCATAACTTGGTACATGGCCTGGTGCCATATCAGTCATACCCTGAGAAAGACCAATGTTTCTTCCTCAAATAAATGCAACGAAATTTTTGAGCGCCAAACAAAGGTGACACAAAAGGTCAAAACACGCCATTCTTGTAACGGCCTTTAAAGCGTAAAATCAACAATAAGCTCGTTAAAAATATATAACAGCCCAACAACTCCCCCAAAAATCGTTGATATTGCCAATTTAAGTTTGTTTTGAGTAATTGTGTCTTTTTGGAGTTTATTCTGTTTCGAATCAATAGGTAAGCGTTAATTTTGCGACAGACAAAATCAAAATTCAAGTTGTATTTACTCCAAATGGCCGACTTAAACGGTTTTAACATCATCATTAGATTTATACTTTCAAAAGCCTCCAAGATAACTCAAGCTACGATAAACCACATAATTATGTTATTTCTTACTTATATTTCGACACAAGTGTTTCTGATTCTAATTAGGTACGTACCAAATTGTGAGCGAAAAACATACAAACTGCGGCTTCCCATGCTTTGCTTGCAACTGTTGCGAAAGAAAAGATTGTGTGACAAGCGCCCAGCACGTCGAAAACAGGAAATGCATACAGTGCAACAGGAAGCTTGCTCATATGCGAATATTACGCCACCTTTGATAAATTTCATCTTTCTGTCTTAATTGATTTAGACGTCCCAAAAACGAATATGCGGTATTCTTTTTTTCGTGAACCATTATTGCAACAAATTGGTGCAATCGCGACATCCATCCCCCACCACCAGAAGACGGGGCGGTGATGCAGAGGAGAGGGGAGGTGGGGGTAGTTGAATTGTCATTGGGTTTATATCGTACTTTATCAGAATGTACTATAAAGTGCCCAAATAAGGTTGGTATGGCTTTTATTTAAAATAGAAATGAATCTTGCAGTCGTGTGCGACTCGTACCACAGGTTTACCATCCTCTGTTTCTGTGGTTTACTGTTCATCTGTAATGGCCACATCGCCGTCATAGAACTACGCCCCACTGAAGCCGAAATATTTAGGACTCTTAACTGACTAATGAAAATGAACTTTCAAAATCACTGCCATATTGTTTAACTTTGTTTTCCTGTGTTTATTTTGGTCATTTGTGGCTCAAGAATTTTGAAAATTATTTTCCAAAATTATTTTAATAAACCAACTGACGTAACGCAAGAGGCCTGGGACAATGGCATTGCGAAATTTTCACCGAAAAGTAATTAGGGCTCGGGACATCTCGTCTGCACATCTCAGTGACATATTGCTTCGGAGTGATCTGAGTGATAGCACTAAAAGAAGTCCTTGCAAGCTTTTAGATCAGTTGCGTCGAGCTATTCATTGAGTAATGGCGTCGTGTGCCTACTCCACATATGTTGGAGGGTCGTGTGGAGCTAGTTTTTTCAACCCTGCTGATGCTGCATGTGTGACAGTAGAAAGATGCGCAAAAGATATCAAAGCTCATTTGAAGTTCTATGACTGCTATGATTCTTCCTTGAAAACGGAGGCAGATCTTCTTCTTGCAAGAGCAGGTAACTGTCAATGATATTGTGTATAACTTGCAATACCTAAAACAGCCACTACAAACGGTCCAAGACCCGTTCAGTACGCTGGTCATCTCTTTTTTTATGAAGATTTTAAAGAGGCCTTAAAATTTCACTCTTGTGAATTTACACAGTAGTAACATGCTTTGTCTGTACTGGTGTTGATGAGAGTTATTTCGGAGACAGCCGGTTAGGACGGTTGTTTTGTGAGTCCAATATCAGACTCAGACACTTGTGTAAACATTGCTTTTAGTCCTTTTAGTAAACTTAATTAAAAGTCGTAGACTCGCGTCTACCTGCACTGGAATGACCAAATAAAGATACAATGACCAAATAAAAATACACACCTGCATGATAAAATAAAGTTGTTGTCGTTATTGCTGTCATTGAAATGTCTCTTACATAATTTTCAGGGATTTTTGAGGTGAATGAAAATTATTTTAAAATGTCGATATGTCCACGGCACCGAGAGTCATTTGGAATTCGTTGGCGTTGTTCCAAAAAGGCATGTTCATCTCCGCCAGACTGGGCTGCCCACAAGGACCACAAGAAAAAACAAACCAAGGGAGATCGTGGTATCACTCAGCCACAATCTAAGCGTCTGTACAATCTAACCTCAGTGCTTGTTCCAGTTGCTTCCCGTAAGTATAATCATATATGCATACCGAAAATTACAACTTACCTGGTAAATGTTTTATCCAAGTTATAACTCTCTTTTTAAAACCTGACGCATTCCGTGATGTTCAGCGTTAGCCCCGAATGGGTGGGGTGGTTAATTTGGTTTCAGGGTGGGTGTAGCGGAACTGCTGGCGTCCTTATCAAAGCAAAGATCAGATAAAATTCTCTATTCACCTTCATCTCTTATCAGCTGCCAATCATAACAAAATACGAGCGCACAGACGCTGAGTAAATAAACAGGGCGGCGAACTAACTTGTAGGTGAATTGAATTCAAATATTCGTGAACAGAAAAGACCTTCTTTTCGGTAGGCCATCTGAAATACATAAGATGTTAGGTGATTTAAAATATTTTTTTAATAATAGAATTGAAGTAATAATAGAATTTGAAGTCACTCAACTTGGTAATGAAAATGATAATAAACAATCATATCGTACTTATTGCAGGTACATATTGCTGCAGCCTCTAACGTGCCAGACCATTGCAGTACATATGCCCTTAGTGATACAAAGGAAGAGTGTCTTCGTGGAACGTGTGACCACTCCCACAACAAGAGTTGTCCCTCCTGTGACCAGCTAAAACTTACAATAAAAGACATCGAGCATTCGCTGATTGGTGCGCAGCTTCCTGACGAAGACGGTGATGACATCATCTATTCATTTCAGCAGGCCTGTAAGGCAATTGAAGCATGGAGAGCTCATCAGCTTAGGTCAATCCAACAGGATAAGGCACGGACAAGCCTCCTTGATAGTCTAAATGACACATCAGTTTTGATCACACAGGACTGGGCGATGAAATTCCTCCCCCAAAAGTACAGGGAGACACAGGCAGATTGGTTTGCCAAGAGAGGAATCTCTTGGCATATCAGCGTTGTCGTCCGTCGACTGATGGGCAAAAAGTTGCAACATCAATCGTTTGTCCATATTGTAAAGAATTGCAATCAAGACAGCGACGCAGTGGTCAGCGTATTGAGACACACCCTGCAGGAGCTCAAAAAGGAACACCCAGAGGTTTCAACTGCCTTTCTTCGTCAGGACAATGCTGGATGCTACCATAGTGTCACTATGCTAGCTGCATGTCGACTTATGGTACAAGCAACGGGGATTGCAGTTAAAAGAGTGGACTTTAGCGATCCACAAGGCGGTAAGGGGCCGTGCGACAGAAAAGCAGCCACCATCAAAGCCCATGTCCTTCGCCACATAAATAAAGGCCATGATGTAGTCACTGCAGAAGATTTCAAAGAGGCTATGCTCTCCTATGGTGGCGTCAGGGGAGTTCGGGTGGCATTGGTTGATTCATCCAACATCTATCAAACATCTTTGCGTGGAAAACTGGAGGGAGTGAGCAGTCTTAACAACTTCCATTACGGAGAGGAATTTCTAACGGCGTGGAAAGCATTTGATGTGGGCGAAGGAAAGATCATTCCATGGTCAGAGTTGCAAGGTAAAACATATCCTATCGCTTGTTCTCGTTTAGATGATTTATTCTACACAGCAACTGATAGCCGGCGATATTCTTGTTTGGAGGCTTCATACGACATTTTTAGCCTAGAAACGTGTTTAATCATCAGACACCGTAAAACCTCTATAACGCCCCCCGGAAGCTTATTTATTTCAAGCTCGTTTGGGGGGGGGGGGAGGCTTATTATAATTTAGCGAAACGCCAGCAGTTCACCACTCTCTTTTATGTAATACATAATTTGCAATAGTTTCCCACGAGTGCATAAAAATGTTAAAAATAACTTGAACAATACGCACGTACAACGCCATCACTCAGATCTCCATGTACAAGTGCAAGTACCGGTAATATTCTCCCAAAAGCTCCCTAGTACGGTATGTGAATTCGTGCCCGGCCGGATTAGAGCGGCAATAATGTACCGGTAATAACAGTGTCTTGGTTGTAAAGAAAAAGGAAGAAACGGTGCGGCTTAATAAATGTTTTACCCCAAAGGGCAGGGGGGGGGGGCGCTTATTAGAGAGGGGGGAGCTTTAAAGAGGATTTACGTTAGATAGACACAAGCTTGGTTTCACTGAAGTGGGATGTCGCGTATACCCGAGTACTGATAAAAATCGCGTGGGCGCGGAAATGTTTTCCTTGCGTGTGGTCAAAAGAATGCAACGACGTCTCATATTTGCACATGTGAGTTTTGTGGGTATTCAATTTGCGCTCGAAAATGCTTTGCCGTGTAAAAAGGGACTTTAAGTATTAAAAGGCGCGAACTTTAAGGAAAGCTTGTATATGAGAAATACTAAACACACCGCGGATGTACCAAAATAGTTCCACGGGAATCTTTTATTTTACACAAAATAGAAACGTAAATACCTTAATCGCATCTTTTTATTTTGCATTCCAATTTAGTCCAAATTGACTCACTGGATAAACCAGTCTTCACTGATTGTCCAATTTCCCAAGGAGATTTTCAGGACGTCTCATTTGACAGTAGGCGGTCGTCTGTCCAAAGAACAGAGGAACACGCAGAAGAAGAAGAGGAAAGTGATACGTCAGGTGACCACGATATCCGGCTTTTCTCTTGTCCAATTGAAGGATGCGTTACAACCTTTCAGCGCCACTGTAACCTTGAACGACACATGCACTATGGGAAATGCAAGTTCGTGGAGGAAAAGCACACCCTTCTGGACAAAGCAAAGGTGATGTACACTGAAAAACTTGAGGAAGGGGCCAGCGCACAGCCTTACATTGTCGGAACAGTGGTTGCAGAGCAAAGCGGACAGCTGCTGCCACAGGGTTGGGGACTACGAACAGCTAAAAAGACTGCCCGATTCAGCTCGAAGCAGAAAATCTATCTCGACGAAAAGTTTAAAATAGGAGAGGAGACTGGAAATAAGGCAGACCCACAACAGGTAGCGAAAGACATGCGCCATGTAAAGAATGAAGATGGCAGCCGGAGATTTACAGCCGAGGAATTCATCACCAATCAGCAAATCAAGTCCTACTTTTCAAGAATTGCGGCGAAGTTACGCCAAGGCGGTCCGGAAGATGCTGTTGAGTGTGATTCTGAAGCTGTGGCAGAACAAGCTGCGTACTCTACTGCTCGTGCCCGCATCATCCAAGAATGCCAACTTGTTCATCCAATCACGTATGATACATACAATCTATGTGATATGTATGCAACAAGTAAACTGAACAGGCTCAGTATCGCCATGTTGCGCTTAATATGCGGTTACTTTGATTTAAAAATTGATGATCTGTCACTGAAACGTAAAGCACCTTATGTGAAGTTACTCGAGGGCCTTGTAAAATCATGCTCTTGTACTTAATCATCAACTTTTGCATGTATGAAACTCATAAAAAAGAAACACCGACAACCCTCCCCCCCCACCACCCCCCCCCCCCACCACCCCCCCCCCCCACCACCACCACCACAAACACAATATTATCCTCTTATGCAACATTTATTCATCCACGCATGCGGTTAAATTTCTTCACTTCATCAAGACCATTTGCTGCAAAACGATTTGTAAGAAAAACACTTGGATGCGCGTTGTCAAATTTCATGGATCTCTCTCAAGCGGTTATGACCCTTGGCATCAGCTAGATGTTAGGGGAAGGGGGTGGTGGGGGTTTGTATTGGGGGATGGGTGTCGCGGTTGCACCAATATGTTGCAAAAATCATTCACAAAGAAAGAAGCCGCTTATTCGTTTTTAGGACGTCTAAATCAATCAAGACAGAAAGATGAAATTTATCAAAGGTGGCGTAATATTCGCATATGAGCGAGCTTCCTGTTGCACTGTATGCATTTCCTGTTTTCAACGTGCTGCGCGCTTGTCACGCAATCTTTTCTTTCGGAACAGTTGCAAGCAAAGCATGGGAAGCCAGTTTGTATGTTTTTCGCTCACAATTTGGTACGTACCTAGTTAGAATCAGAAACACTTGTGTCGAAATATAAGTAAGAAATAACATAATTATGTGGTTTATCGTAGCTTGAGTTATCTTGGAGGCTTTTGAAAGTATAAATCTAATGATGATGTTAAAACCGTTTTGTCGGCCATTTTGAGTAAATACAACTTGAATTTTGTCTGTCGCAAAATTAACGCTTACCTATTGATTCCAAACAGAGTAAACACTTAAAAGACACAATTACTCAAAACAAACTGATATTGGCAACATCAATGATTTTTGGAGGGGTTGTTGGGCTTTTATAAATTTTTAACAAGCTTATTGTCGATTTAACGCTTTTGAAGGCCGTTACAAGAATGGCGTGTTTTGACCTTTTGTGTCACCTTTGTTTTGCGCTCAAAAATTTCGTATTTTCAATTGCCCAAAAATTTTATTGCATTTATTTGAGGAAGAAACATTGCTCTTTCTCTGGGTATGACTGATATGGCACCAGGCCATGTACCAAGTTATGATTTTGGCCTCTCGATTTTGCCATTTTTTTGACACGGGAAAATCGCGAAAATAAGTAAAATTATTAAAAATCTCAAAAATATTAAGTTAATGGTCGAATTGAACAATTTTACGTTTAAACTATTGGTGAATGTGTGCTTTTCTTAGTTAGATATTTACTGGTGGAGTTTATTCCATTTTAAATTTTTAGGCAATATTAAAGTGATGCGTGGTGTGGGGACCGTAAAATCGATGCGACAGCCGCCGAACCGACTTTGTCGCCGTTCGCGTAAAATAAAAATCTAATCGAACTGAAAGTTATTTTTCTGGAAAGAGTTTATCTAGACCTATATTCTGACAAAGTTTGGGGATTTTGGTTTTTTTCATTTTGCACACCTCCAGGCGATATTTAGGGACGGCCGCTCTTAAGTATTCAAAATGGCACCCAGAACGATGTTTCCACACTATTTGATGTTGTCAAAATTATTTTATTAAGTAAACAATTCTTGCGGTATAATATAATAACATTAAAAGTTTATTAAATGACACGAGCTACTTTATACATGTATTACAAAACTTTCCTATTCTATTTCTTCTGGTAGAATACAATATATATATTTTTTTATTTTCTTTGGGCTTTTAAACACTTACATTAAAACTTGAGAAAGACAAAATGAGTTGCTGTATACATTTTTCACGAAACTTCCCTATTCTATTTCCTGCGGTATAGTTACATTTAAAGTTTATTAAAAAAAGTTAAGAAAAATAAAACGAGGCACTTTATCACATATTTTAAAACTTTATTATTCTATTTCTTCTGGTAGAATATAATGTTCGTTTAATTTTCTTTTAGCCTTCAAACACTGGTAACACGTTATGCCACACGGACATTCAATTAATCTTTTCAAGAACTTTGCAACCTCGTACCGCTGAAATGGAGTCTTTACTTTCTTACGATAAATGCACACAATACAGCCTGGCTGGATCTCTGTTTCAGGGTGTACGGCCGGACAACCCTGTAAGAGATAAAAACAAAATATATACTTTAGATAACATGGTGTCAATTTCTATTTTGTTCCCTTACTGAGAAAATACTCTATGACTTATAAATAAATGCTCGAAAACGTATTTGATTACTTACAAATTCGATTAAATATTTCACGAGGGACTGCAAAGTTCTCCTTTCCTCGTTGGTGTAAACCGGCGTGAAGGCACACCGGCAATGAGGGCAAGAGCCTGCACTTGCTACCACTGTTCTCTTCCACTTTTTTAAACACCTCGGGTGGTAGTGATGGTCGCAACATGGAATTCTGGGTATGCATTGCACAAAAAGAACAAAATTGCCTTCATCAAAAATATATTAAACCTAAATAACTCAATAAATAAATCAAACCTGTACTGTCCATTGTCCTGATTAACAGCTGTTGAAGTGGATGCTGAACTAGAAAGCTCTGGTTTATCTTGAAAATACAAATAAAAACAATAGCAAGTTATACTGGTGACTTAGCAACCCCCTAAAAACAATGGCTTCAAAGAATTGCCAATGAGAGGAAGAGAATTACATTTTGTAAGTGACATATTGGCTGCTTCAAAGTAATAATGGCTACCCAAACGTTAAGAAGCTGCATGTAAATTATAACTCACTGTGAAAGTAATGGGACCAATTAAGACATACAAAACTTAATAGCTCAACACATAGTTTTTATCTACCCAACTCTTTTCCATCTTCGCTGTTCCAATGGGACAGGTTTGCCACCTAAAGTACATTGCAAATTAATGTAAATATGAATGATATTCCCTTTTTGGAAACTAAAACTTTTACTATCACTGCATACATGGTCAAGCACAATGAGAGCAACTTCAAAAGTAACCACACTAACCTGTACAGCTGTCTTCCAAGTCTTTCTCAGCCTGCAGCTTTCTTTTATTAGAAGAAACACCACCTAAATTTAATAGAAAGTGGGACAGCCAGATTATTATTATTTATGCCCTGTACATGTACAGTTGTGCATTATACTATAGTAAGAACAATTAATACAAATGCAAGGATTAGTGCAAAACTGTACTAATATGTTAAAATGATTTACCGGTAAGTCAATACAATTTAAGTTAATTCCTGGATATATATTAATTAGTATATACTGAAACAGTGGATAGCATTTTTGTCATATTCTGCATGGCTACTCAAACATGGGATATAGCATTTGCTATTCACCTCCAAGCAGCTCGCATAAAAAGGGTGATGTAGCTCTGTAAATATACACCACAAGCCACCTCCACTTGGGGAATAACTGTTAAATGTTTCGTAATAGTGTCCTGCAGCATGTAGTCAGATCCATGATTTTCATTGTCCTAACAATGCTGCAAGGCTAGGATTAGATTTTTTCAATTTCCCTGATCTCAGCCATAGCCATACAAGAGTTGCACCTACATGTAATTAAGCTAGGGAAAATATTCTTCCAGTTCTGTGCAAGGCAGTGTTTAACTAGATAAATTATCTGTTTTTATTTAAAAAAAATACCTTTCACATCTCTTGGGACTCCCACAGAAATCATGTTGTTATACTTTCGGTAGCATTCTTCCCTTTGGTATTGGAACTTTGGTTGGCTTTCTTCATCCACCACACACACCCTCTTCTCATTGTAATTGTACTCATGGAAATCACCCCAAAACATCATTGTCATCAGGTTGCCCATGACATTTATCCACACCTGATCTTCCTTGTCCCACACAATCTTTTTTGACTTCCATCCACAGCCCCGGAAATGGAATTGGAAACAATTCTGTCCAAGTTTACCTACAAATATGGAATAAAAATAATACTGAAATGGTAAAGAACAGTCAACTCTCACTACTATGGACACCCTCAGGAAGTATGATTTGGTGTCAGTGCAAGAATCCAAAATAGCGAGAGTTTGTTTCTGTATGAAAATGTTACTTCTGTCAGTAATAGTGAGGTGTCCACAAGGGGAGTTGAGTCAACTGATAGCCAGGATAAAAAGCCATTGGAGTTAATGTTAAACACATAATCCAGCTAGAGTATTCAAACATTGGCTATATACATTAATTAGAATCAGATAAGAGCTTGTCATACATACTGTATGCCAAGCGAGGTTGCTAATGACATGAGCATTCCAACAGACTCATGTGTATATAACAAACCATTCTCATTCTATTACATTATGGTACTTTACATGTACTCCAGGAGCTCTGATATACTGATAAGCATGTACAAACCTTGGATAACTCTCAAAGCTTCTTGAAAACAGTATCTCAAAAACAGTATTTTCTCAGAATAAAAATGAACCAGCATTTGTTTAACTGCAACAACAATAGGAAAGAATAATGATAATTTGAATGGATTACTTAATTCTTCACTATCAACAACACTTCTTTTCATAACTACACTCAATCAACAAACCAAAACGTTTAGTAATTATTAAGCATATTTGTTGACTAGTTTCCCATTGACAATAAACTATTGTTATTCATTAAACCACTTGATTCCTTTTGCTATACATTGTATAATTTGAAACTGACAGATTAAAAAAAAACTGTTGCTGCTCAGCTCTAAAGGGAACTGACAGGCCAAGGAATACAATAGGACTAATCATTAGTTTAGTAACAATGCATACTTGAAGACGATTCTCCTCTGCAGTCTTGGCTTGTGGCCTTTAGCCAGAGCTGCCGCTGATCCTTATGGGATGCCTCAAACCCCTGCTGACTGAACTCTTTCATGGAAAGAAATCTTCTCATCAGCATAGGGGCATGGTCTATTGTCAGGTGGCCATAATCACCAGTTCCCAGAGTGACACCAAAAAGTTCCTTCAATAAGTAGCCCCACTCCTTGCACTAAAGATAAAAAACACCGATAGTAATTACACTAACTGAGACCAAAATAAATGCTGAATTTCATTTTTTAAAACATATTGATAAACAAATTATTTTTAAAGATTTAACTAATTAAAGCTTTCTATAATAATAAAAAAATGATGTGTCCATAATAATAATAATGTTACTCTTCAAACAAATCAATATTACGATGTAACAATAATTATTTAGAGATTCCTGTCATCATAGATACATGTACTACATTGTAGAGGAAGACTGCAAGGATTTATTGAGTATGTTCGTCCTGTTGATCTTGGAAACAAACCAGCGGATGTTGAGGTCATTGTGTAAATACTATCGCACTTCTGAAGACAACAGCCGCCTTTACAACCACCAAGAAACTGTTGTGTCAATGCCATTAACTTCACTTATTTGCGAGGCTCACCTCGAAATAAATCAAGATGAAGGAAGAGAAGATGACATTTATGAGTTATCTGTGAAGGATACATGCATTGTTACCGAGTTTCTCAAAAGTGTCGTAATGCAGCAAAGGTCATCCATGACTCCTCGTCTAAGAAATGCCAGATCTGTAGCCGTTGATTTGGAAGATGAAGGCAGAAAAGTGGGCACTGTTCCCACATCACAAGGAAGACTAAGTCGAAGAGTATCATACTTGACGTTTTAAATGCAAAAAGACATACTAGTTGAATGGCATACCGTGAAATAATAAGTATGACAAACAGGCAGTCACTGTTGAATGTATTTACATGTTCATGGGCATACAGGCATAGAATGAAAGCTAATATTAGCTTTGTTTCCATATGATGACTAAACATTTCCATGTACTGGCCATGTATATTCTTGGTTTCTTTAAAGGCAGTGAAACCAACAAGTTGGGCTTTTTCTTTTTTTCCTAACTCTAACCCTGACCCCAAACTTAGCCCTAGCCCTAACCCTAGACCTAACCGTAACCCTAGACCTAACCGTAACCCTAATTAAAACACAAAGATATTAATTTGAGAACTACAAAATTGATTTACCTCTGCGACGATCTGGTTTTGACTTTCTGCCTACTCAATGAAAGTAATGGCCGCTTTAAATGTATTCTTAGTTACTTCTCGGGCAGGGGCAATAGCAGTGCTTCAGCAATATGATTGTAGACATCCATGGAAATTAAAAATTAAACGAGACTTACCTGTAAGGTGAAGTTTGATTGGCATTCTAAACAACAGGCTATCCTCAACTGGATTTTGGTCACTGCACAGCAGTCTGTATTTAGTTTTCATGTCCCCTTTAAACGAAGTTCTCCTTCTGAAGGCCCGTTCACACGAGCGATTTTTGCTGCGATTTTAGGTGCGATTTTTGCGGCGATTTTTACGGCGATTTCATGGCGACGCAAAATCGCGCGTGCGAACGGGCGGCGATTTTACTGCGATTTTTGTAACCTGGACCTGCGATTTTTCCAGCGATTTATAAAATACAATCAATTTTGACATCGGTTTTGCAAGACGTGTGCGTAGTTACATCGTTGCGACAGCTCTTTGTTGCAAATTTTGTTGTAACAATTGGTGTAACAATGTGAAAACTTGCAAATATTCAGTGTTTTTTGTCATGAATACCGATGAATCCGATGCAGTAATAGCCTGTTTATGTACAACCATTGCTTTATCTGTTCGCCGGCAAAGAAAAAGGAAAAAACCCTGATCAATTTGGGTAAAACCATGGATCGCAACAAGAGACGAAGACGGCGCATTTCACAAACTTTTACGAGATTTGGTGAATGGTCCATGGCATTACAAAAACTATTTGCGCATGGATCTTGCGACATTCGAGCTGTTGTTGAGAGAGGTTGAGCCACTGATAAAAAAGCAAGATACGATAATGAGAAATTCTGTTTCTACAGTGGAGCAACTCACTGTAACGCTATGATTCCTTGCGACAGGAGAGTCTTACACTAGCCTTCAGTACCAGTTCAAGATCGAGAAAGGGACATTGTCGACAATGATCCCAAAAGTATGTAATGCTATATCCACCAGCCTTGCCACTAGATATATAGCATGTCCAAGTACAGCCCCACAGTGGGAAGAAATAGCAGAACGATTCTACCAGAGGTAAGTATCATTGCAAAAAGTCAACTGCCACGATTTTAAACTGAAAAAAAAAAAAACATCTTATCTTAAATGCAAGTATATTTCATATAATAGTCGACTACTTGGATCAGGTGGTTGAATTCACCGTTGTTATCAATGCGTTTCGTAACAAGATCAACGTGAATCTAGCGATAACAATAACTAATTGGTAAATTAAACGAGAGTTACCTGTAAGTTGAAGTTTGATTGAGATTCTATCACATGATGGACAGAGCGAGGAGATCACATGCCCACCCTTCTAGTCTCCCTCCCTTTTGGAGTTCTATGCAAATATTTTGCTTGTCAGAACATATTTGTTGTTCCATTGTGGGGTTAGTTGGGGCTCTTCCCTTCTCACACCCACTTCTTTGAAGAATGATCTTGCGCATGCGCTGTGCTATCTCATGTGATCTCCTCGCTCTGTCCATCATGTGATCTCCTCGCTCTGTCCATCATGTGATAGAATCTCAATCAAACTTCAATTTACAGGTAAGTCTCGTTTAATTTACCAATTCTATCACATGACTACCAGAGCGGGAGATCCCATGAGACTTTAAAGCCTTCGAACACCCAGATACAAAAGAAAGAATGGGTGTATGTGCGACTGTAAATATTTAAATTTTTTATTAGACCAAGTTCTCATTCATAATGGTCTTGTACATGTAGCATCACAATGTGCATGTAGCATAACAATGGAACAATAACAACAATAATAACTATGAGCTGTACCATTAAACCATAAAGAGGAATAAATGAGGTAACAATAAATATTTCACTTTCTAACTTCTCAATATCGCAGAGGCCATACTGTCATAACTTGACACAATGGGCTTATCATAGAACTTCGCGAATGTGTCAGCAGTGCTCCAGCCAACCTGGGATAAAATTTGGTCCAGAGGTACGTTCTTCTCCTTGGCTTTGGAGGCACTGGCTGCTCTTGTGCTGTGGCTTGTAAAGATCTTCGTGTCAATTCCAGACCTTTGCAGTACTATTTTAGCCCATCTAGAGATTGTATCTCTTGATACTGGTTTGTTGGGTTTAACAAAACTAATAAACAACTGTTGTTCCCCGCCTCTGATAGTTTCTGTCCGTTGTAGGTATGCCTTTAGGGTTTGTATAGGGCATATGCGGCAGTCCTGTTTGAACTCCTGGATACTGATAGTTGCTGCTGGTTGCCCAGGCTTGCTTGTTTTAGTATGACTATTCAGTTGAAAGACACAAGAGGTATCACTAAGATGCATAGTTACAATGTTAAGTAAGTGTATTGATTGTCCTCTTTGTCCTGTGACCAGTAGGAGTAACATTAGCAGCTTGAGTGTCAGATCTTTCAGTGTCAACTTCTCTGCTGGGTGTAAGGTGGTCAAGTAATTTAGGACCAGTGACGCATCCCATATTTTGTCGTACTTAGGATGAGGAGTCCTTTTTTCAAAAACCCCTTTCATAAATCGAATTGTAAGTGGATGGGAACCAAAGTTTTGACAGTCCTCAATATGCAAGATTGACGAGAGAGCTGATCGTGCAGTGTTCAGTGTGGAGTAGCTAAGGTGTTTGTCATATAGGCCTGCCAAAAAGTCTAAAGCTTCGCTGATTTGTGGGGAATAACAACTAATTTTCCTTTCACCACAAAACTTGATCCACTGTTCAATGTAGGTCTTGTACTGTTTTTGGGTACCTGATTGCCACGATGCCATAAGGATGTCGGCAACGGTTCCAGAAATGTGGTATTTTGCGAAGGAATTCCTGAGACAGGACATACCATCAATCGCAGGTTTCTCCACAGAGGGTGTGGTTCCTGATGCCCTGGGTGTTGAAGTAGGTTCTGGACTGGGTTCAGGATCCATGGGAGTTTGTAGAGGTGCTGTAGAAGAAGTGGGAACCATGGTTGACTGGGCCATAATGGGACAATAAGAATTCCTTTTGCCCTGTGTTTGTTGATTTTCTGAAGGCATCGTGGGATCAGGCTGAAGGGTGGAAAAGCATAGAAATTAAAATTATGCCAATTCAGTGAAAATGCATCTACAAAGGAGCACCCAGGGTCTGGTTTCCAGGAACAATAGGTATCAAACTTGTGATTGAGCCTTGTGGCAAATAGGTCTATATTAAGCTCAGGATATTTAGCTGTGATTTCTAGGAAAACTCTAGTGTTCAGAGCCCACTCGTGCTTATCATTGAAATGCCGTGACTGTTCATCTGCCTCTGTATTTGATACTCCAGTAATGTGAACAGCACTGACCCATATGTCGTGAGAAATTGACCATTGCCACAGCTCTTTAGCTAGTTGGTTTAACTCCAGTGACCTAGAACCCCCCATATTATTAACATATGCTACTGCTGTTGTGTTATCTAGCTGGAGCTGAATATGTATTCCTCTGCTGTGATCTGCAAAGGATTTAAGGCCAAAAAATGCTGCCTGTAGTTCTAGCATGTTAATGTGCTTTAAAGCTTCTGATGGGGTCCACCTTCCCCCAATCTTCTTTCCATTAAATACTGCTCCCCACCCCTTTTTTTGAGGCATCTGACTGTATAATCATTGAGGGTGTAGGGTAGCATATATGTAATACACCAATGTAGCTCCTGGATTGATGCCCCTGACAATTGCATTGGCATATTAAAATTCCATGCATTAGTTGCAAGTGCATTTGTTGTCATGTTCCAGTACCCTGTAGTGTAGAGGTCCATACTCTGCCCCTGGGAACAATGAAACGATTAGACCGATAACTCTGGCTAGGTCTAAAATATGGGGTGTTGCCTTATGTAGAATCTGGCGACAAGCTTTTACAGTCTTTTCGATCCTTTTTGGAGTAGGTGAGACTGTCATGTGGACTGAGTCAAGGATAAAGCCAAGGAAATCCAGAGTTTGTGTAGGGATGAATACCGATTTGTTGGGGTGGATATAAAAGCCTAGTTCAGTGAATAATTCGGTAGTGCTAACAATGTTTAGCCTGCATTCTTCCCTGGTGTCCCCTTGCAAATAGGAGTCATCAATATAACCCATGCTTATATGGCCTTGGTTGTGCAATGTTGAGTAAACTGGCTTCAGCAGTTTTGTAAAGATGCGTGGAGCACTTGAGAGGCCATTGGGGAGGCACGTATATTTGTAAAGGCAACCCTTAAATTCAAATTTCAAAAATTTTTGGTGATCTTTGTGTATGGGAACTGTGTAGTAGGCATCCTTCAAGTCAACAGACGCCATATAGCAACCTGGCTTAATCATTTTTGTCACTGTGTCCAGTGTGTCCATTTTAAAATGGTGGTACTCCACTGATGCATTAAATTCTTTTAGGTTAAGAATCATACGATATGACCCAACAGATTTGGGTCTAAGAAAAATCGTGGATATAAATTCACCAGGTTCACGATGTGATGGTTGAATTACTCCTTTTGATAATAGAGTTTTAATTTCCTGTTGAACTATAAGCTCTTCTTGAGCATTAAAGACACTTGGTCTGTGTTGTGTTTGACAAGGCACTAGGCCTTCTTCAAAGGAAATTTTTACACCAGATACATAGTCTAATATGTTTATATCACTTGTAATCTTACGCCAGCTAGGCACAAACTCTCTTAGGTTGCCTGCTTGAAAGGTCGTAAGGTCGCGTAAAAACTCAACAACATCATTTGAGCTTACCTCATTGTTTACTGTTTGTTTGTGGCCAACTCTTTTTTCCTGCTGCGAGGAGGGTGGCCCTTGGATAAAAAATCGTTTCTACCCCGATAGGGAACATAGCGGTTGTTGTTGTACTGTCCGTACATTTTTCTACCGCCAAACCTACTTCTTCGATCACGGCTGTGACTAGCCTGTGGGACTGATGGACGCACTTTTTTAGTGAGTCGGTTCGCATCTGTGATGTCTTTTGCCAACTTGGAGAGGTCTCCAAAGAGATATTCGTATGTCTGATCGACCGGTGAGCTACTGCATAATGCAGCATAATCTTTATTGAGGTCATTCTTCATCGCTCGGCGTCAAGCGGTGTTCAAGTCGTGATGACCTTGAAGTGTAAGCGCAATGGCGTCAGTCATAAACTTGACCAGTTCTTTGCTGTCCTTCAGTTCAGAGTCAAGGACTAAGTCTGTCGCCTTAATCATGGCGACTACGACTACTCTCATTTTCAGTTCTATTTATAGATCGATCAGCTGATTAAACAAGCTTGGTTTAATATACAAATTCACAAATTAATGTTTAATTTGTTATTTTGTGTAATCAGGTGGCAGATGCCTAATTGTATAGGTGCCATAGATGGGAAGCATGTTAAGATATAACATCCCCCTGGAAGCGGTTCAGACTACTTCAACTACAAATCTTTCTTTAGCATTGTGCTGATGGCAGTAGTAGGGCCCAATTCAGAATTCATATTTGCAGATGTTGGCTGTCAGGGCCGGATCAGTGATGGTGGAGTCCTCAAAAATTCTGTCTTCTACCAAGCGCTTGAGAAAAAGCAGCTAAATATCCCACAACCAAAGTTGCTTCCCATTGACGAAGATTTTGCTGATTGGAATCCAGTACTGCCATACTATTTTGTTGGAGATGACGCTTTTGGACTTTCAGAGAATGTAATGAAGCCATATCCCAACAGAGGCCTGACAGAAGAGCAGCGCATCTTTAACTACAGATTATCTCGTGCTCGCAGAGTCAGCGAAAATGCCTTCGGCATCCTCAGTGCCCAGAAAGTGCAGCATCTATAGTTCATGCAACTTTAGTGTTGCATAACTACCTCATTCAGCAAAGTGCTGGATATGCAGGATTACCTGAAAACCAAAGCAGTGAAGAATTGAGTGAAACATCAACTGGAAACATTGAAAATCTTGTGAATCCAGGAGGTAACCACAAGCACAAGGCAAGTGCTGTGAGGGACAATTTGTCCGAATATGTTAATGGCCCAGGACAAGTATCTTGGCAATGGAAGATACTTCTACCATAAATGTTATAATTGAAACGCTGAGTGAAAAAAAACCTCAAAAAAGATCTTGAAAGCATCAATTTGAAATATTCTGAAATATCTTGAAATTAACTAAATAACCTTTTTGCTAAACAATTTCAATAATCAGTATGGCTCTTAATAATTAAAAAAAGTTTTTTTTTCTGACCAGCTCTTTTAATGTAATCAAAAATTAGTAAAAGCAAATATAGCACTAATTAGTGTTTTAACTTCTGGGCCTGGTTGTTCAAAAGCTGACTTTGTTTGGGCCACATCTATAATAATTTCATTTCCCAAGCAACAAATTTACGCAAAGAAATATTATACCGTATTTAATGTATTGACTTGTGTTCTGAAAGGGGTACACACATAATTAAGCTACAGAGGTCTATTAGTTACTAATCTCTCACTAGCAAACATGTGTAAGGGATGGTTTTTGGCCTGAAGTGAGGGGGGTACATCACATATCCAGGAGATGAAGGCTGATAACTGACTTATTTTTACATTAGCAAGGTTTACTATAAAATCTTTTTTGATATTTTTTGTTTTGCTTACAAAAAAAGAAAATGAAAAAACATAATATGAATAGAGGTTTTGCACGGCAGCCATGTTGCATGGCAGGAACAATGAAAATGTTTTGCATTAGAAAGAACATTCTTTCCCATAGGGAAAAGAATCTATTGTTCCTACCATGCAACATGGCTGCCGTGCAAAACCTCTATAGAACAATGCTAATGAACTAACTTCAAGTTAAAAGTTAATTTGTTTGAAGATGATTTGACATCAGTTAGCACGGTGGTCAATGGAAGTAAGTAGTGACAAAGTAGTTAAACGTAGGCAAAAAATGGGGCTAGGGTCCCAGGGTTTAGTCCTGCTCATGCCACCTTATATTTATCAATTTTTTTCCTATAAAATTTCGAAATTGGGGTAGAAAAATTTTTAGTAAAAAAAAAGTCTATGGTGATATAAGACTTACTCCGACTAATTACAAATGCAGGGGGAATATGGCATATAGAGACTTTGCACCATCACGTGAGGGCAGCCATGTTGGATGGCAGGAACAATGAAATATTTTTACTTATTATAAGAAAGAATACAATTTCTCAGAGGAATCTGAAGGGAAAGAAATTCTATTGTTCTGCCATCCAACATGGCTGCCCTCATGTGATGGTACAAAGCCTCTATTCCCCTTCTTACTAATGTGTATTCCCCTTGCATGAAAATAAGTCACACACTTGTGAATGTCATTCCAGGGGTCATGCAATATATTTAACCGAAAAGAACAAAGAAAACCGATTTAAGGTATAAGTAAATGATGTCGCCACTCTAGTGGTTATATCTTTGAAGTCAAATCACTTTGTGTCATGGGTTTATTGAAACCACTCTATTCATTACAATTTCATAGTGTTCATCCAAAGAAAAAATTGAATTAAATTCACTACAAAAGGAGTATTGTTGTGCGCTTTAGCTTGGTGAAGATATTATGTGACAATGAAACAAATATCTTAGGCTTACTTTTGAGACATTGATTTTCATGTGCCGAATGTAATGACATGAAAGACCGCTTAATTATCTATTGTTTTTATGATCAATGCATTTGGCACATAGCAAAATTTTGACATCTAAAACTGGGCCTTAAAATCGTATAGTACCACCAAAATTTTCAGGTATGTTACATACTAGCTTTTTCTTTCTGTTCATAACAGACCTTTCTCCAAAATTGCCTCTGCAAATATTCATGAGTAAATATTGAACAATACCAGCACTAAAAAGTGCACCTTCTCTTCACTAATTCTGAAAAGTGTTATTGTGTGAGATGTTATATTGGCAGAGAAAACTTATATATACAGATGTTTGTGTGTCTGGGGGTATATTATATACCAGACGTACAAGCATTTTAAGTTTTCTTGGCCCATTATAACATCTCACACAATAACACTTTTCAGAATTAGTAAAGTGAATGTGATCTTTCTAGACAAACTTTGCATTGCTTTTTTTGAATGTCTGGCTGCCATTTTGGAGAAAGGTTGTAATGCCAAAAACATGTGTCCTATAGGAAAAGGACAATACATTACTGCAAAAGCAAATTCGTAAAGAATTATTTAATTCAGCTTTCTTGTGAACAATGTATACAACATTTTTATATATATATATATGTGTGTGTATATATACTTTTATAATAATTATTATTTATACATTCAAAAATATTATGAATAAGCCAATTGTCTATCAAATTTGGCCATATTAATAATTCTGTGATTTTGTATCATCTTTTTGTAATATAACAATTCAACATAAAATTTGACATTTGTTTTCATTTATCAAATATATAACAAACTGATTTGTGAAAAGTATATTTCAAAACTGAATGTCCTTCCCTGCTGCACAATAATATATGTGTCACAAAAGTTACAGTCAGGGAATTAAAACAGGCTTACAGTATTGGAATTAATCACTGAAACTGTTCTGAAGTAGAGGCAATGGTAAATCCCAAATATTTGGTTGTTTTTGAGCATCAAAATCACAAAATTGTGCCTCAAAAAGTAGCTGTTGGATTTTAGCGGAGCCCGCGGAGCACCATACTCATAGAACCTATGCCGTCATTTTTTCATGGTCATGCCTAGCGGAATGTTTCGCGGGCGCATTGTGCGCCCGCGGCCGCCGTACGCGTTGGGCTAGCTCGCTGGCGTGTATGACGTTGCAAAACATGCGCGTGTGACGCCACAAAACATCCGGGATCTTTGAGGCTTTGTTTTTCGCGCGGCTTCACAGCCGTCAGCTCGGTAAACACTTTAGCCGTTGCAGGATTTTTATGCTGTTTTTAGCGGAGAATTAAAGTCCTTATTACCCAACATTTTTTTTGGCGGTTTGCTACTCAGGACAGGATACTAATTAAGGGATACTCAGAAGCTTTCAGAGATAAAATCTTGCTTTGAGGAACTATATACGGTTTTAGCAATGTAAAGAGATGGGTTCGTTTTACGGATTTCAGCACCAAAGCGGAGATTTAAAGAATTTCCAAGTACAGTAGTCGCCGGAGGGACTTAAAGGTAAAACAAATTACATTTTTCAATGGGAATTTATCTTGATATCAATCTGTGATTGACTTTTTGTTTGTGTTCTCGTTATGTTTTGGAGAATTGTTTATAAACGTGTAGCTTAAATTCAGTTGTATTAATTTCTTGAATTTCATCAGACACGGCTCGGCCTTGATGCGCTATAAATGGTACGCGTTTGCTTTTAAACAAACTCGTGGAGATTTGAATAAAATTTTTCGAAAGAAGATTGTGTTGTCCATTTTTATGTGTTTGTTCATTCATTACAGAGATTGAAAAGCGATTTTATGTAAACAAAACAAGACTTAGATTTTATACTCGCGTCGCCTTATGCAAATATGCCTTTTGTTTATTTTAGCAATTTTGATTTCCAAATCAGTTTTTTGACAAGCAACAACTGTATTTTCGGAAAATAGTCGTAATAGTTATTCTAGATGGAGAAAAAGTTGTTTTTGTGAACCTTTGTACGGTCTAAATGTACGGGTAATACTGTTTTTGAGATTTGCTAAAATTGAAAAAAAGCCCGGTCATCAATATTAATCTTAATTCTTGTGCTTCCGACCTTTCACCTATGAGTTAAGTTTCATCTTAGTTAAGCTTGTTCAGAGGGTCTTCAGAGGGCGCCGCTGTTAGGCTAAGCCCAACTATATATATTAAGTTTAACCATCTCCTTGGCCCTTTTGTTTTTTTATGTCTTTCAATGTGTGACATACATGCTTGCCAAAAAGAGTATCTCCATCTTCACAATCAGTACTTGAAAGACGCTTCTTACCAATATCCTCGAGTATTGACATTGACCTTTCAAGGACCATACTTTCCAGGTCAGCTTTTCCAGATGGCTTGTAGCTTAAAGCTTTACTTTTTGAAGCCTGACCAGCTGTGTGTGTGGTATCTGCATCCCCCTTTTCTTCACTCACTTCCTGGTCATCATCAGGAACAAAACAAATGGGTACACCAGGGGTTGGCTTTGTTTTCATTGGTGTTATGCTACAGTATCATACAGGAACCCCAGCATCTTATACCATTTCCAGGACGGTGTATACACATCTGTGGCCCCAGTGCCACTAACTTTGCAGGTTCTCACCTTCCCCAGTTCTTTACCATAATGGGTCCTGAGGTTCCTCATTTTGGTTTTGATGTCTTCGTCTACAAATGAAACGAATACATAAAACAATTAATTTATTATATACAAATGTGTTCTATTTTTTTAAGACATTACAGTTTTAATTTAAGCTTATATCATTTGAAAATGATGTCTAAGAAGTTAGATAAATATGAAAGAAATGAAGAGCCATGGTTAAGGAAACGACTAGCCTGTTTTTAGGTTCTAAAACCCAAGAAAGAGAGCCGCAAGGCAGCCTGCCTGTAGCTAAACAACAAATGCACACATCAAAATTCAACATTAAGCAGTTATTAAACTAAATCAACACAATATTCCAGAAAATGCTGAATCTTCCTCAATGCATGTTGACAAGGGAATATCACAACGGAAATTTATCTTACAATCGCATGTGAACTTTTGTAGAGAGTGAAGAAACGCCATTTTTATATTAATTCACACTACAGTTCTGACAAGAAGCGAGCGAGCTTACCGGCAATGCTTAGAAAAAGAAAGCATGTCAAAATCAAGCAAAGAATATTATGGAAACAAGCCAACTGTACTAAGCTAATTAAAAGTAATTTATATTAGTATAGGTAATCATACGGTTTCGAGTTCAATTTGGGATTAATTTGCACGAGTGAGTTTTTCAAAAAGCTCAAAATTGCACGCTGAGCCGCCCAGTTGCTTTAAAATAAACAAAGCTGCTGTCTGCAGTCAGTAGAGCATTCAGCGAAAGCTTTGTTATTTCAAATTCAAAACCAAAACCAATCCTGTCTTGTACATATCCGAAAGAAATCCGGTGTACAAAATATGAGGTACAAAAGGATGGTAAGAATAAAAATATTCCTGCTCGAGCGGAGAATTTATGCGCGTCCGGATCCTTTGTAGTCAACTTATGAATTGGAGTGATTGACCGCAATAAGATAACTAAAATTTGTCGCTACCACAAGGTTCTCTCCTGACCAAGTGTGATTCACTGTGATTTTGAATCAGTCTTGATTTCTATTCGCTAGCTCTTGACAGTTGGCTTTGAAATGGCTTTCTCGTTGGAAACGTTGTTTTTCTTTGACATATGCGATTCAAGAAAAATTCATTGCCAGACTCGTGGATTCCACGTTAAATTTTCTATATAAAAAGACAAGTCGAGAATAATTATCTTGGGGGTTAATGAAATGTTTGAACTATTTCTAACTTGAATATGAATTCAAATAATACATTTTGTAACATTTCTTCTTCAACTCTCCATGTAATTTTTTTTGTTGACTTTGGGAGAGTTTCTTTAATGTTTCCAGCCATTGTCGTGTGACGAAAAACACGGATACAAATTTCCTCTGGGGGGGGGGGGTCCCTGGTACACATTTTGGCAGTTTTCTGACGTAAATCGCAGTGAAATTTGAACATGTTCAAAACACCGCGACATCGCGGCGACGTGAATTTCCAAAATCGTAGTAAAATCGCCGCCCGTTCACACGATTTTGCGTCGCCAAAAATCGCTCGTGTGAACGGGCCTTAAGATCTATTTATGTGAGGCATCACTTAACAGTGAAATGCTGTCAAATAAAATCAATTTATTTCAGAGTGTTTTTATAACTGTTGCTGTGGAAGGGACAGGTTTGTTACCTTTTTCAGCTTTCATATAGTCATCCAGAATTCTGGTGACTGCAGTTATACCCTTTAACAGGGACATTTGAGCTTTCTGGAGCATCACATCTTCGGTTTTTACCTCCTTCCTAACGATGTTAAATATCTCTGGGTTGACTCAACCTCTAGTCGATTGCAGTTGCCCGGAGTGGGGAAGTTGTCAATCAACTCATCACATGTTTCTTTACTCATGCCTTGACTAGGCAGTTGTTTCACAAGCTCTGACAATTCAGGAGTTAAATCCTCGCCATCTTGTTGTGGTTTGTTCACCACTTTTGCCATACCTGCGAGCATGCTGGATTCCTCTCTAGCTTTTTCCTTGAGAGGCCCTCCCTCTTCCAGCGGGTCTGAAGTTGATGTTTAGTCAAACTCTTCTTCACTTCCATTGGCTTTAACGCTTTCGCGATCAACCGCCTGATATAATTGTCATAAGGCCGATTTAATTTCAGTTATCACTGGCGTTATCTCGCAAGAGAGCCGGTAAGCTGTTTAAGCTGTTGTTTTATGGAGGAATGAGTGGCAGCAGTTCGCTTCGCTGCTTTATTTCCCGCCTTGTTGGCTTTTGGCAAAGTTGGTTTGGTCAAGAATTTCCCTCCACTTTTCAGCCTTTTCCTCAAGAGGTTTTCCCTTTCAGGTTGCTGCTCCACCATCAGGTGAATGAGAGTCAATTTTACTGAGAGTTTCATCCACCGACTTGTGAATGTCACTTCTAGTAGCTTGCTTGTGGGCTTGAGACATAGTTGCTGAATTGGGTTAAAAGACTTAAAAAATCCTCCCACAGCAGATGACAATTCGTCTTCACTAAGTACTGTGGTCTCTGTAGACTTTTGCCTGTAATAGTTTTTAGTAAATTGAATCAAGCAAAAAACTTGTGGATCCTTCTCACCAAACGCAACGCTGTAATGATCTTCACTATGGATGGATCTCACGGGATCTGGAATATGCAAATGAGGAGGTAGAATTGCTACATGTTGAATTAAATCGATTCTTTTTTACTTTGGAATGACGTCCACGTCTTCGATTGCTTGATTGACTTCTGATAAAGTCATCACTTATCTTTGTCAATAGATTGAGGGCATCTTCTTTGAAGTTGTACGTTGACTTTTCTTGGTGCAAATCATGCATTTCAATCTGGCAGCATATGGAACTTGTGTGGTTGCAATGATCGAGAAAGGCACATTTAATGAGATCTCTCTCACTTGTTCGGTGGCATAGCGATACGAAGATCACTCCCCCGAAAAAAGCTGGCATAAAACATGTGCATCTCCTGTAGCATTTTCTTCACCAGATTTCAGCAGTTTGTTCAATAATTCATATATTTCCGGAGATATAATAAAACCTTGCCCTATGTTTGCAAGTGTTTTTACGAGAGCTAACAAGGTGCATTTTCAATAATCTCTTTCTTGCTTGACATTTAACATGGGATCGAGGGTACCTTACTTTAAGGTAGGGGATTTACCAGTAATGGGTGGTGCAATGAACACGAAATACAAATTGGTGGGCATTTCATTGTCATCTCTGGTTTGGATAACATTATTTTGTGCAATCACAAACACAGTACAAGCTAGTAAACACAGCACCAAGTATCCAGGGCAAGAACTAACTGACTGCCTTGTTTTTGACAAACATCGCCACAGCTTCTGCATTACGGAATTGCGCCCGTTGAAACACGTCGATCGAAAATGCAAATTTTGCTGTCAATCAAATGTTCCCCTGTGTATAGCTATTATTTCTAGGCGATAATAGGTGCAACATGTTTATTATTTAGCAGACAACAGAAGAACAATGCGTCTCTCGCAAGGATAATTTGGTCAAGTTTATTGACGCATGTTGCGTGACTGCATCACAAAAGCGATTCGCACTACATTGCACTACAAGCCCGTGCTTTCCTTGAAATTTCTATTAAACAGAAAAACATATTGTCTTGAAAAGGATATTTTAATGCCAAAAATTGATCAATTAGAACACATAGACCAGTGTCCTTGATGCGTTTGTCTACAAAAAGTGACAAATGTTAATATGAAACTCGTTACGCATCGAAAGGTTAAGCAGTATTTGGGTAAGGTATTGAGAGACTGAATAAAATATCTTCATTGAAACTCGGCCAAGAATAACAATATTACTGAAATCTTTATACCAGTAGTTAGTAACAAGAATTTCACCGATCCATCGCAACTATTCTTCGTCACCCGTGAGTTCAGAATTATTTGCATACGCAACTAATGAAGCGAAACTTAAACCGCTGATTTGAAAAGTATATACATGGTGTATCGGCTTCTCAAAACGGGAATGTTGAATGAAATTGTCATTATTTTTTTCAAGTTAATGACAAGAAAGAGATACGAAGAGTAAAATAGCATGCAAGACTTTCACGTGTGAGATTGTTTTAGTTTTGTCGGGTTGTAATACATTTGCATACCGACAAAAACAACATCAAGCGAAATTCGAAACCTTTAACACAACGCATTCGCTTTATTCACATCGCCCATGAAAAGCTAAAAATGTTTCACTACACAGGATTTAAAATCATTATTTGTCTGCTAAGTAGAAATACATAAATTCGGGACTTACGGGTTTTGTTAAAAGCGCAAGATAATAAAACCAAAGTCGAATGCGTAACGCATTACTTGCATCTTTCCGTTTCTATTGTCTCGCAGAAACAATGCGCAAAACACCCAGGATAATTTCAAGACATCACAAAAGAAACCGCAAGAAGCGGTATCCTTTGTCAGCGCGCAAAACATCATGGGTACCCCACATTTTTCGGCCGACGGTTTTCAATGGGCGCGATTCCGTAATGGGAAAGAGTCTTGTAATCGAACGGTATAGAAATCAACTAGCAGTTTTAAAGTTGTGCCCGAGTCTTTTTGTGCTGCCGTGCTATTTGAAGTAATTTTGACATGTTCCTAGCTTTGAAGCAATCACTGGTGAAGGTGTTTTAAAAGAGAGCAAGCCATTTGCCGAGCAAGTTTCATTAGCTGTAGCTAGCTGTATATATATGCACATGGTCATCGCACATGCAATCTCATCCTAATCCATATTTGTGAATCTTTGTACCAAATATCACAGTTTGAAACAATGGACGCTTAAGTAAGCTGAAGTGAGATCAAGTGAGCTTTCTCAGTACCAAAACTTTGTTTCTCATGGGACAGATTTCTCGATGTCTAATGAGAGAATAAACCTGTTGAAGATTATTAGTGGAGATGCATTCTACATCATTTCTTTATGGCCAAGATGAGCAGAAAGATTATTTCTGCAGCGCATCTCGCTTGAGACGAAAATAACGAGACCAAATTAAAGACTGTTTTAGAAGTGAATGGCCACACCGAGTGTCGGTTTATTGTGTAAACAAGAAGCTGTACACACTATAAACTTGTGGTGCCTTTAAATTATTGCAGCATTGATTCCCGAGTGTTCAGAATGCTTTTACAGAGAAACATAAGCTTAAAATTATGTCTAATCAAAGGCTCCTATGAGCCAACACGTGAAGAAGAAATGCAATATTGCCGTAAGCTTACGTTTTCGCACTGACACGGTTCGATATATTTTTTTAAATTAAAAAAAAACCAGAACATCACTTTCATAATGTTCAGTCTGAAGAAAGAAAAAAAAGTCTCGAATGTGACTTGAACTCGGGCCGGCCAGGGCTAAGCCAAAACATTTATCCACTACACTATTGAAGAACACTTGGTCAATTAGGACTGAATTTTATTATTTTAAGGTAGATACGCATCAAAAAGCGTGTCTCGGTTGAAAAATCCTTTTAAATCGATTTCAACGTTGCACTAAAAACTCCAAATGCGAAACATTTTTAAGCTTATTGTTGTTTATATTCGTTTAAATCAAATTAATTATTGTTATTGCTGGATTCACGTTGTTCTTGTTACAAAACGTATTTGTAACAAAGCATTACTCATGAAGCTTACAGCTAATGGAATTGAGGAGCGAGTGAGTGAATTTTATTTAGTCACCGTTTCCGATAACTCGTTCATTACGCTTGCACATATACACTGGTTTAAAAGTAAGACTACACTACATTTACTACATTCAGTAGCCGGCACTTCAAAGCTCGATCACTAAGCAAATTGCAAGTTATAAAACACAAAACTTGCCGGAACAAAAATCCCACAGGAATAAGCGGTGAACACAATATCAAACGGTCCTATCCATCCATGAACGCCCTGCATTGTCTTGAAAACGTGCAATTGTACGCTGTAGTTCTTTATTTTGCTCATCACTGCCAACACACGGAGAAATTCTGCAGTATGTATTTCATGGCTGAAAGCCATATAGTCGTTGACATAAACTAAAATATGCGTGCATAAATTTGTATGCGCTAATGTAACACGAAAAAAAAGAAGAAAAGTCAGAGCCAGATTTACAACTCGTGTGCTTTGCCACGAGTAATAAAAACCTGATAATTTCCTTGTCGGCTAAACTGCAGAATACCCCGCAACTTATTTGCATCATATTGAATAACAACAGCACCTATTGTTTCATGCCTTGTTCTTCAAAGAGTTCCGACACATACATAACATGAATCTAATTTGCAGGGTATTCGGCAATTGCTACAACTATGCCTCCGTCAGAAAAACGTTATAAATACATACATACATACACACTTTTTTGTCGATCCTTAATAAAGGCTTTTCAGCTACAATATTAAACCTAACTAAAACATACTGTATACAACAACAGAGTCTTAATTAAAAAGGGAATGAAAACGTGTGAGTAACATCAACTATGCCTCCATTGGGAAAAAGTAATGACTTGTATGACAACAGTAACGTGCAAGCGAATAACATTATCTCTGATGCCTACATCTGGAAAACGCAAATGGCATAATTGTTTTATTTGACTGACTGGTTTGCTATCTGACCTATACATTTGGGATTAAAAAGCTACAATTGCATGAAATGTATAATAAATGTATGCATGGGGTTTATATAAAGTTTGCTCACAAAAATAAAAACAGGCTTTTTTAATGTAACAGAATATACTCTGTGAAACACCATAGAGCTAAATCAACTGGAGTGGGATATTCTTTTCAAGAATTGAAAGATTCGTGTACATAATTTGGTTTCTTCTATTGACTTCTTTTCTCCAACCAACTGCTTTGATGAATGCTGACTTCCTTTCAGTGGCTCTTTCCGTGACAGTTCGTCTGCAGTCCCACTTAAAACCATCTTTTCTGTCGTTACATTCCACTCAATTCATGGCTTGGTTGCACGTTGGGCAATACTCCTGGGTTGCTATAAGTTGTTCTCTCGACAGCCATTCCATTAAAACATGCCTGTTTGCAAGCACCTTATCTTATAGATAGTCATATGTTGTATAAACACGTTTCTTCACCCTTTCATTTATTTTGTAGCTTCCGGCCACGAAAGAAGCAAATTTACAAGGGATAAATTTTCCAATCAAGCGGATCCAGAATTTTAGTCACCCTCCGTTTTCCGATTGATGATAACCTGAGATCAGACGCTTCTTTTTTTTTGGAGTTTGAAAAAAGAGCACCTGATCACAGGTTAGGTTCATGCCTTGTGCTTGGGTTTTATAGCCTTTCATACGGGAAGAAAGCTTTTCGAACAACGCATAAACATAACATTTTTTGTTTCCTTTAATTTTTCATTCTGTACACAGCAGCAGTCATGTATAGAACGAGCATATCTATGCTTCATATATTGCTTAAAGAATAAATGCGTAGAGGCATAGCCACAAGAAAACCATTTGTCCCCAGTTTTTCAAATGTGTAGCATTTGTATGCTCTATATATTGCTGAAAAAATAAGGATGCTTAGACGCGTAGCCACGAGAAAATCATTTGTTCCCAGTGCCTGCTCTGACAGCATAGCCTGCCTACACGTAGCCATTATTTGATGGCTATCTAGATCCTTTCATGCTCTTTCTGTCAGCCATCAACAATAAATCCAATATGGCGGCACTTCCATCTGGCAAATGGTGTAACTAGTTCCAGTTCCCCACGGTATGGACGCTTTTTACGATGTTTTGCTCAAACTGTTTTTCGGCAGTTTCAGAAAACTCAAACTTTTGTTCCAGTTGTAGGCAAGGTAAGTGTTTTCTTTGGGTTGTAGCTGTACATGTATCTAGGAGAAGTTTCAATTTTTTTGTCAATGCTCCAGTGTGACTTGTGGTTCAAAGCTTGTGGCCATAAATAGGACATGGTTACATGTCCCAGAAGTTTTCATTCTGCCTTTTAGCCCTTTCAACGGAGGCCCAGAAGGCTCAAATGCTAACAAAAAAAGAAAATGGAGGTAAACAGGAAAAACGTGTGGGGCTCCAGGATTCGTTTCGTGCAAGGTTCTTCTTGGTTCGTCATCTCCAAGGAAAACACCGCAGATGTAATGGACAGAGAGGAATTAAGATGATTGATTGAACACTATTTTCATCTTGGGTTTGAAAACCAAGTCATTGCTGACTTTCTAAACAATCAACATGCAATCAGACTGAGTCTTGCAACTTTCAAACGACGGCTTCGTGACTACGGGCTCAGTAGACGTGGTGTGGAGGTTGGCGATCAAGAACTTAGGGAAGAGAAATATGTTGGCCAGGCTACCTTCAAGGTTACAGAGCAGTGTGGCACGCGCTAAGATTGAATCATCACATCCATATGCCAATGAAAAGGATTGCTAATATTCTACGGGAGCTAAATCCATCAGGTACAAGAGAAAGGAGACGCAGGAGGTTGACAAGGCAGACATATACTAGTTACGGTCCAAATTTTTGCTGGCATGTTGATGGTATGATTTGTGTTGTTTGTAAATCTTATAAACGATAGTTGTATTAGTGCATAAAAAATTAATTCTAATTGCTTCTTTAGTAGTTTTTAAGTAATGATCCGCATAAGAGGGAAAGAGCTGAATGCCAATACACGTAGGAATGTCAACTTTTTCCATTGTTACAACTAGTGATCCCATTGGCCTAGACTCAAAACGGCTTAAAAGTTAAGGTTCAAGGTGCATTTTGTTTATTTTTCAACGTTTCAAGTAATCTGAGACCTAATCGCACAACATGCAAGTTTTAAAAGATATCGTATTTGGGGAACTTTATCATAGATGCAAAATTATTAGCTATTGCCTGCTGCTATTCTGATTGGTTAAGCACGGACATTTCCTAAAATTTATTTTATGCAAATGGATTTTTCTTTATTTTTAAACTGAAATATAATTATGAAACATCAGCCCCTTCTCTATTCTATGTGGGAACGAGCCAATGCTGCAGAACAATGAAGTTTACGGCAGTTCTTATGTGGAGCATTACTTAATGATAAGAAATGTACAGAGACCAGTAAGGAGAATTTGTCTCATGATATCAGTAAAAGGGATAAATATGACAGGTTGTGCAACACTGATATGGAAACAAGTGCTTATTTCCATTTACGAGTAGGTACAGGTGTAGCAGGTGTGGGAACCTTTGCAGAAAGCTTGTTCAAGCCACTCTGAAATTCTGATCCTTAATTATTCACTAAACCCTCTGTTCACTTTTTTTTAAGGCTATGACAAGCTCAAGCCATTTTTTAGAGTTCATGGAGCTATTGATGACCACAGTAGAAAAATCCTTTGGTTGGAAGTTGAAAGGTCAAACAACAAACCTGAGGTCCCTGCAAAACTTTTCCTCAAGTGTGTAAACGAAAATGCTGCTTGTCCACGCTTTCTGAGAACAGATTGTGGCACTGAAAATGGAACTGTGGCAGCAATGCACAGTTATTTCAGACAAGGTGGTAATGACGAATTATCTGGTTTGAAGGCTCACAAATATTGCTCCTCACCAAGTAACCAGCGCATTGAATGCTGGTGGTCATTTTTTAAGCACAGCCGAGCCTCATGGTGGATTGATCTATTTAAAGACGTGGTTAATACTGGATTATTGAATCTAGGAAACACATTGCATATGGAATGTTTGTGGTTCTGCTTTCATGGAATGCTCCAGGAGGACCTTGATGAGGTGAGAGTTCATTGGAACCCCATAGAATTCGACCATCCAGGTTTGGGACTTTTACCCAGATACACCTGGTGAAGCATATGATTTGTTCCAGAAACATGGTCATTTTATCTCTGGAGCGGCATTGTTACATTGGATCAACTGAAGAATGTTACTGGAAATGATCTGAATGAATATGGATGGTCAACGAGTCAGAACTATGTAGCATCTTTAATGATCAGTCGATTACATTTAAAAATCATTTCTCATTCATATAGTCATTGCTATTGTACCAAATTTTATTACTGAACTTGAACTGACTACAGTATTTGCTTCAACTAACAATCAATAACTAAAACACCGCTGAAAACGATGTTTAAAAACCTTCATAACATTGTCATACAAAGGAGCAAGTGTCCTTGCAAAGCCATGCTGTTGTAACATATTTCAGTATCAAGACACTTTGTAATGAGCAAAAATTTTGAAAAGAAAAAAAAAACAGTATTGAGGTGTTATTAAAGGCATGGCAAACCCAATTTGAAAAGTTGCTGGAATTCATCGCACAACGATTTTCACTAACGATCACAGCATTGGTTTTGTCAGAGGTAGATACGAAACCATCTCCCATTGTGTAGTACACCTCTACACATTCATCGTTGACGAATTGAATGTTTTTAACCTGTGTGGATTGACATGTAAGGAGTTGAAAGTAGCGTTCTGGATCTTTGACGAGCTCCACCTGCGGCATATTGTCGCGTTGACCAAATTTTCCCCAGAAACTGTTTAGCATCAACTTGGCCAATGAACGTAGACCGGGATTCTTTTTTATTTTATCTTGATCCAGTTTGATGCCTTCGTTCTGTTCATATTCTCGTATGTACCGTGTTTTCTGTTCCTCAGTCACACACCACTTTGGCCAACCACTTGCTTCCTGTTTGACTTTAAGGAATGTATCAACATACCCTGAAAAGAGGTTGGATGATTTCTCAGGGAAATGCCAAACTTCGATCAGTCGAACAACACGATACCCCAGCTCCAAAGCTTTATCAATCTCAATGGAACACCAAGTCCCAGACAGCATGCGCTCTTCGTTGTTGTGTTCACATGGTGATTGCTGTACATTTTCAGCACAGGTTCTGCACAAGGGGGACATCAGTTTGCCTTGAGCACGGTACGGAAGAACAGGATGGAATAGGAAGGAGGGTGGCAAAATGGTACATTTGATAAGGCCAAAGAATTCTCCAGGCGAACGGTTGGTTAATGCTTCGCTTGTGTGAGATTTCTGGATGATCGATAGGTACTTCACAGTACTTGTTCGTCCAAGGATACAGGGATGTGAAGTCAACGTAGTGGATTTTTTCATCTTCAGCCACCTCTTTGAAGAGACATACGGCATTGGTTCTTCCGCCGAAGAAAGCATCGCGGGGTGCTAAGGGTGTGTCAAACTTCAACGTTTGGACAAAGGCTTTCATCTCTGGATTAGTGGCGAGCTTTCGGTTGAATTCACATTCCCATTTTACTTCCACTCGATATCCAAGCTTCTTGAAACGCTCTATCGTGCGGGTGGTCCCTTCCAGAAGATCGTTCATACTTGTATCGTTCACAGGATTCATGGTGTCAGGCAGATAGCATTTGTTACAACCGTGCCACAGGCAGCCCATGAATTCGTAAATGACTCTGTTCTCTGGATCATAGCCGTCAACGTAATGACCATCGATCCGTTGCTCTCCACCGTTCAGAGCGTGTAGAATTCGGTTGTTGGTCTGATGGTGAACCCAAGACAACCATTGCAAAGCCAAGACAGAGTATTTGCGAGCAGGTTGATACCCTTGAGGAGGTATGAGACCAATGGTTTTTTCTTCTAAAAATTCTTGATGGAATACACGGTTGCATGCACTGGCAATAGTGACACAATACTTGAAAGGGTCGAGATTGCAGGTTTCTTCCATGAGTTGTTTAAACTTGAGGCAACATCTTCGTAAAATGTCCACATCGCTGCGACAATATTCTTCCATTTCATGCGCGAAGTCAAACACATATTCAGCCTTTTCTAATGCTTTATACCACGCCACAAACTCCTCATGTTCATTTTCATCATCTTCTTCGATTTTCATGCTGTCTGGGTCATAGTTTTCAATAGGAGGGAGTGGACCAACGTAGTTTTGATTTTCTTTGCGATTAAAGAAATGGGGGAAGTAACCTTTTTTCAGTTCTGTCAACCCAAAGGTTTTTGGTAACTTTTTGAGCGGCATGGGTAAAAAGTTGAGAGAATTGCGGAACTTGATGTTGGCTTGTTCGAGTTCCATAGACATGATCTTGGCACCGTTCAGGATCAGACTTGGTAATAGACACTCTTTGTAGAAATATTCACAGAGGAGAAACCCGTCATAACCCCTGAGGTTGTGTGCGATGACGATAGCACCTTCATGAGTTCCATCCAGTAGCCAAGAACCAAACTGATCAACACAGTCATCCCCCTTAAACACCATTTCAAACCCTGTTTCGTCTTGCACGATTAATAAATTTGCAATGTGCCGTCCTTCGTCTTGCCTGCTCTCGATATCGAAGAACAAGTATTCTTGCCCTTCTTGTTCATCACTTTCCTCTACGTCATCATCGATCAACTCCTCTGCAACACGTCTTCGTTTTCGTCTGTTTTTCTTCTTTTTTCCTTGTTTTTCTTGGCCTTCTGAACTTTCTACATCGTCGTTGTCTCGAAACTCAATGGGTTTCATGTAGCAACGGTGTGTGTTGGGGTCGACGAATTCTTCGCATTTCCAGCACATCTTTTCACCGCACGTGTGAGCTTCAGGGCTTCTTTTTTTATACGACATGACTTTGTGACACTTTGTACACTTGTAATATTTCTGGCACACTGACTGTCCTTCTTTGTTGGGTCGACAGTGGTTAGTGTAGCAGTCGTCACCAGCAAACATTCTGTGGCAGGTACCACACTCTCTCCATGGTGCTTTCTGGATATACCCTTGACACCCCTCGATGAAGCAACATTTGCATACTTTACTGCAACAATGCTCTTCTTTTTTATCGTACCCCTTCTTGCATTCTAGGCACCAATAACTTCTTCCGAGAAACGCGGAGACGGATGTGATGATGTCATAATGATGTTGGTGAAGGTATAAATAAATTTGTTTTTCTCTTTTGGGCCCTTCATAGATAATAGCGTTAAAATGTTGAGCGGAGAGGACAACAATCTGATAGTCTGTAATTACTTGCTGAAACTTGGCCACCTCGGGGAGTCCACAGAGATTCTCTGGAACTCCAGCCTTCTGGTGCAACTGTTGTGCCAGAAGTCGTTGTTGTTTGCGTCCATGGCGGATAGAACCATATGCCGGATCTTTCTCTTGACGAGCCATGTCTGTCACCAAGGCACGAGCCAGGCACAAGAAATCATTGTTCTGGATGCGAATGACGCATCGCTTGCTGTCAAGGAATTTCGATAGTTTGAAACCAAAGTGTTTTCTCTTCCGAGTAGCAACCCCACCCTGCGGCATGCCAACGTGAACCAGATGGACATTCATTCCTTCCTTTAGATTGACGTTTTCGTTTGACTCCAAAACTCGCTGCACCTCGCTCATGATCCGCTCGGCATTTAATTCATGTCGTGGCATAAAAGGTAAAGAGATGGGGTACTGTAGTGACTGACTTTGAAGGACAAAACGTACAAGATCGTTATCAGCCATACCTGTTGTCATTTCATCGACCATAGAATCAAAAATGTTACCTAGCTGCTCCATAACAGGGATTCCTTCAGATTGGGGCTTTAATGAGAGAAGGTAATCTGTGCCCGACGTGTTAAACTTGCGGACTTTTCTTGTGGCCACTTCACGAAGCATGTAGTGTCGATCAGATGTCCATAATTTGTTTCCTTTTCCAATCTGTTCTTCGGCCATTAAGCAATCCTCATCTTCCATCTAAAAAAAAAATAAGAGCGAACTGTGAATTAAACAGTAATATACCTGGAATTAAAAATTAATGTAAGTTACTTACAGAGATAAACAATAGACTAACGTGACTGAATGACTTCAAAGGCAACAAATAGTAGCGTAACTTACAGTGGTTATAGGAAGTTTAGCTTAAGATTGAAAACAAGGTTGAATGATGGCAGGACTAACTTACCTCATCGGTTAACAAGTAACCAAAATCCCAACAGTCCAATGCAGTTTCCATTTCATTTTCCTCCCAGGTCTCCATCGCTTGTACAAGTTCGTCATCAGTCATATGCAGACACACTTGTTTTTCCATCGTGACTCTTGTCATAGGCTGAATGAAAAAATCTAGACTGCATAGCTCTATTTATAACGAGTATGCGAATACCGAGGAAACACTCCGGATCGAAAAACACCAATCAAAACCTTTTTTATAACAATATACATTGTGCTTTTTGTTAAAAACTATTTTCAGGAACAAGAATTACTTGTTTCTCAAAAGTTAATTTTATTCTTGTTGTTTAAGTTTGAATAGATAATAGAGTTTTGCAATTAATCAGATGGCATAGTAAAGTGACTAATCAAATGGTTTACCACGAATAAGCGATAAACTAAGACTTGTTACCCACTTTTTTCTACGACTGCTATCAGCATTGTCAAAAAGTGTCAAATTACAAGTTGAAATCAGAATGGTGAGTTCATAATACTTGTTTAATATGTCATTGCGCTCATTCGTAAGGATTTAAAAGCAGACTTTCTCTGCGTGATCAACTCGATTAATTTCACTCGTTATTTAACTGAAGCGTAAAAAGATTTCTGACAATGTATTGGTAAAGCGATTGGGTTGTGAGTTAAATTTAAAATCTCCATTCGTTCTTTCTTGAAAGTAAATTATTGTCGCGCGCTAAACGCGAATCGCTTCGCTCCTTGTTTAACTGAATAGAAATCCGCGCTACACTTTGCAGCGCGCTAAATTCGAATGGCTTCGCTTGCTGCTTGATTTAAATGTAAAGAATTTCTGTGTATCAGTAGGTTGCGAGTTAAATTTAAAATCTCCATTCGTTTTGACTTGAAAGTAAATTATTGCAGCGCGCTAAATTCAAATGGCTTCGCTTGCGTAAGGTATTTCTGTGTGTCAGAAGGTTGCGAGTTAAATTTAAAATCTCTATTCGTTTTGACTTGAAAGTAAATTATTGTCGAGAGCGCTAAATTTGAATAGCTTCGCTCGCTGTTTGACTTACGCGAAAAGTATTTCTGTGTATCAGAAGGTTGCGAGTTAAATTTAAAATCTCCATTCCTTATGATTTGAAAGTAAATTATTGTCGCGCGCTAAATTCGATTAGCTTCGCTCGTTGTTTGACTTAAATGTAAGATATTTCTGTGTATCAGTAGGTTACGAGTTAAATTTAAATCTCTATTCGTTTTGACTTGAAAATAAATTCAGTATTGTCGCGGGCTAAATTCGAATATCTTCGCTCGTTGTTTGACTTAAGCGTAAGATATTTCTATTTATCAGTAGATTGCGAGTTAAATGTTATGATCTGTATTCGTTTGGACTTGAAAGTCAATAATTGTCGCGCACTAAATTCGAATAGCTTCGTCCGTTGTTTGACTTAAACATGAGACATTTCTGTGAATCAGTAGGTGGCGAGTTAAATTTAAAATATCTATTCGTTCCGACTTGAATTTAAAGTCTTTAACGCTCACCATTATTCGAAGTACTAAAACAATTGCTAAACAACTCAGCGCAAGTTTAATTGTGTTTTCAACTAAACATTAGCATAGTAGATTCGCTGATATTTTCGGTTTGACGTTTAGTAAGTTTAAAGAAAAGTTTATGCGGTATTTTACTAACTTTCTAGATAAGCGTATTTTCGCGTTTTTAAAGCAAACATTGCTTTAAAATGTCAGTTGCTGAAAACAATTTCACCGTATTTTTCTTTTCATGTGATCAGTTTCTTCAATTAATATTACGGTACTCGTAAGTAAATTTTTATCGCGCTTGGTCAAAGAAAAAACCCCGCTAAGTACGGCAGCGCGCTCAACTCGATTAGCTTCGCTCGTTGTTTGACTTAAGCGTAAGGTATTTCTGTTAGGTTGCAAGTTAAATTCAGTCTCTATTTGTTTTGACCAGAAATTCACTCAATTTGAGTAGCGTCAAATCGCTTGGTCAAAGAAAAACCGCGCTAAGGAATGCAGCGCGCTAAACTCGATTATTTGCCTTCGTTTGTGTTGCTTGACTTAAGCGTGTAACTCGCGCTTCCTTTTAAGCCATGCTTGAGTTCATATTTTGTTTACAATAACCTTCTTTAGTTCAAACCATTAGCAAAGTAAACGCACTCATAAATTGAATTTTGTTTACCTTTTTCTTTAAAAAAACCGTTTACGGTTATTTAGTGTTTAAGCCAAGCGCATTGTAAGGACACATTTCGTGTTCACTTAAAACCAAACTATGCTTTAAATTGTAGCGGACGTGGTCATTAAAAATCAAGACAAGATCAAACAACCTACACTTCAGAGACAATTTAGCAGAATAGATAAATCAAAGTGGCAAAGAGACCTTGGAAAATTAATTGCAGATGGCTTGTAAAATAAAAATAAACATTCCACTCTTTGTAACAAAACAGAACTGTTTGTAATCATTGTTTTTGTTTTCTCAATAAAATAATTTTTGACAACATGAAATATTGTGTCGTATTCATTTTGTGGAGACAACGTTCAGGCTGCCATTTTGAATACTAAATAAGGGTGAATAAAACCGGTTTGACTAGTTTTTCTAGAGAGTGGCCATTTTGAATTATATACCTCTTGACCAACTGGTATGAACCGGTTTGACCATGACGTCAGTGTATTCTTATTGGTTCATCGCCCGTCCTTTGTTCTTTTGCCTTTAAATTGAAACCACCACCCGGATGGCTGGGTGGACACGTAACACTACATCACACCATACACTTCTCTCTTAAACACTTTATTAATATTCAATAAAATCTCAGTGTTCGTTTTTCCCAATTCATGCATCCTTAATGACTCCACCTATACGACCTACATCTCATTAAACCCCTCCTGTACCTATACGGCCTGCATCTCATTATCTCCCCCTGTACGTACAAGGCTTGCATCTCATTACCTCAAAACCGGTTTGTACAGTTTCCCTGTTCAAACTGGTCCCAGCTCATTAACTCAGGGCTGCTGCATATATGAATAAAATTGTCCCAGGCATCCGGGATAGACTACTCTAGACTCTAAATGTGAAAGTCTAAAATAATCCGTTCAACATATCAATTTATCAAGAATTTCGTACCAGGTTATACTGATTTTAAGCGGCCTGTCCCTCCAGTACGTCGAGGTGCCTTTCAAGGTTTGAATCTGTAGAACTTGTGGCCATGCTCTCCTCAATTCCTGATACAGAGTCCTGTATTTTCTCCAGCAGCTGCAACAGTAAAGCAAGTGTGGATTATTGGAAAATATATTTCACCCGAGTATGCTTGTGTGTGCTTTTCTTTTAATTCGGTTGGCAACTAGATGGAAGTTCCTAAAAAAAAAGTTTTCTGTTCTACAGTGTTCGCTTCTTGGGTGTCGAACCAATGGTAAAGGACGTTATAAGATAGACTGCAAACAATCTTTTAGTAGAGCGAGCGCACGATGTATGGGTGAGCGACGCTGCGCGTTCACTTGCCTAACTAATAAGAAAAGTAAGAAACTTCTCGCTGTGAACACATAAGAAAATTATAAATATGACCCTTAAAAACATTACCTTAACAAAGTTTTCCTGGATTCCATCTGGTTCCCGAGGATCCGAGCGTTGACTGCTTCAATGCTTTCCAATCTGTTCCTCAATTCGCGGCACTCCTCCGTTTTGGCGGCAAGCTGCTGGCACAGAAGAGTGACGGGGTCCTTTTGACAACGGTCATGGTCACCGCTGTTCACGTCATTCTCGTGTTTTACTGCCGGGGTTACTGACTGTACCTTGGCCCTCTTCGTTTGGCGTGTGGACTTCCACTCTAGATTCCTCTTCTGTTCAGCTAAAAATTTCTCGTAAGGATCTGAGGGACGTTCGGCTTCGTTCTCTGTACTTTGCACTTCAACAGGCTGAGACAAAGAGAATCAAGTCATTAGAGCGATCGAGGACTTTGCTCACGAGGAATTTGCCCTTTTAGGTCCATTCAGTGCTAAAATCATTACGTAATGCCTTCAGTGCCTTAGCTATTATTCTTGCGAAAGTTTCAATTCAGAGAACTCGGTTCCAAAGCTTGCGGATCATGAATTACGTTCTTTTTAAGTGCTTACGTTCACTAGATATAGAGAGATTGACACAGCCGGAGAAAAGCTGGGAATCAGAGAAATTTTAGTATGTGTTTGGTGTCTGCTAATGAGTACAGAACTACTTAGTGTCAATAAATTCGAATTACAAACTATATTTGTGCTCTTAGAATTTCGAATAAGTTGCTTTTTCTTAAGCAAAGGAAAAGACCTGGATTTGTGGAATGCCATGACCATACTTCGGAACGATCTGACTTCGAGCAATCTGGAGCTCGTTTCTCGAAGTCCCGATAACTTTCCGGGCCCGGAGCTAAATTTTAAAATCAGAATCTATAGGGTGTATTAACCCCTGAACCAGCCGAAATTGTTTCTTGGCAGACAAACTAAGCAGATAGTTGGTCTAGACGATACTCCATCTTTTTGCCCGTATTTATACACAGACGGATTATCAGACGAACTAACGAATATTTGCCCAAGTTCGTCCAGATGGATTATCCGCCTCTAGTATAAATCGGGCCAATGCATACCTCGCGTTGTATCACAACAGTCGCTTAATGAAGATGCATGTGAAGGAGAGACACTAAACTTACCTTTTTGGCGCGCACCACTTTCTTTTTTGGAGGCTTGATGGCCGGCTCGGCGTTCCCTTCTCCTTGGCGTTCTCCTTCTCTTCAGCGTTCTCTGACTCTAGACTCACAGCAGCAGGTAAGTGTTGTTTAGACCACTCTAAATCTTTCGCATTCAGAACTTTCACGTCATCTGCAAGGAGAAATTGTATTTCTATTAATAATGGTAATAAGTAAATTCAGAGAGTGTTTACTTGACTCCACAATATGCACTCTTTCATTTATGTGCAACTCGTCTTGTCAAAAGTTCTACAAGTACTTCTAGTGCCTTGTTTTAACACTGAATGACTGATGAATGTAGAGAATGAATGATACTTAACTTAAATTGACTAAGCCAGACTTACCATCCAATGCTATGATCTCCGCTTCTACTTTTTCTCCATCCCAATTGACAGTCACCACCATTCCTACAGTTAAATCCAGTTTTTTTCGGTGATTATACGAGTTGGCGCGATCCCGCTTTTTTGCTCTTGCCAAAAGAAAAACAACGCTAGTCTGTTTGCACAACAGTCTGATAGACATAATTACTGATGGCAAGTAATAGCAACTGATAAAAAGCGATAGCAAGACCAGTGTGAAAATTGATTGCTGCCTAGAGTCATTTTATACAGTTTTATAGCATCGGGCGGATCGAAATTCTACAGTCTTAATTGGACAAATGGAAAGTAATTGTTTTTCAACTTAGCATATGAATGACTCACACGAGTTTATGTTTGCATCTGTAATCAGGGACCACGGAGCAAGGTGAAAAGTGGGAGGGCTGACAATTGAAAATAATTTTTTCATATTAAAAATCGAAAAAAGGAATAAAATCCTAGTGGGGGCAGGGGGCGGGGGCGCAAAAAAGTGGTGGGGCCGCGGCCCTACCAGCCCCTCCCCCTCCGTGGTCCCTGCTGTTGTGATATTTTTCGAATTGAATAAAATACTTTGGGTTGTTTAAAATTGGATGTGTTAACAGTGGATCGAAAACACCAGAAAAAAAACTGAAGTGCCAGTTTCTTCGAGGTATTCAACTACAAAGCATTTTTGCGAGATTAATTAACTTGTGTTTTTTCACGCAATTCATTCTGTCGGCGTGTGCGCAAGTTAACAATAAATGAACTTGCATTTTTTCAAGTCATTAGTTATAATATCAATAGACTGAACTTGTGAATTTTTTCGGCATGATTCTAGACTTTAATGTAAAATCATGGTTTCTTTCAAATTCTTCATTGCGCGCTTAATCACAAGTTGTGTTATGTATTTTTCAAACAGGCACGAGTATCAAATTTCGCTTGTGTGCGTTTTCATATTTCACTGACATCATTATTAAAAAGCCCATGATGCAGAAAACCCCATAATTTTGCTTTAGGATTTAGTTTGTCTTGTAAGAAATTTACAACGCATAATCAAAGACCAACATCGCCTTAGAATAAAAATAATAACTTGTGAGTGTCAAAGCGAAAGCGCAATACAATGAGCGTTCGATTTAAAGCCTGTGAATCAAAAGTTTTTTCCTGGAAAAAGGAAAATGGTGAATGAAGATGAGGGTAGTGAAAGAGCAAAGCTCTCCCGTTTTTTCGCAGTGGGAAAAAAGCTCACAGGCTAGGAATGAGCCGACAGTGTATTCCCACAGGAGACAATTATCTTTGGACCCCAAATCAAAAGCGCTCAAATCAAATATTTGCATACTGTCAAAGACCAAAACATGACCAAACATTTTTGGGAAACTTGTTGAATGAAACTTAAGTCTTGAATAAACCGTGTATCGATAATCAAATGTTATGAAAGCGAAGATGGCTGTAAGGAGCAGAAAAAGAACCGTGGATATTCATGAGGTATTTGTAAACAATGCATATTTACAAAGTTTGTAACGTGACCATTATTTGATAAGTCGGTTTTTATTTGACAAGAACGGCTGAATATTTTTTTTTGGAACGGATAGCGCCAGCTCAAATAGCTGATGTGTTTTTTAACGCCAACAGCCCAAGCCGTTTTAAAGGCTGGCGAATTGTTTTGGAATGGTCGCCCACGCTGCTCGAACGGCTGACAATTTGTTTTGAACAGATAGCTCGAGCCGTTCGAACAGCTGACAATTTTTTTGAACGGATAGCTCGAACCATTCGAACGACTGACGATTTTTTTTTAACAAATCGCTCGAGCCTTGTCATAAAATTTTAGTTTGGGAGGTTGGTGATACGAAAGTGTTTTTTAAGATTGCAGAATAAATAGAACTTATGATTAGAGGTGTGGTAGAAGTATCGTTGAGGTTGTTTTGACCATGCGGTTTTAAAGCATTTTTCCACGTGTGAGGAATGGCATTGAATGGCTTTGTTTTGAATTTTAAAAAGTTACAGAAGTTGCCTTCTTCA
>JAJLRJ010000007.1:25968099-26013099 GCA_024195265.1 Dendrophyllia cribrosa | reverse complement strand
CAGTTTTTCGCATTGATCGCTGCCAAACAGCCACGGTGCAAATGGAGCTTCAGGATAGTACTTCGCAAACACTTTGACGGCGAGTATAAGTGAATGACCAGAAATAATCATGTCTCTGTATGTTTGATCGCTGATAAAGTTAGTGTTAATGTCATACTTTTCAATTTTTAACCATTGCCTCCATAGCCTAAGGAAAACCACCGGCATCCACGCCTCTTCAATTCTTTCGGCTATTGTCAAGTTGTTGCATGCGTAAGCATCGCGCATTTTCTGTCCAATTCTCAAAAACGCCCTAGTTGCAACTGTCTCATTGTCGTCAAAATTCAAAAGACACGATCTCACATAAGGGGTGTAGAAGCCTTAAGGCCGCATCAACGTTCTGCTTATCCTTCACCCAAACGTCTGTTTGCCATAGTCCCGTCGCCAGACGATAATTTTGGTGCACTTGAATTATGTGCTCCAGCATAGCACATTTTGGCCCCATGACTAGAAGACGTCTGGTATTTAGCAACTGATTTCGCCATTTTTTTATCATGTGCAACTGGTCAGGAAACATTAATTCAGGTATGTAATTGCCATTATTTATTTTTTCCAATGGTGCAAAAAACGTAAAATCAGGTTCATCTACGGACAAACCATGTTCCTTGTTCCCTGCGCCGTGGCAACGAATATGAAAGTATTTTCGTATCTTGCTGTCTCCATCCGCACCAAGCCCTAATATATTTATCCCCGATTCTCCGGCCCAAGCTCTAAAATTTCGCATCCACATATCAACAGTATCTGCTGTTTCTCCCTTTATGACCGGTTGTACTGCTAAAGTAAATGATGGAATAGACGGCTGAAGCGGAACCAGAAGAAAAGCGTACGCCTGGCATGCTTTCTCGTATTTTTGTTCTTTTACGCAATCAATGATATCTTGTGCGGAATTTATTCTCACGTCTCCATTTGTGGCATATCCAATTATTCTATTTCCACGACATCATACGATTTGTGCAATAGCTGTTGCAGCAACGGCAAGAGAAAAAAGGCCTTTATAACCAATTTTTTCATAAAAACATTTTGCATCTTTGAAGCTTTCGCTAGTTAACGATTCAGCAACGGCTTTTTCACTTCTGGCTTCCCTGTAAACGGAGCTTACGGAAGGCCCACCAAAGTTCTTAGCTACTAGCTCACAAACCATTGGGCCACCATAGTCAAGAAGCATTGCAAACAGCGACTTGGTAGTTGAGCTCCAAGTGTTTCTGCCTTTCCCCTGACTATTCACAAGATCTTTCAAAAATATTTCAAGAAACTTAGTGTCCACATCACCATCTTTGAAGAGGCTAGCTAGTCTGAGCAACACCTCTGGCATATCTTTATGATCCTCTGCAGCTTGCAAGGCTCTCTGAAGATCTGCGATTTTTTCCTCCTTTTTTACTAGCTCTATACTCATGTGGGCCATTTGCTGTTCACATTGTATCAATCGCAATTTAGCGGCTGCAAGTTCCTTTAAAAACATCTCGGTATGTTTAGTAACGATTGCTTGCGTGTTTTCTTTAAAGTCGCTAATACACTTAAGTGTGTACATTAACATCTCCTCTATTTTGTGTTATTGTCGCAACTAGTTTTGCACAACTGTCCGAAACAATTTCTCTTACGTTTTGCCTCCAGCAGACATTCGCAGCGTCAGTTGCCTTGATAGCTATTTGCAAAGATTTATCTTGCGAACTAGTGGTGGCCTCGTGAGATTTGTGTGTGGCTTTTAAAGTTACTTTGCTTGCTGTTGCTAAGTTTTTTGCCGTGTTGAATAACTCATTCTCCTTTGACTCACGTTTACTGCTTTCGACCAAATAATCAGCCTTTTTTTTAGCTGACAAGCTGAAATCGCATTTTCCAATTCCTGGCGATGTTGAACACCTTTAGCAAGTTCTGCCGCTGATTCTTTCATTACACTTTCTGTTATCTCCTGGCGCATTTGTTGCGACGCTAACAGAGATCTTGTCGCCAAAGTAGACTGCGAAGAATCCCGATTTTCACATGTTGTCAAAGTGGGGTTGGTGTTCGGCAATTGCTCTTTCTTTGAGGTTGTGGTGCTACTTGATTTCGAAACAGTTCTCATAAAACGGGATATCAGAAGGTTCCCTGGCGGTCGACTGTCAACTACTTCAAAGCTCCGCGATCTATCTTTTTCAGTCTCCGTTATTGTCCAGCCAGTCTTAACTTTGTGTCGCTCCTCGCAAACATGCCGCTTAAGAATGTATAACCTGTGGTGGATTCCAGAAAAACGAAACGTTTTTGTCGAACATTTGCATCGAAACGACATTTTGAAATCATCGTCGGAGGTGATATCGTGGACTCCACGAGAATGTTGAATGCAACTCAAAAGCCTATCAAAGTCACATTTATCATCATTGTCATGATCATCTGGTGCACAATACAAGCCCGTGGCAATTAACAGTATGGTCAATACCAGAGTCAATAAAGGCAGATGCGAGATCTTTTTCCTAACCATTGCTGATTTTGAATTAGCCAAAACAAGGTAAATACCCGCAGGAAATAAAATCGAATACAAAGAGCATATTGAGTTCTAACCCAGGGGTGCCCGTTATCTGTGTTATATCAACAAAACAAAAACATGACTTTTACAACAATTTATTCAAGTTACATCGTGAAATCAACATAAACAATAACTACCAAATTTAAGGCTGTCAGGCTATTATTTTTAAAGTTTCTTAAGAATTGTCTGATTCCTTTCACGCATTGTCTGAATGTCTAGTTCCAGTGATTTTACAGTCACAGCAGCTTGATTTCTACAAATTCTTCAAATCCCTTTTCAACAACCACATTGCGCATCCATTCCAAAACCCCTTCAGTGTAATGACTTGGGACTTTAAAAATATAGTCGCATTTGCACTGCAATCCTCCAGACTTTTGCCATCTTTTCCCATACGGTGGTCTGCTAGGCTTACTTGGTGAAGTGATGACGCTGGAAGAAAGTTGTGAGTTGTGAGTTTAACAGTTCTGCAGTTACAATGCTGACTGGCTAGTGACTGGTAAACCTTGGGTAAAGGACCTTTTAGAAATTCGCCAAATTTTAAATTTTGCAAACTTACCATGTTATGCTTGCATTGCAAGAATCCATGATTTTAACGAACAACTCAGAGAACTGAAGCGGAACTCTGCCTCTGATGCATTCCTGTGAATCTTTAGCGACAATAGCGCACTTATCGTACGCGTTCTCCGGTTCCCTTTCGCATTTCAGCTTGTCGCCAATGGAGTTAGATAAGCATGCTTCGTGCTGCCCCTTCAAAACGGCTGCAAACTGTATTTTTGCGGCAGACATGACTTAATTCTTGCGCAACAATTTCCCTTTGCCGAAAGAACAGCTCAGAAGAGGCAATCACTCACGGAAAGGCTCGAATTAAATGGCCCATTGTAAAAGAGTGTCATTTAACACCTCAAATTTTCGGAACTGAAAGCCACGCGGATCAACCGGAAATTGTGGTATCTAGTACCGCAGTGTTCCTTGATTTCTAAGGAGTTACACAGTTTAAACAGCAAACAGCATTTAGAGGTCTTAAGACGCCGTGGTAGACGTTATGAAGAGTGTGGAGGACAGCCTGCCAGTGAAGGTATTTCAATTTATAAACATTTCCTGTGACTTCAAGTGCCGGGTATCGTCTCTGCGTTTCATTTGAGACGACGAATTCATGTAACTCCCAGTCGAATGCTCGGCGTTTTCACTAATTTATTTTCGTTCAAATTCAGGTAGAAATCTGTCTTGCGAGAAATAAGATGCCGGAGCTCGAAGAATTCCTTGTAAAGCATGGAGGAAATATCACGTCTGGCATTTCAGTTCACACACAAAACACTGGTGAGAAACCCGAAGTACCCAAATTGAAATATGGCATGGCGAATCTAGTGAATCCACGTGAATTTATGCCTGCATATATTTCAGTACAATCACTATGCATTTATTCGTATGTCTTCTTATAGATTCACCAAACTGCGGGCAGAACAATTTAGACACAGCATCACTCTGCCAGGAAACACTCGGCCTTTTAAGAGAGAACAAAATCCCCATTGCGCAGTTTGCTCGCCATGTGTTGGAAAGGTCCCAGGGCAGAGGTTCCGAAATTCTCAACAAACCTAAGACCTTTGAACAATTGTCAGAAGAGGAAAGAGAGCCCTACCGAAAGATAAAGAATTGGCTACAGCAAGAGGATCCTATAGCAGATCTAAAAGGAAAGATCAAAGGTACATGAAGCGCTTATGAATATATGTAATGGATGGATGAATGGATGTAATTTAATCAGCTCGCAAGAACTTAATTTCCGTTGCACAATCCAGGCACATATGCATTGTGTACTGAAAGGGTACACTGGCATCGCTACTGCCAGTTACTGGGATTGTTTTGATCAGATGTTTTTTTTTTGTTATTGTTTTTTTCATCAGTGCTCCGTTGCTTTGTATGAAAAACCTTCAACTAAATAAATATATTTAATTTTATTTTGTTTTTTTTTTTCTTAATAGGAAAGAGGAAACGTGCGGCTTCATCAACCACAACTACAAGAACAAAATTCTCCAGTCTACAAAAAATGGCTCTTGAAGCCCTATATAAAGAAAGTAAATATCCATCACAAGGCGTGATGGAGGAGTTTGGAAAATTGAACAACCTTGACGGGGCAACTGTCAAGGTTTGGTTCAATAATAAACGGCAGCGTGAAAATAAGCCTCCCGAAGTCAGTTAAAGTTTGAAATTAGTTTATACCACCCTGTACTTAAAAGGACAAAGAAAATAAACATCCATTTAAAGAGTTGTTTTCGACATTTGTTTTTATTGCACGATCGATGACTAATGAATGCAATTGATGACTAATCGATGACCAAAAATTTTGTGGCCTGTCGATTAGTCATCGATTACTCATTGATCATCGCAAATAATCAATGACTAATCAAATAAAAACCCATCGATTACCTATTGATTACTCATTGGTTTCATTGATGTCATTGATGTCATCGATTAGTTACGCCTGGTACACTTTGTAAAGCCGCCGCGAAGACACAAGGAACGTTCGATTTGAAGCCTGTGAATCAAAAGTTTTTTCCCGGAAAAAGGAAAATGGTGAATGAAGATGAGGGTAGTGAAAGAGCAAAGCTCTCCCGTTTTTTTGCAGTGGGAAAAAAGCTCACAGGCTAGGAATGAGCCGACAGTGTATTCCCACGGGAGACAATTATCTTTGGACCCCAAATTGAAAAGCGCTCAAATCAAATATTTGCATACTGTCAAAGACCAAAACATGACCAAACATTTTCGGGAAACTTGTTAAATAAACCGTGTATCGATAATCGAATGTTATGAAAGCGAAGATGGCTGTAAGGAGCAGAAAAAGAACCATGGATATTCATGAGGTATTTGTAAACAATGCATATTTACAAAGTTTGTAACGTGACCACCTGCGAATACTAGGCTTTTTTATTTGATAAATCGGTTTTTATTTGACAAGAACGGCTGGATATTTTTTTGGGAACGGATAGCACCAGCTCAAATAGCTGAGTTTTTTTTGCACAACGTTTTGTGTTTTTGAACGCCGACAGCCCAAGCCATTTTAAAGGCTGGCAAATTGTTTTGGAATGGTCGCCCGTGCCGCTCGAACGGCTGACAATTTGTTTTGAACGGATAGCTCAAACCGTTCGAACGGCTGACGATTTTTTTTTAACGGATAGCTCGAGCCGTTCGAACGGCTAATGATTTTTTTAACGGATCGCTCTAGCCGTTTGAACGGCTGACGAATTTTTCTCAACGGATAGCTCGAGCCGTTCGAACGGCATCCCATCCCATGCTAACGGATGAACGGCTTACGAACGGCTATCCGTATCAAAACGGCTAGCCTTAAGGAACGTTTTTGCGTGTGAGGTCACATTTCGTATTTTAGGGGGCAAGGCATTGAATGCCCGCGCGCCATTGAGTCTAAAACTGCCCTGGCATTCGGGTAAACCTTGGGATTCTATTTTACGAGCGGGATTCAGCGGGAGACATGCAGATTTTTTTTGCAGATGTTAATTTTCGAAAACGACGGAAAAAAACAACATAAAAAAATCTGAACAATGTTTTGCAAGTAATTTGTAGTTCACGTGCCAAAAATGGACAAATCTGAGCGAGAAAAATAAAAAGCGACCTCAAAAGCAACATAGGCTGGATATGCCCCGAGCCCTTCAATTGGTGTGCGTATTTAAATTCAAAATAGACATGACATCTAAACTGGTTATGGAATGTTATCTTTTCCGAGTTATTTCCTTTTTGCAGTTTGATAAACTTATAGTTACATAACATTATATTAGCTTATTGTAGCCTGTGACAGAGAGGCGAGAGTTTGCTTTTCCTGCACCTCAGCAAACGAACACCTGAAACAGGCTATATATATTGAAAATTTCGATTTTGCGGTATAAAAATAATGCATGGAAACAAAGTTTTTTTGTTTTGTTTTTTAATTTGCAAAATTTTATTGAGATATAATACAATACAATACAGCCTACATACATAGATACGTACATGAAGAAAAGAAGAAAAACAAAAAATACATTAAAAGGAAAGTTATGATAGTTATTACAGAATGGAATTATTACTACAAATACAAAAACAAAAATTCTTACTGAAGTAGTTCTACAAAATGTTTCCATTTTTCAAGGTGTAGGTTCATTTTGTTTTTTTGTTTAGCTATGAATTCTTCTATTTTAACAATTTTTTTAAGGTTTGCAAGAAATATATTGAAATGTGGAGCGATATTCTTTTGATGGCAAAGAAAAATAGTTTGTTTAGCTATAAGAATAACGTGATTAAGAGACATAAAATGTTCATTAATATCTAACAAGACAAACATAATATTGGTTTGAATGGTCAAGTCAACAGCGGTGTGAATGTTACAAAGCTCCAACCAGCAAGAGATTTCTTGCCAAAAACACTTTGAAAAATTGCACAGAATAAATAAATGTTTGGAGTTTTCTTCTTCCTTGCCACAGAAGGTGCACAAACGTGAATCGGCTAACCCAAACTTACATAATTTTGTATTAGTAAATATTATTCTATTTAAAAGCTTATACTGAAAATCTCTTGTGTAAGTATCTAACGCGACTTGGAAAGGCAGGCTGTAAATTTTGTCCCAATCAAGTTCACATCCAGAAAACATTTCATTAAATCTGAGCTGTGCAGTTGGCGTTTCTCGTATATCGGATACAAGTTCATCGTAAAGTTTTTTGTTATAAATTTCAGTTAGCGTTAATTGTTTCGATTTAAGTAGCAACATAAAATTCATAGGAACAAAGGGTGTTCTGGGTAGGGTCGTCACAGTTCTCAGAATTTGCTTCCATTTTAGAGGTAAAGCATCTATTAATCCGCACCACAATAGAAAATTTTTTGATTGTAAGCCTCTGGCCTGAAGATCAAACCATGTTAAAAAGGTTCCTCCAGGTTTAACCATATCAGAAATATAAAATGACTTATTGTTTACACGAATATTTCTGTTGTTCCAGATTATTTCATTTAAGAGGTCTTCTTCTTTTTCAGACGTTAGCGTATTAAGTTTAGCCCACAAAGTCAGACATTCGCGATAAAAAGGACTAAGAACAACAGGAAGAGCTTTTAGATCGAAATTGCAATTCAAGAGATACGGACCACCAACAGGCTTTAAGATTGTATCTAAAATGAGTTTCCAATCAGCAGCATAGTCAGGGTCAGCATACCGCTTAAAAAAAGATATCTTTTGTGCTTCAATTAAGGATTCCAAATGCAACATTTTCAAACCTCCTTTTTCAATATTATTAATCAGTGCTCGTCTTTTCACTTTGTCCTTACCTTTCCACATAAAATCATATATGATTGTATTTGCACTTTTTATTATTTCTTTTGGAAAAGAGATTTGGGAAGCACGATAGAGAAATTTTGAGATTGCGAATGTTTTTACAATTTGTATTCTGCCCAAAATAGTTAAATTTCGCCATTTCCATAAATTCAATTTCTTTTTTAGAGATTCTAAGATTGACTCAAAGTTTAATCTGAGAGCTACTTTCGCATTGTAGGAAAAAAAGATGCCCAAAATCTTAATTGAGTTGCATAAATCAAAATTAATGTTCAAGTTAGTTGAAGGCAAGCCAATAGAAATAGCTTCTAATTTGCTTCTATTTAATTTGGGGCCAGAACAGATTCCAAAATCATCCAACATTATAAAAAGATTGTCAATAGACTCTTTATCTAGTAAAAAAAGTTGTCATATCGTCAGCGAAAGCTGTTAATTTGACTTCTTGACCGTCACGAAGTTTAATGCCTCTAATGTTTTCACTGCTTCTTATATTTATGGCTAGTATCTCAAGTGCTATAATAAAAAGATATGCGGATAATGGGTCAACCTGCCTCACACCCCCTCAATACATCAAAATGAATGGAAGAGAATCCATTGTTCATAACACAACTCTGAATATTGGAGTAGAAAGTGTTCACCCATTTTATAAAAGATGAGCCAAAATTAAAAGCTGACAATGCCTTAGTTAAAAAATTCCAATTTAAAGAGTCGAACACTTTTTCAAAATCGATAGCAAGTAAAAGGCCAGACAAGTTGTTTTCTTTGGTAAAAAACATGATGTCATCAATGATTCTAGTGCTATCGAAAATTGATCGGCCTTTAAAGTAAGCATTTTGATTTTTATAGATAATTAACGGTAAGATGGGTTCCAGCCTTTTAGCGAGAGCTTTTGACGCTACTGTATTTTGACATCAACATTTAAAAGAGATATAGGTCTCCAGTTTTTTATATATAGCTTGTCTTTGCCTTTCTTTTCAATCAATTTAATGATGGCCATTTTCTGTGAAGTTGACAATTCTCCACAATCATAAGCTTCGTTCAAACTGTCGACAACAAGGTGGCCTACTAGAGGCCAGAATGACTTATAAAACTCTACCGTCAAACCGTCATTACCAGGTGCTTTACCATTTTGAAAAGTGAGCAGAGATCGAAAACATTCATTGAAAGTTAACTTCCCTTCGCATTTTTCTTTTTTCTCCTCGTCAAGCTTGGGGATGTCTTGGTTGTTAAGAAAATCCAAGGTAACGGTCTCAGCATTGTCTGAAACGGATTTCTGGTACAAAGAGGAGTAAAACGATTTAAGCTCAGCTAGAATAACACTATGATCAGTAGTGAAACTGTTGTCGTCCAATTTTAACTTTCTAATACAACTAGAGCTATTGTTGTACGATTCCAGTCGTAAAAAGTAACTGTTATTTTTTTCACCTTTTTCAAACCAACAAGCACAAGAGCGAATAATAGAACCTTGTATTACATAGTCATATGCAGATTCATATTGTATTCTTTTTTCTTCCAATTTTGATAGATTTTCGACTGTCGGAAATTCATCACATTTCTCCTCCCAACATTTTAAATCTTTTTTGAGAACTGATAGCTGATCTCGATGTTCTCTTGCTTTTCGTTTACTATAACTAATGGTCTCTTTTCGTATTCTATATTTAATTATGCCCCATAACAAACGTTTACTGGTGATTTCTTTATATTCCTCTAGCCACACAGGGTATGAATGATTAATTAGGTCAGTGTAAACAGGATCATCGACAAGACTTGAGTTAAATTTCCAATAGGATGGTCCTCGAGTATATTCCGCGATGCTTTTGAAATTTATAGTGATCGCTGAGTGGTCTGTCTTTATTGCAGCGATAATATCAGTAGAAAAAAAACCTCTTCTTGGCATGAATTACTTATCAACCAGTAATCAAGCCTACGTTGTATAGCTGAGGTTGCTTGCCTCCACGTGAATCTCTGTTTGTCTGGGTGATGGATTCTCCAAACATCAATTAAGTCATTAGCTGACATAATGTCTTTAATCTTATTAACACTTTTCTCTTTAATTTTGGGGTGACCACCTAGACAATCCAATTTTTCGTTAAAATAGACATTCAAATCACCTCCAACAATGATTTTCCTATTAGAAACAAAATCGAAACTTTCCAACTTCGTTTCGATCCTTTTAAAAAAGGTTTCCTGTTCGTGAACTTTATTCGGTGCGTATAGATTGACAAACAAGAAGAGGGAGCCCTGAACTAGAGCTTCTAAAAATATGAAGCGACCATTGGGATCGCATTCAATTGTTTTCTGTTCAAAATCTAAACCGTGTCGCACTAAAATTAAGGCACCTTTACTGTCATTGGAGCCATGCGAAAATAACATCCTGCCTTTCCATTGTGTTTTCCAGAAATTTTCATCTTGAGCAGTGCTATAGGTTTCTTGTAGAAAAACAATATCCGCTTTTTGTTTTGTGAGCCATAAAAATATTCCTCGACGTTTGTTCAACGAGCGCAAACCCGAACATTTAAAGATATAACATTGTTTCCATTTGTTTTAACGATTAAAAAAAGACAACTTCTAAATAATAGAGCGCAATCAACGAAAATTCAAAACAAAACAAACGTTTGCACCTTGTTTGCACCTTACAAAAATAATTTGGCATCATATGCAAATCTGAGTGGAATCCGTAACAACTTACAAAAAGAAGACTTAGTGAACCGAAAAGCAAAAACATTGGATTTGCGATAAAATTAGAAAATAATAAACTTACACTTAAATTATGAAAAGAAAAGAAAAAGCAGAAAGCACTTACCTCAAGTTACGTTATCCTACAAAGCTCCTGCTACCATATCAATAAGCAATAAATAGATGAAAACAACAATATCTATTTACAACGAGAGCATGCAAACAGAAGACGAAATTAACTAGAAATTACTTGAATGTTCTTATTCTGGAATTAGGTGACCATCAATATATAGGAGGTCTGGTTTACTCTTGCTGAAGTAGGCGGTTTTGCCATTTTTCTTCGCTTCCTTGAGCTTCTTTAACTGTCGTCGTCTTGATTGTTGAATTGTTTCTGGGTAGTCTGAGAACATAAATATATCTTTATCCCGGAGATTTCTGCCTCGTGATAGAATTTTTTCTTTATCGGGATACTTAAAAAATCTGGCAATAATAGCTCTGGGCCTTCTTGAGTTTGGTTTTCCCAGACGATGAACGCGTTGAAATTGCATTTGGTTTGCATCTTCTACGTCCAGTGCAAACAAAGTTGAAAGCATAAGACTTAACCTTGAACCTTTTACACTTTACAATTACCAATTCCCTCCGGTTACAGCCGATTATCAGGTCTCTATCCTCAGTAAACCGATCCACTGAGGTTTCATTTTAGCTGATTTTAGCTTCATTCCATCTATTTGGTAAAATTTTATCATTAAAGAAGTGTGAATTCATCGACAACAGCGCTACAAAATTTGGAAAACTTAATTCGCTGATGGCGACTACGATGCGTTTATCTGTGTGGGAACGCAGCATTTTTGCCGCCTTTTGGACAAAACAAACTATGAAATAAATAAAATCTTACCTGTTGGCAAAACTATGGCCAGCCATAAAATAATTGGCTCACTCCAGTAATCCTTGACAAAAATGGAGGCATGACCCCAACAGTAGGAAATCATCGTCATTATTCCAAGGAGGACGGTAGTCTGTCTTTGTTTCATGGCTTTTCCAAACAAGCTGCAAATCTGTTGAGAAAAGAATTATGATTTGTTATGGCCAGAAAAATGCTAAAAGTAGTCCGTGGTTTAAGAAACAATCATACATACGCAAAAAAAAACCAAGTTTCACTATAAACAACCATAAACTGACTCTGCTAATACTGCCTTGTACAAGAATTTTGGAGTCAATCCAATACATGTTCATCTTTTTTTGGAGATTATACGTAACTTTTTTAGGCTATCTGGCAAGAGATTCCAATCCAAGTCAATGTCATAACAGTTGTTAAGATCAATATCTAATCTTTGCAAACAATTTGCCATTTCGTGCTTGAACTCGCTCGTACCGTTGCAAACGAAGATGATGCAGAGTGATTGGAATACATACATCTACTGATGTTATAATGAGCTGAACCGACGACTATGCAATCACCATCCAATAGAAAGGTGAGATGTAATGTGACATTACGATCTTGAGTCTTTTGCTTTTCGGGATTAAGCGAACAATGATGGACGTGAAAGGTGAGATTAAATTTCACATTACGATAAACGTGTTATAAATCGAGATTAACAAAGAGAGCTAATGAAACAAAACAAATCGGTTAAAATGCGAAAAGGAGCCGAATGTTTTGTTTTCAGTAAAGTAACAATTGACATTAAGGGGAAAATTTACTTTAATGAGACAGTCGTTTAATACGCAGTACTACTCAGTTTCACGAGGTAAAAAGCGCAATGGCTATGCAAAGTTGTACCGTGAAGAGAAGTATGTTGTGCAAACGAGAAATTGTGGAAGAAAGGAAGGAACTGTTCAGACTCATCAACGGCGATACGTTCTTCCCATTGAAAAGTTGGCCAAGGGAAATGGAGCTGTTATTTTGGAAGAAGCTGATGGGAGATACAGCGACGTTTAAGTTGCTTCTGTTTTTTATTGGCAACGGAGGTGAACCGTTGCTGATCTGCAGATGGATAATGCTTGCCCAATTTTGGGCAGAATCACACCAAAAGGCTGAGAAGCGGGCCCGACAGATCAATTTTGTTCTTGGCAATATGGACGCGAAAAGAAGCACTTGGTTCTATTTTGATATACACCATAACAAGCTGCTTCGTCTCAACGATCTGCCGAAGCAGTGATGGCTGACTCATCCTTAAATAAAAGGGCTCTTTTAGGAGCCACCACATAAAATAAAAGCTTTAACCAACACTGTGCAACGCAATCAGTTAAGAAAAATTAAATTCCACGATTAATTCCCCTCTAAATTCTGCCGCTTTTGGGGATCTTGTTTTTACCTAACAGGGCGAATAATAATTGTTGTTGATAATTCCCTTCTAAATGCTCCCGCTTTTGGGATTTTCTTATAACCTGACTGGGTGAATAATAATGCTCCTCAGTTGGGCACGTTTGATAATTACCTTCTAAATTCTGCCGCTTTTCGGGATTTTGGATTAATGGCCTGACTGGGGAAATAATAAAGCTCGTCAGTCGCGCACGTTTGATAATTCCCTTCTAAATTCTGCCGCTTTTCGGGATCGTGTTTTGACGTAACTGGGCGAATAATAGTCGTTGATAATTCCCTTCTAAATTGTGTCGCTTTTCGGGATTTTCTTTTAACATGACTGGGCGTATGATAATGCTCGTCAGTTGCGCACGTTTCATAATTACCTTCTAAATTCTGCCGCTTTTTGGGATTTTGGTTTAATGGCCTGATTGGGGAAATAATGCTCGTCAGTCACGCACGTTTGATAATTCCCTTCTAAATTCTGCTGCTTTTGTATCTTTCTATTTATGTCTATTGAAACGTGTAATTTCTTTGCACATGCATTTAGAACGAGATATAATATCTCGTTCTAAATGCGTGTGCAAAGAAATTACATGTTCTTTAGTTTCTCTGTGCTGCGTTGGTTCACCCTTCGTTGTGTATCTTCGTTTGTATTTCTGACTATTGAAACACGTAATTTCTTTGCACACGCTTTTAGAACGAGATATATACATGTTCTTTAGTTTCGCTGTGTTGCATTGGTTTACCCTTCGTTGTGTATCTTTGTTTGTATTTCTGACTACTGAAACGTGTAATCCCTTTGCACACGCTTTTAGAACGAGATATATACACGTTCTTTAGTTTCGCTGTGCTGCGTTGGTTCACCCTGCGTCGTGTATCTTCGTTAATGAGATGCAATTTACGGACTGCCAACAGACCGACTTCCACTTTTATGGTCTGTACAGACTGTCAAACCGTTTCACCCGTTACCCGCCAGATTGATGCATATAATTATCAGTGAGTCGTACAGACTGTATAATGAGAAGAAATTCACGGACTGTCAACGGATCGTCTGGTCACTATTACAGTTTGTCAGACCGTACAGATCATAACGTGGGTTTGACAGACTGTATCCGTAGGTCTATATTGGACATGAGTGTGAATACTAAGATGTGCGACGCTGCTGTTCTTTTCTTTCTGAACAGGTTCTTCAGGTACTGGTTGACATGTACATCTTTCACAGTAGCTTTGCCCTGCAGGAAGATTCGGTTTGTACACATGGTTGGCTTTAGTGAGACAAGCACACTTTCCATGGTTGTGGTGAGAGACTGGGCTTGTTGAAGAAGGGTTTGGTGCTCGAATACCTCCCAGTTAGCATTCTTCAGAGCTTCTTCTGTTGTACTGTTGTTGTTGAACTTCTTTCTATAGTCCTCGATAGCATCTTTTAGTCTGGTCAAAGGGAAATCCTTATCTGCCTGCAATTCATCCAACTTCCGACGTAATGCTTCCTCCAATATGCTCCTCCCCTGACTTTTTCGTCACTTTAAATACTTGCTGTCTTCTTTCATAATCCAAATGCAACATCTCTAGCTTGCCATCTCCTAGATCAACGTCTCCATTCCACGCCCCTTTGACCGACTCCATTAGGCAAGCTTTAGCCAAAATCTGCCATTCAGGTTTGCTTCTTTTCTAGTCCATCTAATGCTGCCTCCTGAATCGTAAAAGAAATAGTTTTAGCAATGATATAATTACAACAGCAAAACTAAAAAGCCTGTGAGTAAGGGTTATTGACCAGGAGCGAGGGGATATGTGATATATTCCCCAAGGGGAATAAATTACATATCCCCGAGGGACAGGTCAATAACATGCTTATTTTTCACCTTGCGAGGTTTTCTAAAACAAAGAAACTATTAATTTTTCAGAGAGTAACATTCCATTCAATTCAAATGCAAAAAAGCATGATTCCACAAGGCCGCATTGGGATCACGGCACACGACGAAGCGAGACGGTAAACATGTTTTGCTTTTGCCAAATTTGCATTGAGCACATTGCTTCGTTATGAGTAGAAGGAGGAAGAGGGAGAAGAAAATGTACGAACAGTACTCATGGTCTCGCCATGGCCCAACTGCCCGCCTTCATCTTTCGAAGATCAATGGAGTGGTTGCGGTGTGTTTTCCAAAGGAAACCGGCAGAAACATATTCAGGTTCAAGTGTAAAACGAGGCATCATACATTATTGAAGACTCAACCTGAATCGAGGTACGATACCATCGAATAATGTTATTAACGTTTCGCTTTTTGGTCGCCACCAGCAAGTTAATTACACAGGAATAAGATTGATGAAGTTGTCTTTTTATGTAAACAAAAAATATTCACCGATGCTAGAGTGTTTTCCTTGTTATGCCTATATTGTCTTCCCGTTTGTTTTATTCTATTATGAGGGGAATAAGTCGAGGGGACTAAGGCGAGGGGAATATATAATCCTTTGTTTTGCTATTGTTTTCAGCCCTGCCTCTCCCCTGATACAATCAAAGCCGCACCCAGCTTTTCAGACACTGTAATGAACGGGGTTATGTGATATAAAGCCCTGAAAAGAACAAAGAAAACTGAGCTAGGTGGAAAATAAGATCACTTTTAATTTACTTGTGTCGTTTGGTTTCATGCAGACATTTGACATCTGAGTTACATGTTGCTATGCATGAAACTGACATTACTGTAGCTAAACATTACTATGATGGAATGTTGATCACCTGTAGACCTGTGCTCTATGTAAATGATGACTTTTTGTCTTGCCTCCACTGTGTGGTTATGCTTTTGCAAGGCACATTAGCCCTTGCCTAAAAAATACAAGATGAAAAGGAGAAAACAGTTTAGTAATCTGCAATTAAAAATTGTTTCTACAGTATTTGCTGTGAAAGAAATTCCTGTTTATGTCTCTCCTAGGAGGTTTTAATAAGGTACAAAACTAGGGTGCTGTCAGGGAAGGTAAACTAAATTATAGGGATACCCTTGTGACTACAATATGTTGATTGTATGCCATGGAACTGGAGAGAGTTGCTGGTTGTCATAATTGTAAGTTTAACTCTAATTATACCTTGTCACAGAACATTGTAATTAGTTAAATTAATGAACTTCATTACAGGTAGATCAATAATCCTGTACTAAATACCTTCCATGGGTCACGCATATCCTCTTTTGCAATCACGCTCCACATCGGACCAGCAAAGAGATGCTGGAATCTGGTTGGAAATTCTGCAAGCATTGTCTCATGCCATATTTTGTAATCTTCTGGAACAGTCAGCTATACAGTGCAAAAACAATTAAACTAAAATCAAAGATTATTAAAAGGCAATTATTGTACTGTGGAATAAAACTCAATGTTAGCTTTGGTGTCTATTTAGTTTTTACAAAAATTATAACATATTACTGTTGGAATAAAACATGGCATATTTACTCAAATTTAAACCTCTTGAAAATTCCCTATCTCTTCAACCACCTCAAAAACATATTCCCTTATGAAAGGTGAACCACCAGTAAATTGAAATTAAGGGTCTATACCTGGTCGGGAGTTTGTTAGAAAACCCAGCCCCAGAATAGTGGTATTGACAAAGCTTCGAACAATTATTTCAGGACCCCGTTAATAACAGTTCTATTGTACTGAAGGTTCATCCTGGATAAATATTCAATTATCATTATTATTATTATTAAGCCAGTATATACAAGGAGTGTGAAAAAGTTGTACGAAGAATGTATAATGATATCCACTGGATAAATCACTATTCGATGCTGCAGGTTATAAAATTATTTCCTAGAAAAACAATAGAACAATTATTTCACAACAATTTCAGTTACCTGCATAACATTTGTGCAAGCGAAGAAATCAACAATGTAGTATTGTATAATCCCAAAGGGCATTCTCTTAAGTGGCATAAGAGTGCCAGATCCATCAGGCCTTGTTTCACAAATCACCTTGCTTAAGTTGTAAACTGTGTTAGATTTATTCATTTGCTCACTGTTAAGTTTACAGCTGATGGAAGGAGCGAGTGAGTGAATTTTATTTAGCCACTGTTTAAGAGCAAATCCGTGCAAAAATCAAACATTACACGGCAAAGTTAAAAAACTAAAATTCGCTCTTCTTTTACATACAGGTAGCCTTTAGTAAGTATACAATTGCTGTGTAGTTTTTTTCTTGAAAAACTTATTTGTTTCTGGGAAAACGAAAACATTAGTTTTCAGCCCGGGGTTCGATTTGGCGACACCAAACAGGCTTAAAATAAGTCATGATTCACTCGACTCGCGTATAAAAACTACTGCGCTAGAAAAAGCTGTCATAGCTCCGATCTTGTCACAGTATAAATACCATGATTTCATAAAAATTAGTTTAATCTAAGTATTCAAATGAAGTCAAAAGCTTATGGCTCTCCCGTTCTCCGTAAAACGGTAGGCGAAAAACAGCGATGATTTTGAGCATGTGCCTTTGTTCAGAATTTCGTAATATTACGAATGACAATACTAGAGTTGACGATCTTTCAAAATATGCAAAGTTTACTTTGGGGAAATGAATTTGGGATTTTTAAGAATTTGTTGAAAATCGTGAACGAAAGACGTAAAATCACGCCATCTTGTGTGTGCGTGACCAACAACAAAAACAAAAACGTTTTTCCTTGAGAGATCTTGGCAACTGTGACGCCAAAAAACAAAAAAACAAAAAAAACAATGAAAATATACAAACCTTAACTTGGATATGACATTCTTGAATGTCCATAGTGTTTCGTTTTGACGTCTGTTCAATTTCATTCGCGAAATTTATCATGAACAGTGAAGCCCGTAGCCACGATCAAAAACGCTTTTACAAACTTTTCGCTGAATTCTACGTAGCTCACTTTGCACTTTCGTACTCTTTATACTTTTGATACAATTTTTTTAACAGATTTCTGGCGGAAACTGTAAAAGGGCTGACAATAAAGCGAACTAGTTCAAGCATGTGTTCCCAGTTTTCCATCCTTGCGTAACCGTCAACCGTTTTGAGACAAAATGCAAATTACGTCTCAAATTTGCATATCAGGCTGAGCAAGCGTTCGTGACAGTCACGGTTGATACATGGGTGGATAAGGTATTCATTGGGTCTTTTTGCCATATGTTTCATGTATTTTTTTTTAGAAAGGCTTAATGCTCGCGCTATGTACAGTGCGGTATGCTTCAAGGCTCTGAACACTGTGCGACTGCAGTACCTGAACTAGAGAAAGCAGAACTTTCCCAAACGTTTTCTGCTCCATCTCTCCCAATGGGGTGCATGGGCCCTGAATACGACACCAGAGGGTGTATTGGACTATCATATATTGTACAAGCGACGTAGCACTCGCTTAAAGTGGAATGAAATTATGTATGTATGATAGATGAGAGGTACTGTAGTAATTGGAAGGTTTCAAATAAAACTGTTGTTGTTTGTTGTTGTTGTAAAAACCCTAATAATTCAGAACGCGGAAGATTCTTTGTTCCATGGTTTCCTAATTTTCTTTCTAGGACCAGTAGTCCATAAGGGTGTTTTAGAGTTAAACGCCTAATAGCTCTCCTACAATATACACCAAAAAAATATCACATCAGTTTATTTTCTTTTCATTATATTGGCTTTAATTAATTGATTAGTTGATCTATTATATTTCTTAATTCTGTGCATGAAACGTGCCTTGCATTGATTCTTTCCCGCTAGTTTTCAATGTGTTTTTAACTTCATTTTATTGTGTTTATTTTTTTTTTTCGTCTGCAATTTTTCGCAGGAATTGATTTCTTGTTGGCCCGACCTCCCCCTTAAAAAACAGAAAAAGGTAATACCAGAGCAAGGAATGAGCGGAAAGCGCGAGCCATGTATGTATCGGCTAAAGAGAAGATTAACCGAAATATTTCTTATTAAAAGCGGGACAATGAAGGAGGAATGTTCCTCTCACAACTAAAGCATTGTCAATTGTCACACTCTTGAAATGAAACTAGGGCTGGCCTGTCTTTGTTGTTGTTTAACGACCTTTTACCATAGCAGTCCAATCAGAAACCAGAAGCGGAAGTAGAAGATTTTATAAAACTCTAAAAATAAAAACAATGACAAGTAAATGGATCAAAATTTCTCAATCTTTGTACCTGCGTTCTCGTTTGAAAGATTATTTGTGTAGCTTAACATGTGAAATCCAGGCCGACAAGATCCACCCCAACCCAACCCCACCCCACCCATGTAATAAATATTGGTTTTCTGTCAATACTGTATTTTAAAACCCACGAGATCTCTTTCCTGTTTTGAACTGTATTAATAGACCAATTCCGATATATTAAAATTCATACTTGGCTCCGAGGCTTAGGGGAATAAAACAAAAGAAATCACATCGAGGTTCAGGCATGAATAATTTATTTCTTTTGTTTTATTCCCCTAAGCCTCGGAGCCAAGTATGAATTTTAATATATCGGAATTGGTCTATTGAAGACTTCCGAACAACACTCATCAAACTTCAAAAAAATATGGAATTTTGGCCACTGAGAATACCTTAATATCCACCCTGTGTACCAACCGTGACTGTCACGAACGCTTGCTCAGCCTGATATGCAAATTTAAGACGTAATTTGCATATGGTCTCAAATTGGTTCACGGTTATGCAAGGATGGAAAACTGGGAACACATGCTTGAACTAGTTCGCTTTATTGTGAGCCCTTTTACAGTTTCCACCAGAAAAATTGTATCAACAGCATAATAAGTACGAAAGTGCAAAGTGAGCTACGAAGAATTCAGCGAAAAGTAAAGCGGTTTTGATCGTGGCTACGGGCTTCACTGATCTACACTGTTCGTGATCAACTTCACGAATGAAATTGAACAGACGGCAAAACGAAACACTATGGACATTCAAGAATGTCTTATCCAAGTGAAGGTTTGTATATTTCCATTGTTTTTTGGCGTCAGAGTTTAATTGCCAAGATTTCACAAGGGAAAACATTCTAAGTGTTTTTGTTGTTGGTCACGCATACACAAGGTGGCGTGATTTTATGTCTTTCGTTCACGATTTTCAACAAATTCTTAAAAATCTCAAATTCATTTCCCCAGACCAAACTTTACATATTTTAAAAGATCGTCAATTCTAGTATTGTCATTCTTAATATTACGAAATTCTGAACAAAGGCACATGCTCAAAGTTATTGTTGTTTTTCGTCTTCAGTTTTACGGAGCACGGGAGAGCCATAAACTTTTTGCTTCCCTTGAATACTTAGATTAATCCAATTTTTATGAAATCATGGTGTTAAGACTATGACAAGTTATACAACAAATTGGAACTATGACAGCTTTCTCTAGTGCAGTAGTTTTGATACGCGAGTCGAGTGAATCATGACTTATTTCAACCCTGTTTGCATGTGTTTGGGGTTGCCAAATTGTGCCCTGAGATGATAACGACTTTCTTCGTTTTTCTCGGAAACAAATAGATATTTCAAGGAAAAAACTACATGGCATTCATGTACTTACTATAGACTATCTATATGCAAAAGAGGAGCTAATTTGATTTTTTTTCAGCTTTGCCGAAGATTTGCGATTTTGTTTGATTCTTGCACGGATCTGCTCTTAAACCAATGACCCGTTCATTACGCTTTCACATATACAAGAGTTTAAAAGTAAGACTACACTACGTTCACTACATTCAGTAGCCGACACTTAAGCTCGATCGCTAAGCAAATAGCAAGTTATATAAAACACAAAACTTGCGGAGCAAAAATCCCATAGGAATAAGCGGAGAACACAATATCAAACGGTCCAATCCATCCATGAATGCCTTGAATTGTCTTGAAAACGTGCAGTTGTACGCTGTACGTAGTTCTTTATTTTGCTTCTCAAGTCAACACACGGAGAGATTTTGCACTATGTATTTCATGGCTGAAAGCCATATAGTCGTCAACATAAACTTAAAATATGCGTGCATAAATTTGCATGCGCTTATGTGACACAAAAAAAAAAGAAAAGTCAGAGCCGGATTTACAACTCGTGTGCTCTGCCACAAGTAATAACAAGCGAAAATAAACCACAAACATCGTTATGAAGACAGCAAAATGTTGTTTGCTACTTATTTCACTGTTTTTTTATTCTTAAAATTTTGTACAAATATTTACATTTCATAACAAAGCTGTATCTTTTTTCAAGTAAAAATCCACTCTAATCAATAATCATTGATTATTATTTTAGTACTTTTTACCTGAACGAGTATTGATTGGTTCAGGTAAGGAACTGCTTCCTTCCAGCATCCATTTTTGGAGCCAAAAGAGGGCCACTTGTTATCTTCAGAAAGGTATTCCTGATGTAGAGCTACGAACTGCACAAGGGCAGTATCTTCGGCTACCGTCCATGGGATTGGTCCGACCTTTTTTGTCCTACAAGAGTACTAGTTGAAAATTTCAATTGAGAGGCCTTTTTTCTGGCTTTCTTCAACAAAGACTTTGCAGCCTATCAAAAGAATAACAAATTTTAATCCAAAAATCATTCACCAAACAACTCAATATATTTCTGATATTTTGGCTAAACAAATGCTCTTGAGATTTATTTTTATACTTCTTGATAATGTGGTATAGGAAGTGGAAAACAAATAAGCTGATACAGCCTTACAGCACCACTTGCGTGTATTGCAGCACCTACAATGCGTGCAAAATGCGTGTTAAGTCGTGTTGTACACACATTTTACACGAATTTGACGCGGGTGTACACGCATGTAATAGAAAAGCCTAATTACACGTGTATTCCCTTTATAAAAAAATGCGTGTATTCTGTGATTCAAATGCGTGTAGTTTGTCAAGCAAGAATTCGAGAAGCGACTACATACCCAAGGAGAGGAAGCGAAATCACAACACCGTGCAAATAGCGATCCAATATTGTTTATTATGGACTCGAGTATCAATAAAAAACAATACTACTTCATGAAATTGTTTTAAAAGTCAAACTAAGACGAATTCCTTCCGAACTAAATGATACCAAAGATGGGCAAAAGTATTTTGACTCGAGAAGGCTAGAAAGTATCAAGTAGTTCGACTGCTGTAATGTCCGTGTTTAGGCCTGCCAACAGAATTTCACTCAAACCGCAATGATAACGTCTTCAGTATTGACAGAACACTTTGAAGCTAAATGTTCCTCGGCAAAACTCCGTAGCATAGCCAGAGTAGCCATATCAATTCGCTATAAAGTCGTTTTGCTGAGACATTCAACGTTACTGAAGTGAAATTCGAAGATGTTTTTAAGCTTACATAAAGAAAGGCGACTGCGATGTCATCCGTCCGACTCAAAGTAAATTTCAAACAAGGAGTCAAATAAACAGAGGATCATATGATCTTTTTCGCCTGATCATTTTTTCAAGTCCATCCAATATAAATTTCAATTGTGGAGTAAATTTCAAGTGTAAAATCTGTGCAAGAATAGTCTAGAGATAGAGTCGTTAAATTTGCTCGCGTGTTTCATTTTTTTATTCATGCACTCAAAGTGCATTAACCCAGTTGGCATTGCAGGTCTAGTGTTAAGTTCAAAATGGCAACAACCTCGCAAAAAAGGACTAAAGCATTTTACCAGTGGGTGTTTAATTATAATTTTTCAGGTTGAGGGATTGAGTGGTTGATGGTACATTGTATGTGTTGGTCATAACTTTATTAAGCTTGGTGGCTCCTAAAGGAGCCGTTTGTTTTGTCACCTTTGGGGTGCAATGTTGAACTCCTCAAGTCCGACCCCTCAGGATTTTTTCCCACGGAGTGCAATGCAGGGTTGTCAGCTTTACTCAGTCAGTTCGTTCCAGTACAAATTCACAGTGGCTGGATGCTTTTCCTTCGCGAACGATTACGTCTGGGATTACTTTCTGTAGGTGTTGGATGTATTTAGTGCACTTGTCGGGGGTTACTGAATCCCAGAATTGCTGAATCCCACATACAAGCTCATCTTTGTTCGATGGCTTCACAACTCTTCGGAGGAAGCACTTAAATTCGTGCCATAACATTTCTATAAGATTTAGGTGGGGCGACTCTGCAGGAGTGGGCCAATAGTTGATCTTATGCTGTTCCAGGAGCTGCTTCGCAAGGTTACCTATGTAATAAACAGGATTCGTTTTAGTTAAAGGAGCTGTGTCAAGATGTTTTGAGGTTTAAGGTCAAACTGCCCCAAATTAAAACTAAGTACCTTTGTCATATACGAAATGCTAAAAGAACACTATTCTAAGAGGAAGATGTCAAATATCAAGTGAATTTAAGAAGAGAAAATAATTTTAACCATGAGTCCCCAATCTTAAATTTGTCAACTACAATGTACTGTAATATTACCAATGTATATGTTGTGGTTCAAATTTTTCTTTGGTTTAAAATTTTTTAAACCAGTTCAATTTTTGTTTTCTTTTATGTCACATTATGATAATGAATCTTAGACAAAGGAAAACCAAAATCAAACTGGTTTGAAAAATTTAAACCACAACATATACGCATTAAGCTGAAACTTACTTGTGTGCTTAGGATCATTATCTTGTTGAGACCGGTCCATGATTCCTCCGAATATGAGAATCGGCGTTGCGCCTTGTGTTGAAATGCCCGCCCAAACATGGACTTTGAACAGATGTTTTGCGGTGGGCTTCATTTTCCCTGGCTCTCCCACTTTACGGAAACAGAGTTTACTGTGGCGACAGCCAAATGCTGCTTTCGTCCGTGAAGATCACGTTTTGAAACTGCTCATTTTCATCTCTGCATTTGGTCACAAATGCCAGCCGTTTTACTCTGTTGGCTTCTCGGACTATCTGGCAGTAACGTGGGCCTGATTTACGCCATTCCAGCTTGTGCCGTGCACGCTTAATTGTCGACACAGACAACTGTATTTGGAAGTTTTTGAGCAGCAGCCTCCGTAATCCTGAAAATGAAGTGTCGATCATGTTATTAAAATGACTGCTAAAAGCTTATATCAATGTAGCAAAATTTAATGACGTTTTGACATCTTAAAAAGAATCTTACCTGGTGATGTCAACTCATCGTTTTCTTCCATCTTCGCGTCAATAAAGTCCAAGTGTTCTTTTGACAGTTTAGACAACCGAGCTGGCAGTGGATTGTCCAAAACAGTGCCATATTGGCAAACTTTTTGACAATTTTGGAAATCGTACAACGATATATAGTGTGTTCTTTTTCCAAAAGCTCATGTGCGATTTTGGAGAAATCGAGTCCTTGCTTATAAAGAGCAATGACCCTATACTTTACATACATTGAGGTTGGAGGCATGATGATTTAGTTTCTTTTGAGATTTAAGAAGAAAGCTAAGTTTTGCCTTTTATTTGAGCTTTAAATTTCGCAGTCGTACGGCCGAGAAAACAAGTTCAGGTTCATCAGTTTCATTGGTGATTGGTGGTTTTCTCTTAGGTTTCGATCCTAATTACCATAACAGTTCTTATGTAAACATACTGAATTCATTAATTAAAGTAGTAAATTGATAGTACTAAATTGATAGTAGTAAAGTAGTAAATTGACAGTAAATTGATTTCTTAGATTGAGTTCAGACGTTCTGTTCACTATGTCGCTAACAAGTACTCTTCAGGTTCCAAAGTACGCTTTATTTTACTTTGAAACCGACAAGTCCACCAGCATAGTCCAGACCAAACATATCACGAAGGTCATCAGTGGTGACAACAAAAGTGAAGGTAGTAAAGTTCTTGTCAGCTACCATCATAGGAGTCGCAAGTCAGATGCTACATTTTTTTGCAGATATTGTATTTTTATGTTGTTTGAAAATGAACTGAAATCTACCGTTGAAACCATGATATTAATATGATATTGAAACCATATCATGTCATGTGTAATATGATATTGAAACCATATCATGTTTTTATGATGCCAGCGTCTAGGGGTTGAGTGTGTGAGGTGGTGTTCTTTGGAAGAAACTCCATTTTGATATTCGAGAACATACCCTTCATAGAAGGGGGATGGCAGGGCGCATTGTCCAGAAATAAGAGGATCTGTCGGTCAGTGCGCTTAAGCTTGTTGTTTAGTTTGGTCAGGACGTTTATCATAATGTCTGACTTCATCCACGCCTTGTCATTACTGAAATAATCAGCTCCACAAGGACGAGAGATATCCGGCAAATTTGCGAAACAGCATGGTTTTTTACTACTGCCAATTAGGATTGGGGTTTCCTTTCCACCAGCAGCATTAACAAAAAATGCTGCTGTGATTCTTTGCTTAGCATTTTCCCACCTCTGCAGCGATTGCCCCTTTCTGCTAAGGATTTCTCAGGTAGCACTTTCCACATTGTACAAGTCTCATCCTGATTCCAAATGTCGGCTGGTTCAAAACCTCTTATCAATTCCTTAACCCGCTCTCTCCAGCTGTCGAGTGTTTCTTGACAAACATCTCCCTCCTCACCGGCAACACTCATTTGTGCTACATTGTGCCTCTGCTTCCATTTAGCAAGCCAACCATCGGTGCCTTTAAACAAAGTTTCGCCAAGCTTTTCAGCGATTAGTGGCGCTTCTTCTCTTTGGAGCACTGTTTGAAGACCATGCCTCAAGAATACTCTCTTTGGTCTTTAATATTTTGATGATTTGCATCTTCCCACATTCAAATCTTTTTGCCAGCTTCCTGGTACTTTCCTGACGGCTTTGAACTGCGCGTATCACTTCCACTTTTTGGCCAAGCGTAAGACATTTTCTTGTGCTGTGATTTTCCTCTTTGGTTCCTCGGGTTTTGGCTGTTTTCTTTTTGGTTCCTTTACCTTTCTCCTCAGACTTTGCAATGGCCGCCTTGGAACAGTTTGCACAATAACCAACCGAAACACCTGCTTTCCAACCAGTAGTTTCTTTGCTTGCGGGGACAGAACAATTCTTTGACTTATTGCACGCAGGCGTCTTGCAGCTCAAACAACCTAAACAAAAAAACATTTCTTTTCGAGAGAAATCGAGATGTACAAATCACCTTCGGTATCTAGAAAGAGTACACATGGCGATGTCAGTCGTTTCTTGTGCTTACATCGACATGATTGGTTAAGGGGCTAGGGTGTAACCTTAAACCAATCATCATGTGCATTACTGTTCTCATGGTGGCGATTTTACCAACTCACATTTTGACAGCTTTAACAAGACGCATACCTCGTAGTATATTTATTGCTAATGAGTCTCAACATGGCTGACTTTGAAACTTCAAGCATTACTGTCGAATCCTTTATTCGTGGGTACCATGTATATAAAGATGTAGCAGATTGGGATCCACAGCTTCAAGAGGAGAGAGTTTTGAAACGCGAGCCAAACAATAAAAAGGATAACAATGCGGTGGCGGTGGTAAGACTTTTGATCTCACTGGATATATTGGAAAGTCAACAATCATGTGGAAGCCCCAGAACAAGCATTCCATACCAACACCGTAGATGAACAGGAGGACGAAATACAATACTTGGTCACATCCCTTTGCGAATGCCGCTATTTGTAAGCAAGTCTCTAAAGCGGCTCACAAACAAAGGAAAGGTGGTCGTGACCGGAAAGCGAGTAAACCGCGGGGCTAGCTATGGCTTGGAAATACCATGCACCTACATATTTTCTGGGAAAAAAAATATGTCAGTACCTTGGCTGAAGTCGAAACTTGAAAGTCTCAGCTATGACGTTCTATAATCATTTTATTTTCTAAAACTGACCGCAGTTTATGAAACACTTAGATCATAAATGAACCACTCATCTGCTCCACTAAGCCGGAAATCACCTTGAACTTTTAATTGAGATCTTTATTAACGAACCATTAGCACAATATTGTACGTCATGCATTAGGGTAACTGTTAATGTCATCAAGAAGTGTAATCTTATTGAAGTGTTGACAAAGACGAATCAGACTCTTTGAATGGTCGCTTACAAACAAAGGAAAAGACCAGTTGGTAATTCCGAAAAGTGGTCGTGGTCTCCTACTTACAGAGTTTGAGTGACAATTCAAACAGGATTTCACAACAGTGGTCGTAACTACAGCTGGTCGCTTACGAGAGTGGTCGCAAAGAGAGCTTCGACTGTATTTTATTTACAGCTATTTCAATTAACGTTGTCGGGTGAAAGCTCAAAGCTCAAAGCTTACAAGTCAAGACCGAACGAGTAAACCGAGCGCCTGTTCCAGGTATGCAGATAGTTGGGAGCGGGGAAATGAAAAGAAACGGCGCGAATGAGCGATGTGACGAGCGGGAATAACATTTCTTTTGCGCTGCTCCTAACTATCTTGGCTTACAGCTTTGAGCTTTCATCCGACAACATTAATTGAAATAGCTGTATACTTGACCAGAAATCCGCAAACATTTCCTCCCAGCAGAAATCTTAGCTGTCTCGATCTGTAAAAATTTCCTCCTGCAAAACAAATTCAGTCGGGCACTGTAGCTAAATCACCAAAACTATGACGTCTTTCCCATACATAATCAAAAAGTAATAGCAATGATTCAGTATTCCAAAATAGAACAAACCCAAAGTTCATGCTATTTTGCTCTGCCATATCGCTCATATTAAAACACAAACTTTCCCGTCCCATTTAACTTCCTTAAACGTGTCCATTCATTTTAAAAATACACCGTGAAATCTGCGTTTCCCAAGAAAATGCATTTGGCCTATTTTTACCCTTCTAAAGCATGATTGAAAATTTAAAACATTGATAGGTAACGTGAGATATCGACATCCCAATACCCTAGGGAAATTAACAATAGGTCCAGGGGTGCTCCCCAAAAATTTTACTGGCGGTATGTGACGCCGTTCTTGAAATCCTAACTGGTTTAACCAACCATATCCTCAATGCCCTAATATAGCTTCTATAAAGGAGAAAGAACTAACCCCCCGGACAAAAGTCCACAAAAGTAACAACGAACCTTTGTTAACCCCTTTTGTCCCTTTTTTTATACTGATACCAATATCTCGTTTGCGCGCATGCGCATTAACGAGATAAAAACGACATTCGGATCTGAGTTGCTTAAATTCGATGGTACCAGAAGCTCTCTCATCGCCAGCCGAAGGCCAATATAACAAGGTATGAGACATGCGAGAAAAGCTTTGGGTTCCCAGGGTATTGTATAAAAATGCCTTGTTTTGAGACGCCAATCCGGCGATTTTTAAAATGATACCCTAATCTAGTAGTAGGTTAAGACTGCAATGTGATTTGTACGAGCGGGACAAGCAGATTTCCAAGATTAGATGGAAAAAAAATCAGCTTCAATTTACCATGGACTTTTGACAAGCTGGTACAGTATCTTAAATATTCAGGGAGAGTTATTTATCGCAGAAGTCTGCAACCAAATAACTCAAAGTTGCTTTCATAATTATTGGCCTAAAAAGAAATATTGTACTATTAATTCTGATGCATCCAAGAAAAACCTCATCCTTCATGTACTTAGTGAATTTTCAATTTTGGTGTGTGGTTGGAAAGGTTAACTGACACATAACACACTACTTTCCATTTCATTTCCAGTCGTTTTTTGCTTCCTTCTGTCTTCGCATTCCTAAGATGAAAACAGTCATGTGTGCTTAGTTTCTCCTCCAAACTTTTTTCATGAATTTATTAAGAGGGGTGTCCGCCTGACTCTTGAAGTTTGAGACATCAAAACTCAGGCAAGATGGTTCTTATTACAGTTGTAACTCAAAGGCTGAAACGGCTTATATGTGGTCGAAAAGTGCCAAGCAAGGTGAATGAAAAATGAGAGCCAGGCCTACATGGAAAAAACTGACTGTTAATTTTCAAATTTACATGTGCCTTTTTTAATTAGGCATGTGAACTAGTTATTTTGCTTTAAAGGTGTCCACTGTCTGCAGAGAGTTAAGTTGCATAAAAGCAATATAACTTCTGCAAATGGACCAGAGACAATTTTTGATTAACTGTGCTCACCGATTGTTTAAACTGGCGGTCTTGTTCTTGTCTGATATCTCTATCACGCTGGAGAAGCTCCCTGTCATGACAAAGAAATGAGTTTCCATGTACCTGCAGTTTGAATATATTCACTACAAGTACCTCTTGCTTAACATTATGCACTGATGACATGTATGGAACAATACAAATGAACATGTTTTGCAAAATATCAGAGGTGACTGAGAAAGTACAGGGGAATACAGTGGATAGTGGCAACATTTGCAGCTCTACTGCACTAGGATTCTACCCATGCAGCAGCTTTACCAAAATTTGGCATGTTTCACAAACATGTATAAATTTACTTAGAGGTTACATGGACTATAGCCCGATTCTCAGGCGGTCCGAGGTCGCTCACATTCACTCTTTCCTCTTCCTATCTGATGGGCTTTGTTTGAAGGATTGTTCTTGATGTCATCTGACTGTTAAATATTTCCACTGAAATGAGGGGATGCAAGACATTTTTTCCTCCTTCAGGAATTTCAAGAATGAGATTGAGTGACTCTTACTGGTGGAAATATTCGACAGTCACATGACATCAAGAACAAGCCCTCAAACAAGGAGAGAAGAGAGTGAGTGTGAGCAACCACAACCATCTGAAAATTTGAATACATGGACTATGGCAAATCTTGCATTGTGTAACATGGTTTAGTGAAAATTAATTCCAAGTTATTGGTTAAAATAACTGCACCAGCTGTCAAGACATACCGGTACAAAAATATTAAGAGTGGATGTCTGTATCGACCGAGAATGGCCGGTCAGCGATGGTTTGATCAAAATCCTCATATTTTGTCAAAAGATACCCATGGGTGAACTCTTTTCAAAAATCATATTTAAAAGTTCCAGCTTTTTTTTGAGTATGGGAAATTCAGGGAAGTTTGAAAATGCGGTCAAAGTGCGGTTTTCGCGTATTCAATTATTGAAAGTTTGGTCCAAGGATGAAGCGCCGTAAAAGTCTTGGAATAATATCAATAAAAGTAAAACTGTACACAGACTTAGAATAATTATTCTCAATCACAATGCATGTAAAAGTTATTTTATATCTGCAGGGCATATTATTTTAAACATGCGACTTGCCGAACTCAAAATTGTCACATAAATAAAGGCCATTCTTAAAGAAATAAAAGTACATCTGGTACCTCCAGTATTGTCCAGAAGTCTTGGATTCGAAACGCGCGAATCTCGTTCTTTGTTCTCGCGAACTTTCGTCGAAAGTTCGAGAGAAATTTCGCGTCATTTAGAGCGATATTTCGCCGCATTTTCGGGACCACAACGAAATTTCGCGGTAATCAGCGAAATGTCACCAGCCGATAAACGAAATTTCGCTAGGCAAAGAACGGTGGTTTATCAGCGTTTGATCGATCATGTATCTTACACGAAAATTAACGAGCATTAACATACTGTACATATGACGTCTAATGCGAAAACGTACACTAATGGCTATCGGTCAAAACGGCTCAAAAAGCCTCTACATGCATCTAAATTGCTAGTGTTATGACTGAAGGTTGTCTTTGGAAAATATTACCTCAGTGCCAAAACAACGAAAGCGGGATTGGTAGCGGTTGTATGCAAATTTCTTGTTGAAATCTGACACCGTGCGGATTCGAATGCATTGAAATTCTTAAAGAAAATCATTTCATATGTTTATTGTTATCTTTTCCATTCGTTGCTTGAAACAATCAGGCAATTATTGTCACCGACAATCCATGATCGAAACATTTGACATTCGTTCTAATTAGAACCATCTGTAAGCAAAAGGCGATGTGACACACGCGGGATGAATGTTTCTTGGGAATATTTGCATAACACCCAGACGACCGCGACCAAATTGAACGCGCTTTGAATAACGCAACGGAATTGTAACAAACTTCATAGCCTTAAACGCTAGTCATTGGAATTTGTTCATGGTAAGTTGCAGCCTTTGATTCGAATTGCTTCCCTTTCAAAAACGGGTGCATCCGTGGCGCTATTACGGCCCTAATGTCACAAAATTTTGCACACGGGACGTGTGCTAATTTACCACAATATTGCAGATAAATTGCAAATGCTACTATGAAATGGTAAACCTAGATTTCTCAAACATATGTGACCCTCCACAGGATTTCATGTACTAAGGTGATGACACGCACACGGTACGTTAGCACGCTGTGACACAACACGCTAATCGTGTCAAGAGTTCTGATATGCGCATATTTAAAAAGAAAAACAAAAGTTACTGTGTTCCGTGTTAGTCACTATTGTTCTTACCTGCTTAACACGCAAAAGCTTTGTTTTCTTAACACGGTAAAGCTTTGTTTTCTTGACACAGTATAAGTTTGTTTTCTTGACATGGTAAAGTTTTCTTTCCTTGACATAGTAAAGCTCTGACACGGTACTCTGCTTTGGCTTCCCTGGTATGCTTAATAATTTTTCTCGTAGTAATATCACGATAATTGCTGGCAGCCGATATGACAGAAGTGAAATTCAGTTTGACAACGTGTTGATTTTCTAACAAAAACTACAGTCAACCAGTGAGCATAATGAAGATCAGTGGTCTGATTGAAACATGTTCGTTTTGGCTATTCGTGCAGCACCCGTACGCAGACTTCAATTTGCTATTCATGCGGGAGTCCAAACCTTTCGACAATTTTCGATGTTATTCTTCACTTTTGTTGGTCCACAATATTAAATGTTCGTTTAGCTTTACGAAGCGCTTCTGGCAAGCGATGTTGATTTGGCTCAGACTAATTTACTGAGTCTCTGTATACTATGCGAGCGACTCATTTCGTGACACTTGGAAATTTTTCACGTCAAAGAATACTCCCGTACGGCCAACTTCGATTTGTTATTCGTACGAAAGTCCAAAACGTTCCACAATTTTCAATATTATTCTTCACTTTTGTTGCAGACAAGCTAGATGTTTTATGAAATTGTTGCATTGCGACACGTTGTTGACCCGAAAGGTTCAAATTACAGAAAGCTCAAATCACGTTTGACGTATGCAAATTAAATAATGCGTGATGTTCACCTGTGAACGACAGGTATGTTTACAATAGCCTCTGTTTTCTACGCAAAGAAACCTGCTTTCCGGGGCCTGCTTTCAAAGTATGCGACGGCAAACGCAGGCAACAAGCTTGTATTTGTTTTAGTTTCATTCAAGATTTATTTTAGAAACAACAGGCCGAACGTCCGTCAAAAGTTTCGATCACAAGCGCGACTATTTCACACAGGACTCAGGGCTGGTTGTTTTTTTCCACAGTTATTGGATTTTAACGGGGCCTTCGGCGATTGTAATCAGTTAAGTAAGGAAAGGTTACTGAAAGATATTATTGGAAAGCGACAATTAGGATCACTTTCTACAGCCATAAACAGCTTCAAACTCGATCACTATGAAGCCATTATCTAGGAAGAACCATCCAAAATGTCCAACCTCGGGAAACTCTGAGGGCAGGCAACACTTGGTAATCACACTCCAACCTTCTCTCTGAAACTTAAAAAAATCCTTTGCACGCAGAGTGCATTTACGCACGGTAAGTGTGTTTTTGGACGGTAAGTGTGCGTTCGCACGGTAAGCGTATGTCGTTCGCACGGTAGTTTTTGTTGTCAAATGCTGACATGGTTCATTATTTACCTCTTGTTTCTTTTGTGTTGCGTAAAACAAAAGAACATTTTAATGAGGCTGAAGTGCATGGCACGGTTATCGTGTTAAATTTCTATCTTTTGTTTTACCGTGCTAACGTACCGTGTGCGTGTCATCACCTTAGTACATGGAATCCTGTGGAGGGTCACATATTAAGAAGCGAAATATAAGAAACCCGTTGGAAACCCTTTGGAAACCCGGTTTCAGGGGGTTTGAAACCCTTTGGAAACCCTTTTGAAACCCAGTTTCACTAAATTACAACATTTGATAAGACGTGTTTTCGTATGGAGGGTCACAAATAATCAGAATGTTGCATTTTGACCAGAGAGAGCAGAGTAATTTCAATTAATGTTCCGGTAATAAAAGCATGTCAACAAATGTCAATAAGTGCCAACAAGCTTTTATAATACCGCGAACTGAACAATGTGTCAGTGTAGATAAATGATGTTCTTCAGGTTCTTTCATTTGGTTGCAGATTTTGGCCTTCCCTATCCCTGTGTTAGTTTAAAACATTATAGTTCTACGAAAGCAAGCCATGAGTATTTAGCAACATTACATGTTGACCTTTGCCCAAGCGGAACTCATACAGATCACGGAATCTACTCGACTCGTCATCTTCTAAAATATTTCCAAGCCGTGGTCTTTTATTATGAATCTGTTGACCGTATAATATGCATCGTAAGTTTTGATCATGAATGGATTTAAAAAAAATGACAACAAAACGAAACACCAAACCAAAACTATTAAATTAAATTACTTTGAAACAAACACGATTTTCATATTTGGACGAACGTTTTGAACCACCTGTTTCCGTTTTAATAATTATGTCAGGCAGGAAAGTCTTGCAAAGAAAGTCAATGAATTTAAAATGAATATTGGTGATTTCCTAAAAATTGGCAACTAATATTTTGAAAGTTGTTTTTACTCTTGACAGGATAATCGAAGCCCGGGAATCGAAGTAGCTTGACAAGCAGACTTATTAAATTAACCTCTAAAACTCTGGTATGCTAATGAGAACGTGGGAAAACATAATTGAACGTCAATTTCACTGGAAAAGTGTTCCAGATTCTGTTGTCATTTGTTTATGCGATTAATCGAAAATAATTTCCAGACCTGGTACATGTATTAAAGAGCATAGACGTTGGCGTATTCCTGGAGTGCCGAGTTGTGATCAAGAGCCTTATTACACCTTTAATTTTTCTCATGCTCATTGTAGCTATATAGCACTTTTTAAGAGTGTAACTACATGCAGTAATTCAGCTTGCGGCGCGAGTTCTGATTATCCTAGCCAGCTGAAGTACGTTCTGCTCCAAAACTGTACGAAAGACGTTACCGGACATCTAGAACGGTTTCACCTCGGCGTGAACGAGGGTGCCAACACTGAAATAAAACTACTGCTCGCACGAGCAGGTAAGTGAATTTTTGAAGACATTTTTCTTTTCATGATTCAGCCACTTAAATTTGATTCAGCCACTTAAACTTACGACAATTCAAATATTACAGGGGTTTTCTCAGTGGAAACGAAGCACAAACTTCTGAATATTTGCCCAGGCCATAGAGCGGATTTCGGCATTCGCTGGAGAACTAGGAAAACAAATTGTACAGTACCTCAATCGTTGGCAGCGCACAAATCGACAAGTGCCAGGGGCTCCTTCAGAATTAATAGCCAACAGTCTGCATATATTTTCTACGAGACTAAAACTCTTGTAGCAATTGGATCACGTAAGTTGAACAATATGTATTATTTCCATAGTTGACAGCTTACCTCGCTCAGCTCTACCATAGAACACGATAGAACTAAGAACGTTTACGCAATTTGTATTTGATACAATATATTTATCATGCTTTCATATAAATCAGGCGCACAATGCACGGATAAATTAATGCCTATAAACTGCCTGGCTTTTAATACCCGTTAATTACACCAAGGCTTTGCTATTATTGTGTGCACGCGCTTAACACCAACCGTAAAAGCTTGAGAGCACCCAATTAATCAGCTCAGAGATTCCAAAACACATGCGCGCGTAGGGGTAAAACGAAATATTAATAAAAAATAACGAATGATATTTCATTTATCCCGATGGGTGCATGCATCTATTTTCGAAACCTCGCAGCCATTCAACATGTCTCCTCCCCGTTCTTCTCGTATTTGCGGTTCCGCCATCAACACAGCACACTCGAGTGAATAATCCCGCCCGCTACATAATGTACATAGGCTACCTCACTGGATGTCAGCAGTAGACTTTGGAAGGAACACGGATATGTGCTTATAAATTGTGATTGAACAAAACTCAGGCCACTGAATTAGAGGATGACTGGCTTTTATAATGTGACAAATAAACGGTCTCGAAACAACACTGAAACATACTTGCCTTTGAGAGGGGGAGGGGGTGAAAAGCGCTTTTATTCCGAAGCAGATCAGGGAGGGCGCTTATTACCAAGAGGGAGCTTATTGGAAGGAGGGCATTTATTCAAATTATTACGGTATGTTAAACGCCTCTCTAATAAGCGTCCCCCTGATCCAAAAAGTAATGCAAGCAGTTACTGTAATCTATGAAATGCCTAACTAAACAAAGCTACTATTACGCATATATTCGCTGTTGAAACGTCTTATGAATTAGTTTGGCATTGCGTTTCATTGGTCAAGTCTGTTGCTTGGATTTAACATAGACTACTCTTTCCTTTTAGCAATATGCAGAAAGTGCAAACAGCACATAGAAGAACAGATGGCCCGTGAATTGTCGTCAGTGACTCTTGCCGAGACCGCTTCACGGTGTGCGTCACCGCTCTTCGAGTCTAATGCAGAACTAAACCAGATGGTGGGTGACAGCAGGAACGCATACTTGTTAGGATTTATCGGGTGCTTAAGAATATTAAATATTAAAGCTTTATACTGTATAACAGCGGACTAATGATTTATTAATCATGTCTTAGGAGAGCACGTCCAAAACTAGTCCATACTGTATCAAACAAGTCAACAACAAGTAAATGAGGAGGAATTGACGGACAGCGACGCTTCATCCAGCGAGGGCCTCACGTGTAAGTTGGCACAGTTAGACATAGCTCAAGAGGATGCAGATAAGACTTTCCTCAGCCCCACTGACACAGGAAGCATTGTGTCCAGTACAAGTGACGAAGGTCCCAGCACTGCTGTCGCAGCACAACCTCGCAATAAGTTGAACGAGTTCCTTGTCTGTTCCAGTATCGCACCTGTCACCAAACCGTGGATGGAGTGGGAAAATGCCAGTGACAGCACCAGGAAACGATACACGAAACGTGCGGTCGAAATTGTATCAGCAGTCTTACAGACGATTAGCCCCAGTGATGCGGGCTCTCTATGGCAGGCAATCGTGTCAAGCTCAGCCATGGAGAAGGCTCTGGGTCTGGATGATCTACTTGAAACATCCAAGCAGTATCTTCAGGCCCTAGCCGAGGCCTACAGCTATGCCGACAGCTGGGGAACACGAAGACAGATCCTGTCTATTATGTCGGGAGTAGCGTGCTTTAAAGCAATTGCCTTTTATATCCCAGGCTTGACCCGTTACCGGTACAGCTTAGCAAATCTCCATCGCCTTCAGTATGGACGTGGCGCCCCCTAGAACACCAGCCTACAATACGTCTACGAGTTGACCAGCGGCAAATTGATCACTTCTTGGGATTTATCACAGTCCCCACCTTGTACAAGATATGCCGTTTGGTCAGAAAGTATTGAAGCTGTCATCAGGCCAGTTGATCGAGGTGCCCAATATCATCCGTGCTATGATGCCTCAGAGAATCGCGCGCCAGAACAAGCAATACTGTGACGATACAGAATTCGAGCCTTTCAGTGAGCGCACTATGCTGCGTGTTCTAACAGAATGCAAAGCATCAATGCGCAAGTCGCTGCAAGGACTCGATTATTTCGCGTCTGAGGGTGCTCGAGCATTTGAGAACCTGACTGCCCTGGTGCGTCAGCTTGGAGAGCTGGGAAAAGAAAAGGAATGGCAAGTTCAACACATCGAGCTCTTGAAGGCGGCAAAACTCTACCTCAAAAGTGATTTCAAGGTAAAAGTACAGTTTGGTCCATAAATGTCATTATAGGCTAAACAAATAGCTCATAACAAGAAACAAATAATTTACCTGGACTGGCGTATGTTTTATCGCATACCAATTATGTTTTCCTAAAAGTATGTTCACTTAAAGACCCAGTAGTTACCATTATGCATTGCGCACCAAAAGCAATAGAAGTGTCTCGTTCCTGTAAAAGGACTAACAATAACAGAGGCGTGCAGAGCAAAATGGTTACTAGCTGGTCACTACTGGGCCTTTAGTATTGTTTTAAACATTTTCTACACTTTTCGTATTCACTGCTCTTATACACTGATACTCTATATCTTCCAAACTGTTTTTAGAAGTCGATCTTTTAAATTAATAGGTTCACCTTAGCACCTTGTCTGAAGTTGCAGACCACTGCTGCGTGTATGCCCTAAGTGACAGCACCGACCTTGTTGTACGGCAGCAATGCGATCACACCCATGAAGACGTGTGCAGTCAGTGCGACAGCCTGGACACCACAATGGCTGATATCGCCGCTGCTGTAACAGACGTGTCATTCGCCAGTGAGGACGACAAGGACGAGGCCATTTACTTGGCTAACTCCTCCACGCTTGCCATCCAGTCATGGAAACGCCATCTGCTGCGCACCACGCACCAAGACCAGGCTCGACTAGACGTTCTCGGAACTCTTACCAGCGACACAGTGCTAATCGTAAATGACTGGGCGATGAAATTCTTACCTCAGCGCTACCGGGAGTCACAGGCTGACTGGTTTGGCATCTCCTGGCACATATCAGTAGTATACAGGAGAGAAGAGGCGGGAGAGCTGCAATGGCAAGGCTTCGTCCACCTGGTGCAGTCATGCAGCCAGGGAAGTTCTGCCGTTGTTGGCATCATGCAGCACGTGCTGGCTACACTGAAGAAGGAACATAACATCACAAGGGCCTTCTTCCGCCAAGACAACGCTGGCTGCTATTATTCCTTGAGAACCATCCTGGCGTGCCAGCAGATAGCAGCCAGCGCTGGCGTCAATATCGCACGAATCGACTTTTCCGATCCTCAGGGTGGCAAAGGAGCTGCAGATCGTCTGGCAAAAACCGTCGTCATGCAAAACCCATTTCAGAGCCTACATAAACGAGGGTCATGATGTGTGCACTGCCAGTCAGCTACAGGATGCGCTACTATCACACGGTGGGCTGCAGGGCGTGCGGGTTGTGGCTCTAGAAGGAATCCCGGAGTTTCCAGAATGCCCACAGACCATCCCGGGCATAACCAAGCTCAATAACTTTGAGTTTCACGCGGTAGGATCGGTCATGTGTTGGCGTGCATACGGCATCGGCGATGGCGATGGCGATGGCAGAGACGTAAAGCTGGACACTACGTTCTGGTAAGTACTAAAACATCTTTAATGTTAGCTAAGCCGGTGGGGTTAGTGGTGAAGATTTAACGATACTTTTGGTGCAGGTATGAAAAAATTTCTATCCCTCCCGGCTTAACGTTGCGAATACCATTATCTGTAAATGGAAATCGCAATTGTCACCGCAGCTTTTGAAACCTTGCTTTTCGAACGATCGGAACAAGTGGAGATAATAGTAAGTGAAGACATATGTCAATACTGTCTTTCAGAGGCTCCTAGTTTGTGTTGGTTAGATGGTACATTCTCACCTGGGGACTTTCGTCCGCTTGGCAGCAAGACCAATCAGCCTACGCAAGACGCTGCTGCTGCGCCAAAGAATACAGCTGAATCTTCAGCGGAAAGTATTGCAGTTGAAGCCGTATATACCTGTCCGCAAGAAGGTTGTGTCCGGGCATTCCAAAGGCTCTCAGCTTTAGATAAACATCTTTCCCTGGAGAAATGCTCGCTAAGCTTAGAAAAATATTCTTTGATGGATCTGGCAAAATTGGGGTACAAGTCCTGCTTGGAGGAGGGTGTTGGGGTCTTGCCCTCGCTAAAAGCTGCTCTAGTTAATCGAGAAGGGCAACCTAACACGCATAAATTGGAAGGATGGGCTCTGAAATCGGCAAAAAAAAGCATACCGATTCAGCAATAATCAGAAATGCTACTTGACTGCTAAGTTCAGAATCGGTCAGAGAACAGGGCGAAAATTGAATGCTGATGTGGTAGCACGTGAAATGAGACGAGCGCGTGGGACTGACGGTATGAGGCTGTTTAAAACTGCAGAATTCCTGAGTCCGCGGCAAATCACATCCTATTTTTCGCGTCTCAGTGCCTCTATCCAACAACAAGACCCTGACGAGATGGACGTGCTGGCAGCCCAGGAAGAAGCCAATTTCAGCAGTGCACGAGCGTCGGTAGACTCAACGATATGGAACACCCGATCGTATACAATCAGTATGACCTCTGTGCCATGGCAACGGACAATACGTTAAAGCAACTGAAGCTGGGGATTCTTCAATACATATGCAATCGGCTGGGATTGGACGTCCCCCAACCTTCCGTCCGCCGGAAGGCACCATATCTTGCATTGCTGACAGACCTCACGAGCAAGTGCACTTGTCAACTCACGCAGCAAACATAGTTTTGTTTAAAAAAACGATTTGAACAAAATGTGAATCAAAAAGGGAATTTTCAATAAAAGAGACCACATTAAAGCAAAAATACAAAGGGGAATTTTACGAAGCGTTGTGAATAATTAAGTAGGGTCAACTTTGACTCGGTTGTCTGGGGGGGGGGAGAGGGGGAGAGGGGGGAGGGGGGGAGACCATATAAACAGGCCCTTACCGGAAGAGTGGATTCAACATATTCATAATCCATTTTTGGATTTTAGTGAAAAAAAAAAGATACAAAATCCGTTTTAGATTCAAGAATCCGTATTCGGGTTCTTCTAAAAAACACATATCTTAATCGTTTTGTTCTCTTTTGTGTTGAGCTTAGTTTAACATACTGATTTCAGTTAACCTTAAGTTAAACTATTAGTAAGAATAGTTTTTGTTTCATGGGATAAGGAAAATCACTCTAATTTATGCTTCAGGCGAATCACTAGAAACACGCATCCTAAAAGGAGCAATAAAGCATAATTACGGGCAAGGTAAATTTCATGGGGTTTCTATGAAAATCCCCCCGGCTTGCACATAACAAAGTGTATTACATGCGTAAAAGTGTTGGTGCTTTTTCCATGCATAAAGTAAATACACTCTGCCTATATGTTCATCACATTTCAACGCACGTATAAAAACAGTCCCGCCCTCAGAGCGACAGTATTCATGCAGAAGTAGACAAGTTGTAAATTACATGGATATTAACCTGACCGTACTTCAAACACGCAAGCATTTCACGATATGAAGCAAATCACACCCGATAAATCGCGTTAATTTATTTAAAGCTACTTCTCATAATTTTGGAGGCTTTTTCTCGAAGAACTAAAAGCAATTTATTGGAATGGATGTAAAACAGAATAATTTGGTCATTTGAAAACATGAACCTTCGGCGGCTTGTTGACATTTCATGTAATTAATGCAAATAAATGTATAGTTCTTCACATCTTGTGATGTTGGTGCTATAAAAAAAACCTCTACATTTGTTGTTATTTATCTTTTGTTTTGCTTCCTTGTATCTTTTAAGAATCTATGATTACCATTTCATTGTAACATTTGCAATTTATCTGTAACCGATTGTGTTATATAGCACACGTCCCGTCTGCAAATTTTGTTACATTTGAGCAGATTTGAACCGCGCATAACACCACGGACGCACCGATTTCTGAAAGGGAAGCAATTCGAGTCCAAAGCTGAAACTTGGCATAAACAACCTCTAATTCCTAGCGTTTAAGGCTATGAAGTTTAAATGTAGAAATGTTAGGTACCAGATCTAGTTTTATTTCATTGAAAATAGCCTTTATCTACGTGACAATTTTGAGTTTGGCTAGTCGCATGTTTAAAATGGCCTGAAAAATAATATGCCCTGTAGATGTGAAATTTTTTTTACATGCATTCTGATTGTGAAGAATTATTCTAAGTCTGTGTAACGTTTTAGGATAATTGATGTTATTCCGAGACTTTCACGGCGCTTTAACCTAGGACCAAAATTTGCGATATTTCATGAGGAAAAACCGCACTTTGACCGCGTTTTCGAACTTATGTCAATTTCGCAAAATTAAAAACGCGCTGGAACTTTTGAATATGATTTTCGAAAAGAGTTCACCCAAGGGTAGCTTCTGACCAAATATGAGGATTTTGCTCAAATCATCGCTGACCGGCCATTTGCGGTCGATACAGGCATCCACTCTTAAGATACATGTACAGGGTGACAATGTAGTTTCAGGTTTTACCTTTGTGACTGCACATCCTGTGCAGCCTAAAGTGCTTCTTCGATTGCCCGCCCAAGATTATGTGAAGTTTCTTGTTCTGAAAAACATAAGTAAGCAATGAATTGTTGTTTAAGGAGCTATGTCACCTATTTTCAGTATCACTTTGAAAAGCCAATAAACATATTTGTTTTAATGGAAATCTACAAGTAATGGTCCAATTTTCAGGGGCATAGCCAGGACTTTTTCAGAGGTACGCATAATCAATTTTCAAACACCCCGCTACCCACTCACCCCACACTCAAATCCCAAATCCTGCTTTTCTTTCCGACTTTTTCAAGTACGCACGTGCCTATATGTGCACACAGGTAGCTACGCCCCTGATTTTGTCAACAAATACTCTACCAGTACACAGAAGCTAGAATTTGTTATCTTTGAGTGTGGATGGCCACTTGAAAGAATTGGCTAATTTTTTCAAGTTCCTCCCAAGTCAAAATCAAAGAAAAACTGCAAAATCTGTGGGACAATGCCCCTTCAAGTACACTGCAATGACATTGTTACCACTCAATTGTATTAATTAAAAAATTGTACCCACCTTCCATTGCACTGCCAACAATAAACCTTGAGGAGGACATTGTTGGCTGCAACAATCTCACTTCCAGATGAGGCATTGTTGACAGTAGTATTTGGTTTCCACAAGCTGTTAAGAGTAAAAAAATACTCAACTTCACAATTGAGTTCACTTTCACTCAAATACGTTTTTATTTGAAATCAATAATCAATAAATTAATTAATTACAACACACCTTCTCTTATTCAATAATGTTATTGTAACATAATGTATGCTTTGTACCTTGCTGCTCAAACTCTGACCCCATTAATGCTACGTGTACTTGACAACTTGTTAGGCTGTTGATGTCTTTGGACATCATCAAGGTTCTGCAGGTAGATTGCAAATGATGCAATGGTTATATATTTATCGGTAGATACATATTTCATGATGGTGCTATTAATAGCAAGTGCTTTAAGAATTGTTGATGCAAAACAGTTGTATTTTTTTAACAGCCAATGGTTACACACGCCTGTCAGTTTTCATACCCCTCAAGGTTAAGATAACCTTGTGGAGAATTACAGAGTCACTGAAAATGCCCCAGCTATTTCATTTTGTCCACTTCTAACAGCTACAGTTGTATGAAGGATGACAATGAATTTTTATCCATGGACAAAATGTATTAATCACTACTAACCCTTGACATACTACAGTATGTACTGACCTTAGTAGTTCTGCAGATTTGTTAGTCAGGCGAAATCGCATTAAAACCGGAACTGAGTCCACATGACTCTGCAGATGCATCTGGTAAAGAATATTATCTTTCATTAAAAATAATTTGTTCATCAAGGGCATTAGCCTATTCCAGGCGATCAGGTAGTGGGGAAAGCCCGAAGAAAACTCCTAAAAAAATGGTGGTTTTTTTTACACTATACTAGGGTATAGCCTGCACTAATACTGGAAGTGGAGCAGTCTATAAAAGCTTGTGTTAGTAATTAATAGGCACTTGAAGTAGTTTTATTTGCATGTCAAAGGAAACTCATACACATATGAATGGTTTTGCACTTGGTCTCTGTTTGAAAAGGAGGCTTATGGAAATGGGCTTTTGCAGGCTGATTAAATGGGTGTATTTAAATTGGTTAAAGTGGATAAAGCAACTGTTGCACAGCCACAGACTGTAGTTATAAAAATACACTAAATAGTTACATTTGCTACTGAAGTAAATTCTCGTGTAGACAGACGGAGAGACAGCAGTTTTCTGGCCATTACCTGCTCAGCTGTGAGGCATAACAGGAGGAGCCGTTGCTGGATGATGTTGGCCCTCAGAAAGGTATCAAATACCCGAATGTCACTTCTTTGATCTGTCAAAACAAGCCACAATTATGTCAGTTGTATCAATTTCCTATGTAGGACAGACGCCTATACTATTAAAAGGCACAAGACAGGGTTTGCACGCGCCTTGAAAGTCCTTGAATTTCAAAATAAAAATTCAAGGCCTTAAAAGTCCTTGAAAATTGCAGTCAGTCCTGGAAAGTCCTTGAAATCGGTAGCTAATTTCATCCATCCTAGATTCTAGAGTGCCTACTATGAAAATATATGCTACTGGCAGAACAGTAGCAACAATAAAAACGATCATTGCACCTCTCCGAACGTCCATAAAGCGCCCCACGCACATTGAATACATTTTCCTCTTCTTGGTTGTATTCATTGCTCTGATTGGTTCAATATCTGCAATGCTAAGAGCCAATGAAATGTTTTGTACTATTCGCTCTTTCCGCGAAAAGCCATGTGCTTCGAGTGCTTCATTCTTTGCGTGGGAGTTGTTTGTTTGCATGTTGTTTCACGAGTTAAAGATTTACAACAATGGGCAAGTGTGTTTTCAGCGACTTGTGGCTTCAGAAACCACTGTACAAAGAGTGGCTACGAGAAGTCAAAGGTGACAAACACAAGGCACGATGCATCGTGTGCATGAGGGATGTTGACATTTCGAGCATGGGAGAGTCGGCGCTTACAAGTCACTTGAAGGGTAAAAAACATCAAACACTGACATCGCAGAAAAGGTCATTACCAAGCGTTTCAGTTTTTTTTGGCAGTTCTTCTCAACAACCAGCAACTTCAAGTGATAATGCCAAAGTAGTTTCAAAATCTGCTACATCTGAAAGTGGCGAACACAATAACTCCACGAAGTCCATCACTGTGAGTTCATCAGTAATGGAAAAAAGTGTCACTCGTGATGAGACATTGAAGGCAGAAATTTTATGGGCATTGAAAGTGATAATGTCTCATTACTCCTATAAATCATGTGAAGGTACGAGCAAATTATTTCAAGCGATGTTTCCTGACAGTAGGATTGCGAGTCAGTTTACTTATGTTTACTTATGTTTGACGAGAGCCTTAATAGCGTGTGCCAGTCAAAGCAAATGGATATTCACATTCGTTCATGGAATCATGACAAACACTAGGTTGAAAGTCGCTATTATACCTCAATGTTTATGGGTCATGGCACAGCAGACGACATGCTTTCTCATTTTCGTTCGGGCGTAGAAGGAATTCCTCTCAAAAAAGTTTATCAGGTAGGATGCTGCTCTCATACAAGCTCCTAAGATGATTATTGATTACTTAAATCTAATTTATTGCATGTGATATATCTTTTGTTCACAATCTAGCTCATGTTCACAGAAGGAGAGAAATTTTCAATGGGAATTGTATAAATAGAAATGAAACATCTTGGTTTTTTTCCCGTACGTCATTTGTTCATTTCGTGTCTCGTACCCATGGATAGTGGCACAAAGTCTAGGGCGTAATGCAAGAAATGAAATTGATGCAAGAAATGAAATTAAGTAATCTGTTACCTTTTCTATATTACAAGAATTTTTTCTGTCGTACTAGCTGTCAATGGATGGAACCAATGTCAATTGGAAATTTTACAGTATGCTGACTGATGAGGTGAAAAAAGAGCATAATAGCCACATGCTGAACATTGACAGCTGTGGGTTACACATTCTTCACGGAGCATTCAAGGATGGTGCCGTGGCATCAGGATGGCAGTTGTTCTCTCGCCTTCACTGGCTTTTTCAGGACAGTCCAGCAAGGAGAGAGGACTTCACCAAAGTAACAGGGAGCTCACTGTTTGCTTTGAAGTTCTGTAAACACAGGTGGTTGCAGAACGTACACAGAGTATGTGGGACAGTATTGTCAAGTATGTTAAGAGTGTAAAGGCAGGGAAAGTTCCACAGCCACAGAATAAATCCTTTGAAACGGTACAAGAGTTTGTTGCAGATCCTTTTACCACTGCAAAAGTTGCTTTCTTCCTATCAGTAGCCAAGCAAGTGACACCTTTTTTGACGGTCTATCAAACTGATAAGCCAATGCTTCCTTTCCTGGCCACAGACCTGTACAGCATGCTTGGGGGATTAATGAGAAGATTCACTAAGACCGCTGTTATCAGTGAAGCCAAAACCCCATTAAAGCTAACAAAACTTGACCCTGCTGACTCCAGCATTCATGCTTCCCCTTCCAAGATTGACCTGGGGTTTACAGCTGACAAGAAGTTCAAGGAGTTGATTGCAAAGTCCACATTTTCAGAGAGAAGATTGCTTCAGTTTCAGATGGAATGCAAGGAGTTCCTTGTTAAAGTAGTTTGCAAACTGATTGCCAAAGCACCAATTTAGTATTCCCTTGTGAGAAATATATCATGCTTAGATCCAAGGAACATGCTGAGTGACAATGATGTTTCCATCACAAAATTCAAGAGAGTTTTAACTACCCTTGAAAATGCTAGGAAAGTTCTGGAAGGTGACTGTGATTCCCTTTTGGAACTATTTAGACAATTCATTACGGAAGTCTCCTCATCTTCTCGATCAGAGTTCAA
>JAJLRJ010000007.1:25870599-25963099 GCA_024195265.1 Dendrophyllia cribrosa | reverse complement strand
TGACCTGTTCGAGGCAAAAAATCCTGATTTTTTCCCCATGGAGAATATCGAAAGTTCGCGCTGTATGAAATGACCGAGTCCGAGTGTTTGGCCGAGTTCCCGGCACATTAGTATATTGTGTTCGGAATTCCATACAAAGTTTGGATTCCTAAAAGTAAACACGATAGTGATACACAATTAATTACGAGAAAAAATTGTATTTGGCCGTAAGTGAGTCTAAATAATCGCATGTACAAAAAAAGTTACAAAATGAAACGTTTCACTGCTAGAGATTTGATATATTTTTACATATTACAGCGGCGAAAATTACAGAGTACAAGGGATTAAATTCTTCTATTCAAAGCGTGCGGCCAGCTGCTTGCAGTCATGAATAATTTTTTTCGATCTAGTTGTTTCGACCGTAAGGGCAAGTTTTAAAGATAAACGTTATGCTGCCAGCACTTACAGTCGTGTTCTTAAGTCAAAACACATTCCTTTTTACAACCACATGGGAAAATAAATTTACGACTTACTGGTTCTCCTTTTCCTCTTGTCTTGCCACCAGTTAGTAAACAACACGAAAACACGCACGTTATATACAGTCAAATTTTTAATTCAATTCGCTTCGTAAAATAGAAAGAGAAGCTTAAATGAAACCACAAAAGATAAAGGATGAAAAAAGATTACAAAAGTGACAAGTCAGTGTAAAGTTTTACCTTTGAACTTTGTTTAAACAACTCCTTTGCACGACGACGTGAAACTACTGGCTTGGTCGTCGTCGACGAGAGGACGACGACGGAATTCGCGGGAAAATCGCGTGAATCTCACTTCCGGTCGTCGTCGTCCATGCCATCGTCGTGGATCTTAAGCTCCCTATTCACACTGTCAATGCGAAACATGCAATGGCAAAGCAGTGTCCCGTTTAACTGAGTTTCAACATTGGGAAAGAAACAACCTTTTAGCCAAGTGAGTTGCTTGGAATTTCTTTAAGCAGGAATATAAAATCATGGGGACAGCTCACTTCACCTCTCTTTCATAATGCACCTATCGATGTTAAGCCGGTGGGGGTTTGATTGGCATTGTTGGCGCCTGGGTAGGGCTTTTGACTGATCCTGCTTTCTCCAGGGTAGGGTCATTTGAATTTTTTTGCTTTGCCTGCGGACAGGCTGTTTTTGGCATTTGGTTGAAAGAGACTGGTACTGAGTTTAAAATACCTGCTTTGTGCAAGCGCTGTACAGTGTACATCTTTGAAATTATGGAAGTCACCGAGAACAGAAAGATTAATGAATTTTATACTGTTTCCCTTTACGTTTTTGTGCTTGTGTAAGAAAATGTTTTGTAAGAAACGTTTTCAGATCTTCTGATGTTAAATTTTGTAAATTTAACGAGAATTGACATAATTTCTTTCTAAAGAAGCTGCGATGTCATTCAATTTTTCACACGAGTACACGTAATAATTGGACGTTGAGTTTTGTACACTGCTCTGACAATTGTTTCTGTCTTTTTGTGTCCAGCATTTTAGCTTCGTTAGAATTAACATTTCATAAGAAATCAGCCATGGAAAACAATTTGAAATTGGCAGTTGTAGTGGTATTTAAAATGTTTGTATGTATTATTTGCAACGATAAAATGTGATGGTGTTGTGTTTTGAGGTTTTAAAAGTCTTTTCTGTGACTGGCAAGGGCCATACCAGAGGACATTTGATCATGATGTACAGTCTTTGGTGGGGGATAGGTTGGGCATTTGACAATAATTTTCTCGAAAATGTCACATCCCCACCCTATGCCCTGCTTCCCATTGATATGTGCATAACGTGAATGATTGTCAAGTTTAAGGTTTTAGTTACATGTATTAATAAAAATTTCATTTCTTTCTATTATGAAGCAAGTTTCAAGCACTGTAGGTAATATAAGGGGAGCTGATGTTCAGAGCGATTTACTCTGATGAAGGGATACTGCCCAAAATGTCAACTCCCACAAGCTTTTGTTTGGTGGCAAATTCACTTTTTTCAGTTCACTTGAAAAACGAAATTTTTGTATTTCACTGTCCCACCAAAGTGAGCAACATACACACCCTTGAACTGAACACAAATTTAAGACAGGGCAGCTATTACAAACAATTGACCAAATATGTATGTTCAACAAAATGTTTTCTTCGAATGAGGAAATCTTTCCACAGAGGACCGTATGAAGGTATGTTTTATGTGTATGTAGCTGGCGTACTGTCTGGTATGCACATGCAAGAAAAGCTTTTTAAAAATTGTGGGGTGAGTGCATGCTTAATAAAAGTTGACACGATTTCCTCAGTGTTTCATTGTAAACAAAAAGCTATGCTGGCAGGGTTATTACTTGAATAAAGGGGTGAGTTTCAGAAGAAACTGAGGATTTGTAAAAACTGAAACAAACTTTCAAAATACATCTCTATGACACATTGCTAGAGGGACATGTGTACCATTGTATGAAATATAAGCTTGGGTTGTCACAAGGACTTTCTAAATAGGGGGTTATATTTTTAAACAAACTGGCACTTCATTAAAAACATAATTCTGTAAAATGTGGAAATGGACCTTGTCGAAAACTAAAATTTAATTTCTAGTCTGTAGAAGACCTTAGTTAATTATGTACTTTCTCTTTTTTTAAACTAGGGGCAATGATAACAGCTGCAGTAATGAAAATCTAGAGGAAAGTTCTTCAGACATATCGGTAAATCATGAAGATAGTGAACTTGATGAAACAGTTAGTGATGTCACTACCGAAGCTGATAGTAGCGATGAGAAGAGGACACTTCAAGGAAATCATAGTGATGTTACCAGTGATGAAGGTAGTGGTGAAACAAATGAAGCAGGTGTAGGTTCCTGTGAATCGCAACCCCCCTCTGATGACCAAGAACGTGGTCCAGGTAGCAGTGATATCGACAAGGAAGAAATAGTTTCTTGCATTCTTAGGGGACTTCTTTTAGCACAGGAAATGACATCGTCTGTGACCGATATGGAAAAGTTGTTAAACTATGCCAAGGACCTTTACTGCAAAGGTGACTGCAACCTTGAAAAGTACTGGCCCTCTAATTGGAGGCAAACGGAAGTAGGCTATGAAAATCCAAAGCAATTTTTTATATGCCTTGATGACAGCCATTCTGCTAATTATGATATCATAGATAGTAGAGATTCTCTGTCGATTCTGGGACTATAAATTACTATTACTTAGGTCTCCCACAGAAAGTCAAATTGTGGTGCTCTGACAATGCTTTCTGCGAAAAGATGGCCAAATTCTGGGATGAACGAGAACACTGGCTACATCATGAAGGCCCCTGGTTTCCCCTTAAAGAGGTGTGGGATGGTTCAAGGTTTAGTGAAGTGTCCTGGTTTTGATGTTTCGGTGGCAAATATGTCCAAAGCAGATCGCTGTTCCACCAGTGAAGTGTGGGTTTTGTTCCATGCTACAAAGTCCTAAACAAACGACCCTGTGCTTTAGATCCTTTTTTGGAGCACCTTGTTCGAGATCTTGAGGATAGTTTTATGAAGGGAACAAAGGTACATTATGCTAGAGACATTGGTGGCTGTATCTCTGGAGAGGCTACTGTACGTTGCATGCTTTTGCTGTGGACTGGGGACCTTCCAGCACAATGTGAAGTTGGAAAATTCATAATTGATTTGTGTGCTTGGCTAAACTGACGGTGCTTTGGCTTTACAGCTGGTGCTTGACATTACTTTTTTGGTTTTTCCTGTTTCAGCAGTCCGTTCAAATACAACAACTTTCTGTGATCAAGGTCGAAGTGAACCACTTGCTTCTTTTTCCCTCCTTGTTGTTTATGATTAAGTCTATTTGCCAGATCCTTTTCTCAGCCTTTCCTGGCGCCCTTGACATTAAGTAAGGTGGGCAGCCGTTCCAAAGGCCGAAAAGCATAAGTTTAAACGTCTGTGGATCAGTGATAGGCTTTTGCCAAAAAGCCATTCGTATGTCTTCTGGCCAGGTTTTTACCGTGAAGAAGGCGTCGCCGTTAATTACTTTGAAGAGTTCTGCCCCCTCCCGGGCAACTTCTTCACACGATAAGTATCAGTTGCATTTCTCGGGGAGCCTTTCTCAGGTTTGCGAAAACTTTGTCAAAGCGCACAATTTTCTTCCAATATTTGCGGAAATCTTTTGTTATTTGTGGCGCGAGCTTTTTATTACTCATACTGCTAATCAGAAAGTATGAGAAATAAAAATTAAGCGGTGCATGATGGTCGATGATAGTTGAGCGTGCGCTCCCATTTGACCACCAACTATCATGCACTATCATCAACTATCATCCACTTTTGTTCAAATTCTTCATGATAGTCGATGATAGTTCGAGCAAATTAAACTATCATCAACTATCATGTACCGTTGACCAGACTTTTCTTCTTAAGCAGTCACGGTTTGTGAACTAGAACTAACATGCAGTCGAGGCTCATGCAGGGGAATCTTTTCACATGCAAATATTTTAATGATATTCCCCCGCATTTGTGATGTTTTAAGCCGTTAGTAATGATTGCAGTTTGAATGAACAATTATACAATATATCACTAAATGTTTTGCATGTGCATCTCAGAAGTGAGTGTGATATGGATGAAATTCCTGACTTTGTTACTGTTTCTGTTAGGTGAGAAAAAGACGACTTGAAAGGCTGGAAAAGGAGGTAAGAAATGAAACCCAGTCTCGTGAATAAACATGCACAAATAAGACTAAAAGTAATGCATTTGATGTAAACCTTAACATTATACAATATCAAAGCCAATAGTTGAAACATTGTGCTTCGTTTTACTATTCAGGGGGGACCCAGAGGCTTCTAAACACCCACGTCATAATGACGATAGTGGAATGGTAAGAATTTTATTTAGCATCGAATGAGCTTTCCGCTTTTTTAATAAAGTGAGTTCTTTTAACTTGCCTATCTGCCTATAAAAAGGTGCGAAAAAGATGACTTACTCATTTGAAATCTCTGTTTTTTAATATTTTTGCAGGTGACTTTGAGGATGCCTTAATGGTGTCGTAAAGATGATGTCTCCTTTAAATTACAGTTATAAAAGAAATAAAAAGGAATGTTCATAGGCGTTGAAGTAGTAAAACTCAGTACGGTGTTCTCTAGAAAACATAAAAGTGTCCCTCTAAATTGTCTCTCGGAGTTTTTAAGCAGTCTTATATACGGCGTTTTTAAGCATCCGGCGCTTGCAGACGGCGTTACAGTAATTTTTCAAGAGATATTTTTAGATCCTTGACAGAAGCATTAACATTTTGGATCCCTTTCACTATACCATCATAGCAAATATCTTAGAGGCATTTCATTGTAGGACCCCCATGAACAAGTGACATGACAAATACCTGCCCAGCTAAATAATACCCTCTTTCTTTTAGGAACCTTGCGTTAAGAGATACGAATTTAGAGGATGGTCCCCCAAAAAACAGCTGGGAATTAACCAACCACTTTGTTATTAGTGTTATGAAGTCCCTGGCTGGACCACCAAGGTCTACTGCCCCTTCTGAAGTGCCCATGTCATCTGTATAAACTTTACATAGAGCTTGTTTCGGGGGTTAAATGACTTCCGGTTGAGTACTTGCTTGGCACCCTCCCATAAGTGATTTCTACTGATATTAAATTTAGATGTCTTAGCATCTCTTATGACTGATGAAAGATTATGGAGAATTTCACTCAGCATGACATTTGCTTCAATGGTTTCGAATTCAGCACTGGACAAAACAGGCTTTTCATCTTCAGTGGCAAATTCTTCATCTGACCTGAATTCATCACAAATAAGAGCTGCATAAATGTCATCTGTTGACCAATTTAAAAAGATAACAAAAAAGTACAAAAACATAAGTAAATAGTAATAATAATAATTATGATGGCAATAATTGTAAACTGATGATAACATCTCATTACCAAATTCAGAACTCTTGCATCGTCATCAGTTAGTATTTCTTATGAACTTATTACTGTTTGTTTCAAGTGATTTTGATTGTCTACCTTACATGTAATTACATCCAAACATGATGCTCATTGCTACAGAAGCCTGGCGACAGAAGTAGTTGAGACAGTCTCAGCATATCGCATTATCGAATAATGAATTTGGTATTCATTATTATTCATATTACTAGGTGCTACAAAGCTCCCCCCTCCCCCATTCAATTCATTCGATTGTAGCTCTGGCACTCAAACAAACTTCCCCTTACCACACAGGCGCACTCAGGTCACATTTAACAACACAGACATAAAATTCATGTAGCCACACAGGCATAAATCACATAGCCACACATGCATAGTTCACATCCGGATAGACAGACAAAAAACGGATGTAGCCACACGGGCATAATTTAGCAAGCCACACAGGCACACTTATTTTAAAATTCTCAACACACCTGTGCAAAACCAGGAGTACATGAGACTTCCAAACACACGCGAATGCCACCGCCCATATAACTGAAACTGAAACTTCCCAAAAACATGCAACAACAACGGGAAGACGCAAATACAATGTACATTTAACAACAAGAAACATACTGTAACTGTTCCTCTTGCAGTGGCTGAATATTGTCACCATAACATTGCGCTTCGGTCCGTGGTGCCTGTAGCGCAACTGCTTGAGGTCCAACAGCCGGCGGCTGAATTACTTAAATTTGCTATGGGTCTGGAACAAGCCGGGATTTGATATCGATGGAGAAAAAAACATCGCTTAGACCTCTTTGTTTGTAGGTTACTTTGCAAGTGATATATTCATGACCGTCCTTTCCCTTTTATATGCCTCATTAATAAACTCCCATAGGGCCTCATTGCCAATTCAAATTCACTTCGAATAGTTAGAGCCTATGCAAGTCTAAGTGTTAACTTCTGTCTCTTGTGTCTGGTGTTTGACAACTGTGATGAGACAGTAATTGGGCAGATGGGCACATGCAATGGCTCAGTTTCACTTAAAGAAGGTCCTCGGTAGTCATCAAATTGAACAATTACAGCAATAGGTAAGTCTGGGGACTGATGATTAATCTCATAGATGAAATTAACAACTGTGTTCCAGTTGCACCATTACAGAGACCAACACATGCCTATAAATTCAAAGTTAACATAACATTAGCACCTATGGCTAAGAACAATATTTGCTCCAACCCAGACATGTCATCAGGATTCATTTTCTTAGACACAGCTGATGAGTGATGAGCATTAATGCAAGCTACTGGTTACTGAAGTTTAGTTAGTTGCTTACTATTATAATTTGCAACTTGTTCTTTGCCATAGAATAATCTCATGGCATCTCCAAATTCTGTCAAATATGAAATTTTTGATGGGTGACGACTCAGAACGTCCAGTCTTTTTCATGGCAAAGGAGGAACATGCATGCGCAATAGGCAGCGAGACTTTAAAAAAATGAAAAAAAAAACATGGCGGGTGTGAATAGAGAAACTTGTATGAAATGAAATAAACCAATAAATACACCTCTTTAATTAGTAATTAATTAGTATAGAAAATTATGTATATAGTGTAAATATTTATTTTTTGCATTGATATGTTATTTTACTCGAAGAAATTAGCTTCACAAGCCACACTTAAATTCGAGTTAAAATAAAGTTTATGTATGTATGTTCCCTTCTTTTCCACCTTAATCAATCAGATTCTGGCATTTGACACCAATGACCGTTTTCTGAGAGAAAAATCTCCGTTTTTCAAGGCATAATCTTTACTGTTTCAGCGTTTCCAGTAACAGATCTTTTCTGAGTGCTTACTGTGTGAGAGATTAACAGTTCCGGTCAAATTATCTTCATAAAATGGGTCACAGTAATCCATGTCGCTTGAAAATTCACTGTTATCAATTGAAAGTACCACTCGGAAACAATGCTTCTTGTAGGTTTCGCGAAAAATCATCCCAGGCTTTTTCTAAATAGATATCGGAGTAAAACTGAGAATGAGAAAAATTTTTCGCGGGAAATTCGAGCTTTTTGGTACCAGCTTTGTCCAGTTAAAAATGGCTCATGTTTGTCCAAAGAAACTTGATATACTTATAAATGGAAATTCCCTAGAAAATAAACTTTCATATGTTGCCAAACAGGCTTTAGCAGAAAATGAAGTAATCCACTGTTTTAAAATCAGAAACTCTATATTACTGAGGTGGCAGGCCTTGAAAAATCTAGGAAAAAATTATGTTGATCTTAACAACAATTTCAAACGGAGCTATAAAGATAAAACGCAAGTCAAAGAGAATAAGCCTACACCTCCAACTAGAGTGTTACCGGGCAAAGAAAAAGCTACAAAAGCTGAACCAAAATGGATCAAAGGAAAACAGAAGCATTTCTCAATGGTTATACAAGCCTTTCATTGTTAGTGAATGATGTTATGAGTGCAGCTGAATACAAGGAGGAACAACTCAAGATTATGGCAGAAGTGGAGCAGCTTATGGAAAGGATTGAGAACTTTAATGAGGAAATTGATGAGTGGAGAAGAAATAATACTAACTTGGAAATTGAAAAACAAAAGCTTTACCAGGAAATGGTGACTGAAAGTAAGAAGATCAATCAAAATAGTAAACAAAAAACCTTGAACTTGAGAAGTACACAAGGAAGATCAAAAAAGAAGAATTTGGAAATTTGCACCCTTGAGTGAAAGACGTGTTCACTGTCCTCAAAACAAAAGGCATGGAGGGTGAATGGACTAGGTTCTCATGCACAAAAAGCCCTTGCCTTTACTGAGTTTTTTGGAGTCAAACTTGAGAGCCTTAAGCTAACAGACAGAGAAGGTCAGCAGTACTCTGTATCTACAGGGGCATCTCAACCTTCAACCACAAACTCCATCCACTTGGATTTTCCTGAGGATAACACCACCAGTAAAGAAAAAATACAAGCATTTTGACAATCTCACTGATGTGGAAAAGACCAAAGTTGAGAGCATCCTGTTCCTTATGGACAATTTTTCAGTGGGGGATTCATTCGTTCATGAACTTACTATGGTTATTGATGACTTGCCAAAGTCATACCTAATTAGGGAGTCTCGAGATAGAATAAACAGCACCTGCACTATACACCCAAGGCTTAGGAGCTCAAATTTCCCTTAAGGAATCACTTATCGACAAACTCAAGACAATGGTAAGTGGTTTTGAGGGAAGAGGGAGAGGGAGGCGGGCTGGGGTGGGCGTTGACAAAAAGGGGACAGTAAAAATGCTTTATAGTATAATTTACCTTCTATTATTTCAACAATATGGGGGAAAGTACCCCTCCCCTTGATCTGCTGCTGGCAAAAAAAAATAAACAAGAAGCTGTACACAGCTTGAACTCGTGGCGCCTTTAAATTATTGCAGCATTGATTCCCGAGTGTTTTGAGTGCTTTCACGGAGAAACAGAAGCTTAAAATTATGTCTAATCAAAGGCTCCTAAGAGCCAACCCGTGAAGAAATGCTAACGCGTAACGCAAATTGCCGTAAGCTTACGTTTCCACACTGACACGCTGCGATATATATTTTTTAAATTAAACGTAAGGATTTTTGATGAATGTAAAAAAAAACCAGAACATCACTTTCATAATGACCAGTCTGAAGAAAGAAAGAAAAAACAGGACAAAAAGAAGAAAAAAAGAAGTCTCGAGCGTGACTTGAACTCGGGCCGTCCGGGGATAAGCCAAAACATCTATCCACTACGCTATCAAAGAACACTCAGTCGATTAGGACTAAATTTTATTATTTTAAGGTAGATACGCATCAAAACGCGTGTCTCGGTTGAAAAATCCTTTTAAACATTTAAATGTTGCACTAAAAACTCCAAATGCGAAACATATTTAAGCTTATTGTTGTTTATATTCGTATAAATCAAATTAATTGTTATTGCTGGATTCACGTTCTTGTAACGAAACGTATTCGTAACAAAGCATTACCATGTCACGAAGTTTACAGCTGATGGAATTGAGGAGCGAGTGAGTGAGTGAGTGAATTTTATTTAGTCACCGTTTCTGATAACCCGTGCACTATGCTTGCGTGTATACATGGGTTTAAAAGTAAGACTACACTACATTCACTACATTCAGTAGCCGACACTTCAAAGCTCGATCCTAGTAAGCAAATAGCAAGTTATATAAAACACAAAACTTACCGGAGCAAAAATCCCACAGGAATAAGCGGCGAACACAATATCAAAAGGTCCTATCCATCCATGAACGCCTTGCATTGTCTTGAAAACGTGCACTTGTACGCTGTAGTTCTTTATTTTGATTCTCAAGTCAAGATACGGAGAGATTTTGTGGTTTGTATTTCATGGCTGAAAGCCATATAGTCGTCGACATAAACTTAAGAGATGGGAACTGGGATAGCGCAATGGTTGGACGTCGTTAAGCGAGCTCCGCGACTTATCCACCAAAACAGTAAAATTTCACAAAAGTAATGTGCCTCTTATCATCTACAAGCTATTCTTTTGAGGTTTTAGTTAAATGAGTAAGAGAAAAAAACAGAACTTTATGAAGCCCCAGCGACGACGTTGTGTCGCCGGACTACAAGTTACTACGTGCAGAGAACTCAAACATGGCGTCTTCTCCGTCTTCTCCATCTGATCACGAACCGGAAGAACCAAACTTAAAAGACATCTACAATGTACAACCTTTAAATGTCCATTCAAGGTAGAGTTGCCACTTTGCTAGCCGAAAATAGCAAGATGTCGGCGGACATTATCGAACTCAAATCCTCCGTCGCAACAACAAACAACCAAGTTAATAAGCTGAAAGAAGATTTCAATAATCAGTGCAAGTATGTTGCAACGCTGGAAACGGAGCTTGTGAGAGTATCCAAAGTGGCAAAAAAACAAAAAGAAGAGCTGGAGGACCTCCAGGTAAGCATTGATGATCTGGAGCAATACTCCAGAAAAAATTATTTGGAATTACATGGTATTCCGGAGGACATTGACCTACCGATGGATGAAATTGTTTGCAAGGTTGCAGAAGCTATTGGAATCGAACTAGAAAGTGATGACATTGAAATTTCACACCGGCTCAATCAAAAGAAAGGAATTAAACCAATATTAGCTAAATTCGTTAGTCATAAAGTCAAATTTAGATTGTTTACCGTGGTTTTATAACTTATTTGTTTCACTCTTACTGGCATAAACTGGAGCTATTACAACAAGGTAGCAATGTATATTCTCATAGCAAAGTCAACAGCGATGATCTGCACGATAAATATCGACGAAGATCTGAATTAGGCGATCGAATTTTAAAAAATATAAGCTTACTGGATTTGGCCGGATCGCAATGGAACCTAGCAATGAGTCTGAAGCACTTAAATGACATGTATGTATCAGTCTTTGCCTTTTTGTGTCTCTTACTGTACCTGAAAGTAAAATTCAGAGTTATTGTAGATCGAAGAGAAGTGTTGCATTGAAAATGAAGTATGAACGACAGAAACCCTCATTTACAAACTCATGAAATGTGCTTCAAAAACCTTTTCTTGCTAATTCTAGCATTGTTTTAAGCAGAGTAATGCTTAGCTGAACATTTGCTGTCTTTTTCTTGCAATTTCATTAAAATTAAACCACTTTTTTTAATTACCGAATTTTGATGAAATCGCCAGAAATCGTTGAGTGAGGTGCAAAAATTTCTTCATACTAAAAAGGTATTTAGTTGCCCAAAAATTTTATTATATTTTTCGAAAGCATAAAGATACTTCTTACTTCTGGTATTAAAACTACGTTGTTAGCTTGTTGCCCATTGGAGATATTAAGATCTAAAATGACCTCATTTTGGCGTCTCGTGAAAATGACCAAACATGCCCTTCACTTTCGGTATTGGGAAAGCAGCAAATCAAAGCAACCGATTCCAATAACACATTTTGCTACAAGACTGGTCAATATAGAATACGATTTAGTAGTTTTTATTCCCAGGCTGCTATTTTTGTTGTCTTACCACTAAATTTAGCTAATTAATATGCATAAATTTGTGCCAAACGGCCATTTTTCAGGGGGGGGACCCTGCAACTCAGAGAGAATAAAAAAATTTGACCTTATATTTTGGTACATGTATCTACTCATGACCCTCAACCTTTGTACCAAGTTTGAGCGAAATCGGTGATTTGAGTATTATCACATCCTGCCTGGTCCTACATGTATCGTGGACACTCTCTTAATTGAATCTATTTATCATCAGAACACTGTCAAGCGTATTTTATACTTTTCTTTCTATCGAAAGGAGGGTAGGCCAATTGCATGCTTTTCGCTTACTGTAAGCAGTTAATTCCCTTTAATTTCAAATGGGTGTATGTATAAGTATGTGCGTGTCGCTCTGTGTGTTGTTATGTATCCACTCAATAGTAATTATTTGCTATATTTTTCGGTGCATCAATTCTAATATAAACTGTGCATGCTCAATTATTGTCATCTGTTGGAGGAGAATTCACCTTGGTATAGAATTATCCAGTACTTGGTTAAATGGCTGAATGTAAACTAATTTGTTTAAACGTTAGAGGTTTACAGCCGATTTCGGTGTTGTGTATACACCCGGATTTTTCGACATGATTCGACACATGTCACGTGATGCAGCTGTTTCGTCTTGCACGCGGTTTCAAGATGGTGGAAAGTGAAGTTCCATGGTGTTCCTGGTGTCCGAGACGGAGAGCGAAACAGGCAGGCCAGGAGAGAGGCAAGGACAACTTTACACCAAAACCAAAAAAGGCAAAGCTGTGGGAATCCCAACAACTGTGTTTTTACCCAAGGAAGAAACCTTTACAGCGTGGAAATCTAGTATCCGAAGTGCAATTGCTGAGTTAGAATGTATTTCCCTTGGCGATGTGATTGTGGACAAAATATATTTCATTACGAAAAGTTCGAAAACGTTGTCGCTGATGGGATTAATAGGAGATAGTGGTGTATTAGCAGCCTGTCTAGAGTATCCATTACGGCAGAAGAATGGCAGAAGAAGTTCCTCCATTCTCAAGTAAGCCTGCGACTGGCACTTTAGAGGTGAGAGCTGAATATGTGACTTGGAATATCCCGCCACTTATTTCCATATCATTAGCTATAGATAAGAATGCATTTCCATAATACTGAACTAGATTGGACCCTTTGTCTCATAACTCTAGTGTTTGAGAGGTACAATGTTGCTCCTAATTATGTAAGCGTAAGTCGTTGCTAGAAATAGCTTTTCAGCTAATAGTCTAAGCTTTTTTTGTTCCCTTTTGCAGTTTTGTAAATAACTGTAGCATTTTACAGATATTCAGTCATCCGCTTTACCATTATTATTTGAAAGCCACGAAATTTTTTAAGCTTATCGTCATCCAGCAATAGCTAGCTAGAGGGAAGAAAAATAATTTGCTAATAAAATCTGATGAAAAATTCGTTTTAATTCCCCTCTCATGATGTGCCACTCTTAATTTTTACAGCTGTACATGGAAAATAGCAGAGAACTTTCCGGCTGTAGGAGGTGTTATATGCATCAGAGAAGCTGTTATTTATTCTGTGGATTAATTTTGTGGTTGAATTGCCTGATCATGAGTGAATTATTACTTGGTAGCCTAGACAGTAAATAAGTTAAAGTATATTGTATTTAGTGTTATTTTCAATTAACTTTCCGTGAGATGTTATTGTTTATTATTTTTTATTTTCTCTCGGAAATATTAGCTCCTTAAAGCTACTCTTAAATTTGAGGAGAAAGAAAGTTTATGCATGTATGTATGTATGTATGTATGTAATTATGGAATATGAGAATTAAGATATAATCATAATAGAAAAGAGGTAGATACATGATTATAAGGCTTTTGCTTGTGTTATATCAGGACTCGCCTCTCCTACCCGTGCATCACCACGTCTTCAAAACAGCAGTGAAAGTGCAGCATATACTTTCAACATTTATGTAACTGCTGGAGTGAAACATCCTTCTATTGCAGAAGGCCCAGTGTACACATTACATGAGGTTTCTTCTAAAGCGAATCTTCATGCAATCAAAAAGATGATCCGAGAACAAATCCCTGATGTTTGTCTCAAAGCTGGAATTTTTTGGCTCCCAAAGAAAGGCAAACAGTGTCACACTTCGTGTACAGATATTGACCCAAACACAGCAAAGGAGGAGTATAGTCAAGATGGAACTGTGAAGAATTTAAGGCTGGCTGTGGCAGTGATCTCTGGTAAGAAGCAGAGTCACTTCAAGTGCTATGTTTTTTTTTTATCCTATCCCTATTTTATAAGATTAGTGAAAAATGTGTACGTCCTCATATTTAAGGAGCTTTTCCTCATTTTTTGGGTATAACAATAATAATGACAATAAATAATGGTAATAGGACTGAGTGGAGTGCAACTCGGTCTGTAATCATACGGGTGATAAACAAAATTGGACAACCGCTTAATTTTTTTTAATCACAAGTATGATTACAAACTGAATTGGACAACATGAAGTTCTGCTATCAATTAAACGTGACTATAACAAAATGTGTGATATTCTAGGCTCTTCAAATCAAAAGACATCAAATTCCAAGAGTATTTTTGCTAGCAATGAAAAAAAAAGCAATTTAAGGACACGCGTGATGGTGTGTACTGTCCAGTTACTCAGGCATGACGCGTACTGTCCTACTACACTGTCCTATTAGTGCTGAAAAAGCTAATCAGATTTGAGAATGTTATAGTTATGATTAAAGAAAAAATTGGCATCAAGGAAAACACAAAATTAAAATGTTGTCTTTGCTATTATTTTATAATAATAATGTATAGCAAAGACAATATTGGTATAATTATTATAGTAAGATAAGCCCTGCACCTCTCTGCTAGGTGGAATTTTTCAAACTAAAGCTTGGCTGTCTTTTGTTTTAGATGGTAGAAAGTCAACTGTAACTGCAAGGAGGGCTATTATACCTCGTGACAAGGAAGTTAGAAAAAGGAAGGCAGCAGCCCTTTCATCAGGTGACAGTGATAGTGATGTAAGTGAGGATGAAGTCGCTTTTCAAAAGTTCCTTAAAAAAAGTGCAGACAAAGGTAAACTAAAGTCTCAAAACAGCGACTGGAACACTTGTCACATGGAACTTCGAAAAGCCCTTGAAAAAACTGGCACCGTAGATCGATATGGAATCCAGCACCTTAGTTTGTGGACTGATTTAATACTGGATGGCACAGTTTCTGGAAGTCATGAAGAAGCTGACTGGTCAAAGTACCTCCATGTGGTTCATGTGGAACCCCTCCCAAAGAGAGGAATGGGATTGGTGTGTGCAAGGGGTCAAAATGACATGCTTTCCACTTTTCTTGTACAGCAAGAAATCAGAAGAGAGGAAGACAGAGAAAGTGAAAGGAAAAGACAAAGGCATAAAGAGCTCTTACATCAGGAACGCCAAAGACAGCGTGAAGAAGAAAGGAAACTAGAGAGACAGCAGAATGCATTATTACTGTTTGCATTGTCCCCAGTGTCTGCTTGTTCCAGCATTCAACAGTCCAAAAGTCCAGTAGCAGTCACGGATCAAGGTCAGTACATTAAGCCAAGTTTTGTCCCTACTAGAAGACAGATTAAATACAATGCTTGGTCACCACCATCCACCAGTTCATCTGGGTTAGTTAGAGAGTCACCAACAAAGAGCAATTCTTCAGTTAGTTCTGATTCAATAGGAAACGACGATTCAGAGCCTTTTGACTTTGAAAAATGGGTAAAGGATCAGTTAGACATATGTAGAAAAATTCAGAACTCCTAACAAGAACTGACTCTGTCAATGGTAAACCAATGAGTCAAAGTACGTGTAACGATTTATTTGATATCTTTTAGGTTTGTTGCTAATGAGTGTCAAAGATGTTGCAGATGCATTAATTTCTTTAAAGTTGGGAATGTATGTCCAGGCATTTCAAGACCACCAGATCGATGGTGCTGTGCTATCATATTTAAATGAACAGGGTCTTCAGCAACTAGGAATGAGTGAACAGTTACATCGCTCTATTTTACTTGGCTTTATTTCCAAAAAAAGAGTAAGCTTGGACACCAGATTCACTTAATAATAAAAACAGTTATATGGTACTGATGAGAAACCCATACACACATGAAAGAGGAGTTGACTTAACTTGGCCAAGTGTAAGGCCAGTTCATGTATTATTGGGTTTTAAAAGTCAACTCTTTCTGTTGTAACCATGATACATGCATGTTCAACCCAGCTGATAACATTGTTTTGTCTAATTTAGACACGGATGTGAAATCAAAGGAGGGTGCATGTTTTCTTTCAGTTATTTTAGAATTTTGTTTAGCAAACCTTGTTGTAATGTGGCTGACCTTTCCAAAAGGTTACTACTCCTTAATTGTGGAGAATGTAATCTTAATTTTGCTAACTAAAAAATTGATGCAAACTGATTCTAAATACCTAAAAGAAATTAGTAATGTGGCCAGTCCTGGGGCCTCTGGGTGTCTAAGGTCAAGTCAGTATGACAGGATCAATTTGGTAACAATTTCAAAGAATTTGTATGGGACAGTACATGTGGTTGTCAAAAAAGGCATCCACCAAAAATTATTGCTTCAAACTATCAAGATTTTTCACAGAGCACTAGCAGAGCCACTTATTAAATGTATGTAGCTTTAACCTCAATGGGCCAGCTATTTAAACAAAATGGGCCCTAAAGCTGTTTTTATCTATTTGCTGGAAAGTATCAAGAAGGCAAAACGTTCAGAGAAGATTATTGATTTGTATGTGTAATCAAATGGTGATGAATGTGTGTTTAGGTTTTTCAATACCCTGGCATCTTCATTCGTAGCATTTTAAAACTTTGTCAGCATCTTGGCACTGAGATGTATGGAAGGTTGCCATGACAATTTTGTAGTTTCTCATGTGAAATATTTTTATTACTATTATTGAAATTTCGTGCCAAAATGAAGGAGTAATTTGTCACCTATGAAATTAATATTACAAACCCAAAATAACCCACCTTAAGACAAAGGCCAGTGTAGTTTTAATAATCATTCTTTTTCAGAAAGGCTCAAAGTAGGAACCAATAATATTGTTTAAAAAACTGGCCCAATGTATTTTAGAGGTTAAACTAAAGACACTAGTCTCAGGCCAAACTACAGGTATCCTCACAACTCATTATATTAATTTTTCATACATGTACGTTAATGCTCTGAAACTGTCATTCATGTAGTTTGTTTCTGTTTTACAAGTACTCTAAAAAGAGTGATAACTAAATAAAAAATTAAACTTTTGACGTTGTACAGATATTGTAATTGTCATCTCATTATATGTAGCCACTTTCGGTAAAGAAGGACTGTGCATCATCAGCAGTGACCTGTAGAGAATCAGATTTCTTGAGGTCAGAGTGTATTATAAAACATTTTTATGGTGGCTGAAGAAGCATGCTAATCTTTCATTGAAATAAAGACATCGAAACAAACTTCATATAATTGACATTAAAGCTTCTCAGTTAACCTAAACCTATTCAATCCTCTGGCTACTTTGTTGGGCCGTAAACCCCATCCAGAGATCTTGGGTCTGAGCACAACATGTGTAAGGGTGAAATAAGTAATAATAACCTCATCAAGAGCTCTTGCCATACAGTACTTTGGATTGCTGCTTGTGACATGTCTGTTACGCTTTAAAATTGCCTTGGCCAGGGAGAAAGCGTACTCTACTGGGTTAAGATCTGGGGAGTAAGGTCTACATTAAAAAACAAACAATAATTTATGTTAATTGCTTGAAAAGATTTTATATGCAAGTAACTGTAGTTTTGTGCACTTTTTTCATGGCATGATGTATCCCCAAACTAGCGATGTGTAACTTGGGAACCATTTTGAGGCAAAAAGGGGTGGTTATATAGTGTATGCAAGCGTTTGGATCCAACAAGTAAAGTGTCACTGTTAACCTCAAAAAAGCTTCTCCTGATTTTGCCTTTGCAATTTTTCAGGGTCTAGTTGCATACAAGGTCTACTGAACACAAATAATACTTTAAGTATACCTGTCAATATATAAGAAATCTTCCAATGTACTTTCCTATTTCCTGAAGTCAGTTGTCAGAGTATCAGTAGTTGTTATAAAGTTATCTCTCATTGCCCAAGCAATGAGGCCCAGGCTTAGAAACCAGAAATTAAAAATTGCAACGTTTTCATTTGAGGTTGAAACAGCTCATCTCAAACTTTATTTCCCATGCTTCCTGGAATTTTTTAAAGCCCTATATGAACACACCCTTAAATTACAATGGCCCTTATGCATGATTACATCATAAAAGCAAATTTCACCACCACGCCTCATCTGAAAGAAAAATTCTTCGCATTTTGCTCTTGTTGCGCTTGGTTATTCTATTCAACTTTACTGCCTTGGCAAATTATTTATGCAAAACTTCACAGCTTTACAATTTCAAAACGAGGCTAGGTGGTGAAATTTGCTTGTCTTGACGTAAACATGCATAAAGGCCATTCATACACAATACATACGGCAAGAATACAACAATTCCTCCTTTCTGACGGACAGTGTTGATAGTTTCATCTGAGTCATGTATTCTGCAGTTGTCCATAACCACAACAGAGCATGGCTCTCCTAATGCAAATCTACCAATGCTTGGTGAAATCAAGTACTGTAATGCAAAGTTGAAATCTTCTGTATTGAATGCATTGGGTACAGTATGAGTAGCAACAATGCCATTGATGTCCATTGCAGCCACAACACTATACCTCTCCTCCCTGACATAGTTTCCAACAACTTGGGGGTTGAATCCTGGCCGAAAGTGCCCCATCTCCCTCTGAAAGAGGCTCAACATTAAAAATGCAATATTATTTTATGACGGTGATGATTGGTTCCAGTTTGCTTTCTGGAAAGCACTAATCAAGACCATAAGGTGCAAACGGTTGGGAAAAAGTTTTTCCAGTCATAGAAATCGCAGCCCCCCCCCCCCCCCCCCCCCACCCCATCACTTCTCTACTGGTATTTTGAAACTGAATTTGATTTACCTGTAATTTTTTCTTGTCCTTTGCTGTTTCATCAATGAACAATAGCATTTCCCGTCGTATGTCAGCTATAAAACGAAAGTAATTTGCTCTTGACAATTCACTCCTCTGTTTGGCAATGATCCTCAACTATAATTCAAAATGCATAACAAAAGAAACTTGACAACATGACAGCCGCCTCTTCTTCGCCTTCCCCGGCCCACCCTTTCCCTGGGGGACATTTCACATCCTTAAAATAAACGGATAGAATACAAATGTTGAGGAAAATATTAAAAAACATCTGTGCAGTAACTGCACAATTTTTGCGACTTCGAAACAAGGGAAAAGAATAAGTTACACTTCACCTTTTTGTAGGTGAAACCAAGGCGTAGAATTGATCGACACATTGTGGAAATGCTTAGCCAGGTACCGGTGATTGAATGAAACCAATCTTGATACTCGTCTATAAAGAGTTCTGGTTTGCTCCTTACCATTGCCTCTAGAATTTTGTTTTTTTATCTGTTACGGTATAATATAAAACAAGTATTTAAGCTTATGTTGGACTATGGTTCATGAAATCAACAAGCAGTCTACAAACCGCTGAACAAACATGGACACTTACAGGTCAAGATTCTTTGTCTTCCTCGCCTTCGTTGCCGGCTCACATCACCATATCGCCTATACAAGCGGCAAATTTTTGACACAAAAGCGGTACTTGTAAAAAGGCAATTTGCTGTTTCTTTTTTTGAACTCATGGCCGGAAATTTCCCAATCGATAATAAAAATGGCGTACGGAATTACAAAACATTATGTGAGACGCGATTGACTTACGGAAAATACAAGAACAACTAATGCTGTTTTTCAGTTTGCCAAAATCGAGTAACATTCAGAGACATTTCAGCGCTATTTTAGTTAAAAGATCTACGGCAAAAATGAATCCCATATCGTTTAGTAACTTCAGATCCAGTCAAAGCCTTGCAAACTCTTGCAGATCACTGACAAAACAATCAAAGATTGCATATTGTACAGGAAATAACAAAAAATCTAAAGACGCTACATAATTTGCCAAAATCGATTCATAAAATACAGTTTAAGCCCTATCTGGAAAAAAAAATCAGATCTTTGGCTTATGAATTTACCTTTCGCTTCGGCTGTTAAAAACCGTAAACAATGAAATAAGTCCTGAGAAGAAAAGCCGACATGTCACGCAGTTCCTGTTCCATTCCATTGCAAAGAAGGCGAAGAATTCTTGGTCTTTGCGCCTTGTTCTCACCCGAAAACCCTGCATGTTTCGTATCAAAATTTTCAGTAAGAGCCAGGCTTTCTGGGCCTGCAGTTTTCTTGTACAGCAGTTTAAAGTTAAGCCTGCAATCGTTTTGTATAGCAGTTAACAAGCCTACGCGCGAGAATTTAATTTTTATGTTTACTATTTCTCACACGACTGCAAGTTTATATTTTTCAGTGCTGTTATTTAAAAGAATCATAAAAACAGTTTCTTTAGAAACTACAAATTCTCAATGTCTGACGTACTGAGTTATTACGACCGGGAGCGGTATTTCAACTGCATCGGCATCGATTCAAATCACAGTTTACAATATATAGCAAAGCAATGTGTCAACAGTGATCAGATTCTTCTAACAGTAAATGTAACTAACACATGTTTAAAAAGTTGTTACGAGTTTAAGGAACAAAAAGCGTTTCCAGACGTGAAGTTTATTGACATCGCAAAGGCATTGATTGGTGAAAGGTTTGGGATATTGATAAGGAGAGACTGCGAAAGAATTGAAAACCACTTTAGGAGGCTCGCGTCCACAGTGAAGAGCCAGGTTGTTGGAATGACCGGCCAAAAGTATGCAACATTTGGTAATAAGGTTAAAAAGATAGCCATACGTCAGGGGGAAGTGCTAAACATTTCTGAAGTCGAGGAGGAATTGAAAGAACAGAAGAAACAAAGCAAAATACTGCAAGAGAAAACTGAAGATTTGCTACTCGAAAATGAAGATCTACATGAGCTAATGGATCAACTTTGGAAAGACTTAAATGAAGCCCGAGAATTAAAAAGTAAAGCAGAACAGAGAGTAGAGGAGCTGTATGCGGATTTAAAATTGGTGAAGGAAGAGAATGCCCACTTGTCTCAGTATGTAGAAAAATTGGAGGAACTTGCGAAATTAGAAAACACAGGCAAGAAATTTACAGAAGTCCACGAAAAACAACAGCAGAGGAAACTACGAGAGTTAAAAACTAAGGCTGAAAGAGCTCTATGGTTCGCAGAGACTTTTGGCCTCAGGTTAAGCTCTATGGAATTTCTGGATGACAGTGGTAAGACTCACAACATCAATTGCCAAGGCCAAGGACAAGGAGCTAAATCATTCAAAGAGTTGTCCAAAGAAGACCAAGATAAAATTAAAGAGATCGTTTACTTAACAGACAAATTTTGCATAGGGGATGCAGCTTATCATGAGCTCACATTAGCGTGTGGGGGGGAGAGTCTACCTAGGTCTTACCTGGTGAAACAAAGCAAGAACCATCTAAATGAGCTGATCCACATACGAAGAACCCCTGGTACAGCAGAAGGAGCTCAACTTGATTTTGAGAGTGAACTTCAGAACACAATAAGAAAACTGGTAAGTAATTCAGTTTAGTGTTCTGTAAACCAGTGCCAGTCATTAAACTGGTACACCTGGTATAATTAAATAATAATAATAATAATAATAATAATAATAATAATAATAATTATTATTATTATTATTATACTCAGGAGAGGATTCCTTTGGGACCTTTAGGAACTTGGTGTTGCTTGCTCCCAAGGGTAATTGCTAATTGACTAGGCAAAGTACACCTTATGAGCCTGAGATGCTACAATATAATAATAACAAAAATAATAATGATAATTGGAAAATATCTTTATTAAAAATAGCAATAATAACAATTTACAAAAACTATAAGTTGATACTTGAAAATAAATGAAAAGTTAAGAAGAATTACATTTCTATATATACATTTTAATTATAATAATAATTAATAATTAATGTTAGTAATAGTGAACATGATCATGATCTGCAGAAAATCCAAGAACCAGATGCAAAACTTAAAGTTAAGATCAGTGGGGATGGTGCAAGAATGTCCAGACTTACAAACTTTGTCATTATGTCGTACTCAGTTGTGGAGAATGATGATGTCATGTCATCAAAAGGTAACACTTCATGCAGTGAGTGGCAATTTATTGTTTCCTGTGAAGTTCCCTTTATCTCTTATTTATTTAATATTTTTTCTTTATTAGGGAATAATACAGTTGCAGTAATAAAGGGTCAAGAAAGCTATGATCTTCTGAAGGCCTCATGTAAAGATCTGTTTAATGCCATTAACAAAATTGCAAGGGAAGGCAAGGTAACAGTTGATCAAAAGGAGATACCAATTGAAATGTTTCTGGGTGGAGACTATAACGTAAAGTATCTACTGCATTTATGCGTGTATATTGTGGTGCAATTTGGTCCTTGGTGCAAATTTTATTTTCCTTTGTGTTTGGGCATGGAAATGTATGATAATGTCTAATAATGAGTTTTGAACAAAGGAAAATAAAATTTGCACCAAGAACAAAATTGCACCACAACATGTATAACTAATTAAGTATAGACCATTTCAAAATCCCATTAGCTACAATGGCCAAAAAATCTGTCAATTTTGTTATGTTCTTATTACCCTTGTTTGTTTTGCAGTTTCTTCTACTCATACTAGGTATGAAGGGTGCAACATCTGATTATTCATGCCTTTGGTGTACAATTCACAAGAGAGACAGGTAAAATATACTACACCTTCTAGCAGTCTGCCTGTATAAATAGTTCAGTTATGAAATAAACTCAATATTTTTGGGGTTTATTTTGTTTTGTTTGTTTTCAAAATATAGGCATGACATGTCCAAAGCCAGAGATTATTACTGGCAAGAATCTCTTGTGAGAACTCTTGAAACCATAAAGGACTCTGCGAAGAATCAGAAGTTTTCCTGTGCCCATCAGCCCTTGCTTGAAATTCCATTACAAAATGTTATACTTGATGAGCTACATTTGATGCTGAGAGTTACAGGTACATGTAGTCTGTTTTATCAAACTCGTTTGGTCTGTTTTGTTTTTATGCAACACAATTAACTCATCCTACTGACATTGTTTGAAATGTTAGGAAAATAGAAGGGAAAAATTTGCCTTCTTAATGAGGAAAAAATAACTCTTGAGAACTAGGAGAGATTACTTACAAGTTATATTTTACTTGTATCTACAGATGTTTTGACCAACAACTTAATTGAAGAAGCCCTCGCCCGGGACCTAAAGGAAAATTTTAACAAGCCCCCTAGCCAGAAAACAACCAAACACTTGGATTCGCTCAAAGCTGCTATTAACAATTGTGGTGTGTCCTTTAATGTATGGGAAAAGAAAAATGCTGACGGCAAAGGCAGCGGTATTTATGACTTCACAAGCTTGATAGGTTCCGACAAGAAGATACTTTTGAAAGAATTGCCACCAAAATTGCATAGCATTTTAAAGCCAGAAACCAGAGATGTTGTGATAAAAATCTGGAAGGTAACATTACCTTGCATTATGATATTATTTTAAATAAGCTTTTCAAGCCTAGCATTCCTTTAATTTAGATCTTTATAACTTAGGCTGTAAGCACCTTTGATCATAATTACATGCTGAAAGGCACAAACAAGTAAAATGTTAATTGCAAAATATTACTCTGCACAGGACTTTGCTGAGCTCTACAAAATGTTTGATGAAAAAAATCCCCCTGATGGTTATGCTGAAGACTATTTCAAAAGGTAGATTAACTGTCCAAATGGAAATAGAATAACACATTATAAGTTCACTGAAGTGGGTAAAGAGGTAGTACTATTGAAACTACTATTATTTTATATTTCAGTTTAAAGTCACCAAGTTGTTGTAATTCAGCATTATGGTAATTTTATCTGAAGAGTGCTACACTGATCCTGAAATATGAAATTACATGTTTGAATCATTTCCACACATTACCATACTCAAAACACAGAAAAAGTTTTCTAATTATGACTTAGTTCAATCCCTATTTCTATTGTCAGGCAAATGCATGGGTGTCCCTTTTTACATCTCTCGGAGGACTAAGCCCTGGTTACTCCATACATGCACGCAATGGTGTACCATGTGCCAAGATTCCTAGCAGAACTTCAAAGCATCAAGAAATTTACAGGGCAGGGTAAGGCAGGTTGATGTACAGAAATAATAGAATAAAAAATGTGCATCTGATATTTTAAGCCATTTTCCAATAAACTTTTAATATCATTTCTGCCTAGAGTGAAGGGTCTCTTTTTCAATAACCCTTAAGAACCTTTTTTTTGTTTTTGTTAATTGCAATAGATAATGTTACGAAATTGGTAACAAAAAGCGAATCCAGCGAACTCAACACATTTAATGCAAGATGCAAATATAAATATCAACATTACAGTAAGCGAAAGTTAATAGAAATTTAACAATGCAAGTAATCGTTCTTATCTGCTGACACAGCCTTTGAATGTCTATAGCACTCGTCCAAAACTTGAAGTCAGAGTTCATAAGTCGATTCCATGATTTGATCCACACAATCCATAAACTCGTAGAACCAACCAAACAACAACTGCCCTCTCAAACTCTCAAGCGAAAACCTCCTCGCCTCCGTACACGAGGTATTCTCGTTATGTCACATCTTACACGTGACTTGAACAGGTTATGTAATAGGAACTACACGTGACTTGAGATCATACAATAGAAACTACACGTCGTGAGTGGGGTTGATATGCGTAACACTCCCCCTCTTGAAGAAAAGAAAGTTTTGGAAACACAACTTTCTTTGAGTGTTGAAGTCTAATAAACTTGAATTGTAAAGTCAACTTGTGAGTTACACCCTGGAAAGACAGTCAGCAATAACATTGTCTTTTCCTTTGATGTGTCTAATGTCCAGGTTAAATCCCTGCAACATCAGACTCCACCTAAGTAACCTTTGATTCTTGCTCTTCAACTTGTGGAGAAAAACGAGGGGATTATGATCACTGTAAACAATGACTGGTAGGCTAGAAGAACCCACATAAACTTCAAAATGTTGCAAAGCCAAAATCAGAGCCAAACATTCCTTCTCAACTGTGGAATAGTTTCTCTGATTGTTGTTGAATTTCCTGGAAAAGTAACAGATAGGATGGTCCACTCCATCCTTGCCATCTTGTAATAGTACAGCACCAGCAGCAACATCACTTGCATCAACTGCTAACTTGAATTGACAATTGAAATTCGGTGCAGACAGAACTGGGACACTCTTCAGTATGGCTTACAGCTCTTCAAATGCCATTTCACACTTGTCATTCCAGGCAAACTTGACTTTCTTACTGAGTAACTGTGTCAAGGGCTCAGCAACAGCAGAGAAGTTTGGACAAAATTTGCGGTAGTAACCAGCCATACCGAGAAAACGCATCAGCTGCTTCTTAGACTCTGGCAAGACCGGCAATAACATTATTAATAAGACGCTGAAAGGTGGCTGGCGAATTTTTCATTCCGAATGGCGTAACTTTGTACTGGAACAGTCCATCTGGAGTGACAAAGGCAGAAATTTCTTTAGCACGGTCAGTAAGAGGAACTTGCCAAAATCCTTTCAGTAAGTCAAACTTGGTCACATATTTGGCACTTCCGATTCTGTCAATACAGTCATCCATGCGAGGGATTGGAAATGTATCTGACTTAGTCACATTGTTGACCTTTCTGTAGTCAGTACACATTCTGTAGGTTCCGTCAGGCTTTGGAACGAGGATACACGGGGAACTCCAGTTACTTTTGCTAGGTTCAATGAAGTCATTCTCCAATAGGTACTGAATTTCGTCATGTAAATACTGTTGCTTTGCAGGATTCAGCCTGTAAGGATGTTGTTTCACTGGTGTGGCATCGCCGACATCAACATCATGGTAGATCTGTTCAGTTCTCGTAGGAATGTCTGGAAACAGATGCTCAAACTCATGCAGCAGTTGTTCAAGCTCCTGGTGTTGAGACAATGGAAGATGGGACAACTTGGGGTCCAGATCGTGAAGAATGTCAGAATTCGTGAGTTTGGCTGTGCCAGGCAGACTAAAGTTCTCAGTAGAATTACTTACAACTTCATCCGAATTAGCTGTAACTACATTCACAGGATGTACAGTTAGATTGCTATTTCTGTCTACATATGGCTTCAACATGTTTACATGGCATAATTGTTTTTGCTTACGCCTGTCAGGAGTTACTAGTACGTAATTAAGGTCACTTAATTTCTTGTCAACAACATAAGGACCAAAAAATACCTAGCTCGAAGCGGATTTCCAGGAACTGGAAACAAAGCAAGAACCTTTTGGCCAGGTTCAAATTTACGATCAACAGTGTCTAAATCGTATTTAGCTTTCATTGATTTCTGAGCTGAAACTAGATTAGCCCTAGCTAATTCACAAGCCTTTGTAAGCTTAGTGCGAAAATCTGAAACATACTGTAGAAGATTTAAAGAATCTTCATGACTAGAAAGGAACTTTTCCTTAAGAAGTTTAAGACGTCCTCTCACAGTGTGTCCGAAAACTAACTCAAATGGACTGAAGCCCAGAGAATCCTGGACTGACTCTGTAGCAGCGAATAAAAGTAGGTGAACGCCCTCGTCCCAGTCCTTTTCTGTGTCAAAACAATAGGTCCGAATCATATTCTTGTAGGTCTGGTGAAACCGTTCAAGAGAGCCTTGACTTTCAGGATGGTAAGCAGATGATCTGTACTGCTTGATGCCTAATTCGTGCATAACCTGCTGAAAAATACCAGACATGAAGTTCAAACCTTGGTCGGACTGGATGGACTTTGGAAGGCCAAATACTGAGAAGAATTTGGTTAGAGCCTTGACAATGGTTTTGGTCTTGATATTCCTCAGGGGTATGGCTTCAGGAAACCTGGCGGAGGCACACTTAATCGTCAACAGGTATTTGTTACCAGATCTCGTCTTGGGCAGAGGACCAACACAATCAATAATTATCTGGCTGAATGGTTCTTCAAAGGCAGGGATCGGTTGAAGTGGAGCTTTTGGGATTGACTGGTTTGGTTTTCCCACAACTTGACAGGTGTGACAAGATTTACAAAGCTCAGCCACGTCTTTCTTCAGGTTTGGCCAATAGAAATGACTCAGTATCTTCTGATAAGTCTTGTTGACTCCCAAGTGTCCAGCAAGCGGAGTTTCATGTGCCATACTGAGTATCTCTTCTCGGTAAGCTTTTGGGATAACAATCTGGTACTTAACAGCCCACTCATCCTCAGCAGGAATTTGGAGAGGCCTGGGTCTCGTTATGATCAGACGTGTGTAATCGAGCTCCGCGCTATCTTTTCCAAAGTAGTGGAATATCAAGGAAAATGTGCTTGCAGAATATTTTGAAACCTTTCTATAAGTAATTTGCCTATGGTGAGCAAGGAATGAAACGAAGTGAACGCGGTTCTGGCAACGAAATTATATCGCCTGACCACAAACTCACACGTGGTGACATTTTCGACATGGAGTTTTCTCTTTCTACAACTGAAGAAAGAGACTCGGAGGAATTTGAAGCGGACGAACCTAACCTAAAAGATATACACAAACTCCTTAAGAGCATTCAGTATGCTATTGGCATCATTCAGAGTACCGTGGCGACGTTAGTTAATGACAACAACATACTGTATAAGGATGTGACCGAACTTCGACATGATATTGCAAAGAATAATGGTCAGGTTCAAAAGCTGAAAGAAGAACTGACAAGTCAAAATAAATATGTGGCGTCGTTGGAGATTGAACTTGGTCGTGTCAGAAAAACGTCAAAGGAACAGAGGGAAATCATTGAAGATCTGCAGGTAAGTCTCGATGAGCTTGAGCAATATTCGAGAAAGAACTCCTTAGAAATACATGGTATTCCAGAAGACATCGAAGTTCAAAATGATGAAATTGTTTGCAAGGTGGCTCAGGCGGTTGGTGTAGTGATGTTACCCGAAAAGATTGAGATAACACATCGCCTCTATAGGAAGAAAGGGATTAAGCCAATAATTGCTAAATTCGTAAACCACAAAGACAAAACAAAACTATACAAAGCCCGCACTCAGCTCAAGCACGTAACCTTATCAAGTATTTTTCCAAGTTATACGGTAACCGGCCAAGCTGACCAGCGTATCTTTATTAATGAAAATCTGACACAGTACAGAAGAGAAATGATGAAGTTGGCTCTACAAAAGAGAAAAGATGGAAAGATTATAAATACTTGCTCCCTTGGGGAGACCAAGACAAATGTACTCCACTGATGATGTTAAAGAACTCTAGTTAACCACTATACTATTATCGGTTTTTTTCCCTTATCTTAGGACCGAACCGCGTACTTTATAGTTATTGATTTATAGATATTCTTAAAGGGAAGGATGGCGCTTAGCCGATTAGTGGATTAGTTGGGATTATTGCCTCTTTATTTGTTTACATGTTTCATTGTTGTGTTTTTAGTTTGAATGTTCAATGTTTTTCGATTATGCATCATTGGACATTCTATGGTATATCTTTAATTTAGACAGCCATGGCAGGTTTTTCAAAATGTAATATTCTTACTTTAAATGTTAGAGGTTTAAAAAATCGAATCAAACGGAGATCTATTTTTAGTTATTTAAAGGACCAAAACTGCGAGTTCTATCTTTTGCAAGAAATTTTTTCTGAATCTACAGATGAGACCGTGTGGAAAAATGAATGGGGTGGCAACATTTTCTTTTCCCATGGGTCCAACCACAGCAAAGGTGTCTGTATTCTTGTTAATCCACTTTGTCATGCCTTAGTGAACAATACCTATCGAGACCAAGAGGGAAGAATCGTCGCGGTCGATGCAATCTTAAATGGATTTCAAATTGCTATCTGCAATGTTTATGCATCTACCAGCTCCCAACTTCAAGGAAAATTTATGCAGGTTCTGAGTGAGTTTTTGACAACTAATTTTAACATTGCCCAGCTCATTGTAGGAGGAGATTGGAATGCAACGTTAGAAAGCATCGATAAGAAAGGCGGTATACCGTGGAGACCAACGCCCTACCGAAACAAAATTATTTCGCTGATGGAAGAATTAGACTTAGTTGATATATTCAGGAAAATGAAACCTAGTATAAAAAGCTATTCTTATGAGTCTAAGTCTCTAAAAGTTAAATCGCGAATCGATTTCTATCTCGTAGCTAAATTTCTGGTTAATTATGTAAATAGGGTTGACATTAAAAGTGCTAACGCCCCAGATCACAAAGCTGTTAAATTAAGCCTTCACTTCTCAAATGCAACAAGAGGCCCGGGACTTTGGAAATTTAACAATAGGCTTTTGAAGGACAATGAATTTGTAGAACTAATAACTAGCAATTATCCTTTGATCCGTGAGAAGTATGCTAACATTGTGGATAAAAGATTGAAATGGGAGCTTATCAAAATGGAAATAAGAAGTATTACGATATCTTTTTCCAAGGGCAAAGCTTTGATTTTTCGCAGACGGGAGTCGGATTTACAAAGACGTGTAGAGGAAATAGACAAAAAAATCTGTAACAGCTCTGATCTTTTAAATCTTGATTCTGAACTAAAGGAATATGAACGTTTAAAACGCGAACTCGACCACCTCTATGAAACTAAGGGAAAAGGTGCAATGTTCCGTTCAAAAGTAAAATGGATCGAATATGGTGAAAAACCAACCAAATACTTTTTTAACATGGAAAGGAGAAACTACAACAGAAAAGTCATCACAGAAATTAAAGGTCAAATGGGAAGATGGTGGGAAATGAAAAGGGGATTATGGACGAGATTCAAAAGTTTTATGAGGAATTGTACAGCTCGTGTGTAGACGACATCACAGATGGTTTTGAAGTATTTACTCAGGGTGTGAATTTTCAAAAGCTATCTGAGGAAGAAAAAAATGATCTTGAAGGTAATATAACCATAGACAAATGCGAAAATGTCTTGAAATCCTTCCAAAATGGAAAGTCCCCCGGGGACGGCGGCTTTACAATCGAGTTTTATAACCAATTCTTTGGTCTCCTCAGTCAAGATCTCCCTGATTGCTTTAATGCCGCTTATGAATCAGGTGAAATGTCAATTTCCCAACGTAGAGGTGTTATAACACTTATTCCCAAGGAAGACTCTGATCCTCTGCTCCTGTTGAGCTGGCGTCCAATAACCTTATTGAATACCGACTATAAAATAGCGTCAAAAGTTATTTCTAAGAGGATAGAATGTATTCTACCAACTCTGATTCATACTGATCAGTCTGGCTTTATGAGAGGAAGATATATAGGACAAAATATTCGACTTGTTAATGATATTCTACAACAAACTGAACTGCAGAAAATCCCCGGGATCTTATTATGTCTGGACTTTCAAAAGGCCTTTGATACTGTGGAATGGGCCTTTATTCAAAAAACACTCTCCCTTTTCAACTTTGGAAGCAACATTAGAAGATGGATTTCTACCTTCTATGCTAATGTTGAAAGTAGTGTCATAAACAATGGTTTTTGTACTAATTATTTTAAATTATCGAGAGGTGTAAGACAAGGTTGCCCTTTGTCTCCCTATTTGTTTATCCTTGCTGCTGAGGTTCTTGCTACTAAGATAAGACAGGACAATAGTGTTAAAGGTATTAAAATATTTGGTACTGAATTTAAGTTAAGCCAATTTGCGGACGACACCTCAACCTCTGCTGGAAACCTAGTTGGTATTGTCAATGATTTTGGAAAAATATCCGGCTTAAAGGAGGATTGCGGATGCCAAACATTGAAATCATGGCCAAAGCTTTAAAGCTTGCATGGGTTGCCAGATTTCTTTCTGTTGACCAACTATATAGAAGTGAGAATTGGAAAGTAATTCCCGAGTATTATTTTGATAAAGTAGGTGGTCTCAATTTCCTTTTCCGATGTAATTTTGATAAAAAGCTTTTGCGTCATGTAAATTTACCTCCGTTCTATGAACAAATCGTACTCTCCTTTTTGGAACTCAGAGACCTGTATGAAACCAGCTTCGGCCAAGATATGATTTTGTTCAATAACAAGGAGATCTTGATCGAAGGTAAAATGTTCTTCTTGCGAAGTTGGTTTCAAAAGGGAATTATATCAATTCAAGATCTGCTTAGAGATGATGGGAAGCTGTTGTCTTACCAGGAATTTTATCAGAAATACCAAGTCAAATCGCATTTTCTAGAATACTTTCAAGTTATTTCTGCAATTCCAAAAGAACTCCTTAAAAAAGCTGGAGTTATTAGTTTTGACAAACAAAAATTTACATCCAACGCAGCCTTTTTTAATCTTCACCCGACCATAAAAATTGATTTATTAAAATTCAAATGTAAAGACTATTACTGGCTTTTTATTAAAAGCAGTCCTCAAGAAATTAAAGCAGTTAGTAAGTGGCAACAGGATCTTTCCTTAAACGACCTCTCATTGAGGATTTACTTCAAGCAGTTTATGAACATTTGCAAGGAAAACAAAATTAAAGAATTTTATTTAAAGCTCCTGCATAGAATAGTTGTGTCTAATAAAGAACTCTACTACTTTGGGATTGTAGACAATCCCAATTGCAACTATTGCGACCAAGTAGACTCTATTGGCCACACTTTCTTAAAGTGTCGCTTTACCAAATCATTTCTTCAAAGTGTTTTGGCAAATTTTAACAAAGACAATGCCACTTCTTTTACAATAAGTGATTCAGAAATTATCTTTGGCAAAACCCCACCCACAGAACCTCGGTTCCTTAAAATTACGAGGAAACTTAACTATTGTATCTTGTATGCCAAATACTATCTGTACAATCAAAAACTCAACCATCAAGAATTAGATGTACAAGAATTTTTAAGTTAACTTAAGTATAAGTATCAAACCGAAAAACTTATTTAGTTTTATTAATTGTGATGTAATATGTCAATGATGCTTCTTTGTGTGTAATATGCTGTATTGTTCTTGTTTGCTAAATAAAGTTATCTAATTAAAAAAAAAAAATCCTCAGCAGGAACATCAGGTGGTCTCCACTTTCGCATCAAGACACCGTTTTCAATAAAGTAGCAAACAGGATTATTTGAAATTTCACTTTTATCTACAGCCCTATGAAATAAACACGATATCTCCGAATCTCTATGTTGTTCAACAATCAAATTTGACTTTGATATATTCTCACTGTGATCAGAAAGACTTTGGTCAGGTAATCTTTCTTCTGAGGATTCGAATTCCCCAAGAATTTCTGGAGAGTCAGTTTCATAGACTTGACTGAGAAACGTTTCTGCCAGGTCAACATCAGAATTGATGTCATCTTCAAGAGCCTTTCTCTTACTCATGGCTCGGGTAACTGCACATGATGGGTACAAACCAGGAACCTCCTTTTCAATAGGATCAGGAGTTTGATCAAAACATGGTTTTTCAGTAACAAGAGGGTTAATAACTACCTTGTCCCCTGCAAGGTCATTCCCAAGAAGAAGGTGAACTCCCTCAAATGGTAAAGAAGATCTAATGCCCAGGGTAACAGGTCCTGATACTAAATTGGACGACAAATAAACATTATGAACTGGAACAGGTGTATAGTCTGAAGAATCTACCCCCTTTGTAAGGACATTAATACCCGCAGACGACGTATCAGAAAACGGTAAAGTCTCTGCCAACAGTATCCCTCAAAATTTTAACAGGGGTAGCATTAGACAGATCACTTGTAAGTGATACAAAACCATCATGTATGAATGGTTCAAAAGACTCCATAATGGGCTTGGAAGGGAAACCAACCTTAACCCCATAACCAGAATCCGAAGGGCATTTAACCTCGGGAAATGTGTCATGCACTTCATTGCGAAATTGGGGCACAGATTGTGAAGATGTAACTAAACCTGTAGGTCTGGATTCATTTTGACCCTGTTCCTTCCTTTTTAACTTGAAACAATCTGATATCAAATGACCCTCCTTTTTACAGTAGTTACAAACGACTGAATTTAAAGGCTTGTTTGGCGCTGCTGGTTTGAATCTTGATGGAGGTGACATAAATCTTGAAATTGAAAACGGACTGTTGTCAAAATTCTGCTCCTGTGAATCTTCTCTGCCCAAATTTCTGGAAGGGACGGAAGGACACAAATCTGAGAACGAAGGATTTTGGTAACTGGTAGAAAAGGACTGGTGGGGCTTAACGACAAACGAAACTTTGTGTGTAAGGGAATAATCGTCAGCCAGACGTGCAGCAATATCGAGGGTTTCCGCTTTTTGTTCGTCGATAAAAGTTCGAACATCACTGTGAATACACCTCTTGAATTCCTCGATTAAGATTAGCTGTCTTAACTTATCATAATCTTCACCAATCTTCTGAGAAGAACACCGACGATTAAATAGCTGTTCCTTTGTCCTAGCAAATTCTACATAAGTCTTGTTAGTTTCTTTCTCACAATTACGAAATTTTTGACGATATGCTTCTGGCACTAACTCGTACCCCTTAAGAATTAGCTCCTTAACAGAATCATAATCTGAAGCTTGAGAAACTGTTAACTGAGTATAAATTTCACGAGCTCTACCTATTAGACTACTTTGCAATAACATGGTCCAGTACTGTTTGGGCCATTTAGGATTCTCAGCAACCTTTTCAAAATGTAAAAAATACTTGTCAACATCAGTTTCCTGAAAGGGTGGAACTAACCTGATGTGCTTAGTTATTTCAAAATTATCGCTTGGAGTGGTCCCAGAATGATAGCTTGATCCTGATTTCCCTCCTAATTCTAACCTCTTCATCTCTAATTCATGATCCAATCTTTGTTTTTCTAAACGAAGTTCTCTCTCTTTTTCCCTGTCTTGCAATTCGTGTTCTCTAAACTCTTGTTCCTTTAACTCTCGTTCCTTTTGCATCTCTAATTTCTTAAGTTCCAACTCGAGTTCTAATTTTCTTAATTCTGTGTCAGATGTTCCCATTGACTCTAATACGGAAGCTTGAAAGGTCTTTAAACTAACTAAATGTTTCATTATAATATGATGAATTTGATCTTTCCTCATTGCTTTCTTTACATCTAATTTTAAATGTTTACCCAGAGAAATAAGGTCATCCTTAATTAAACCATCGAAAGTCTCCTGACTAGGCTTAAGCATAAACTCTTCTGGATTAAAGCGATAACAAACTTTAGCCGATAAGTATTTATCTTGCAAAAAAAGTGAGCCAAAGAAACCACAATGTATGCCAATAGAGCTAGCACCGAATAACGGCATAAAGAAATAAAATAATTCTAACGGCTCTGGACAGCATGAATCCTCCTATCAATCTGAGAGATAATCCGCCGAGATCAAAAGGTTTATATCATCGAAAAGATCAAGTTCTCAACTGTGATCTAAAGGCGCGATCCTCTCTGAAGTCTTACTGGGAAAGCTTTACACTTTAGGCTTTTAAAATACTTTTTGCGATGAGTGGGAGTCGTGTTTAGCCTGTCCTTCTTTATAACACTATCTATGATTTTTTGACAGCATTCCGTCCCGCTGCGACGCACGAGATTACATCTGAATGCATGTGACACAACACAACTACACGAGGATCACACTCTTGTTGTACAAGATACATAAATAATGTCTTATTTATTGAGACATTTGCGGGACCACCTCTGTACAACTCTACAAGAGCTATCCTTTGTGTCAAAAAGTACCGTACATGCACAAGAAATCACAAAAAAGCCTTCTGAAGAAACACAATACAACGTCGGATCAAAAGTACAACAATCCTATTGGCTCAATTACAAGAGCCAATGAGAAAACGAAATATTCGATCCACCCCAGGAATACAAAAGCGACAGACATTTCATTTTAACTGAATGGTTTCATATCATTCTACGAGATCTTTACATGGTAGCAACTGACGAGGTTCGCCAAAGAACCGAAACTCGAGTCTTGCTTAAAGACATTAAATTATGTTCATTCCTTACTTAAGGAAAGGACTGAAGAATTTACTAGCATCCGTGAGATTTACAAAAAACAGCAACTATGTTGCAGATTATCTGCTGGATGCCAAATCAAACGCTATTACGAAGCAAGGGAGGTTCATCCTAGCTCCACTGAGACACACTACTCAACTACAGAACTAACTTAGGAGCTAAAAATTATTGCAAGAATTCATGATTTCACTGCAGTGGAATTATAGACTATGGCTTTTTGAGTCGGATCTAAGACGTCCACATCCGTGATACCGGAAACACTTTCTCTCAAGTCTTGCATGCCGCAGACTTTAGACATTAAACATTAAATCACGGCCTGAGAAATTAAACGATCCTAGCACTTTCAAAGCGATAACAAACTTTAGCCGATAAGTATTTATCTTGCAACAAGAGTGAGCCAAAGAAACCACAATGTATGCCAAAAGAGCTAGCACCGAATAACGGCATAAAGAAATAAAATAATTCTAATGGCTCTGGACAGCATGAATCCTCCTATCAATCTGAGAGATAATCCGCCGAGATCAAAAGGTTTATATCATCGAAAAGAACAAGTTCTCAACTGTGATCTAAAGGCGCGATCCTCTCTGAAGTCTTACTGGGAAAGCTTTACACTTTAGGCTTTTAAAATACTTTTTGCGACGAGTGGGAGTCGTGTTTAGCCTGTCCTTCTTTATAACACTACCTTAATTCAGGTGGTCCCGGATCACCAACGCCCTATACTACTAGAAGAGTTTCTTTCATTCAGTCATCGTTCCTGCAAACAACGTTGTTTACTATTGAATGTTTCGTAAATGAAGGCTGTACCACAACGAAGCCAGATATCCCTTTGAGTGTTATATATACATATATAGTACCTAACGTGAACACTAATAATGTAAGTAGGGTTGTAGGAGACGCTGTCGTGACACTTCAGTAACGCTGTTTTCCCGGAAGTGAGAGTAGCTGGAAGTCACTAAACATGAAGTGTAAATGACAAAGCTATGAACTGGAAGTGCACAATTTAAAATATGCGTGCATAAATTTGCATGCAAAACCGTGACACAAAAAATAATAGTAAAAAGAAAAAAAAGAAAAAACGAAGACCATTTTATAACTCATGCCGCTACGCGTATGAGTAGTTATTTGTGGCATATTCCGTCGTACCGTACCGTATTAAAGGCCATAAGCGAAGTAAAGACAAGAATATTTATTGACACAACAACTGAACTACAAGATGGTCGTGGAGCCCAAAGCACATGGTAATCTGAAAGCGAGGCTACATGAAAACGAGGCTGCAAATACACCACATTATTCTTCAAGCTATTGTTCATCAATGAAACTACAACTACTTACACATTGTTTTCCATTTGGTAAAAGTTTTGTTCTAGGTACAAATAGAATAAAACAAAAGTGTAGTAAAATGTGAACTGGTGCAAATTTTGTGGCACCAAAAAATACCTGTCAATTTTCCCAGTTCTCCACAACAACTGCTAAAATCAGTCTTACAGGATAGTACCCTAGCTTTGTCTAGTGATAAACGTGGGACCTATTGAGGGAAAGTGTACATAACAAAATATTAATAGTAATTATGACCTACCTTTTCAATATCTATCTTAAAGCAGTTGTTCTTCCTTGGGTTCAAGTTTAGACTCCACAAGTTTGAGCAACTCTCGGTGTGATTCACGGTTAGCAAATGAACATTCTGCATTTTTGAAGTTGTTGGATATTCCAATATAGCGTTTCACAGCTCTCTCAAATGGAAAACACCAGTAGCAGTCTGGTATAGAAAATCGGAATGCGTCATCAGCAATGTGCATAAGATTATGCACTGTAACCCTACATGAAGTCAGTCCCCAAAGTTCTTCTATAAGAATGTTGAACCGCTTTGCAAGTTTGTCAAACAACCAAACATCTTCAAATGACCAACCACTACGCCTGTTAAAAACAAGTTCAGTCATTCTGGCAGTGAGCTGCCATATGTGATAATCCATTGGTTGTAGAAGTCCTGCAAGGATCAGCTCCGAGGCAGGATAGCAGAATTTCTGAAATTCTTCTGTCTTCCAGTGATTAATCCTAGATGACAACCCATCTGGGATCCTTCCATCTCTGAGCTCTGTTTCGGGTACAAAAAAAAACGGAAACATCACTCAATGACATGAGCATAAATGTTTTAAACAACTAACACATATAATATTATAAAACTTGAAAGCCAAAAACCAAGAACAATTTGTATGTTGCACACAGAATGGAATCATAACTACATGTACCCATATATGCAAAAAGACAGTCTTGAATTTTTGTTGGAACAATAAACCTCAACTAAGTACAGCACTCTCAGTACCATTTTTAGCAGCTGTTGCTTTGGTTTAACATTGTGCAAAATATCAATTTAGCCCTAAAGATAAACAAATTTTACCTATAAAGAGACATGTTACACAGTATCATGTCAGTAATGTAGAATAATACCTGCTGTCCAAGGGAACTTTTTAAGCCTGTCATCAGCTTCTTTTGCATCAAGCTTTCCACTGGCAATTAACTCCTTGAGTAGGCTACCGACCACATTCAGTGGGATTTTATGCATTACATCAAACACTGTGTCTTTTAAAACATCAAAGCCATACAGTTTATTGAGTCGATGCAATATACTAAGACCTGTGTAACCAGACTCTCTGCTAAGTCTTTGGCGAAGGGAAGGACGACTTTCTTAAGAAATTTCACTCATCAACTGCACCTCTTCCTCAATTTTTCGCTCTGGCCATGGAAACCTGGCATGATAACGGTTTGTCCCATAGTAGTAGGTAGTACTCTGTCCAGTGGGATCTATACTTCCTACAAAAGAAGTTGACAAAAATACTTTATAATATTACCAGTAGTTTAAGTATCTTGTATCACACTGTATCACCAATGACATATCTGTTACAGTGTAGGTATATCACAATGAAACACTGATTATCATTAACAAGAGATTCAGTCATTATCTTGGCAGCTAGCATCAGTTACCAAGGAAACAATAAAACTGTGGATTGGTAACAACTATAAGGATGGCACAAACATCCTTCACAGTTCTTCCTTTTTTAGCAGTTTATTGGGAACAAACTATTTTGTTATGCTGATTACTTAGATCAATGGAAGAATGAGATCACTGAGGCAGTATCCAGGTTTATACATGTTGATGTATTGGGCAACAAAAGTTAAATTTCTTTTTTCTTATAAGCTTTCCTATTATCAAGGTACATGTAACCTGACATCCAAAATGTTGTAACAACTCACCCTTCAGTTTGTCCCTTCGGCAAGGATATATCCCTCCGTTGATGAACTTTCCAGTTTCACTCTGGGCTGGGTAATCACCAGTCCATAGCAAGATTAAAACTCTGACTATAAAATTTCCAGGATGGAGTCCAAGGTCAGGGAAATCACCAATATAATCAACTTCATAACCTAAAAACACCAAAACAAATATTATTAAACACCTTTGACCATGCAATTCAGGAAAACTTGACTGCCTCTGATCAGTCACTTACAGTCAGTAACAGTGGCTGGAATTATGACCACATTATGTTAATTGTTAACAAAAAAGATTTTTGTTTGCATATGTTGTGGTTCAATTTTATACTTGGTTTAAATTTTGTTTTCTTTTGTTTAAAACTCATTATCATACATTACCATACCCAAAAACAAAGGAAAATAAAATTTAAACCAAGGATAAAATTGAACCACAACACATACAACCTTGAATTTAGCAGTTCAGTTTGGTTGCTCTTTAGGAGAGTTTCATAATCCCAATTACAGTCGAACCTCCGGTTGCGACCACTTCTCGTAAGCGACCACCTGTCCTCAGTGACCAGTTTTCCAAAATACCAAAAGTTTCCAAGTTAAATCACTATATTTGGAACCTCTTGTAAGCGACCACCTCTCGTAAGCGACCACCTAGGCTTGACGTTTTGGGTGGTTGCTTACGGGAGGTTCGACTGTAATTGCAAAATCATTGAGACAAACAAGTGCTTTTTATGCTTCAGGGCAGTCCTGAAACAATAAACCACTTTTGAGTGCAGCAATGCTGAACTGCTACAATGTAACTGTAAAGTCGTATGGGAACAAGAAAAAGAAAGGAGTGAATCTGACCTATTTTTACTAAAAGGGTGGTTCTGCCCCAGCCCTTCAGTTATATATAGTATTAAAAGAAATCATCCTACCATTAATGAAAATATCTTCCACTTCAGAGATGAGGGGATGGAGAAAGGGATCTAATGCACAAGGTCGCTTTTTTGGGAGCAGGTAATTTGGGACAAATCCCACAACATAAACTTCTCCTTTGGAACTCCTTTCCTTCTTGTACATGTTACCAATGCTGACATCTATTGCACCTTTCAAAATACAAGTACAATAAATCACCATTTTACACACATGTCAAGTAATCAGTCATTAATTAATGTAAGCATTACACCAGGTGTTCTTTTATTTTGATTAGTGTTATACAGTAGAACCCTGCTAAACCTAGTTTAGTGTGGAATAAATGATGATGACAGATTGCAATGCATTATAAAGTAGTACAGAATTATCAAAACATTTGTGGGTTTGCTGAAGAAAAATGTACATTATAGGTAGGGAAAAGGTTTACATTTAAGTTAGCGATAGAAGAGTTGACGGCAAAATAAATAATTAAAGAAAGTAGCACATTTACAATTAATTTGTTCCTTCCTTCACTTGTCACAACATGCATGTTGGCCAAATGTTGGTTAACATGCCAGTAAACTGTGGGCCAAAGCCACAGATAAACATTTTTTGGGAGCTGTTTTTAATTTTATCCAACTGAACATCAAACATTTACAGGGAGATTGGTTATTAAACTGACAAGAACAATCTATGTTGTCTGTTTCACTTACCACAGCTGTGCCTCCCAGGAGAACCAAATGGCTGCCAGCCATCCCAATGACCAATCAGGGCAATGTTCCTCGGCTCACCACTCACAAAAACTGGCCTTTCTCCGCATTCTTCGCAAAGTATTGAGAGATCCTGATCGCTACATTTAGGAGATGCCTTTATTTGGGCAGCACTAACAATATTTCCACATAAACGACATTTATGCGGCAACGTCCACTTGGAATCTGGATCCCAGAACCATGCTAGTTCATTGAAACGGGAACCATCCCACACTTCTTTCAGCACATCATTAGGTCCTTCACCACGGACCCAGGCTTCTTTGTTGATCCAGTGGGCTAACATTTTTTCACACATTGAATAATCTGAAAACCATGTTCGAATTTTGTCAGAAAGACCGAGATAATAATATTTAATGGAACCTTTCTTTCCACAGTGACGACATAAAGCATTGGGGTCCTCCATCACATCCCATTGTGCATAATGACTTGCATCGAGACAGACAAACAGTTCCTTAGGATTTTGGTATCCATACTCCTTTAAAAGTTTCTCAGTCTCCCTCCAGTTTTTGGGCCAGCGTTTAGTTAGCTAATGATCACTTTTACAGAACAACTTCTTGGCATACTCTAACACATCTTCAAAGTCATTTAATGACCCTTCCATCTGGTTAACAAGTATCAGTGCTTCACAGATTGCACACACAATCTCATGCTTTAGTTGCACCTCAGCACTAGCAGAACTTTCTTCTTGCACCTCTTGTTGTGCACCTGTTGAACTGCTGTTGCCAGCTTCGTCATTTGCACTGTCTTCAGCGTTATTAATCTCAGTCATATATTCAAGATCAGTAATTTCTTCGTCAATGATAGAGTTTGCGGCTGCAGTGCCTGTCTGTGAACTGAAAAGTTATGTAACACATAATTAATCAATGTCATTAATTTTTTTATAGCATACACAAGTTATGTGCATTGAATGAATGAAAGAATGCATTGTTTATTATGTGGAGAATTTGCAGCCACAAACTTAGAATTGATAATTTGCATAATGTTACTATTATAGTGGTATTCTGTGAGGCCCTGTGTAAATAAAGAATAATAATAAAAAAATAGTAAAAAAATAATGGTTAAAAACTAAGTTAAAAAGATTAAAAACTACAAAATTACACTAAGAATTACACTAATCTCTTAATTGACCACTCCCCACTCCCCCAGTGGGGCTTTTCAGGGCCAATGTAAACAAACACTGTTCAAAACAAATATTTCAAATGAACATAACAAGGTTAAAAATCCCAACTGGCAGGAGGCAGACCAGCGGGCTATTTTTACAAGCGTGGACGAGGAGTTGAACTTGGGTCTAAGGTGAAACAACCACCAATTTCAAGTCGATCCGGCGCCCAACCTCGTCCCCAAATAACCATTCGGCCACACTGCCTCCTTAAAAATCAATTTACGTATTCTTTTTACTTCAAATTCCACATCACCTTTTTTAAAAACACCTTGTGGTGTTCATGGTGCAAACGCTGCTCACCTTGAAGTGTCCAACGGATCATCATCCAGATACTTGTTTTGCTGCCAGTGGCGATATTCTTTAGAAAAAGAAACCGCCTTTCCATCGCACTGTTCACAAGGACAGTGTACGTGCTTGTACGTCAAATCTAGACAATGACAGACAACTACTGCATCCCTCGACCATCCCTTTGATTGATGTTTCCTCTTTCCTGTTCACGAACTCGCGGTAGTCGAAGCGTCCTCCATCTTTGCCTTTTTGCTAACCCAGTCGATCCCAGGCTCCTCAGCGGATTGACCTGGGGACGAGGTTCGTATAAACCAATCACACAGCAAACGACAGCATCCCAGCATTCCAGTTAGCCGTCATTTCCCGCCTTTTATTCATTTGGTTTGGGCAACGTTCGTGGCAGGTTCACTAGGTTTTTCTCTTGTGTGCAATGAAGATCGTGGATAAAAATGTTTCACAGATGAACAAAGAAGCTTTACAGTTTGGTCGTTTCTTTGGCAGCATGTGACTTGGTACAAAGCCAACCACGTAGACCTCTTCAGTTGTACACCTTTCTACTTTATACATATTTGCTACAGACACCTCAATAGCACCTGCAAGACAATAGAACTTTTAAGAAGCAATAAATTGTTGTAAATTAAAAATTTTCACAAAATTATGTAGCTGCCAAATTTAGTTTAGAAATCATTGAAGTCTTTGTTAAGAGCTGTTTCAGTACATTTGTACATATGCATTGCAGTATTATAATTAAGTACTACATGTTTAACAATTATGATTATATAAGAGTTCTAGAGCTACAAATAGCTTGTTCTTTTTTCACAATTTTATGGACTTAACCCAACTAGATAAGACATTCTTGCGCAAAACACATGTAGCTCTAACTGCAGAGTGTATATTATGTTGTGGTTCAATTTTATCCTAGGTGCAATTTTGATTTTCCTTTGTTTTACAGTCATTATCATATATACATGTATTAACATGCACAAGAACAAAGGAAAATCAAAATTGCACCAAGGAAAAACCTGAACCACAAGACATTCACTCAAAAACAATTATACAAGGAAAGGTGAAGGGGGTTTGATAGTTTATATTGTACTCTTCTACATTTTCTACATGTGTGGCACATTTTTTGTAACAAGTCCCACAACCTTTAAATTGAATATTTCAGTAACCTATTTTTCGGATGTTATTGGATGTCAGATTTAAGAGCCAATGTTACCAACGGTCAAACATTCGCCGGCAACAGGCGAAAAATGGATTTCGCTTATATTCTCGACTTAGGTAGGCCCTTATGTGAAACAAATCACTGCATACTCAGTTTGGTTTAATATCGATTTGTTTCAGAGAAAATCGATAATAACTGAATACCGCCAAAATGCCACATTAGGGACTCAAAATTTATGCCGAGTTTGGAAGCTTCGCGTGAAAAAATAAAGCACTCTAAAAGGACAATACCTGTCAAATCTTAGAGAATGACATCAAAAAGGTACATTGAAGGTGATTTTAGCGCTCTGTGTCCTTTAATTTACAAAGTGTAATTAATTTTACTTGACACACTTTTAACTCGTTTAAAAATAGGTCAAACTCATCGCTGAATTTAAACGTGAGCGAAGCGAAATAATTGGTCAAAAATTTGGTATTTGAAAGATGAAGGGATGTTCTTTTGGATCTCAGAAGGAATTTTTGGGGAAATGATCCAGCGCGATGCTTTCGAATTTCAAAGTTGCTTAAAATTCGTTAATTCAACTAAGCACGGAGAATCGATCTTATCAGCGTTATCTAAATATCTCGCGCTAAGGTTCAATTCTTCCCCATTTAAAGTTCAAATATTTCAAATTTAAAACATAGAAATGCTTACCTTGATGCTGCTGAAACATTTTTATGAGCGTTGAAGTCTTTGTAATCTTTGTTCATGAAAAAACTCAAGTCCGCCGTCATATTTATATACTTGAAGCGATTTCTCAACAAGCCATGTGCACATTAGTCTCCCGTTTTGAAGTGACTATTTTTTTTTCGTCTGTGTTTTTATACAGACCAGTGTCAAGTGCTTAACCTAAGTAGGTTTTACTTTTCAACAGTTTGGAACTGAAAGCAGAAGGCGATCGATCGATTAAGGCAAGCGGAAAGTCGTTATTTCATAAACATCTGTTTGTTGTCCGGTAAAATGTAGCTAATTAATTCAGAGAGCGCACAGTCTCACGTGAAATTGACAACTGCCGTAGGATAGCTGTAAAAGCTGGATCTTTGAATCGGCATTTAATTTCTTTTGAAAACATATGCGATGTGCGTAAATGCTAGAATTAGTTTTGTAATATTTCCATAAGCCCAATGAAACCCAATAAAATGTCTGTATATTACAGTCGGAATGATGCTTTCTTCATTTTCAAGACTACAATGTTTTTTCTTTAGCCGCGGTTGCCGTAGTTTTGTATCATTCTGTTGCGTATTAGTTTTTCTTACCTTATTCAATTGATTTTTATTTTAAGGAGTTAAAAATAAGATTGGGCAATTGAAATAAACCTAATTCACAAAACGATCGGTGCTTTATAAACACCTGTCAGTTTGTTTCTTAATTCACCTTCACATTTAAAAATTAAATTAGCCCGTGGGGTGAAACCAAGAGTAAACACTTGCAATTATCGAGAATACTTTCTGTGTAGATATGGAGATCTGTTGCTCTTTTAAAACAATCGCGGGTGGAAGCTGTGGCTTTGACAGGAGAGACAAAACACAAGAAACTGAAGTAATACCTTTGTTATCCTGTACAAAGGAAATTTCCAGCCACACGGCAAGTTGTCATTTTTCCGGCATTAGAGACGAAGTCGATCTAATTCTTAGCAGAGCCGGCGTGTTCAGACAACCTGCGAACATACGTTTCATGACAATATGTCCTTTACATCGGTCAAAACTTGGACTAGGATGGAGTAAGGGAACGAATACCAGGTGCAGAGTTCCAGCACTGTTATCGAATCACGGAGAAAAACGAAAAACATGGCCGAAATGCGACAGGGGAATCGGGAAAAGTGATTCTCAGATCATATTAAAGAAGACTGGAGTATTTCTTCAAGTAGGCTCAGGTAAATTGCATTTGCAATACTTCTTCCTTCATGTCATTTATTTCTTAATTTTTCTGAAAAAGTTTGACGTAAGCGTTTGCTTTCTGTCAGGTATTTGCGTGACGTGTCGTAAAACGCTCAAAGCCCTCACAGACGAGGAACAGGCCTCAACCATTTCACCAACAAGCAAATTGTAATGGATCTGAATGTAGTTGAGAAGTTGGGCAACGTGACTCTGGTAAGGATTAAAACGATGAATATTGATTTCCTTGCTTACCACTTAGCAAATACCATAACGTTATATCGATAATTAAAGAGCCATGAAAACGTCAAAAAGGCTGTTTGAAACTCGTCCCAGGTTTTGCCCAATTCAAAGCTTTCTGACCCACAAGACAGTCCCCCCCTCCCCTCGCAATGCAACTACATATTCTTATAACAATATTTTTTGGTTGTTGAAGCTTTTAAATTGATACATTCCGTGCGTACCAACACATAAGGCCGCCACCAGGCAGACGTCTTAAAAAGAAAAAAGAAAATTACCCAACGAGTAAAGAGAGCCGTGAAGGGACTGGAACTAACTTACTAATTGTTCGTTTCCTTGAATATTTCTTTTTTAACTCTGATGATTTTGTTATTAATCCCCTTCGAATTTTTTATGCATAATCTGATAAAGTTTTTTTTTTATCAGGAGGAAGATGATACTGTGGCAGAGGAGAAGGAGGAGGAGGACAAAGAAGATAAAGAAGTATCTTTTACTTCAATGTCCAGACCGACTTTAGAAACAAGCCTTTACGAGCCATCATTTTCTGAAGAGAAACCTCAATCGCCAAGGGACAAGCTAAACGAGTTTCTGGCTTTAAGGGATATCAGTCCCATTCGCCATTCGCTAGGAACCCCTTGGGAGGAAGCTTCAGACCGGACAAAACGGTTTTATACCCGAAAAGCGCGACAAGCTGTCAATGCATGTTTAAATGAGATTGCCCCTGACAAATCAGAAATGTTGTTGTCTTCAATAGTGAAATTTAAATCAGAAGAAAGTTCTATCGACTCCTACCTGATGGAATGTCTGACCGAATGTTATAACAATGCTGATCATTGGAGCACCCGCAGACAGATTCTCTCAATCATGGTCGACAGGGTAAGCTTCAAGGACCTGCAAAGATGGTTGCCTAACTTGTCCAGGTATCGGTTTAACATAGCTAGGCACCATCTATTGCTCCATGGCAGAGGTTTAAACGTTCCCTCCGTGAAAAGCTCAAGAATGTACATTGCCCCCGAGAAGCTAGATCACTTCCTAGCATTTATAACAAGTGCACACATTGTACAGGATCTACCGTTTGGGGAGAAAACACTCAAGCTGTCATCGCGTGCTGAAATAAAGGTCCCTAATGTTGTGCGGAGTCTCATTCCTGAGCACATTGTGCTGCAGTATATTAGCTACTGTAGCGATACTGGCTTCACACCGATGAGTCGCAGTACATTGTGCAAAGTTCTTAAGGTATGTTCTGCCTCTACCAGGAAATCTCTACAAGGGCTGGACTATGTCTCAGCAGCCGGAGCCAAAGCTTTTGAAGAATTGGAAGAGGTGGTCGAAACGCTTGGTGATGTCTATGGAAAGGGTCTGACTTGGGCCAAGCAGCAAAAAGAGAAACTTCAAATTGCAAAACGCTACTTGAAGGGTGATTACAAGGTACAAATTTTGCTTTGCTGACGTACATGTATATAACTTCAAACCGGAGCCCTTTAGGCTTTAAACTTATTTTTCTTGGCCTAATTTTCTATTTCATTGAAAGGCAAGCGCAGAAGGGGAATTCGATAATTCAGGAAGTCCTGCCCTCTTATGCGCGCTCAGCTTGAATTCCCGGTACCCAATCCCTTGTCTGCTGGGCAGACTATTAAAATTACGTCCCTATGGCCTGTCGGGCATGCCATCTCTTTTGACTGTCAAATTATAGTAGAACCCCGCTAACTCAAACTTCCAGGAGAAAAGATAAATCATTGTTCGAGATAGCGGAGGTTCGAGTAATCCGATAGTATTTGACTGAGAAAACGATCCAAGGGAAATGGTGCGGTGTTTAGTTACGGGGTGTTTGGTTTATCCGAGTTCTAGTTAACAGGTCACGTTCCAGACTAATAACTCTACGTTGTTTTGAAGGTCCACGTTTCAAGAGAGTCGACAGTTCCTGATCATTGTCGTGCTTATGCTTTGAGCTATCCTCAAGACGGTGATTACATTACAGTTTGTGATCATGAACACAGTGGAAGATGTGACAGGTGCGAACTTTTCCCCACTGTATTTCATGAAATCCAAGAAGTCCTTGGCAGTATTGAATGCAGCGAGGAAGAGCGAAACGAGATGGATTTTGAAATTTCTCAATCAAAACAGAGTATTCAAGCCTGGAAGGCTCACCTTCTTCGTGCTATTAATCAGGATGCAGCACGGCATGAAATTCTTGAGACTCTGGATAAACAGTCCGTGCTTATGGTGATGGACTGGGCAATGAAATTCTTGCCGAGAAAATTTCGTGAAAGCCAGAGTGATTGGTTCGGGAAACGTGGAATACCTTGGCATTTAACTGTAGCCATGAAAAAGAACCACAATGATGAAACTGAAATGCTCACCTTCGTCCACTGTTTTGAAAGCTGCAACCAGGATAGCTACACTGTTCTAGCTGTTATTGACGACGTGTTCAGTCAACTTAAAAGCATCATGCCAGAGATAACCTCCGTATATCTTAGACAAGACAACGCCGGTTGTTATCATTCTGCACCAACTTTACTGTATGTCTACCAAGTTGCGGCAAAGAATGGTATCAAGCTAGAGCGCGTGGATTTTTCAGACCCCCAAGGCGGAAAAGGGGCCTGTGATCGTAAGGCCGCCACAATCAAGAGCCACATGAGAGTGTATCTTAACTCTGGTCATGACATAGAGACAGCAACGCAAATGATGGAGGCTATTGAGTCCTCAGGTGGGATGGACGGTGTTAGCGTCATTGTGAGCGGCCCGCAACCTTCCCCGAATGTTACGCCTGTAAAATGGGAAGGTGTCAGTTTTATTAACAACATTGGATACTCCGAGAATGGAATGCAAGTATGGAGAGCATATGGAGTTGGCTCGGGAAAAGTTCTACCCTGGGGCAATTTTGTTCAGCAAAATGTAAGTCTACCTCAGCTGAACAAAATTGCAGACAATGGCAATTCCAACCCTTCTTTTGTGGCTGTCAAAGCCAGACGACGTGCAGAAAAACACCAGGAACACCACGGAGATGCCTCAAATATCTCTCCAGTTGAGAGTGATGATGACGATAACTGTGACAATGAAACGAAACTGTTCTTTTGTCCTGAAGACGGGTGCGTCATGTCATATCAACGCTACTATTCACTGGAACAACATCTCTGTCATGGCAGACACAAATACGCCTTAGAGCAGGAAACACTGTACGACAAAGCGATGACTCTGTATGCAACAAAATTAGAACATGGTGCCGGTGTTATTCCAGACGTCATTGATGACGTGCGTGTAGATTTGGATGCTGGTTCATCGCTTCCAATGGGCTGGGCTCTAAAGTCTTCAACAACTGCAAGAAAGAAACTCACTGCAGCCCAGAAAAACTATCTTACGGAAGTCTTTAAAGCTGGAGAACGTACCGGGCAAAAGGCCGATCCTTCAAACGTAGCAAGAGCAATGCGACGAGCAAAGCAAAGCGATGGTGCCAGTATGTTTAAGAAAACCGACTTCTTAACCTCCCAGCAAATTGCAGGATTTTTTTCTCGATTGACAGCCAAAAAAACTTTTCGGGCGGATACATCTGACGAAGAAGAAGGCATTGATAGCAATGAAGTGGAAACAGAGAGAAACATTCAAGACCTGACTAGCGAAGTCATGGAGGCTTTTGCTCCTCAGCATCCCATCATGGTAGACACACACAACATCTGTGACCTCGTGTGCCAGTCGAAACTCGCGAAGTTTCAAATAAAGACGCTGCAGGACTTTTGCACCTCATTGGAAATGGATGTATCCGCCATTTCAGGGAAGCGAAAGCAACCATACATTCGCCTCCTAGAGGATTTGGTAGGCAGATGTAGTCAGTGCAGAGAGAACAAGTGAGGTAAATTTCTGCAGCAAGTCTAAACCAACGGTACCGTGAATTCAAATTTCACCACCCCTTCGAGCAATATACATTTGGCAGGTAATTGATCTTAAACTTTTCGTGAAATAGGTACAAAAACGTCATTTTATCCATAAGAAATTTCGAATAACCAGCGTGCGTACGGTTATACGCGCACATACTGCTGTGAAATAAGAAAAAGTCCAGATTTTTCCTTTTTTCTCGGCAAAAATCAAATTTTAGTACGTGACCTAATGTAAGTAGCACCGATACTTTTTTTTTCATTATTTTACATGTACTTTGAGCCCAGAGATCAGTTTTCCGCGATAACGGAATACCCGAATAGAAAACTACCGCTCTAATTACTGCGTGGGAATGGGTGTGAAACGTCCGGTCAGGTTATAAAATACGGTATTCAAGAGAAAAAAGTTGCGTTATTTTAGAACTTTATCAATATTTTTCTGTATAAGATGACTCAGATAGCTGCGCCCGAGTCACGTCGATACTGCCTCTAGCAGGCCGGCTAGTGATAAACGTAATTTAGTAATACACAAAAAGGCACTTTGGATACATTGAATATAGAAATATGTATATTTACGTGCGACTGACCTCGCGCTGCCATATAGTAGAAGTGTTGAGCAAATGTAAATGTAAAGTGAGTGAGGGTGTTTCAGAGCGTGCGTGGCTTGTGCACGAGGATTTATGTTTATCACCTCTCTAGGCGATTTTCTGAAAAAAGAAGCCTGTTTTGAATCCGTTTTTCAGTCTAGAGCTAGACTGCGAGCTATCGCCCCTTTTCCCTCACATCGATAACGCGCGAATAGATTTATAAAATTAATATGCAAAACGGTTTGCTTCGTCTCGCGGACTTCTCGTGCCAAAAAAGGCAGCATGAGAAAAAGACTGCTCGCAGCGTACCCTAGAGAAGATTAGGGACGGAACATTTATTTTTTGTGGGGGGGGGGCAGGCAATCTTTTCTGAGTATGATGTTTTTTTTCAGCATCACTATTTGCAAGATTTTTTTAACAACATGCTTAAATTTTTTTCACGTGCTTTCTTGCACACGATTTTTTTCTCTTAAATTTCTTCTGCAGGATTTTTTTTTGTGGTAATTGCCCAAACACCCCCTTCCCCCCCACAAAAATTAAATGGTCCGTCCCTTACGGGTTTTTGCATCCACGACAGCCCGTAACGGTTGTAGCGCAAGGAATCACCAATGATAGATAAAAGTTGCTCAACCCTATTTTTTTTTTATTATAACTATAATAAAGTTATTACTCTAATTTCTAATCCATATTCGTAATCACCATTTTTATTAATAATTTTACAGGGGGAAGCAAAAATACCGGAAGTGCGCGTCCCTCGCAATAGTTGGCCAATCTTCGAGCCACCATTCCGGCCAGACTACACACTGTGTTCAGATCGCAGAATAATAGTGCAGTTTTATATGGCATGACTTTTGTTTTCGTATGATTTTGCGTTTCCTTAAAAATGAGAATAACAAGACAAGAATGGGGAATTTAAAGAACAAAGAAAATTTAACAAAAGCGAACTGAACATAAATGCTTCCGGCCCGGAAGTGATATACCCTGTCACGCAACTATATGTTTTAGCTGTCAGGTCAACACGCTGCTATTAACGTCAATATTACAATGATAAAAAACATTAACACTTCGACCAACGTGCCAAAAGATCGGCTAAGCATATTCTTGTCGTTTATAGTTTTTAACTTCAAAGCTTCAAACTTAAAGTTGTAACCGCCGGCATTCGTTGTCAACAAATCGTGCGCTCTTCTGAATTAATTAGCTACATTCGACAAGACAACAAACAGATGATTTTGAAATAACGACTTTCCACTTGCCTAATCTATCGATCGCCTTCTGCTTTTCAAAGTAAACCCTACTTTATAGCTTAAGCACTTGACACTGGCCTGTATTTAAAAACGGGTAAAAAAATCGTCACTTCAAAACGGGTAAATTACTATAAATATGTACACGAGAAATCGCTTCAAGTATATAAATCTCATAAATCTCGCGGCGGGCTTGAGTTTTTTCATGAACGAAGATTACAAAGACTTCAACGCTCATAAAAATGTTTCAGCAGCATCAAGGTAAGCATTTCTATGTTTTAAATTTGAAATACTTGAACTTTAAATGGGGAAGAATTGAATCTTAGCACGGGATATTTACATAACGCTGACAAGATTGATTCTCCGTGCTCAGTTGAATTAACGAATTTTAAGCAACTTTGAAATTCGAAAGCATCGCGCTGGATCATTTCCCCAAAAATTCCTTCTGGGATCCAAAAGAACATCCCTTTATCTTTCAAATACCAAATTTTTGACCAATTATTTCGCTTCGCTCATGTTTAAATTCAGCGATGAGTTTGACCTATTTTTAAACGAGTTAAAAGTGTGTCAAGTAAAATTAATTACACTTTGTAAATTAAAGGACACAGAGCGCTAAAATCACCTTCAATGTACCTTTTTGATGTCATTCTCTTAAATTTGACAGGTATTGTCCTTTTAGAGTGCTTTATTTTTTCACGCGAAGCTTCCAAACTCAGCATAAATTTTGGGTCCCTAAGGTGGCATTTTGGCGGTATTCATATATTATCGATTTTCTCTGAAACAAATCGATATTTAGCCAAACTGAGTATGCAGTGATTTGTTTCACATAAGGGCCTACCTTAGTTGAGAATATAAGCGAAATCTATTTTTTTTCGATTGCCAGAAATTTTTGAAATTGTTTGGTTTTTGGTAACATGCGCTCTTAATACTCCTCTTATAAAAAACTAATTTTGACTCACCTGATTGTTGAAACAACGTTGACGGACGCTAAGGAATTTTCCAACTGCCAGTGTCTATGCTCTACTGATGATGAGACTGGGTTTCCACCGCAGGAACTGCAAGGGCAATGAACGTGGGTGTACAGAAGTTTGTTGCAACGACAACGAACAACTTCGCTTTGATCCCATGGCCAGCTTCTCTTTCTTCCAGCCATAATTCGAATTTGCGTTTCGATGCGGTACCTTTTAAAGCAAACAGCTGTTGATGATGAGTCCTGGGTCGAGTATGCATGAAAGCGAGGTACACTACCCCGTATGCTGTATTTCGCGCCAAAACTTGTGTTGACGAACGTTCTCTGCCGGGTGAGGTGATTCAGGTGAGGCTTTGTAAATTATTCGAAGTAAAGTGGAAATGGCTGACATAGAGTCGAAAAAAACGGAAGATATGTCTGTAGAAGTTTGTAACTGGATAAAAACAGTATCGCCGCCAAATTCGAAGGTAGGTGAAACTCCAGTGAAATAAGAAAATGGCGCGCAACGCAGAACGTTGCCAAAAAATTAAAGTGTTCTATTTTCGGAACTTTTTTCTTTCAACAGAGCAAAAAATTAATGGAAAAGGCTTAGTTTTGATAGCAACTAAAGGCACTAAAGACCAGCTTGAAGTCTGCGGATTACCACTTGTGGGGGACCAAATGAAATTGTTAGAGAATGTCCAAATGGAGTCGGCGGAATCAGATGGCGCCATCCACTGCACAAGCAAAGCCAGAATGATCAAACCATCAACCAAAAAAATTGACAGTGACCTGCACAAACGAATATATAATGCTAAGTAAGTTTGTCGTATTCTCTTTACCTTGTAAGTTACTGCTAAAAAAAATGTCTGCAAGCCAACTAAGCTTAACTTATAAGCTTACCACAGAAAAGGCCTGTATGAAAATAAAGTAAACATTAATTTTGTGCAGAGCGTTGGGCTGAATGTAAGCTTATGTATACAATTTCATGACAGAGGGTCCTTTTTTTCAAACAGGAAGAAAGCTGTAAGAGCTGCAGTAATTGCAAAGTGGCCGGGAAATAAACTACCAAATTTCAAGAAAGATACATCTCAACTAAAAGTACTAAGCCAGTTAGTTGATGAATTAGAGGATGAATGCACATATTTGAAAGTGGGATTCAACAAAGAGGCAATTCGCCAACACATCTTAGACATCTTAAATGAACGACGCAGACATGTTAGAAAAGGACATGATTATACAAAGGTATGACCATGGTTTCTTTTTTTTTCTGTGGGCTTCATAAATTTGTCTATGTGGCAACGTACCCTAGCTGTCATTATTGATATCTATTGATTTGGTTAACTCTTAGAGTTTTGAAATTGAATGATCTTGTACCACATTCTCCACAGGAGGACAAACGAACTCTTAAAAAGAGAAAAGTCCCAGTGCCTGACTCCGAACATTCTGATGGTGGAGACACTGAAAACCTTGATGAAAGTACTACTACAGCTAGCTCTGATCCTGTCACTGAGGAGTCTTCGAATTCTGACAATGAACAACTGCCACCAGGTACCAATCATAGTGATACAGATTATTAATGGATTGACTTTCTGAAAATGTACCTCATCACAAAATTAATGTTGACTCGGATTTGAGGAGCTTTTCTTCTAACAACCTACACCTATCCATTTTTACTTTTAGGATTGACACAAAGGAGTGCTGAAGTGATTGTATCAGTGATGTTTACCGCCATTAAATTTGGTGACATCACCAGGTCACAGATGGCGTCTGCAGTTAAGAAACTCAAAGTTAAGTGTAATACATCCAGCAAAGATGAAATGGCTGTACCCCTAGCTGGAGCATTTGTGAAACAGAATTTTGTTAAATTAAACACTAAAGATCTTGCAAATGTTGACAGGGGAAGTGTTGAGAAGTTGAAAGTGTTTTAAACAGGTTGTTCATAATTTTTAACTGTCAAGGTTAATGAAAACCAGTCTGAGTTAAATGGACTTTCATTGTGGAAGTTGTTTTAATGGGTATCTTGGCAGAGCTGTGTGTATCTGTTCACATTCAGTTATCACTAGAGGGTAACTTTAATTTGATTTGTGTTGAAGCATTTTTGAAAACCCTTTTTGTAGTACTGTTGATTAAAGTAGATCCTTAAGTTCCAGTTGTATATAGTCAACAGGAGTAGTTTGGGTTCATGTGAGACACACTGTATGCACTGCTAGGATTTTGCTCTACAGTATGCAGTGGCCCCTGGTCCGGCTGTGTCCGTGTTCCGGACACTTGCCTTTTTTTGCATAATCTTTCAGTGGAAAAAACTCAACAAATGCAAAAGATGAATGGATCTTAGAAAAAGTTGTGGTTTTTTTAAGTTTGTTTACACCAAAATGACAAGTGTCCAGACCACAGACACGGTTGGACCAGGGTCAACATACTGTACATAACATGTGGTTCATAATTCCCAGAACTTATCCCCACGGCAATCTTTCTGTACATGTTGTGGTTCAAATTTTTCTTTGGTTTAAAAATTTTCAAACCAGTTTAGTTTTTATTTTCCTTTGTCTCAGATTCATTATCACATTCTGAGACAAAGGAAAACAAAAATCAAACTGGTTTGAAAATTTTTATACCAAAGAAAAAATTGAACCACAACATACACATATAATTGAACACTGAATGCAAATATGGCCGCCAGGCAATTTTTTGCTTGGCCAAGTTTTCAGAGAAATTAATGATATCACGTAAACAAGTGCTGCTAAGTGTATCATCTTGCAAAGTTTGAGTGTTTTTGGTTTAACGGTTGCAAAGTTATGACTCACTGAAATTTTAAGCATTTGTATGAGAAAAGACATTCTTTCCTGACTAGCCTCGCTTTCATGTTTTTCCCAAAATTTGATTGCTATAACTTCTCTTAAAATAAGATTATGGCCTTGAAAGTGCACACAATGACTTATTTTGACTTGATCTTCATCATTATTCAATTGCTTTTCTTTTCTTGAGAACCTGTCCAAACAAAAAATTGTTGGACGGCCATATTTGCATTCGGGGGAATTGTTAGTAGCTGTTCTGGCTACTGTTGGCAGATTGTGTTGCAATCAATATATTCATCCAGGTGTTATCTCAGGCTATTGTAACAATTCACAGCAAAAATGTAGTGTTAATCCTATTACCTGCTTTAGTAAATAAATGTTAATAAATCTTTTTGTTTTCTATTACTAAAATGGATTCTTCCATGTATTATGTCTGAAGGTGGATAAATGGGATTAACCACTATGTGTAGGAGTAGAAAAACCGTGATGGTTTTTTTATAATTTCCATAATGGTTAATGTTTAAATTGCCATTATGGAATTCTACCATTTCCCCCAGCGGATAAATTGGATTAACCACCATGGGATGAGTAGAAAAACCGTGATGGTTTTTTTATAATTTCCATAATGGTTAATGTTTAAATTGCCATTATGGAATTCTACCATTTCCCCCAGTGGATAAATTGGATTAACCACTATGGGATGAGTAGAAAAACCATGATGGTTTTTTATAATTCCCATAATGGTTAATGTTTAAATGCCCATTATGGAATTCCACCATTTTCCAAAGTGGATAAATTGGATTAACCACTATGTGAAGAGTAAGAAAACCATAATGGATATGTTCTAATTCCCACCATGGTAATTTACCATGCACAAACCATCATGGGTTTTCAGTGTAACCCTTCAATGTTAAAATTTAAAAATCCATGAATGGGAAGAATTCCGTTTTTCCATTAATGGATTTTTTAATGGGAATTGACAAATTCCCATTGATTTTTCCAATAATGTTTTTTTGGAAAATTTTCCTGTGTTACCAGGTGGGTTAGATCATACTTGGAACTACCACATGTACATATTCCAAAAAGCCTTATCCAGTGAATTACTGTTAATGAATTATTGTGATGATATTCTTACATTCAGTATGAAACAAAGTCTTAGTTTTCAAGTTGTACCTTAGTATAGTCATGCCCCTTCCTTATGTTTCTCCTTCGCTCATTCATGACATCCAGGATATGAAGACGAATTTGAGGTTTGTTAAATCCCACTGGGGGATAACTGCACTCATCTTCAAGTTCATCCACAAGAGCTGAAAGTTCTTTTAAGCTTGTGGCACTCTTTTTAAAATTTGGCAGGGAGTTTCCTGGCCATTTCTTGATGGCTGCTGCACGTACAGCTTTCTTTCTATATAAATATGAAATACAAGAAATATAACATAGCTAGGAAATTTGCTCAATCTAATTCAATAGCGCAAGCATGCATCCATAACTCAAAGGACACCTCAAGGACAACTTACTTGGCATTGTACACTCTTTTGTGAAGTTCAGAGTCTATCCCTTTAGGTGATGGCTTGCATTTACCAGAAGATAGCCCTGTTGGTGCAATCAACTCCTGGGTTGCACTTGTTGCAGCTTCAACTAATCTTCTTAATTGCAGTTGATCACCTATAATAGGCAAACCACAAGCAGCCAGCTGCTCTTGGCTGCCTTTCAGAGACAGCATAACAAGTGCTTGTCCATCAATCTTTTGTTCTGTTCAACGGAATAAATTTTACCTCCAAATAAATAAATTGGGAAAAACACTAATATCCTTAAAATTTTCATTTTTGTTACAAAATACTTGTAAATTGAAAGATCTCAGATTTCTTTTAAAAAAATAGACCAAATGTATTGGCCGAAATATTTCTGCGAAAATGACTTGTTTGTGCCGTGTTAGGCCGTTCGTCAAAAAGGGCGGGAAAACGGCCAGCTCACATTCATATAAAAGCTTAAAACATCATTTTTATTAGCTTTTTAAATAAAGCGCCACACTTCATAACAGCCACCCAAATTTCAGATTCAGAAGATATGAATTCGTTGGAAATAACTTAAGAGTAAGAAATTGAGGATGTTTGTATGACGGTTAATGCAATATTGCATGCAAGAAATCTACCGCCTGATTGAAATTTCTGAAAGTTACCCGACTTATATTCGCATCAAAGCAAGATATGACGCTCAAATGGACAGGTTTTGCTAATTTTAACGTGCTCTTTTAAGATGTATCGATGGTTTTGCTGTCTGAGCTGAAACGCTACGAGTTTCTAGGGTTTCTCAAAACTCCCGAAGACTTTTCGGGCCCGAAAGCCATTTTTGAAATTCATTCTCTTTCAAGTGGCAGTATTAACCTGAAAACCAGTGAAACGTTTCTCGTCGGCTTAAGTTTTTATTGCTTAGCTTTCAAACGAACGAAAATTGAATCTCTGTTGGGAAATAGCCTGCACATTAAATAGCTTTTCGGGCCCGAAAAATCTTCTAGAGTTTTGTGAAACGCACGCATCATTCCTTGCAAATGTCAGACTATAAACTCACCTTCGAATTTTGCTGCCACACTTTCGTCGTCAAAATTTGATTTTATCCAAGATGAAACTTGCTTCACTGAGAATTGCTTCATAGGTTTGGAATGTCCCTCTTCCGAGGAATCCATTTTTAATAGACAAGATGAAGAATGGCGGCACAGTTCTCACACTGACTCGCATGCAGGCTTCGCCAAAACACAACCTTTTCCCGCCACTTTTCAATACATAACTTACATGAAGTGCATACCCGTTAACGTAGTTCCGCTGGGCAAAGGTAATGCGGCTTCTGGTAACGAGATTTTTCGAAATTGAAATGGCTGGAAGAAAGAGAACCTGGGATCGTAGCGAAGTGGTTCGCTGCCACTGCGGCAAACTTCCCTATACACATGTCCACTGTCCTTGTACATTATGCTGTGGAAACCCTGTGTCTACCTCTGTTGAGTATAGACACTGGCAATATCAGAGTTCCTTGGATTCGTTCACCAGCGCGAGCGTTCATGATCTGTGAGTAAGCGCTTATTTATATTTAAAAGCTTGACCTCTTATTTGTTTTTAATCTTTATTAACCAGTTGTTGTATTGAAGACTTACAATATTTGCTTTCATGGAAGAAACCTTTAGCATGAAATATGTCCTTGGCAGTCCTTGTTGGTTTCTACCCTGTAACATTACTTGACTTCTACATTAATAACGTTATTTACACTGAACTTTGTTTATTAGCTCAGAGCCTTTAGAAGATCCGGCGGTGAAATGTTTGTGAATGTGGGAACAGACAATGTGGAATCTAGTACTTGTAGCCATTCTGCAGATCTTGCAGAGATTGTTGAAGAAACCGATGCTTCTTATCAGCAACCTGATACTACAGCAAATATGAATTCAGAATTTGACACTGAGGACATAAACACTAGTGATGAAACCAATGAAGTTAATGAAGATATTAATTCAAGAAGAGAAATATTATGTGCCATTTTGAGAGCTCTGATGCTTGAGATGAATGGTTCTCATAATGACATATCAGATGCACTTGAATTAGCAAAAGATTTATATTGTGGCAATGACTCAAATTTGAAGAGTATGTGGCCAAAGAACTGGAAAGAAACAGAGACACTATTAAAGGAGAATGGATATAGGGATCCAAAAGAGTTGTATGTATGTCTTGACAATTCTCATTATGCTCAATGGGATGTGATGGATAGCCCTATCGCCACTTGCAGATTTTGCAACAAAAAAGGAGCAATAAAATGTTATTATCTTGGTTTGCCTTATAAAATTGAGAAATGGTTCTCTGATCCAGTCATGTGTGATAAAATGCTAGGATATTGGAAAGACAAGGGCCACTGGCTTTCTGATGATTACATTGGGGCCAACTTTACATTGAAAGAGTTATGGGATGGGGAACGCTTCTGCGAACTTTCCTGGTTTTGGGATCCAGAAAAGGAATGGATGTTACCTTGTAAATGCATTACCTGTAATAGCATTTTTAGTACAGATGAAATCAGACAATCAACCAAAGAAAATGAAGGGTTCAGTTTACTGTGCAATGAATGTGGTACTTAGCAGCATCATCGTCCTAAGTTTGCTCGTGGTGATCCACGCAAAAAAGCACTTATTGGCCACTGGGATGGCTGGACACCGTTTGGCATGCCAGGAAAACACAGTTGTGGTATGTGAGATAAACTTCTTCTCAATGGGTGAATAACATAGTCCTAAGTACTTCAATCAATTTAAGTTACCACCAGAATTGTGGCTCTCTTAGACTCTAGAAGTAAACAAGTAAGTGCAGTGTATGTATCTCTACAACAGAAGGGTTTTTGGTTGAACACAACCATCCCTCTGGAAATTCCAGGTTAGCTTCATACTTTGCTTTAAAATGTTTTGTTTTAGAGACCCCTTTCCCTCTTGGAATTTCCACTGACTTCCATTGAGGGGAGTATGGATATTTTCTGGAACCACTTGTTGTAAATAAAGTGATGGACGGATATACAAGACATGTACATGTATTGTTTTTTTTGTGTGTGTGTCCTCCCACAGGTGCAATTGAGGTTCAAATTGCAAACATGTCCAAAGAAGACCGTTTCTCACCTGATGAGGTGTATGTTGTTGGGTTTGTTCCTTCATCAGAGCTACCAAAGAAAAGGCCATGTTCTATCGATCCATTTTTGCATCCACTTGTGAAGGATTTGAAAGACATTTTTATCGATGGTAACTGTGGTCTTTCATGCTTTTACAGTTATACAAGAACTCAGCTTGGGGTTTCTTATATTTATTTTTAATATGTAGGACCCAGCTGTTCATTTAGCAGGATTTAAAAGCTAATCCAGGAAAAGTATCAACAAGTCATTGCAGGTGGACTCTTGAAAATTCTGTTACCTGTCATTTACATGCCTTTGTTTAATAAACTGGGCTTGATTAAAAGGTGTCTTTCACTGTGGTCCGTAGACAACATACAAAATTGATTATCCTATCATTTTGAACTTTCTTATCTTAAACTTTGACTCTACTGCCACTGACACATCTAACTGTATAAAATATATGTTGTGGTTCAAATATTTTTAAACCAGTTTGATTTTTGTTTTCCTTTGTCTCAGAATATGGTAATAAATCTGAGACAAAAGAAAATAAAAATTAAACTGGTTTAAAAAAATTTAAACCAAAGAAAAATTTGAACCACAACATATATATTATACTTTTTTAAAATGTACATTCTCGCTCTTATTATTTTGTTTCTTGCAGGCTTAGAAGTCGACTATGTGGGGCAGTTTCCAGACTGTCCCAACATACATCCAGGACCAATGATTGTGCGCTGCATCCTTCTTCTTTGGACAGGAGACTACCTTGCTCAGAGTGAAGTCGGAAAGTTTATCCAAGGTGGAAAATTTCCCTGTAGGAGAGATAAGCTAGAGGGTATGATTACATTTTTGTTGGAAACCTAAAAGTATATGTTGTGGCTTAATTTTTTCTTGGTTTAAAAATTTTCAAACCAGTTTAATTTTTATTTTTTTTGTCCCAGTTTCATTGACATGAACTCAGACAAATGATTAATAAAAATTAAACTGGTTTGAAAATTTTTTAACCAAAGAAAAAATAATTTGAACCACAACATATATATTACAGGATTTTCATGAAGTATTTGGCTTACCATAGAAAAATAGAGGAAAGAGTTTTTTGTGGATATAATTTTAATGTGGTGAAAGCCTATTGGAAGTAGTAGGTTAAGTATGGATTTAACCTTTTTACTGGATTCCCCTGGATTCCCTGGATTCCCCTCATTAGCTATGCTTAGTCATGACGTCACAATATGCCTTCCCGCATACTAATTTGGATTTTCTGCATACTAATAAACGGAATCCCTTTTGTGTTATTCTGAAACAATAGGAACAATAGGCCGTCCCAAACTTGCCCGCTCTGTACCAAATCACTTCAAAACAAAACACAACTGACACAGATATCATTTACAGACATACATCAAAACAAAATGCCTTGACCAGGACTCGAACCTGGATTACTACGGCCACAACGCAGTGTCTTAACAACTAGTCCATCAAAGCCGTGGACAATTTTCAGTTTGCCAGCCATTTCCAACTTTAAGTTTTAATTTCTTTAACCGTAGCTTCAAAGTTCAAACTTTTAATTATGCGAACTTACACTGAACCAAATTTGCATGGAAAATTAGCACCTCGGAAAGATTAACAAAGCAACCAATTACATGCGTTACTAAAACAATAAACCCGCACTCTGTTTAAGTTCAAATAAATTAAATAATAACAAAATGCTTTAAAGTTTCATCAAATCATTATGTCAACAAAAGCTGTTTTATTTAGAACAACTCAAATCCATGTACTCCACAAATGATAAGACTGAATCAAGAACAAAATGTTAGAATGAAATAACTTTGCGGACATAGCGCGAATTCACTATAAAGGCCATAGCACAGGCCTAAAGCTTTGTTGTTTTTTTCGGAAACAAAGGTTTCCTCTGAAAACGATTTAACGCTTGGTTCATCTCTGTGTAAGTAAATCCACTTTGTTTTATCGTTTGATTAATGTGTTAATTTAACTGACCAATTATTTCCTCCGCAGTAATAAACTTCAGAACTCGGACGGGGATTGTAAAGATTTCGAGGGATACAGAAAGGGTACAGAAAGGGTACAGGAGTTTTCACCACCACCACCACCACCACAATTCTATAGTTATCGCCACCACCACCACCACAATTTTATTGTTTTCACCACCACCATAATTCTATAATTTCTCCTCCTCCTCCTCCTCCTCCTCCTCCTCCACAATTCTATTGTTTCCTCCTCCTCCTTCTCCTCCACAATTCTATTGTTTCCTGCTCCCCTCATCCTCCTCCTCCTCAATTCTATTGTTTTCTCCTCCTCCTCCTCCTCCTCCTCCTCCTCCTCCTCAATTCTATTGTTTTCTCCTCCTCCTCCCCAAGGATCTACAGGCTGACAGAAAGTAGTTGTGTCCTTGTTTTGTCCTTTTTGTCATTGTCTATAAATCCAAAAATACTTTCTGTCAGCCTGTAGATCCTTGGGGAGGAGGATGAGGGGGAGGAGGAGGAGGAGAAAACAATAGAATTGAGGAGGAGGAGGAGGAGGAGGAAACAATAGAATTGTGGAGGAGGAGGAGGAAACAATAGAATTGTGGAGGAGGAGGAGGTGGAGGAGGAGGAGGTGGAGGAGGAGGAGGAGGTGGTGGAGGAGGTGGAGGAGGAGGAGGAGGAGAAATTATAGAATTATGGTGGTGGTGAAAACAATAAAATTGTGGTGGTGGTGGTGGTGGTGGTGGTGGTGGTGGTGGTGATAACTATAGAATTGTGGTGGTGGTGGTGGTGGTGGTGGTGGTGAAAACTCCTGTACCCTTTCTGTACCCTTTCTGTATCCCTCCTGTACCCCTCCTGTACCCCTCCTGTACCCCTCCTGTACCCTTCCTGTACCCCTATCATTTCATCACAACAGTAAACACTGTTATCTAGTTACTTTTTTATGTATGATCAAGGATTTGCGAAAACAGCCTCGAATAATAAATTTCTTGGATGTTAAATGTGGCGTTATAGAAATATACCAGTTCCCGAAATCTTTACAATCCCCGTCCGAGTTCTGAAGTTTATTACTGCGGAGGAAATAATTGGTCAGTTAAATTAACACATTAATCAAACGATAAAACAAAGTGGATTTACTTACACAGAGATGAACCAAGCGTTAAATCGTTTTCAGAGGAAACCTTTGTTTCCGAAAAAAACAACAACAAAGCTTTAGGCCTGTGCTATGGCCTTTATAGTGAATTCGCGCTATGTCCGCAAAGTTATTTCATTCTAACATTTTGTTCTTGATTCAGTCTTATCATTTGTGGAGTACATGGATTTGAGTTGTTCTAAATAAAACAGCTTTTGTTGACATAATGATTTGATGAAACTTTAAAGCATTTTGTTATTATTTAATTTATTTGAACTTAAACAGAGTGCGGGTTTATTGTTTTAGTAACGCATGTGATTGGTTGCTTTGTTAATCTTTCCGAGGTGCTAATTTTCCATGCAAATTTGGTTCAGTGTAAGTTCGCATAATTAAAAGTTTGAACTTTGAAGCTACGGTTAAAGAAATTAAAACTTAAAGTTGGAAATGGCTGGCAAACTGAAAATTGTCCACAGCTTTGATGGACTAGTTGTTAAGACACTGCGTTGTGGCCGTAGTAATCCAGGTTCGAGTCCTGGTCAAGGCATTTTGTTTTGATGTATGTCTGTAAATGATATCTGTGTCAGTTGTGTTTTGTTTTGAAGTGATTTGGTATAGAGCGGGCAAGTTTGGGACGGCCTATTGTTCCTATTGTTTCAGAATAACACAAAAGGGATAGGTAGTTGAGGCCATGAAAAGGGATTCCGTTTATTAGTATGCAGGAAATCCAAATGAGTATGCGGGAAGGCATATTGTGACGTCATGACTAAGCATAGCTAATGAGGGGAATCCAGGGAATCCAGGGGAATCCAGTAAAAAGGTTAAATCCATACTTAACCTACTACTACTATTGGATATACATATACCATATTACAGGAAATTAACGCTCCTGGTTACAACTTTGGTTACCATGAAAATGGCTAAGATTTTGGGAAAATAGGGTATCCATAGCACTACTGTACTAGCCCTATGATTATGTAATAATTTAGAAATGTATACTACTAAGAACAAAACACCCTTATGCTTCAGGCCACTGTAGTTTTAATTCCAATGATTTCTTCAATACCATAACCATTTTAATCATTATTGACAAAACTTAGCAAATACACATGAATAACATTCCAGTACCAATATTTTGGATTTCTTCTCCTTTTATCCTCCTAGGAACACTACCTCCAGATGGTGGCACAACATACTACTATGGCAACAATCGCTTTCATGCAAGGCACCCTTTTGAGGACCGTAATGTGGATGATGATCATGGATTGATGCAATCAATAGCAGATGAGGATCGGCCTACCGTAAGAGAAAGATTGAGCAGGAATTCTGGATACACTGGCATGAGCATTTTAAATGAACTTAAGAAACTCTATGGATTTGATGTTACCAAAGATCTAGTTTATGACATGATGCACAACATTCCAATGAATGTGGTATCGAGATTTTTGAATAGCTTAATTTCAGAAGGAACATTTGATCCAGTGGCCGTTGACAAGCTGAAAACTGTCAGTTATGCGGTGCACGCTTTAAATTTGCTTTAGTGCTTTGAAATTAACTTCTATTTGAATTTACTTTGTGCATGGCTTTACAAACAAAGGGGCATGGGCATGTATACGAATAAACAAAAACAGCACTGCGGTAAATAAAAAAATGCGCCTTTTGCAGCTTTTTATGTTTGAATCATTTTGCATTTAGGCTGGCAAGCCAGAAAGATGTGAAAAAAAAGATAAACGGCCGCTATTGAAGGCTAAAACAAAAGGTTGGTTTTCGCACCTTTTCACGTTTTAGTGATTTTACGGTTTTCGATCGAGGGGCCACAAAGTTATCAAACAAAAATCTTAACAGTCGTCATCCAGTGAGTTTAAAAAATACTGGTTTGGAATTTGTCGCATGACGAGTCCCTACCTTGCGCGCGCTTACGGTTGTTTAAATTTTTTTATCATTGCCCACGCGAGGCCATTTAAATTTTTAAGTTTTAATAAAGTCCCCAAGTCCTCAGCTTCTACGCTCGCGCTTTAAGAGATCAACTTCGGTGTAAGCTAGAAACTTAAAGAAGGTAGTGTTTACGATCGCCAGACACGTTTCATTCTTATAATGGTTGTAGTTAATAAACTACTACGGGTGGCGAGTGAAATTTGTGTGCGATCTCCCTTCAGAGCTTACCTTTTTGTCATGCAGTAAAGTATAAAGACAGCCTTATTTTGGTATGGTCGTGGTTTAGTTTGAAGGAAGTTTTGTTTGTTTGGTCGATTGGCGACCTTGAGCTTGTTTTCCTTCGCGTGGATGCAATCTGGATAATGTATCTTTGTGAATGCTCCTTTAGCAAATATATATGTTTTGATTGCCGTTTCTTTGAAGGAATTTTAGCGCGGTTGAGCACAGGCTGTCCAAGCTCAAAATTCGACTCTACATACGTGGTGTATGCGGCAGCTTGTGTATATAGAGAAATGTATGAGAAAATCACGGATTCTCTAAAATTGGGTAAATAACTATCTATTTTGAAATAAAGTTTACCTACCTCAAATGTGTCGCTTACTTGTGTCTTGTACTGAATTTGAAGCCATTCCGACGCCATTTAGCGAAGTTATTCGAAGTCATTGTCTCTCCTTCTAAAAAGAAGGAAAGGCAGACCACTGCATCGATCGCTGGCCAGAGGTCACTCCACAAATCGCTCTCTCCTCAAAAGGAAAAGTCCCGAATCGCAATAAAACCAACAGTTTCATAGAGCCCAATAAATTTCACTCCACATATGTGCGCTTCGGCGGTCGAAAGACTCGTAAAGAACGAGATATTTTGCTTTAAATTCGCCTATTCGGCTTTCCAGATATGCTTGTGATCGACCTGGCGCCAACGGTCGTTACTTAACGACAAGTATCTGGTTTCATCCTCAACTCTGATTGGTCCATTTGAACCAAGTCACGCGCTGACAACATGACCCTCCACCGGAGGGAAAGGTACATTTTGTCTAGCCTGTGAACAGGCCTCCTTGTGGGGGTATGATGAAACTAGATAGCGGCAAAAAGAAAACTCGCGAGGACACTCGGTGAGCGAAGCGAGCCGCCGCGGGAAAACTGGGGAGAGGGGAAGAGGCGGGGAGGCCTGTAGACAAACCATTGATGCCGCCGTTCCAGATCACCAACTGTGCACTAGATTCTAGTGCAAACGCTGATTGGTCAGATCAACGACTGTTGACACATTCTGTTGACAAGTTTGCGGTCATGATATCCGCCGACATGCGATCAAAATTTGCATATCGCACTGCAAAATAGAAACATGTCTGACGGCCGGTTCTCAATCGATCAGTTTGAAAAAGCATTGGGCCATTCTGTGAGGGATTTCCCTCATATTACAGATTTAAAAGAAGAGCAGAAACGCTGCTTGAAGTCTTTAGCGGAGAAACACGATGTATTTGGCATTCTTCCGACTGGATTTGGAAAAATTTCAATCTTTCAAATTCTCCCTCGTGTATTGAAAGAGCTGTGGAAGTTGGAAAGAACTTTGACTTGGTTGTACATGCAACATGCAAGTCGTGAAGTTTTCGGCGTCACCTGAGCAATTGTCTCTGACGTTACACTAAGACGAATGACAATTAAGTTGAAGTACACTCATGTTTGTTAACTGTCTAGTGTCGGCATTATACAGTACTGTCTGATAGTACTGAAGTTCCACTGTTAACGCGCTTGAACACGCACTCGCGTCGCTCGGCGTGTTCCAGTGAGCAGGTTTCAACATTCAAGTCCAATGCGCGCTTATAGGTTATGAGTAAGGACATACTTGCCGTTCACGTACTGCTAGAAGGTAGGAGTGTTAGAATACATATTTAATGATCCGCTCTTAAAAAAATGGCTGCGCATAAAAATCGTATGTTGAAACGTGTGAAGTGCGAGTGGAATGTACGTGAAGTGCGCGAGACGCGGTGCCCGTCAATTTGCAAGTGCCTGCGATTTCGAAGAGCGTGTATTGTATTGATTGTCGCATTAGGAGCGTCCTCACTTACATGTTCAGACGTACTGTTACTACTGCCATTTCGTGTCTCCGAATAGTTCGCGTTCAGACTTACAATATAGCCTGTTCCAGGAATTCAGACAATGGGAAAGACCCACATGATAGGGGAATGGCGTGTAAAAGTAGCGAGCAAAGCAGACGCGATGAGAGGGGGCGCGGTTCCTCACTGTTATTTCGCCTCCTATACTTTCGCGCTGTTCCCCAATTCTGGGCACCCATCCGGAGCACCTGGAACAAGATAGACCTACCTCTGGTGCGTGAGTGGACACTGTACCTGGGAAGTGCCGCTGGTGTGAACGCGGCGTCCGAGGAAGGTTGCCATTCAAATCCTTGAACTTTGCACCGCATTCGAGCCCTCTGGTACAGGCTACTAACACACCATAAAGAATAATGTACTGAATATTGAAAGCTTCCCCCGAAGAATCCGGAAGGCTACAAGACGACTAGGGCGTTGTCCATATCCTGCTAGTATAGAAGCAACACGCAGAGTGCAATTTTGTTACATATTCCGTAACCAGTTAAAAGAGGTTAGAGCCCTGCTTGAATTTCCGAACTTGTTGTAGTCCGTTATAGCGTTAGTAGTTGTGGTATCATCGTATCTTATATAAACCACTGCGCAAGTGAATATATTTCCGAAATTTAATAAACCATTGGTTTGTTAAACAGCTGATAAAAATGTTGTCATCGTTTACTTAGAGTGGACTTAACTTCATTTATTTCATTTATATCTGGTGAATACCAAAAATTAATCTGCACAGCGGGGGTTCAGGGGGTTTGTGTTCACTTGTATGTTTTTATACCAAAACAGTTTTCAAAGCGTTGTGGGTCAGTTTAGTGTTGCCAATAGACGATTTCTTTCACATTTCGTTCATAAGGGGTAATAAATTCGTATTCTTTAATAAACAGCTGCAGCATAAAACTGAAGATGTAAAGGTGGAAGGAAAGAAAAATACGTAAAATGCCAGTTTTGCTGGGAGTCCTGTGACCATGCTGTGTACGCAGTCTCGTTGCGTGACATGAACGGCTCATGATCAGTTCCTTGTTTCATTTTGAACTGCCAACTTTGTTAAACTCACTTGCCACTATAGACACTTTAAACGTTCAAATCATCACGCTTTATTTTGCAATCAAGTCCAATGTATATAATAGCTGAATGGAAGCTGAAATATGGTTGGAACTGTCGAGAAATGCGATGTTTCCGAGAAAGTGTACAGATTTCAAGAGTTCATCATTGTACTTATGAAACTAAGACTAAATGTACCGTTGCAGGATCTTGCATACCGGTTTGTTGTTTCAGTGTCAACAATTTCAAGAATATTTTCCCACTGGATTGTTTCGATGGACACAAGGTTATTTCCCTTTGTGTACTGGCCAGACAGTGACCAACTGTGGAGAACAATGCCACAGTGCTTCCAGTATGCATTCGGAAAGAAAACAACTGTTGTGATCGACTGCTTTGAAGTGTTTGAGAGACCTTCAAACTTGCTAGCCAGGGCACAGACATTTTCAAGTTACAAACATCATAACACAATCAAAATTCTTGTAGGCATAACACCACAAGGAACTATTTCATTTGTGTCTGAAGCCTGGGGAGGTCGTGTCTCAGATAAATTTTTAACTGAGAACTGTGGCTTCCTGGACAAACTGATTCCTGGAGACATGGTGATGGCCGATCGGGGATTCACCATCACTGAGAGTGTTGGACTGAGAAATGCTAAACTAGTTATACCAGCTTTCACAAAGGGCAAATCGCAGCTCAACCCAGTGGACGTGGAGCAGACAAGAGGCATTGCGAATGTCCGGATTCATGTTGAACGTGTTATTGGACTGCTTCGACGGAAGTTCGCTATACTGAAAGGCACCTTGCCAACTGACTTTCTGATATGTAATCATAAAAACTCCGACAGGCGTACTGCATTGGTGGATCATATGATAAGAGTTTGTGCAGCTCTTGTTAATTTTTGTCCTCCAATTGTACCATTTGATTAGATCAACTTCACATTTATATACCTTAAGTCTTCTGATTAAGCCACCTGGGTGTTTAATTTATTTCAGGGGATAGATAATATGATTTTAAGTTAATGTGACAACCATGAAAGGGAAATTGCAATAGTTAACAGCTTAGGCCTCTAAGAAAACAGATCTGTAATGCAATGGCCTCTTTGTTTACATCAAAAGGTCAGTTCAACCTCGTGCATATGACATGCGGTGTCATTCTAGGCTAATCACAATACAGTAGGCATGCATCGTCAATCAAGACAGTGGGCTTCATTCACATTCCCGGTGTACACTTCATAATTCTCTTAACCTTTCCAAACATTGGTCCAAACATTGTCTTGTCTGCATATTTGCAACATAATTATAGTACAGTATACAGATTTTATTCAAAGTAATTAATCAACCTTGTGACTTTCTACATAGTGCCATCAATGTCACGAGAAATGATTATTACTTGTGCCATTATTTATTTTGGCTCACTTGTTATGTGATGTTGACCCTGGTAGAGGGTCTTTGTTCCCATTGAGACTTTGTTACAAATGTTATAAAATTTGGGAGGGGATGAAGTGCTCCAGCTATCTTGATAGACTCAGACCCCAGGATAGCTGTGTTAAGATGGTAACAATGAGTACATAGTTGGTTGATGATCAGTCTTTTCGAGAGGATTAGGACCTCTCAGGGCCTGGGGATTTGGACCCCATGTGAGGCCAGGGCCTGGGAATTAGGCCTCCCAGTGGCCTGGGGATGAGGACCCCATGTGAGGCTTAGCACTCTTGTTGCCAAGCGACCTGACCTGTATGATCCTTAAAGATGGATGTGTATCGGCAACTTGAGTACTTCATCCCCTACCCCTTTTTCCCACATATTCGTTGTCATGTGTTATTTCATGGGTTGGGTCATAAAAGAAAAATTATACGCAAATCTCAAAATAGCGAAAATTTGTAAGAGATTTTTTTTTGAAAGGAGAGGGATGGCTTAATAAATTTCTTTTTCTAAAGAGGGGTGGCTTAATTAGAGGATTGGTATGATTTTGTAAAGGAAATATGTAAGCTCATTTATATCATGCCTCCGGCTACTGGATATTCTAAGTTTACAACAGTGTTCACTTCCCCTGCAAAAAAATGTAATGACCTCTGCCCTGTTAAATGTCCATTCCCCTTTTACATTTAGGTATAACATTTTCTTTGAATTTTGCTTTTGCAAACATTGTTACATCTGTAATGGTATGACTTTGTGTTCTTCGGCAAAAGAAATACAGGTGTCCCACACTTACTGACATGCAGTGCATGGGTGGTGGGAATGTGTGGTTCCAGAAAATATTCATTGCCACCCCATGGAAGGTCGTTGGAAATTCCAAGAGGAAGGGGGTCTCAACAGCCAAATGTCTCGATTTTCTGTTCCAGCGCGCTTTTGAGTTTTTTCGCTGATGAAAAGTTTATGTCCCTTACCTTTGCATACGGTACTTCGCTGACATGTGTTGGTAAAATCCATGTGCATTTCGTTTGTGTACAGGCGAGCTTTCCATGAATCCGTGTCACAGCTTCGATGTAAAACATCACGCTCGCTACATGAGAACATGAGAACAGGAAGCAATGCGCGGAGATAATGGTGCCGTCCTTTTGTACAATCATCCAAATGTTCACAAGAGGATCGTTCATTCGCTGTGAATGTCTCACCTTGGCCACAACAACAATCTTGCCCGCGATTTCTTTCCCTTGAACTGACGCAACGAAACCAGAAACCATTTGGTTGTACGCCTCCAAACTTTTGAAGGCCTTAAATTGCTTATTTGTGTAATAACTCGTCTCCAAAACTAAATAGGATAGCAAGTCCGAGACCTCTATAGGAGGCAAACATTCTGAGCTGAACTGCTCGCTCGGTATGGCCGCTGGATCTACGCCAACCACAGAAATTTTCTTTAAATAGCGCACTCGGACGTGGCTTTCGAGGTTTTTTGCGTAGGATGAAAGCACTGGTATCTCATCTTGTGGTTTTGAGTCGCTTTCTTGGGAAATATCCATTAGAAAGATGAAATACTTGAAGACTTTGAACGTGAGCGCTTAGAAATGGCATAGATTTGCATACAATTTCACACCTCGCATGGGCACCAACATGGCGGAAACCTAATTTGCATAATCTAATGACGTCAGCTGAAAACCGAGAATTGCCAGCCCACGTGCCTAGTAACGTGATTTGGGGTCGAGGTAAGCATTTTATTGGTGGAAAAATAGAGGCCTAGTCCAACATGAAGATCACATTCAATGGTCGCTCTGTACATTTTCCCTGTAGGGAGATTGGCACAGGAGAGCTAATGAACTTTTTTCAAGTTGAAAGACTAGGCATGCACTTAAAGATTAAGAGTGGAACAAATAGTGGTTACCAAAATATCTGGCCAGATGACTGTGGAATGTTTATATGTCCACAAGATGTGGATGTTGCTTTGCTGATTGCGATGAAAGAAGAAGGTCGCTCCGAAGAACACCATCAGGGAATCACAGTGCACAAAAACCCAACATATTCAGCTCAAACGAACCTAACACCTGTGTACCCACATTCCTGATCGTCAAGCCGAGTTCCTGCGCGAAGGGGAAATGCAACAATGCACCGTTTTCTTCAGAAAGGTGATGAGCCAGTTCCCAGTTCCTCCAGCACCTTCACAAACATCTCTAGATCGTTTGGTACTCGACCAGCTCCATCAGTGTGGAACAGTACCAGTGCAAAAGGAATGGCTGGAAACAAACGACGAAAAGGAAACAATGAAACAAAGTCATTCAGGTTGACAATTTTTGATTCGGACAGCAACGCTATGCAAGACATGTGGGACGTCCCCATCGATCTTTCCAGCCTCTCACAGCTTCATGGCAATTACACTGTCTTCAATATCACTAGCGCCCTTGAAAGTCAGTTGGGAGAAGCAGATCCGGAAGCCAGAGTAGTTGTCACAGACATAAAAGGAATCCCTATCAAGGATATGGTGACCACAAGAGGTTAGTTAAAATGTGCTTTGTTGGTCAATATTAAAATAAAGTGTTTAATTTCCATATGGCATAATTCAAAGAACCTTAATTTAAAACATCAACGATAAAGAATGTTCTCGAATCTCCGGTCTTTGTTTATAATTTTTCATTTTTTACCTTCACCAATGATCTTATTACTTGGCAAAATTATTTTTGCCGGCGCAAATTGCCAGTCAACGTAGAAATTCATGCTATGTATGCTGTAATTCTTTTTAATTAAGCGCCAGTTTATATATCTGAACACTTACCGATTATAAAGTACTATTTTTTTTATAGTGACTTCTCATTTGGCGAATTGAGCAGCTTCTGATCTCTGCGACTAAAATTTTAGTTACATTTAAAAAGTGGCGGAAATTGAAAAAGAATGCTAATTTATGTAGCGCAAAAACGGCTATGATGGGCGATTCATGTGCGCGCGCGCGAAGCGCGTGTACGAAGGTACCTCCCCCTCCTTTTCCGCTCAATGCTTTGCGCGCGCGCCCTAATTTCCCTTCCCCTCCCCTTTCTAGCACCTACTACGGAGGTTACGCTAAAATTAATAGCCAGGGTAACACAGTAGTTAATTGTGTACGGCTTGGGAAAGAGGGCGCAATTTAAAGGATGCTTGCTCGAGGGACACGCGCGAAAGTGAGAGGCAGCACGCACTCGCACTGAGAACACACCCAAAAAAAACACGAAAAAGTAATGATTTGTTCAGCCAAAATCAAATCCTGAAATTCGTTACTGTAAACTCACATCGTGCTTGTAAAGAAAAGCGCGCAGAAAATTGTCAAGGAACTACTACACGCTCTTAACATTAAAGTGGCAGTTTTCTTGAGGAGATATTTTTCGCACTTTAGGTTGACTGAACATGCATGAAACTTGATTTCATTTTTGACAGATATTGCTTTTCTTTCTAGGCAACTTTTTTTTGGGCAGCACAGAAAGTTTTTCGAGTGTTTTATATTCGAAACTTTGAAGAATGGAAGCCCCATGTTTGGAACTCTATACGGCTTACGGCTTCCAAAGCGAAGAAGAGGACGACGATGATGTTGACTTTGTGCTTCCATCTGTACCTGTACACACAACTTCAGTCCCGACTACTACACGCAGCAGCAGCAATACAGAGGCGAAGTTAGATCAGATTTTAGAGAAACTCAAGGCTGAAGAAGAAAAGAACAATTTCAAAGATATCTTCAAGTGTCTTATCTGCCGTGAAACGGCATCATCTGTCATGGTTTCATGCGCGACTGGATGTGGAAGTTTTCTGGGCTGTTTCACTTGCCTTTTTCATGTCCAAAGCTGTCCACTTTGCCGAGAAAGTCTGCAATGTGTGACTGAGAGGAAGCCGCTGCTAATACCTGGCCTGGCCGCAATGTTGGGCATCCCAGATATATCTCTGAAGTCGGCATTGAAACAACTGGGAGCAATTCCGGAGCCAATCAGCGACGACAGTGACCTCGAATTGGAGGAATCGCGTACTCTAGCAACCGTCCGCAGATTGGGAAACCCAGATACAAATAATAACCGTGACACTACAGAGAGTTCGCCTGCACAATACACTATTTTATTATTAATCTCATAACATGGATCCTATGATGGTCTAGATTGTTGTGTTTTGTTACAAGCACCGCGCAGGTGTAGTGGTCCCACTGAGTTTTAAAATATCGTAGGATAACAAGTGCGAGATGTCTGTGTACACAAATATTCCCGACACAACCAGTACTTTTCTTGTTAGTTCATTTTTATAAGGAGTTTAGCCGATTTGAATTGAAGTATCGAATATATCTATGAAGTTTTATGAGCCGTTCCGTGTTAAGCTGCACTGCAACTGACCTTCATATAGCTTGACATGAAAAGATGTATTTTCATACTGACTTCAGTTCCTTATGTCACGCTTACGCGATCGCCTTAAGGCTGGTTTTTACTAGCGACGGAGTCGGAGTCGGAGTCATAATCAGAAGAGTAGAGCGTTATGATCTAGTGAAAACTGCGTTCTGATTCCGCTTACGACTCCGTCGCTTACGATCTAGTGAAAACTAGGTTGTCAGAGTCGCAAGCAGAAGCGAAAGAACTAAAGCAATCACAAAGCGTGGGAACGAGCATTGCGATTGGTTTATCCTTACGCTTCTGCTTCCGACTCCGACAATCTGGTTTTCACTAGATCGTAAGCGACGGAGTCATAAGTGGAGTCGGAAGAAAATGGAAACGTTCTGATTCTTCCGACTCTGATTCCGTCGCGTTTATGACTCCGCTTATGACTGCGATTTTTGATTTTCACTAGGTCACTAGCGCTCTTACGACTCCGCTTACGACTCCGCTTACGACTCTGCTTACGACTCCGACTCTGGCGCTAGTGAAAACCAGCCTTTAGCATCCCTCAGTTTAAAATTGGCCCACGGTCCCTGATTTAACCGTTCTGGTCGTTCTGCCTTCTTGATATTTTAGTAGACAGTAATTTCTTATAAAAACTGTTACAAGTTATAGACAGTGAACGTTGATATTGGCAACATAGAAAATAACGGCAATATTGCTGGAAATATGACCACATTTGTTTGTTTTGGTTCAAGTTCAAAGGTATGATCATTGTAATCATGTTTTTTTTTATACGATATCTCAGATTTTTTCAACTGACATGAAACTAGAAGAAAACAAGTCTAATTGCTGGTGTGATTGCATAATAAATTACTGTCATCTGTTTATTTTTTGAAACCTGCTTGTACTATTGCTGAATAAGTAAAGTATATCGCGGTTTACAATGTTTCCTCATTAGCACATACGCCCCATTTTCTAACCAAGCTACAAACAAAGCAAAAATTATAATAGCTGTAAAACACTGCTCGGTACTTCCTTGAATTTATCAGATGTTAAAAATTCAATTTTTTTTTTTACTTGCCGTTAGCTTTAGCATTCATTGGATTTTAAGGGTTTCTTTGAAGTTTTTAAATATTGTTTATAGCGTCTGTCTCCCGAAGACTGTATCAGGCCCGAAAATATTTTTAAAACTCTTTTTTTTTTGAACGACGGTATAGTTTTCAACCCGCAAAACAGCTGGACTTGTTTTAATGCCTAAATGAAGCAAAATATGTTTATGATAAACTCGCTGCACATAACACAGCTTTTTGGGTCCGAAAATTTTTGGGGCATTCGGCAAAAGCACGCCTGTTGTCTATAGCCCAAAATTAGAGAGATTAACATCGTGTATTAAATGTTTACCTACAAACGGCAGGGGCGGTCATGGAAGCCCCCGTTTTGTAGACGATGAGACCTGCTTCCCTATAAAAATGACAGGGGTGATCGTCGAAAATTGTCGAAAAACACCCTAAAACTGCTGCACCAGAATCTCGTTTGATGGGCGTGGCTTAAATGGATTATTAACCCTAAGAGGTACCAATTCTAAACTGGTTCATATTTATCAGCTCAGATACCCTAAAAGGTACCGCAATAATACTAACGGTGGTCATTTTAGCACCCTAAGCGGTACCACGGTACCCGGGCTGCTTTCATGCATATACTATACGACGGCAAACGGCAGACGACAAGCTTAATACATTTCCTGTTTGCGGCATACGAGATGGTTAATCTTTCTCATTCTCTGCACGCGACGAGTTGATGTTTGCCGTAAACGCGATGTTTATTGTCAAATCACTCCCTCTAGCGTGAGTCTCCTTCGCCGAACACCACATGCTTCTTGCCCCCTTTTGCCATTAAAATTCACCGGTTATGGCTCCGTCAATTCCAACCCTGCTCATGCCCCCCGGGCACTGATTTGATAACTTTTCCTTCCCAAGGGTGGGGCATTTGCTAAAACAGGTCAGCCTGGACCGGGGGTGGGTCATTGTCAAAAAAACTTGTTTATTTTAAATTTCATGATTGTCCCAATATAAAAAATAAAAACTGAGTTGAGTTGCTAAACGTCGGCGTTTGGATCTCGCACTTTTGTAAAAGGGGTTTGTCAAGACTGCACGACTCCTTTCCGTCGGTTGCCACAATCATGATAATTGGCGCCTTTACGGTTTTCTCTAACAAACATGTCTTTAAGTAACTTTCCTCTTTTGTACGAGGATCTGGTCCCATGGGTAGGGCATTTGGGTGGGGCATTTACACTCTTACAGAAGCCCAACCGTGGGGATTTGTACGTGTCAGTTGACCCCACTGTGGGGTATTTGCAACATTATTAAAAAAAAATACAAATGCTCGGGAAGGGGTGGGGGATAGACGGGCTTGGAATTGACGGAACCAATACTTTCGTCTCGTCTTCAGGTAGTCCTTAATATTGCTTCACAGGTAAATCTGTGGCAATTATCTACAAACTGATCCTAAAAAAAGTTTGTAGGTCGCCCGGGAGTCGGGACCTCCCGTTACAGCTGCAAATATTTCGGCCACGCAACGCTGCACTAAACGGCCAAAACCACAAGGCCCTGACAAGCGGTCAGTATAAAACATGGACTGCGGACTACGGACTACGGACTGGGTATAAAACACGGACTATGGATAAAACGAGGACTGAGAATCATGGACTCGGTATAAGACGCGGACTGGGTGTAAAATAACGAGGACCGAAGCTGTAAACATAAAATATTGATTAACCTCGATAAATACGTAGATTTTTAATACGTAGGGGTCGCGGCATGTTACTTTACCAACGTTTGCTCCCTTGATATTTGAAAAAAAATTCAAATCAAGGAAAGCAGAAATATTATCTTAATTCTCGCAATTTTTCTTATTTACAATCTGCTTTAAAAATATACCCTGCGAGCAGAGCCCCCTTCAATCTTTACATGCTAGAAAAATAAATCAAAGGCTCCTTCGAGCCAACTCGTGAAAGCGAAATGCTAACGTTAACGCAAAATTGTGAGAATTAAGATAATATTTCTGCTTTCCTTTATTTGAATTTTTTTTCAAATATCAAGAGAGCAAACGTTTGTAAAGTAACATGCCCCGACCCCTACATATTAAAAATCTACGTATTTATCAAAGGTAAATCAATATTTTATGTTTACAGCTTCGGTCCTCGTTATTTTACACCCAGTCCGCGTCTTATACCGAGTCCATGATCCGCAGTCCGTAGTCTGCGTTTTATACCCTAGTCCGTGTTTTATACCCAGTCCGTAGTCCGCAGTCCGTAGTCCGCAGTCCGTGTTTTATACTGACCGCCATTGACCGGCGAATTTCCAAATGCTGAATGAAAGCTACAGATATATGCGCTTGACTGATTACAATTTACATATCGAAGATCACTGAATACTGAAACGTACAAATCTATAAATCGTAGATTTTCCAAAAATAAAAGCCGAATTGGTTTTGGAAAGCTGAAAGTTAAATGCTGAAAGTCGAATACTAAAATCGACAACCCAAAAACCGAATTCTCAAATGCTGAATCCTAAAAGCCGAAAGCAGAGGATCGCACGCTTGATTGATTACACGAAATACCGAAAAAGCTACAATTAGGGTGCGTTCCATTGAGAAATCCGTTTTCGGATTTCCCAAAAAAAAAAACGCAAAATCCAAAAATGGATTTCCAATTACCAAAATCCTTCTCCGGGATGGATTTCCATAAACAATGGAAATCCAAAATCCGGATTTAGATTTTGAAAATCGAAATTCGGATTTCCCAATGGAACGCACCCCCAAATACCGAAAGCTGAAACCTGCTTGAAATTTTAGAAAGTTAAACATGTAAATGACAAAATCCAAAATTCTTTTTTGCCGTAAAGGTACACTGATCCTCCTCTCCCCTTAGATTTAGCTTCTTGAATTGCCCAAAACTCGTATTTACATTTTTATTTATTTATTTCACTAGTGAACTAGTTCCTGTTCCAGGATGCTCTGGAGTTAACCAAGGTAAATTCCTACTCCTAAACCTAACTAAATGGCAGTGATAAAAATGAAAAAAAAAGTTTAAGATTTGACAAGCTAATTGATAAGATTTTATAATTTATTAAAAATTTATTAAAAAATTTCTCTCAATCAATCACAGGAGTTAAAAGAAAAAGAGAACCAACAGGTAACTAAGAAATATATAACTTTGCAATGTGGAGATTGATCTTAGTTTCAAAATATAAAAAAAATGCAAGTATTTATTTAATAGAGATTCATATTTTTAATTTTTTTTTAATTAGAAAATGCTCTGCAACTAACATGGGGCTTTGGCTTCATTGGTGGCCCAACACAAGAGGGGTAACAATCAGACCCTGGTGAAGAATGGTCTGGCTACCATTCAGCAGAGACTGAAATAATAACAGACTCTGAAGATGATCTTTTCTTTCTAGATAGTGAGTTAGCAACTAACTGTCAGTGTAAATAATGTTTTATAATAAAGTTCAGATTTTAAGCAATTATTTCAAAATAATTTTGTCACACTTTTCTTTCCTTGTTAATAACTGATTGGCATTTTACATTTTCAGAAGTAAATAATATAAACAGCCAAAGACAGGAAGTGGAGCAGGAGGAAGAGGAAGAGGGAGAAATGGTGCAGTGGATAGAGGAGGACCGGGGAGAGGAGCAGGTGGAGCAAGTAGAGGAGTTTGAGATTGATGAGGAGGAAGAGTATGAGGGAGACGAAGAGGACGACAAAGAGGATGACAACAACGATGATGGTGATGATGAGGAGGAGGTGGTGATGGATAGGGGAGGAGAAGGTAAGGTTTAACAGCATTTCGGAGGTAGTCTGATTTTTTTTCTCTTCAAAGACCGCGCAGCCCTGTCCACATCCCAATAGCTTATGTGGCTGACGTTAAATTTGACAGTGTTCTTTACAGGGTTAACTGCAAGGCGACTTTGGGCAACTTCGTCTCTTAGAAGCTGCAGTTCCTGCTGAAGCTGAAAAACTTCAGCTCTTCTCTCTGCCAATTCCGCCGCCTGGCCATTAATGATCTTCACATCTTCTATTTTTTCAGCCCGTAGCTGCTCATTCTCAGCGCGCAGATGGCGAATACGCTGGTCGTACGCCTCAAGGAGTGGCAAAGAGATGACAGACTGCTCTACCTCGAAATGCCTCGGTCCGCGTTTATAGAGGACGTTTGGCGCCTTCTCTATCTCAAACTTGGAAAATATTTTCTAGAAAACTTTTGTTTTTCGACGATCTCTTCAGGATGACACAAGCGAAATGGTTGTTGTCAAGTGCACGCGTTTCTGTAACCATTTACCCATTAGCATAATTAGTGCTCGATGACCATGCCAACAAGAAAACAATGGTGTCAACTGAGCGCGAATTTCAAAAACGCTCAGCTGCGCTCAAAACATGTTATAGGCCGGTAACTTTTCTATATAGGCAATTCACAGAACAAGCTGAATAAAGGTCTTCATTAGAACTTCATTCATGCTGCGCACAATACCTGACAAAGGTTAGCGGCACGCGCTTCTACATGGAAAGTAAGTTGTTGTTGAGGATTAAGAGACAAAGACGAGAAAACAATACACAACTGGCCATGAAGCATTCAAGTTATGAATACTCTAGTGGAACTAATGCACGGAAAGTGGTTCTTACCAAAATTTCCTCAGAATCCTGTTACAATTTCTTAGATTGACTAATTATAATCTGGAATATGTTTGCGAAGAGATCATTTTAACTTAAAATCGATTAGTTTGAATTGGTGGAGTAACAGCAGTAATAGCGCAACTATTGTATTTTTAAATAACACGAAATACGCTTTTGTTTTCTTATACTTTTCAATCATTCAATAATTTCATCATGACAGTTTAACCCTCCCAACAGTTTACTGGTGGGCTACTTTCCCCGCAGCGGGTTTGGCTTATCAGCTGGTCTATTGCGGAGCATTAAACAAACCAGAAAAAAATGGGTATTACTTCGCTTCACTTTTGAGTTTCTTTTCCGATGACTGGGTTTTGCTTGTAGTTGTATTGCGTTTTTCCATTTGTATTTTAAAATACAAATTCTAGTCCTTTTAGCGTGCTTCTGAACGTTGACATTCGCCGGTTTGCGCGAAGAAGGAAACAACTTCTACAGCCCGCGCTTCATGTAACAAATTTTCCCTTACGTACCCCCGGTAAAATTGTCGTTGTTCTGAGCGACATTTCCCTTACCCCACCCCGAGAAGTGTGATATTGTCAACATCTGGTCATCAACGAATATTTTGAATCTCGCGCTCGGAAATTGGCTAAGCGTCGGTTCTTTTAAACCTTTGTTCTAGAAACAAAAGAGCCTCAAAGCTGCAAACAATCAAAATGCCCATAAAAGGAAGGTAATCCAGTGCCATTGTCTACCAAAAATTAAACACAAAGTTTGATATGAGTGCCTACTAGCTTAGTAACTATTTCACAGTTTAAGAAAATCACAATGTATTTGTATAGCACACTTGGTTGCACCATTGGTCGATAAGTTTGAATTGCTTCTCGGGAAGACCCTCAGTGTCTGGGGGCATGTATTTGGCAGCTACATCCTCGCGGATGGCAGCGCTGCGCCGCTCCAGGGAGCTATAGAACAGCCCGATAAGCTCGTCGGGATCTTTGGAGAAAATATACTCAGGCTCAGGGTTCCACGTGTCGGCAATGGAGACTGAGATAGGCACATGCTCACTTTCATACGAGAGATCCTGTGTTGGGAGAGCTGCCTTGGTCTTGTCCTGGTACGCTTCGAAGTCGTAGATGATCGCGTGGGGATATGTTTTGTTTCTTTTCTGTGGGCAACGGTCATTCCACCAGGGGCGAGGCTGTTCGTGTTCCCACCTTTCCACCACATTGTAACCAGCGGCTCGAAGCAACTGAGTTCGTTGCAGAGTCTTTTGGCAGGCAACCGCCCTTGTGATTGGATTGCCCCTGCGGGCAGTATATACCGATTCGAGCCTCTGGTCAAAGTAGGGGTAGCATTTCTCGCAACCATGCCAGAATCAACCATGGAACTGGAAAACTGTCTTGCTTTCTGGGTAGTAGCCATCGACTGGGTGACCACAAATGTATCTCTCACCACCATGGCCGCACCTGTGATGGTGGATGTGAATGCCTCGATGCTTCGCTTCCCACTCCAGCCAGCACACTGCCTTGACACCGAAACCGCCTTCTGGGTAAAAGGTTTTTTCGAAAGCTGACTCGGGAGCGAGGATACGTTTCCCAGGGCAGTCGGTTTTGGTTAGGCCACGAGTACACGTCTTGGCGTGGCGCTGCAAGTTATCAGCCCGTGTGAACCTCGCATCGCACTCGCCACAAGTGTAGTTGTTTGTGACTTTGTTGATATTGGTGATCAAGAAGGCGTGCCCCTCATGAATACCGATAGTCATAGTTGGAGCACCTACCTTGTCGTAGTTCGCAGGGCTGTGGCTCAAAACGATGTCACCGTTGGGGAAAACAGTGTATGCGGCAATGCCTTGCTTGAAGTGCCTTTCGAGTTTATATAAGTGCCGCAAAGTTAGACGGTCTCGAAGCCCAGGATAAACTGCGAAGAAGCTTTCTGTGAGTTCCCTGGTTTTGCAAGTATTGTCCCTTTTATGAGCCCCCCAATGTACAGCCAAACAGTGAGGGAGACAGACTGTCGTTGTAAGTGTCAAGAGAAATGACTTCTCTTTTGTTGCGAATCCAATCAGGAAGTTGCCCGAGACCTATTTGCAAAGGTTGTTGATCCAACACTACTTTGACATCAAGCAGGACAGTGCGTTCGTAAACCCATTTGGTATCAGGCCTGTTGAGTCTTGCGTTTTGAATACGAAGCTCTTCCTGTGCTTGCAACCACTGTCGTGTCTCGGAGAGAGTGGACAACCAACGACTATTGTGGTTGTTTTGATGAAAATTCCACAACACCCCGGTTTCAGTGTTTCGAAGCTTGACTGTGAAGCGTAAGTTGATTGTGTGGCGTGTGTGAACATATTGCTTGATTTTGTTCAGAATTCGGGCGACAAGAGAGTTTTCCAGATTGGTTACAAAGCGAAACCTGCGTGTTCGCCTGCCCTGTTGAATGCCTAGGTCAACCCGATCATAGATTTAGACAAATTGTTCGAAATCTGGCTCCTGTGGGTTGTTTAGAGGATCGAACTCCGCAATAATGTCGTTGGCAGGCTCGATCCATTCAACATTTTGTTCCTGTTCGTCCAGCCACACAATCAGCTCTCGTTGAGTGTAACCACGTCGTCTTCGTTGCCGGGGTCGTGCCATATATAAATGGATTTTTTTGTACTTAGTGCGCGTATATACCTAGGGTAGGGATTTCTTCAATTGGTAATACCTTTGCGGGCAGGCTGGCTCAGGGTTTGATGGGTGGGCATGCACGGAATAGTATAGGGGGAGGGATGTCAAATGCGTTTTTCTCCAAGACCATAAAATAGCGATCCGAACGCAGTGAGGACCGCTTATTTCACATGGTCTTGGAAAAAACGCATTTGACTCCCTCCCCCTATACTACTAAACGACCCTCCAATACCAACACATTTATATCCCAGAGAAATGCTTAGACTTATTCTCAAAGAAAATTCCTTCCAGTTTAATGGAAAGAACTATCTGCAAATACACAGTGTTGCCTTTGCAAACATATTCATGGCGAACATTGAAACACAAATTCTAAGCAAAAACGTCTCTAAACCCAGTTTGGAAGCGTTACATTTTGACGATATATTCTCACTATGGGACATCAGCAAACCAGATATTGTACAATTCATCGAACAAGCCAACTCTCAGAAATTGAAACTACATTTCTGGATACAGTTATATACAAAGGCGAAAGATTCAAGGAACAATCTATCCTTGATATAAAAACACATTTTAAGCCAAGGAAACCTTTCAATATACACATTTTACCTCTTGTCACCCGCCAAGTGTTAAAATAGGATTCGTGAAGGGGAAGCCCTGAGACTCCTACGAACTAATTCTTCAAAAACCACTTTTGAGGAAAATATTTCAAAATTTAAAAAAAGGTTGCTGACTAGAGGCTACCCAAATAACCTGGTAGAAAAATTCCTATCAGGAATCGGCGCTTAGACAAGATAAACAAACTCGAAAAGACATTCTGCCTTTTGTTACACAATACCAACCATCATGAGAAAATGGCACCATATACAAAACCAACCACTCCTATGGCAAATTTTTAAAGAACCACCTATTAAATCCTTTAAAAAAGGAAAATCTTTAAAAGATACACTCATTAGAGCAAAGATATAAAAGGTTCTCATATGTTTCACACCGGTAGAGATTGTGCGGCCTGTCAACCCTTGCTATTTCCTACTATTGAGCCCGCATGTTTGTACGGCAGCTTACCATCTGAAGGTCAGCTCACTCAAGTGTGAAGTTCAACGTCCAACAAGAATGTTGCAGTGTGCTGCAAGCATATCGCACTCTGCACCGCAACACACATACCGAGCATCAACATAGCAATGAAAGACATGGAAGGTGAATTTAAAATATGGATGTTGGTGTGTGAATACGGAAAACAAGAATGTTGGATTGCGATGCAAGCATATCGCACTATACACCGCAACACACACAGATGATTGTCGCATGCAAACGAAGCATACTGAATTTGAAATATGGATGTTGATTCGTGAATGCGCAATGTTGAATTATAGACGTTGAATATTGCATTGTAAAAACGAGCATAAAGTCAAAGCAACAATGTTGCAATCACAAGCTTGAATTTTGGCGGGGATATAACGCCATACTTATTAGACCGTGTCTGCCATTCAGCTGAAAGCTACCTGTGACAATGGTGTAATAGCATGGCGTATATATTCGTACCTGTCTTCTTAACTTGGCAACAAAGTTGAAACAACGACAGTAACAAACTGTACTACAACAACAACAGTAACAAACATTGGACTGGGTCCTTTCGTTCAACAAAATTGGAAACGTTTTTTTTGACAAACTTCAATGTGAGGACACACGATGCAACATCGCAAGCAACATTGTGCGAACCAAGTTGCAGCATGTTTGTCCATAATAAAGCTTGCAAATGCTGGGAAAAGCAAATAATTAATCACTGGCGGAATTTGTGTGACATGGGCCGAAATTTCAGCTGGGTAATTTTCACAAAGCGTTCTGTAGGCTCACTTTGTTTAATGTTCTGTGTGACAAACGCCATGTTGTCTGAATATGTTTGACTGTTTCATTGGGGCTTTATAGTACAAGTACAATTGTTGTACCACAGGCAGGGTCACAATCCTTACCTTTTTTATTTTAACAGTCAACAAATTTTTATCTGTGTGACCTATCTATATGTGGGAACTCTCTCTATGGCCCCACGGGGTACACTTATCATACCCTGTGTGGTCGGATGAAACTTAAACTGCAGATAGTAATATTAAAAAAAAAATTACTTGATTTCATGATGCCACAATTTATTCTTAACCAAGTAGTATCCAAGCAAACCAAGTAATATTTTTTTTCCTGAGTTAACATTTTAGAAGAAGCAGATACTGCAAAATCATGGTTCCAGCTACCTTTTGCAATAATTTGAATTAATATGGTACTCATCCTGGTTTTAGGTTGGTCTTAAGAAGTCTTTCTTTTAGCCGTTCGTAATAATTATTTTATGCATTCGCAAATCCCTGCCCTTTACAAAAAGCTAAGAGAAAGACTTTTTTAAATGCATCAAAGCCCTGCATGTGTGAGATGGGAAATGTTACTTCTCTGCCACAAGCCCTCACCAAGGGAAAACAAATTGAGTGTTCAGGCTTGTGAATGAGGCAGTCATGATCAAAATTTACTGTGATCATGGCTTTCTCTCCGTTCGACTCTCTGTGCTTATGGCCAGTCAGCCATTTCAATACCCCCGCCGATGTCACCTCTGCATCTTTAAATTTCTCCTCAGGCTCCTTGTCTTCATCCCCATTGTATGTGTAATTCCAGGCCACTGCGGCAGTATAGCCAGTGAGATGTCCCTCGTCCATGGACATTAGTAAGTCTTGTAAATCATCCATGAGCCTTTCTTCCACCTCTCTTCGTGAAAAACCAACTGGAGAGAATTCGGGCTGCATCAAACTAAAGACATAATTTGCATCAACCGGTTCATTTTGCTCTTTCACAAACAAAGACTGGCAGAGTTGTGGATGACTGGAAACAATGTCGGAAAGACCATGAAGGGCTTGGCCTACTTTGAATTCTTTGAGATATAATACTCGTTTGTTGACCAAGCTGACAGTGATTGATTGAGCGATATCGTCGACATCGTCCATATCCATAACGCCCGTATAGCCGTGTTCAATGATGGTATCATAGTGGTTGTCAATATCATTCTTCATACTATCAAGCAACTGCTTTTCACTTGCGGTCAAATCATCTGCATTTAGCCTCGGGACATCAATTTCAGGGTTCACCAATGTCCCAAATGCTTTTTGATGGAGGAAGCAAGGGGGTGGACCTCCTTGTGCTAAACTGCTGGCTGTAATCTCACCGCATGCTCTGAAGTTCCCATTTTGTACAAGAAACGTTGAGTCAATGTGGCTGCCATTTGGAAAAAACGTTTTGCCTAGCACAAGAATAACCTCTGTGAAGAACTCTCGTGTCAATGCACCGCTATCAATGTCTTCTTCGCCCAAAAATTTTACCCGTACCTGATTATTTGCTCCTTGCCTTTTGGATTTATACTTCCATATATTGAGGATGCGTTCTATGGGTGTCTTTCGTCTAACAGTGAGAAACAACTGTTTGTCCTGCTTAACTTTGTTTTGCAGTGCTTGTACCACATCGGTTTGGCTGACGAGACTTTCATCTTTTGGATCATTTAATACCTCACCGTTTATTCTTGCCAAATAATCAATATTCATCTCTTTGTCTAATTTCTCTTGCAAGGACCATGCAACTCTTTCATCATTCTTGATTTGATCGTCATCATCAGTATCACTGAGGACAACATCAATGCCAGGATGAGTGTTGCCAGATGGCCTGTCAATTCCAGCGGGAAGGATATCAGGTGACCTGGCTTTTCTATTTCACAATTTTCCCTTTTTTGGCGTTTTGGCGGAAGTGACAAATCTTCATGAGATATTTCATCATCGTCGTCCTCTTGTTCCAGATCTCTGGCTTCCAAGTCTTCGGTTGTACACAGATATAACATAATTCTTTTGTAGTCTTTCATCAGTTCTTCCTTGTACCTCTTAAGGGAAAAAAATTCCTTCTTCGATGATCTTGGCATGAATATGGCTTCTTGTCCATCTGGCAAAAGTAGGGTATACTCTTTGTCTTCTTCATACAAGTTCCTCTGGAAATGTTTCCATTTATCGATGACACTATTTGTTAAACAGTGATTAACAACCCATTGCTTGTTCTGTCTTAGCTTGTGGGTCAAACAAAGTTTGGAAATTTATGATTTGAAAAACAAATGATAATTTCCGACTGCACATTTTTCACAGAAGTAAGCCAATTGCTTTTTAATTCAGTTCACTTTTAATAGTTTATTGATTGCTTTGAATTTATTGTCAGGACGAGTGCCAGCATGGTTTATTTTGTATCTTTAGGTCGAATTGATGATAAATAATTAATGATAACAAGATTCTGTGTCTTGTTGGCATGCGGTCATTTGTCTAAGGGAACAGGCATGTATAGTGTGCATGAGCTACATGTATTTTGAATCAGAGGTTTAATAATTAAACAATCACAATTACATGTATTTAATATTGCAGAATCACCCATCACACTTGGCTTCGTTTCAAATTATGAAATGAAGATACTTTATACAAATAGCATGAACAAAAAGATTCACTGAACATGCTTGCCTCGAAAAAAAAGACATGTTTGGAAACTGCATGTAAAAGTCACTTGTCATCAAGTTGCAAAATTTATAACTTTGATGAATAAACTGTTTCAGATATATTTAAGTGTAAATTATCTATAATGGCCACACACACTGACCAGTTGTTTATGTCAATGAATAATAAATGGACAAAGGTCATTAGTTCACATGCAACTGTTTTGCAAACACTTTGCAAGTTTGTCGATCATGTCTTTCCATAAATTAACATCTCATGCTCAGTTACATTGCTTTTCATGTTTGTGTAAGCTTAGACTAGTGTGTTGAATAAATAACACTTATTTTACTTTTGGAGCCAGTGCGAGTATACTTGAGTCACCATGACTCGGGTGTGCATTCGTTTGAATGGATCAGATGCTTCAAGCAGGATTCATTTCTATAATATGATGCGCATGCTGGCAGGTTTTACCTTGTTTGTTTTCTGCGAGCACATGTGGCCTACTTCTAGGTTCATTATGTTCTTCAGGCACACCAATCCCTGAATAAATAAATAAATGTCCATACTAGAAATACGTGTCTCGCAGAACCTCGCGAAGCTCGGGGAGGATGCACTGCAAAATTTTAGCGATGTGGGAGGGAGAGATGGAATTTCTGATTTAAATGGAGAGGTTGGGTTGCTTGCTGGCAATGGCCCCAAAATTTAAAGTTGAGACATTTTCGTTTCCAGTCTCTTCCATTTAAATTGTACTTCCTAAAATAAAATAAATGAGAGCTGGTGCTGGTCAGTTTTGGGTTTCGAGCTGTGGGTGGCTGTAACTGCTATGGGACTGGGTACCAAACAATCCTCAGGCCCTTCCTCTCACCCCCCCCCCCCCCCCCCCCGCCACCTATCTTCATTAATTTTTGTCAGAAGGAAAATTGGTCTGAAAGTGAATGTATTAAGTACTGTCATGGACATGGTTCCAGGACAATATGCAATGGTGTTCTGTTTATTTTGATTGTCTCAATTAAATTCCATTTTTGAAGCTTGTGAGTGCTATCTCCCAAATTAACCTGTTCCCTTTTGATGCTGCTATAGCTTTTGTTCTATATACTGGGTATCAAATAATTGGTAACCCAATTCTCTATTCACTTGAATGGTTGAGATCACAGGAGGTTACTGCTGCTGAAAAGTGATGTTATCCAAAAAATAACAACTCAATGGTGAAAGTGACATGAGATTCTCCAGCAGTTTGGATACTGGTCATGGGAATTACGAAATTGATTACAAAACATGAATATTCAAGATGAAGCAACAGATTCTCACAAATACTATAAGCAATGTATAGGGACCTGGATGGAGAATTCGTAGGTTAAGACCAGAACTAAGGCCTTCTTGACCAGTAAGCCCCTTTAAAAATCTCTAAATCAAAATGAATTTGTTGATGTACATTATCCTTACTGGTGTCAATACAGTTCACATATAACTACAGTGAATTTGTATTCAATTTTCACAGACAACTCATGTTGAAGGTGATCAGGTTCTCAATTTGCATAATCTATGTACTTGCTCGTACACTGATATTGTGAGGAGATTTAAGATACTGATCACCGTTCCAATACTAAATGTGAAGCAGTAATGTTGATGTGTCATGTGTTTACCTACATGTATAAAGCTGCTACAGATTAGATGGTCGTGATTGTTAACAGAAAATTGTTTTTTGCTAACAAAATGTTTTTATCCAAATTGTAAAGAGAAATTCTCCTTACTAAACCATTCGAATGTTATTTCTTATTGAACTATTTTATGAAGAATGCTGTAAACTCAAGATACCGTATACGTATACAAAGCACATTTCACTCACTATTTATTCACAGACAATCATGTAAATGTTGTATATTTGGGAAATAATTTCCACCTTTGTGATTTGTAGTTTTGATCATTTATCTGTAGTTTTGATCATTTAAAAAGTTCCTTAGTGACCTTAGTGAAAATATCAATAAACATCAAATTATAGAGAATAAAGAAAAATAAAGAGAATTATTTTTCAGTGTTTGATTATCCTCTCAGTAGTTTAGCCACTTAAAATCTTTTTTTTTTGCAAAAGCCGGTGATTTGAGCTACATTTCTTAATCGCTCTTCTTCTCTGAGCCTTTCCTGTAATCAGTGTTTGCTTTTCCCTACCGTCTCAGGTATGAAAGATATTCGTCACGAGTATTTAGCTGATCGTGTAAAAATTCTTGCCGCCTCTCGTTGCGTCTACAAACAGAATCATTTTGTCCAACACTTCCAGTCGGTGTCGCCTCTCCTGATCGGTTTCGTTCAGAATTCTAATGGCGACAATCGGTCAAGGCGTTTGAACCTAGTCAAACGGTGTGCCTGGGCTGTTCGAAGTCTTTGTAATTTATGCTCTCGTTGTCTCTTCGTTGCTCGATCGCGCTGAATTTCAAGTCACCGTTCAGCGGAGTTTCGGTGGTTAATTTTCTCGGACAAGGATTTCCAGCCACCTGTTGAATCCAGCGTTGTTGTGTTTGCTGTTCTTTCTCATTTGCATCAGAAATTGGTTGTGTTTCACCAAGGGTAAACATTTTTTCACAGAGTAAACGGCCGTCGGAACGGCCGCCATGAATAAACATGAGAGTGCGCCATTGTCAGCGGTCGCGATTTTTGTTGCCAGGCAACTGCCGGACACCATCAAGTATATAAATATATATATATATATATAAATAAATATGTTTTTCACTCGAATTCACGCGGCTCAGCTCCCGAGGGATGACAAATTTATTAACCTCGCTACGCTCGGGCCTTCGGCCCTCGCTTCGCGAGGAATTAAGAATCAACAAACAACTTGATTGTAGTGGTTATATTACCAATTCAATTCTCTACATTCATTGGTTGTTTTATGGACACATGAACAGTCAACCTGTTTCCTCCAAAACTCTATGATCAGAACATAAGTTAGTAAGTTTACAAAGGGTTAACAAAGTACCAAAAATAAGAGTGTCTCCCTAAAAGCGGTCTGGTCAGTTCAGGTTGTAAAAAGAAAAAAGTTTGTGAAGTGAAAGGGCGTAAGACCAAAATAACCAAAACCAAATTATTTTGATTGTCACTTTTAAAATATATACGTGGGTAAATAAATGAGCAATGATTGCTCCACTGTGGCAAAAATCTGACACATTTGACGCAAGGGTGGTTGTCTGTGTCATTAGTTTTTGCATTCTCTCATGTTGTAGTAGTTTCAAGCAATATGAGGTTAAATTAAACCTAAGCAATACACGCCGCCATTTGAAGGTGCTTAAGGAGCAGCACAGAAATTGGCCATTTTGCACACCAATTTTCTTAACTCTGGCAGTTGGCTGTTGCTCGATTATATGAACTGACAAACTTGCCCAAACACCCACAGGAATGGGACATTCTTCCCAAATTTAGATCCAGGTTACCATCCCACAATCCCACTCAAGGGACACCTCTCCCTTGTGCAGCCAGCAGTGAAAGAGAAATCTCTGTGACATTATGCAGCCTGGAGTGGTAGGACAGGCAGACATGCCAGAGTAAAAAAAAAATGTTATTAGCTCAAATGGATGCAGACACTCCTTTTAAAAAAATGTTGAGGTTTATTTTTTGATATCTGGATATTGAAAGACGTGCTCGGTGTGGTGAAATATTTCCTGGTCTCTGGTCTTTCCTAACACTGTGCATACGATATTTTTTAGAACATTTCGGAAGAGCGTCCCTCCCCTATAGGTAACAGTGTTAAGGTTGGCAATTGACACCCAACTACTACTCTCAGGAATGAAAACTGGATGACTTGATGGGAATGTGCATCGCAGCTATCCAACACAAAAAGCCATGCCAGTCAGGTACAACTGTCTGCTCAAATGAAAAACATGGCCTTTGAAGCTTAGTCTCTGCCTAATTAAAAGTAGACTAGAAATGTGTGACTCCCAAAAACTTGTGAAGCCGACCAGCTGTTCATGTTTTGAAAGTAGTAAAACCTCATGATGCACAAGAAAAGGCAAAACAATTTTAATCTTAATGCTGCTGAAACTTAAATTTAACTACAGTTTATAATACATGTAACGTTTACAAATGTCAACCCACTCCGATCGATAATTCCCTCCGTTTCAGCCCTTCCTAAATCTGATTCCCACGTTCCATCACTGGATGATCATCCTTTGATTACCCCATTTTTATCTCCTGTAATATTTTAACTTGTGGACCATATTTTAGCCACATTTGAAGTGAAAATAATCCTGAGTGCGCTATTATGTGTCAGCGGATTGCTGTTGCCTGGCAACTGGCACAACACCTTCAAGTACATAATAATATAAATATATTTTTCTCTTGAATTTGTGCGGCTTAGCTCCCGAGGCACGACAAATCGATAAACTTGCTATGCTCGGGTCAAAGGCCCAAAGCGGCCGCAGAGGCTTCGCTCAAAAAATGTTGTTTACATTTATTTCTAGAGTGGGATGGTGGTCAAGGAGACCCAGATCAGTTAGTCAAGCTTGTTAATTCGTTTTGTTTAATGACAGTCAGCTGACTGATTATTTACAACAGAATCAGAACAAGATGAGGCCACACAAGTAAGCACTGCATACCGTTTGTCCCTCAGACGCAATTGGTTAGTATGTACATGACGTACTATATAAGCTATTCGATTTGCAGTACATTTATATGGCTATAATGAATGAATGACATGGCCACGCATGCGGCCTTTTTAGAGTTTCTTTGAATCAAGACAACCTTTTACAGCGAAATAAACAGTACAAACGGTAAGCTTATGCATAACAACTGGGTCATTTTTGTGCTGGGGCAATGTTCGATGACCGACTGTCGTATCCACTGCGTATCCAGCACTGACCTGACGAATTTGATTGGGTTTATCCTTCCTGACGACTTTTATAACATGACAGGGAGGCCAAAAGACCTGGCCAAGTGTAGGGGAAGCAGGGTGGGCCTTGTGTGCATGTGGCATGTCCATAATTATCCAGGATTCACCGCCAGTTTTTCAGTCAATATGGCCTTTAATCTAAAGTTACAGCCTGAAATGGCAAAAAAGACTTACCTTCTCCACAAGTGGGGCAAAAATGAGCTATTACGGGCAGCTCAGTCCTGCACTTGGAACAAAACATATCCACATAAAGCGACAAAACAAGCGGGAAGTAAGTGCCAATCCCGAGTCCACAAGCCCTTCAGTCAGCGTTGGTTTTTCACTTCTGCCGTGGAAAAACTTTCTTTGTTCTGCCGTGAGTTTTAGTTTTGCCGTGACACTTGTGGGCCACCGTAAAAACCTTACCCCTAACCTGATAAGGTTCCCCTCACACCCATGGTCTGCACTATATTCTCTGTCACTATCTTCACTATCCTTACTATCTGCCCTATTAGCTTCCTATTAGCTTCCTCTTTTGCCTCACCCACCCTGTTGCCTACGCTATCTGAGCTACCTTCCCTGCCTGACCCTGTACTTCATGTTCCACCTGATTTGCCTGTTGCACCCCCTCCTTATCACGTTCCCCACAACCTTGCTCTTCTGCCTCACCCACCCTGTTGCCTACACTACCTGAGCTACCTTCCCTGCCCGACCCTGTACTTCCTGCCACACCAGTATTGCCTGTTGCACCCCCCTCGGCCTTGTTATCGCACTCTCCACAAGAGCACACTGACTGACAAATTGATAACATACCTTCGCATAGAGTTGGAAGAGGTAACCATTTAGTTTTTCACAATTTTGTTTGTATATTGTCAACATACAAAAGGATATTTACTTTGAATTACTGCTGCTTAGGGTAAACTCATGCAACATATCTCAAAACCCGGCAGGGGGAGGCGTCAGAATTTTTTGAAAAACACCCTGAAAAGTACAGGAGTAAATTAGCGGCGATTTTTGTCGCCGCGATGTCGCAGGGGTTTCAAACATGATGCAACTTGGCATGGATGTTTGAAAATCACAGCAAATGTCGCACCCGAATCGCACAGAAATCGGCGCTGATTACACTTGCGACAAAAGTTGCACGTGTAAACATGCCTCAACACAAAGTAATGTTTCATGCAAGTTGTCCCGTGATGCGACGAGAGACAAGCTACACTAAAAATCCATAAGGACTGGTTTACACTAGTAACAGAATCAGAGTCGGGAGTATAAGAAGCCACACGCTCTTGTGGAAATCAAAAACGAACTCGTAATCATGAGAAGCACAAAGGGTCTGCTTTTTCTTCCGATTTCGTTTCTGATTACATGTATGTAGCCTGCCACGATCTAGTGACTTCCACAAGATCATAACTATGTTCTGATTCCCATCTGTTGCTTCCATCACAAGTGTGAATGACAGAATAATGATGCTTTTTCGCCTTTCGTCCTGACTAATGCTGTGTTCACATCAGGCGGCACATTGCGTGAATCATGATCCAAACATGCTTATTCTGAGCATCTGATCTAAGCCAGACAAAACATGTTAGTGCAAATGTCTCCTTGTTGAACGCTGCGATGCCCTTCATTCCAGAAGGACTTGACAAATGGAATAAAACCACAAATCATGTTTTCTTTCAGGAAACACATTCTATCCAAGGGAATGACGTTTCCCGGCAAAGAGAATGGGGTGCCAAGCTAATCTGCTCTCATGGGGCTAATAATGCAAGAGGTGTCGCAATTTGAATTAGGAATAACTTTGATTCCGTTGTTGAGGAATTGGTACATACATAAAAACATTATAATACATTTATAATATTAAAGGTACTCCTGAGCGGACAACCCTCTCTTTTAGTTGATATGTACGACCCTAATCGAGATAATGAACTGGTTGCCTTTTACCACACAGTGCTGCAAATCATCGTGAATAAAAGCTTGATGATATTGAGAACATTATCATGGGAGGAGATTTAACGCTTCCGACTCCGCTTCCGATTCCGCTTCCTATTACATTGCTGTGGGAACTTATTAAGCACTTACTGTTCATGAAGCCTAAAACCGGCACTGTCCGAGATTTGAGCTGCCAGCAACCCGCACATTGGAGTTTACTGGAAGCAGAACAGTTCCGGTGTTATGGTGTGGTGCCGACAAGCAGAGCTTCTCTGTGGTCCTTACAATGGAAGCGAACGGTGAGAAGCGTTCGCCAGCTTAACATCCCAGTGCCGCCAAGAATGCAGGTTTCGGTGCATAAGAAAGGATGGATGGACAAAGAGGGTATGAATTGCTTCTTTATAAATTTCTCCTTCCAGAAACATATCACACAATCGATACACTGAATCGAGGCTAAAGAGATCTCACATTACGGAGCACGTGCTTT